>JAQSVV010000033.1:1200000-1921812 GCA_036375495.1 Agrotis segetum
CCTAGAACCAAATATTCGAACATCTACTAACCCGCACTGGGCCTGCGTGGTAGATTATGGCCCATTCCCTCTTACATAGAGGAGGCCTTTGTTCCAGCAGTGGGAACATTATAGGCTGATGATGATGATTCGTTCACCCCCATCGACTGCGCAACTCTTTCGCCGATTTTCATCGGATTGACTTGAACGGAAAATTTATTTTCGTAGAGCAAGATGTTCAGTTCAATGGTTTGTATGACATCCTTATATGCAATACAGACAAAACCCGCTAACACAGTCCGTCGAAAGGGAAAGGCGGCTTATTATATGTATGTACTAGCACTACGCCCGCGACTTCGTCCGCGTGATTTCCGAACTTTGCCTTTGTGAATTTCTAGTCCCGGCCACCCTCTATATGGGATACTGTTGGAAAAACGAATTCAATATTCAACAAAAATTCTATCAAGCCGCAATATTGCGTCTTAGGTAACACCTAGGTCCTAAAAATTTAAGACTCCCTAACTATCAACCGCAATACAAACTCTTAGGGGTTGAATTTCTGGGGTTGAAATCTGTATCCTAAATAGGAACCCCCTGCAATGTTGAGTCCTCTAATTAGGAACTCCAAAGACAACCCCTAAGGGGTCGAACTTGTAAAATTCCGTCTTAGTGAGAACCTAGGTCCTAAAACCAACCCCCATGCTGAGAAACTCCTAGCATTTGTGGCAACAAAGTTTCATTCAAACTGTCAACCACTAAATTAAACTTCATTCAAATTACTAATGTAGGGGTAGAATTTCAGAAAACAGTTCCATGGTGTATTTGCGCCATAAAAGAACAACCTTGCAAAATTTAATACTCCTAGCATTTGTAGAAACGAAGTTTTATACAAAATATCAACCCTTAAATCAACCCCTTGGTATCTATTTTCACAAAACACCCGCAACTACGCCCAAAAAAGAATCTCTATGCAAAATTTGAGTCTCCAAACTATCGACCCCGAAAAAACCCCTTAGGGGTCGAATTTCGCAAAGCCCACTTAGTGAACATTTAGGTCTTAAAAAAAGCCCCTCGCAAAATTCGAGACGTCCAGCACTTGTAGTAACAAAGTGTCATACAAACTACCAAACACAAAAACAAACCCCTTGGGGGTCGAATTTCGCAAAATCCCGCCATGGTGTGCATCTAAGTCACATAAAGGAACCCGGTGCAAAATTTGAGGCTCCTCGCACTTGTAGGAACAGCGTTTCATACAAACTATCAACCCCAAAAACAACCCCTTAGGGGTCAAGTTTCACAAAATTTCCACCTTGTTGAGCATTTACATCTTAAGAAGTACCACCATACAAGATTTGAGATGCCTAGCACTTGTATTAATAAAAAACTTTTTCAAAAAAAAATGCAACCGACTTCAAAACAACCACAAAAAAAGTTCAAAATAACCTACAAAAAAACTTTTCTTTCGAAAGTCGGTGACTTTATTTTATATTTCATTGACTTTGTGTCACCGACTTTCTAAAGAAAAGTTTTTTTGTAGGTTATTTTGAACTTTTTTTGTGGTTGTTTTGAAGTCGGTTGCATTTTTTTTTGAAAAAGTTTTTTATTTTATCCTTTTTAGTTTCACTATTCAACCCAAATTATTGTCAAATACATAATTTTCTTACATGTGCACTAAAATGTTGTAATCCGTAGCACCGGTAATAACAAAACAACGCCCATGGATGTATGTACACAATGAGCTAAAAATATTTACTACTGCACCAAACTAAATGAAAATTTTATGGGATCAAATGGCAGATAAACTGTATCGAACAAAAAAAGAATCATCGAAATCGGACCAGAAACCTCGGAGTAATCGGTGTAGACAAAGTTGAAAACTTTTTAGGTTTTTGTTGTTTTTTGTTGATTTTTCAAAAAGTACTAGTCCGATTTCGATAAAATTTTAATGGGACCATTTCGGAAGTATACCCTATCCAACAAAAAAAGAATTTTTCAAATCGGTTGTGAAACGTCGGAGTTATGCCCGAACAAACATAAAAAAAAAAAAAAAAAAAAAAAATACAAACATCCGAATTGAGAACCTCCTCCTTTTGGAAGTCGGTTAAAAAAGTTTCATGCAAACTATCAACCCCAAAAACAAACCCCTTAGGGGTCGAATTTCGCAAAATCCCGTCATGGTGACCATCTACGTCCTAAAAAGAAACCTCATGCAAACCTTGAAATTCCTAGCACCTGTATTAACAAAGTTTCATACAAACTATCAACCCCAAAAACAACCCCTTAGGGGCCGAATTTCGCAAAATCCGTTCTTAGTGCTCACCTACGTGCTATAAGGAGGGCTTATGCCAAATTTCAAGTTTCTAGGCCCAGCGGTTTGGGCTGTGCGTTGTCAGATCAGTCAGTCAGTTTTGAATTTTATATATATAGATAGATAAAAATTCAACTATGTATAAGAAAATTTGCCCGCCTGCAAATCTGGGCTACATACTCGTAAATCAGCGAGACGAAGGGTTTGGCGACGCTATATTTGACCAATTTTGCTGCTCAGTACCGAATCTGAAAGTGTGTAGCATCCTTTACTGAAAAAGTAATTGAGTGTTAACTTGTAATTAATTGGCAGCGCAGTTGAAATCTAATTACTTTTACACAACTTTCAGGCTTTTACAGCCCGCAGAAGCTCTTATATTAACTTTTAAACTTTCAACAACTTTACATACCTAAAGTGAAACACAGTGTAAGTAAATAGGTATTTCAGAAAATGGTGCCGAAGTAGGTAAAATTAGGAAATCAATTGTTTAGCAAGACGACTACAACTAACAATTTATGTACAATTGGAGCTTTTAGATAAGCAGCTACCCTAAAAAAACCTTTAAAATAAAATGTCACATAAATTATGATAATCATAATTATGATAACTAATCAATGCACAACCCCTATTTGTCCTGACCCTTTTAAAATATTCTAACGAAAGATACTCAGAACTTTTGTATGAATAATTCCAGAAAAAGTAAAAAGTAAATGGCATGGAATAAACACTTTGTTTACACTCCGTTCAAAATCACAGTCAAATTGACCTAACACCCTTTATGGAGGAATGCTTATTGGGATACCCTTTATGAGTCGGCGATCTGACAATCTGGTCATGTCCCGGAGAGTCAAACATGACCATCCGAATGATTCGGGATACCACACGGTGTCTCATGAGAAGAAAAAACATATTTTTTCCCACTAATCTTTTCTGATTAACTTCGTTGCAGGATCCAAGACAGGTAAATTCATTCTCAATCTCCGGGACACATCGAGCTTCACCGTCTCGGTCTTTTTCTGGTGGATGCCACTGTTGATTCTGGCTTTCAGGGGTTACAGTGGTTTGGAAATAGTGTGGTGAGTTTGTCTCAATAAAAAAAGTACTCTCATGAGGCGCCCAAACCTTGTCCGATTACCACGTTAATTTGGAAGCGAGAGCTTTTGCAGTATATAGCACTTGGAGGCGCAACACATGTCTCTGTAGACGTGGAGGTCAAAGTCAAAGTCAAAGTGTCTTTATTGTGGGCATATGTTAGTTACAGGTCTTAACAATATATTAAAGTATCAATATGTCCTGCCTTATAGGCATACAATAATTATGTAGGTGGGTAGGTATTATGTTATGAAGATGGTAAATTTAGTTATAATAAACGTAAAAGTACAATGAAACTATCACATGGTCATTATTAATGCATGTCAAATACGGTGGAACTAATACATGGTCAATACTTACTACTTATACATGTCAAAATACAGTGAAACTAATAAATGGTCAACAATTCAGGAAATCTTGGATCGAGTAGTATGCCTTGTCAATTAAAAATGTTCGTAATTTATTTTTAAATACTGAAAGTTCCTTAGTGTCTAGAATGCTAATAGGTATTTTGTTGTATATTTTTGATGCAATGCCAAAGAAGCTTTTGTTAAATAGGGCCGTTTTATGTGGTACTCGTACATTAGAAATTTTTAACATATTATGCCTTTTCGATTTAAGTTTGTCAAATAGATTTTCATTAGTTTTTAGGGTTCCGTAGTCAGCAAGGAACCCTTATAGTTTCGCCATGTCCGTCCGTCCGTCCGTCTGTCCGCAGTTTAGCTCAGAGACGCACAGTACTAGAGAGCTGTAATTTGGTGTAAATATACGGATTTGTTGTGCCGAAAAAGTGGTAAAATAAAATCTCGTAAAATATTTTTTTTTAGGGTACCTCCAGTACTTACACGTAAAGTGAGGATTTTTTTTTTCTCGCGTACCCCTTAGTGTGGGGTATCATTAAATAGGCCTTTAAAAAGTAATGATAGTTTCCATTAACAATTTTTTGATAAAAAAATTGGTTTGTGAAATATTAAGCTTTAAAGTGCTAAATTTTGCTCGATTCGAGTGTCCCCCCCCTCTACCAGCTAAACGGTTATGTTTGGGGGTGTGAAAAAATTCACACTAGTAGTGCATATAACGAAGTTTAAAAGAAAATTATCATGACTAAGTAGGCTTTACAACTTTACGAGTAATAGTCGACCAACTTATAAAATGTACTTGATATCATATTTTCTTAAACAAAATGTATCGGAGACAACTGCAAATGTAAGTTTGTCAACTTTATTTTTACAGGTACAGCTTTTATAGGTATGTTTTTTGGGGATAGGTAGGTTTTTATCGTCAACTATTTTTAACTAAATTCAAAAAAAGGAGGAGGTTCTAAATTCGTTGTAATCTTTTTTCTTATGTATTTTCCCCGATTTCTCAAAGACTCCTGGACCGATTTTAAAAATTATTCTTTTTAAAATTAAATTCAGCGAATCAGTTTAGTTAGTTCGCATAATATTTTGATGGGCAACTACGGAACCCTACACTGTGCGTGGCCCGACACGCACTTGGCCGGTTTTATGAATACAGCTACTTCATAAATGTAAATTGCAGGGAAGGTCAAGATTTTTTATTTTTTGAAATATGGTTTACATGAATCTGGAACATGGATACCAACCATCGCACGTACACATCTTTTTTTGCTCTTTGAACACTAAATCCCTGTTAGTTGCATTGCCCCAATAAATGACTGCATATCTCAGGCTCGCCGAAATATGAGCATAGTATGCGGTCAAAAGAACTGATCGATCGACTATTTTTGATAATTTATATAAAGCATATGAGTACACGTGAACGTTGAGGCTATTCAGCTCCTAGACAACACAGACTTAGTGCGTAGGCTAAAAAGAACTAAACCTTTTGAATTAGTGTAGTGTGCAAAGTGAGTGAATAATAGTAACAGTGTTGTGCTATACATGAAACACACGAACATAGTGTTTTTATAAAATGATAGAGACTCTAAGAAAGTGCTATGGACTTGTGTAAAAGTGCTAATGGACACTATTCTTAGTTTTAAAATAATATTATAACGTAGCATATTAAGTTAGAGTTAAATTACTTATTAGTCTTTTAGGCTAGATCGTAATTAATCTTATGAAGTCTGTTCTTAATAACACAAGTAAAAAAAAAAAAAAAAATATGAGTACTGATTAACTTTATTGAACGGCAGTGGCGGTGGCTCAGATCATCATCATCATCTTACAACGTGGGAGACGCCCAAGTCGTTAGAAATTGCAAGGCCATTTCCAGCCACTGTGGATACGGGCTTGCTGACAGCGAGTAATGGGTAACTCACCGTCCAATCAAGGACAAATATCAAAGTCAACGGCGTGTTGTGTTCCCCACCTCGAGAAGCTGTTAGCAAATATTTACGGGATGACAGGGAATGTAGCATATAACTCGTACCTTTTAAGTGTTAATTTTCACTTAAATAAGTACTAACAAGTTTCCAGTAGCACGAATTTTCAATATTTGAGACGTAAACTGGAACTTTGACAATTTCAAATTGACAATTTTTGAGGAAAAAATTAGTTCCTGCTTCGCACACCAGAGGCGCTGTTCCATTTTTCCATACAAGAAACGCTGTAAATACTGTAAAGTAAAAGAGTGAAAATTCGTGCTAAGAGTACTGAACAAGCGTAGCAACCCTAACTAAAACATAAATATTTGACTTGCTAATCGTAAATGATTACACAATAAAACCTTTTTAAAAAAAATCAAACCGACGAAACATCGAACTAAAAAGCAAAAAATTAATTTTGAGGCGGCGCCAAACAAACAAACATATAAATTAATTATTTGAAGAGCAGAATAGCTCGTTGTATAGGTTGTCGTGGTTGAATAGCTCGTCGAAGCTATTCGTTGATTGTTTCTTTGGCGCCGCCTCAAAATTTATTTTTTGCTTTTTAGTTCGATGTTTCGTCGGTTTGATTTTTTTAAAAAAGGTTTTATTTTTTACTTTTGAGTTTCCTATCTCTTGTCAATTTCTGTAACTAAAAAAATTAAGTTTTTTAAGAGTTATAAATTTTTTTTGTTAACTATTGACGACCTCCTACACCTGCTTTCTGTCTTCATTCTCAAACTCTCAAAGACTTTCATACCCCAGCTACGTCTAAAGTTCTCATCAAGATGAGTGAAATGAGCCCAAATACGATATAGTGGCTGTTAACTGTTATGGATCTCTTGCTTCTGCCCTCTGTCACCATCCTCAGACCCTCGATGACAATTATACCCCAGGTAGGAACAAAGTTTTCATCAAGACTAGTGAAATGAGCCCAAACACGATAAAGGTGCTGTTAACTGTTGAGGACCTCTTGCCCCTGCTATCCGTCACCATCCTCAGACCCTCGATGGCAATGATATCTCAGCTAGGTCTAAAATCCTCATCAAGCTGAGTGACATGAGCCCAAACACGATATAGCTGTTGTTAACCGTTAAGGAACTCTTGGGACTAACTTCACAAAATAACAGGGATCTGGAGTTGATCTGATGATGGTGACGCCATCATGTTATGTTCTCCACATCTCTGCTATATAATAATGTCCTCAGAACTACAATTGTTAACTTTACTTCAACAGAATCGGTTCATAATTGAAAATTCTGTAGGAAAGTTGACAATGAATTCTTTTTTTTCTACCCTTAGAGGCTGACTTTAGTTTTGAAATTTAAATGGGACCAACTTTGAGATATACTCTTTCCAACAAAAAAAGAAATCGGACCACGTTACGAAAAGTTATGCGTGGTCATACATAAAAAAAAAAAAAAAAAATATACATGTCGAATTGAGAACCTCCTTTTTTTTTCGTCGGTTAAAAAGACAAACAAAACAAATGCAATTTAATCAAGTCTGACGCAAGAGTCTCTGATGGAAGTCATTGACCTTTACTGTCGCCCTACGGACGTCGCGTCGCGAGTACAAACTTATTAGTTACAACACAAATAAGTCTTTAGTTACTAAGTACTTGTAACTTGACTGGAAAAGTACTAGAGTACTACCTACAAGTGACATTGGACATGCCTTTTGTTTACTTCATTAATCTTCTGAGTGAAATCAAATAGAGCAGTGGTAGTTCCATTTGGTCCGTTTTATCACAATTTATTCATGTTTTTTTAACCGACTTCAAATAGAAGGAGGTTATCAATTCGACGGTATGTTTTTTTAGGGTTCCGTAGTCAACAAGGAACCCTTATAGTTTCGCCATGTCCGTCCGTCCGTCCGTCCGTCCGTCCGTCCGTCCGTCTGTCCGCAGTTTAGCTCAGAGACGCACAGTACTAGAGAGCTGTAATTTGGTGTAAATATACGGATTTGTTGTGCCAAAAAAGTGGTTAAATAAAATCTCGTAAAATATTTTTTTTTAGGGTACCTCCAGTACTTACACGTAAAGTGAGGATTTTTTTTTCTCGCGTACCCCTTAGTATGGGGTATCATTAAATAGGCCCTTAAAAAATAATGATAGTTTCCATTAAGAATTTTTTGATAAAAAATTCGTTTGTGAAATATTAAGCTTAAAGTGCTAAATTTTGCTCGATTCGAGTGTCCCCCCCCTCTACCAGCTAAACGGTTATGTTTGGGGGTGTGAAAAAAATCACAATAGTAGTATATATAACGAAGTTTAAAAGAAAATTATCATGACTAAGTAGGCTTTACAACTTTACGAGTAATAGTCGACCAACTTATTAAATGTACTTGAATTCATATTTTCTTAAACAAAATGTATCGGAGACAACTGCAAATGTAAGTTTGTCAACTTTATTTTTACAGCTTTTATAGGTTTGTTTTTTTGGGGATAGGTAGGTTTTTATCGTCAACTATTTTTAACTAAATTCAAAAAAAGGAGGAGGTTCTAAATTCGTTGTAATCTTTTTTCTTATGTATTTTCCCCGATTTCTCAAAGACTCCTGGACCGATTTTGAAAATTCTTCTTTTTAAAATTAAATTCAGCGAATCAGTTTAGTTAGTTCGCATAAGTATTTTGATGGGCAACTACGGAACCCTACACTGTGCGTGGCCCGACACGCACTTGGCCGGTTTTTGTGGTTGTTTTTGAAGGCGGTTACATTAAAAAAAAAAGTTTTTATTAATACCTAGATAATATTGGCGGCATCGCAGACGAGTACTTCGGCGATTAGCACATCAGATCGTAACAAATAACTTTTTAGGGTTCCGTAGTCAACAAGGAACCCTTATAGTTTCGCCATGTCCGTCCGTCCGTCCGTCCGTCCGTCCGTCCGTCCGTCTGTCCGCAGTTTAGCTCAGAGACGGACAGTACTAGAGAGCTGTAATTTGGTGTAAATATACGGATTTGTTGTGCCGAAAAAGTGGTAAAATAAAATCTCATAAAATATTTTTTTTTAGGGTACCTCCAGTACTTACACGTAAAGTGAGGATTTTTTTTTTTCTCGCGTACCCCTTAGTGTGGGGTATCATTAAATAGGCCTTTAAAAAATAATGATAGTTTCCATTAACAATTTTTTGATAAAAAAATTCGTTTGTGAAATATTAAGCTTTAAAGTGATAAATTTTGCTCGATTCGAGTGTCCCCCCCCTCTACCAGCTAAACGGTTATGTTTGGGGGTGTGAAAAAATTCACAATAGTAGTATATATAACGAAGTTTAAAAGAAAATTATCATGACTAAGTAGGCTTTACAACTTTACGAGTAATAGTCGACCAACTTATAAAATGTACTTATATCCATGTTTTCTTAAACAAAATGTATCGGAGACAACTGCAAATGTAAGTTTGTCAACTTTATTTTTACAGCTTTTATAGGTATGTTTTTAGGGGATAGGTAGGTTTTTATCGTCAACTATTTTTGACTAAATTCAAAAAAAGGAGGAGGTTCTAAATTCGTTGTAATCTTTTTTCTTATGTATTTTCCCCGATTTCTCAAAGACTCCTGGACCGATTTTGAAAATTCTTTTTAAAATTAAATTCAGCGAATCAGTTTAGTTAGTTCGCATAAGTATTTTGATGGGCAACTACGGAACCCTACACTGTGCGTGGCCCGATACGCACTTGGCCGGTTTTTACTATTGGACTAAACCTGAAATCATGATAATAAAACCTACTGTTCAGTACACTAACACGACATAGGCGAACCTAAAATTATGTCCCATAGCAAAAATTGTTCACTATTATAAGTAAATGACGGCTTTTTTTAGCGTGGTAATATTATCAAATCAGTCCTCTCACCCAGGGCAGAGCAGGAGGACAGTCAGACTTGTATTGACTAAAATCCACGGTGTCCTTCGATAGCCCTTTAATTCTGGGGTCACGGTATTCTATAGTCCCGCGACTTCGGCATGCTCTGGCCCTCTAGGGCGGAGGGTCATCTTCGTGCTGACACTTTTTGAGGCGCGCGTAGAACACAACGCGCCGTCGACCCGGGCATGGTCATGGTCTGACAGCGAGTCGCCCATTACTCGCCGCCTGCATGCCTATACGCGGCTGCAGATAGTCTTGCGACGTCCGTCGCCGCGAGACCATACTGCGACTGGACTGTGGTCGGTGGTAGGTGGCAGGTGGACGCTGTCCTCTCTCTCACGCGTACCTCCTCCTCCTTCATACAATGACTTCTTATTAAAATTTCGCGTTTTTACTTAAAATCCTTGGATTCTCTATAGAAATCCATCGAACCCAGAATATATCGGCCTACTAACCTACTTTAACACAGAACCCTTCTAACATCCACTATTTAAACTCGGCTTGGAGATCGGAATACAAGTAAATTGATCCTTATTGAAAGTGATAACAGCATTATTTTGCTTCAGTCTTAGCGTCGTTAGATTTTCTGAGAAATGATTTAAAACACTGGTTTAACTCAATAAGATAAATACAAAAGAAAAGGTATTAGTTGGACTCACTCAGGAGAGAACAAGGACATGAATCATGATAAAAACAAAACAATAACAACAACTGTCTTTATTTTACGTGGTAAAATCATTAAATGAGTCCTCCCACCCAGGGTGAGAGGGACTGTCAAATTTGTACTGACTAAAATCCACGGTGTCTTACCACAAACAGATAAACATCTGTTGATCGCTTGTCTAAAAAAGTGTCACTGCAAATTGACCCTTATATCAACATGAAATGTCGTTTTGACATTCACAGTATGAGATGGGATGTTCATTTTTTTGTGTTAAAATGGTATCACAATTCGTCCTGTACGAAGCCAAATGGCCTAAATGCCCTTTATCAGCATGTGCTGCAAAAAGTCACAGCGCTGATTATAATAACAGGCCATAATAATAACAGGGGCCAAAATGATGTCTCAGTCGATATTATGGTCAGCTCTGTTTTAAATGTCGGAAACCAGGCGACATCTCCACCTCTTTATTAGTCCATTTTTTCTGAGCGAGCTCCTCTTTCTAATATGGGCCAATGAACCCACAATCTGCAGTTTTTTAAATTGGGGCTGTTGTGGGATACATCCGCTCTGAGCACGACATCGTAATTGCTGAAAGGTTGTGCATTGTGCAACCCTCAATATTATATTTCTATTTTCAGTGATATAGCGTAAGGGTGCTCCCACATCTAACGACGCGGATTCGGATTTTTCCCTCGCCCTTTCTCTTTCTGTCGCTTAGAAATGCCATTTGCTAGAGCGAGACAATGCGATAGCACGCGGCCGCCTTGAAGATTCCGTCGCATGCGATCGCATTATGCTTTCTGTCTCGGTCTAGCAAATGGCAGTTCTAAGCGACAGTAAGAGAAAGGGCGAGGGAAAAATCCGAATCCGCGTCGTTAGATGTGGGAGCACCCTAACACAGTAGAATACCCTTTCCATCATCTGAATATCTGATTACATTTCAATAAACAATGCACGACCAAAAAGGTAACATGTAAAACAATAGTAATGTGTTCCTAGAATTATTATTTATTGAAACTGAATTAAATTCTATTTTGCACACTATTCTATTTCAACATAATACTATAATGCTTTCAGCGTGTCACTCGAATTTCAATAATTTGATTCGTTTACAGCACCAAATTGTGTTGATAAAACAATATCGACTACATATTTGCAAATAAAATATGTTGAAATACTTTCGGTTTTTTACTATTCCTATTTTTATACAAAATACGAAAGGGAGTTTTGGCTCGTTAATTTGTATAAAGTTTTTTTTTTTTATGTTATAGTAAGATGAAAACATCAAGTTAGACCAGGTGAATTTTGCAACTGGGCGTGGATGGCCAAATCCGAAACTATTAGGATTAGCCAAAAATGCTCAAAGGAGTCTCGAGGCCTTTTTTGATGAAAACTAAATGAGCATTATTGAATTTTTGAAAGGTATTTGGGGCCAGGAATCGAACCGGTTGAATTTGTAAAAAAACACGCTGTAATATTTTTTTTAATTTTTTTTAGCGTGGTAAAATCATCAAATGAGTCCTCCAACCCCGTGCAGGGCGGGAGGGACTGTCATACTTCTACTGACTAAAATCCACGGTGTCCTTCGTAGCCTGTTATGTTCCGGGGTTACGGTAAGGGAATAATCCCGCGACACCAATCTGTACCCTTAGCACAAATTTTCAGTATTTGAGACGTAAAGTAAACTGGAACTTTGACATTTTCAAATTGACAATTTTTAAGAAAAAAATTAGTTCCTTCTTCGCACACCAGAAGCGCTGTTCTATTTTTTTATACAAGAAACGCTGTATATACTGGAAAGACGCTGTAAATAAAAGAGTGAAAACTTGTGCTAAGGGTACTGTACTGTCGCTACAAAGGATCAAATTCTGTAAAATAATGATAGGTTAAAAACGATATTTTTTTTATAAAATATGAAACAGAACGCAACGAAACTGGCATGAAACAGAAAATATAGACTTAAACCTACTAAAACGGACAGTTTCCGCAACCAATACAGGAAGTATCGGGTGGATACTTCAAAAGGTTTCATGGCTATTGATACCCCTATCATACACGGCTCAGTTCAGAGACCTACAAGGCTACAAACTAGGTCAGACTTAGACCACTTACGTCCGTATCTAGTCGCCATATTGTCGGCATGTTATAGTATTACACCATTGTGGGTCGGGTGCGCATGGCAACATCTGCAAGCGTGTTTTGGACTGATATATAATATTTGCGGGGTAGAGAATTCCTGCACGCGTAGCATGACAAATTCTATCTATATTCTACCAAAAATAAACAAAGTTATTTCAACATCGCGGAACTGTCTCACCAGGTAACCGTGGCTCTGGTACGTAAAGGGCTATTGGAGGACACCGTGGATTTTAGTCAGTACGAGTCTGATAGTCCCTCCCGTAACACCCTGGGCGGGAGGACTCATTTAATGATTTTACCACGATAAAAAAAGTTATTTCATCAATGAATAAGAATGTGATTTCGTCAACTAAATCTTTGAAAAGTACTTTCAATTTGTCAACGTCATTCAACGTCATTTTTTATATGGGGGCTGAAAGAATGTGGGCCGAAACTTCGCCCAGCCCTGAGGTGTCTTATTATACTCTTGAAGTAAACGAAATACTCACAGTGAAGCAAACCAATTACGCACAGTGATTTCAACAAAACAAAGCAACTTCTACTAAATTAATTAATTTGACTGGCCTGTTGCTCTAGTGGTTAGTGACCCTGACTGCTATGCCGGAGGTCGTGTGTTCGATTCCCACCCAGGACAAATGTTTGTGTGATGAGCACGATCATTTGTTCTGTCTAGGTGTAATTTATCTATAATATGTATGTATTAAGAAATATATAAGTATGTTTATCAGTTATCTAGTAACAATAAAACAAGCCCTGCTTAGTGTGGGACTAGATCGCGTTGTGTGTCAGTTGTAGAATTAATATATATTTACCACATAACAAATGTAGCTTTCGATTAAAATTTCGTTTAAAAATGTGATACGCAGCCAATTTTGATTATGAAATTGCCTCTAAGATATTAAATACTCTTTTGATGGTTGAACGATTGCCTCCCAATTCACGGCGGCAAATACAAATCCCAAGCGGTACATGAGCCCTTTACAAGGCAAGTAAACATTGATCAATGTCTGGAGCAATTCACAGGAGTTAGGCAACTTTATTAAAATAAATAATGTATGTTTCTTTTGACCTGGATAACGATTTTTTTCTGTACCCAATAAACTACATGATGCATACCCGAAACTTGAAATGTCGTATCAACAGCTTCCAAAAGAAACAGATCAGGATTTGGAATGATATTTGAGACAGAATTTTAATTTCGGGCTGAGGTTGGTACGTGACACTTCTCAAATTCGTATCATGAATTTTTTCCACCAAAGCTGAAAATAATCAGCTTTAGACCTTTTCATATTTGTTTCTTAATTAAATAAGTACTTTTCTTCTAATTCTTCTTTTTTTTTCTTAAAATAGGATAATAAAGAAACAAAAATATTAAGTTAACTTACCGATGTAGTTTCGAAAATCTTATGGTAGTTTGGCACGCAGAACGGTGGCGCCGCCGACATCTCACGTATCATTTGACACAGCATCCTGTAAGAAAAAGGCTATTTTAGTTATAAACATAAATTTACTAATACAAATCTACGGGTAATTAGTAATAGAGGTATCAATAATATATACGAGTATAAATAGTTTTTTTTTTACGTGGTAAAATCATCAAATCAGTCCTCACACCCAGGGCAGGGCGGGAGGGGACTGTCAGACTCGTACTGACTAAAATTCACGGTGTTCTTCAATAGCCCTTTACGTTCCAGGGTCACGGTAATTCGTTAGTCCCGCGACACCTCTTTTGATACATAAAACAAAATTGACAAAGACTTTTTTTTTTAATCCATGATATGTGCAACATAATTATCATGAATGTTTTTTAGGGTAGTTAACGTACTTAGTCAACAAGGAACCCTTATTATTACATAACATAATGTTTCAAAACTAATAATTATGCACGCATTTATTAGTTAAAAACATTATCTCACACAACGAATTTCTCTTCTTCTCGCTTTCTCCTTTCTCCTGTGTAGTGAGTGCGTTTACAAACATATTTAACTCACAAACTAAGACGCCCAGAGCCGGAGCAATTACTTGTAGATCATAATCATTGCTCCGTGTGGAAATCCAACCGGCGACACGCATTGCAGGTGGTCAAACGCTCAGACACCGTACCAACCGTATCATCAAATGTGGTTTAAAGAATTATTTTCATATAAACTGAAACATCGAAATCACTGACGTATCACTAGTTCTATTTCCAGCCACTGTGCCAACAGTGTCGTCAAATGTGGTTTAAAGAATTATTTTCATATAAACTGAAACATCGAAATCACTGACGTATCACTAGTTCTATTTCCAGCCACTGTGCCAACAGTGTCGTCAAATGTGGTTTAAAGAATTATTTTCATATAAACTGAAACATCGAAATCACTGACGTATCACTAGTTCTATTTCCAGCCACTGTGCCAACAGTGTCGTCAAATGTGGTTTAAAGAATTATTTTCATATAAACTGAAACATCGAAATCACTGACGTATCACTAGTTCTATTTCCAGCCACTGTGCCAACAGTGTCGTCAAATGTGGTTTAAAGAATTATTTTCATATAAACTGAAACATCGAAATTACTGACGTATCACTAGTTCTATTTCCAGCCACTGTGCCAACAGTGTCGTCAAATGTGGTTTATAGAATTATTTTCATGTTAAACATCGAAATCGCTGTTGTGCCACTAGTTCTATTTCCGTGCAAAACAAATATTTGTACTGCCCATAGTCTCTGTTACAGCCTATTTGTGTACGAGAGTTTAAACGTTTGCTAACGCACCCACGAAAAACAAAAAAAAAGCTTGCCTAAAAAGTTTGAATAAAGCTCTGACACTGAGCGATGGAAATCGAATCGTGAGTTTGTGTTTTGAAAATTTCATACTTGGATTTAATTAAATTTTGCTCTCACCTACATAATTTGTTAAGTTCTGTCTCGCTAAGCATTTATAAATTGACAACTTCATCATACCCCACCATCCTACACATGTTCCCACTGTTGGGACACAGGCCTCCTCTTTAAGAGTGGGCCATAATCCAGAAAGCGGGCCCAGTACGGGTTGAAGGATGTCATGTCTTCGAATTGTTGGTTCTAGGACATGCCGGTTTCCTCACGATGTTTCTTTCACCGTTTTGAGAGCAGTGGTGATGAAATAAATTACACAAAGTAATGCGCCTGGCTGGGTTTGAACCCACGACATACAACTCGTAAGTTGAGGTCGATACCACTCGGCCATCACTGCTCTCTTGATTTACAAACCAAATTTACATAATAATGGATGTATTCATGTAAATGTTATACATATAGGAGACAAGCAAAAGGCATATTTAGAAGTAGGATGAACCTTTTTGGCACCATGGAACCTATATTAATGTACCTGGTTGATAATAATAGGCAGGTGTGCCTCTGTTAAGTGCTACCTGCGGTACTTTCACAGTTACACTGTACTGGGACAGTAGCACAATAACTAATTTTGTACTAGTTTTATTGTATGTCTTTTGACAATTCAAAAGTGCCTTTATTGGCCTAGTTGAAATAAATGATTTGTCTTGTTAACTAAAACTCCGAAATGTGGATATACTAGCGATAGATCTTTGTGTAAAACTTCGAACAAATAAAGCCTATTTATAGACTAATTTATAAATATTATTACAGTCCATCGATTAATTCAAATGTCAAACAAGCTAATAGTTGCTCGTAAAATATTTGTGGTTCAATTGAATATTCAGTTTGAATGCATATAATACCGAATCAGCTGAACAAAACTCATCCTATGAAAACTGATAACACTGAAGCTCGCATTTAATAAAATTCTACGAACAGCTATCTAATCCTCGGAATAACTCGTCAAATACAGATGGAGTTTCTCACGGCAGAACTGGGTTATAGAGTTCATTCACCTGTTTTTTATTTCGTGTCATAATCATCAAATTAATGAGTCCTCCTACCCAGGGCATGGCGGAAGGGACTGTCAGACTCGTACTGACTAAAATCCACGGTGTCCTACGATAGCCCTTTGCATTCCAGGGTCACGGAAATTGGAAAAGTCCCACGACCCCGGCAGGTTCTGGCCCTCTTGAAGGGGGCCCCGTCATCACGCTGACACTCTTTGAGGCGCGCGTGGAATACAACGCGTCGTCGCCCCTTACTCGCCGCCCGCATACGGTGGCGCGAGATTGTCTGCCAACTTCCGTAGCCGTGGGCGTCTACCACTGCGGCTGTGGTGGAGGGAAGACGCTGTCATCGCACTCACGCGGACCGCCTCCTCCTTCGCGAGCATGACTGCTTCGCAGAAGGAGGCGACCACTTCACACTCCGTCTCGCCCCTCAGGATGGCCTCGACCAATGCCGGAAAAATGTTCAGAAATCAATTTATAACAGTCGTTCAGAAATCAAATAGGCGGTACGAAGTTTGCCGGGTCAGCTAAACCTTTACCTAACAGTGGAAAAGAAAAATAATGTTCTTTATAAAACAAATTTGAAAGTCTTCAAAAAATACTATAATACATATTTACAACAACACTTCAGAACTGGGTCATACAGTTCATTCACCTCTTTAAATAATATTGTTTTCATAGAAATAATAGAACGAAACCGGATATTGATAGAGATACTTTAATAGCTTCCTACGACAGTCTTGAAAGGGAAATTATATCGTAGTTCTCTTAAGAATGAGTCTTCGAAGCAATATGAAGTAAGAAGCAGTAGAGGAACTCATTTTATCGTTAATTGACAGTTTCACGATTTAATTTTACCATCAAAATATACTTTTTTTTTTTAAACCTATATAGAACGCCAGCTAACAATAATTATTGCATCAAACGTGACCCTGCTACACTATTACTACGGCGTAGCTCGCGTAGCGCTACGACTGCTACGACGTAGCAGCGTAGACTCGTAGTCTTTTAGTCAAGGTTGCAAAGCACGTAGGGAATAAAATGGCATACTTCTTTGTCCTATTTTTATAATATAAAAAGTATTGACGTATAATGCTCTTTTGTATTTCAACAAGATTTAAATATAAAATTGATTTCGTGAACTTGTGAGGTTTATTTTTATCCGTTCTGAGTTCAGTCTTGTTATTTTTATGCGCGTGTACCTTATTAGCGTATGTACCTACGGTTTTGCTTTTGTGGAAACCAGTTTCCAAGTACTGAGTTTATTAACTTGATTTAAAAATATTAAGGTAATATTTTTTAAATGGCGTATTTTTTAAAGTGCCTAAATCCTGGCAGAGAAAAGTCGCGGACAGAGTACTAGTAACATTAATACCTTCTTCAGGAAATATCAAATGAACAACTATTTCCTATAAATCCTTTTACAAACAACATGTACTCTACCGACATTCAAACACAATGGGAAGGATTTACCAGAAAACTGGAACACTAGTTCAATGACGGGGCCTCTTTAGAGGGCCAAAGCCTGCTGGGGTCGCGGGAGTAACGAACTATCTGACCCAGGAACTTCAAGGACTATTGAAGGATACCGAGGATTTTAGTCAGTACAAGTCGGACAGTCCCTCCCGTCCTGGCCTGGTGGGAGGACTCATTTGATGATTTTACCAGGTTTAAAATAAAAAGTAAAAATAATTAGCATAGCAAAGAGTTTTCACCGTGATTGGATTGTTACCAGCGCTGTAAAGAAGCACCGTGTAGTGCTAAGTAGTTCATTCAATTTGTCCACCGTATGTGTGACCCACTTTAAGTAGGAGTTCTTAGAAAGCAAAAGGCTGGCGGCGTTTGTAAAGTTTGTATTATCTGTGTAAGTGCGGGAAGGAATAAGTGAAATGGGTTTTTAATAAAGTTGAAAAGTTATTAGTTTGAAGGTCGTTCTATTTCTTTATTATATGACTATTGTCAGTAATGCCGGGCGCGAGAGGTTGCTGCCTATAACGCCCGTGAGGACACGGTGGTGCTCTAAGTGGGACAGACCTGCACCGTGTCCTCCGGGTGTAAATGTGGACTATCCAACATAAAATATTTTTGCAATTTGAGCCAGTTGTTCCTCAGATTAGTGCGTTCAACCACACCCTTTTGCTTTATTAAATTATTTGAGATGTGGGCATGCAGGCGGCGAGTAAAGGGCGACTCGCTGTCCGACCATGGACACTGCCCGGGTCGACGGTGCGTTGTGTTCCACGCGCACCTCAACGGGGCCCTCTAGAGAGCCAAAGCCTGCCAGGGTCGCCGGACTTATCTCATTACCGTGACACCGGAACATAAAGGGCTACTGAACACGAGTCTGCCAGTCCTTAACGCCCTGCCCGGGGTGGGAGGTCTCAATTGATGACTTTACCACGCTAAAAACAAAAAATTACAGATGTACCGTACTTGTATCAATTTTATGATTGCTCTTAATTTCCGTACTTTGTAATTTTGCCAAACTAGAGCTCGAAACTACTTTTGGCAAAGCGTTTTAATTAAAAGTTTAATACGACAGTACAAAATTGCCATCAGCATTAGCGCAAACCGGGTAACACAATGTGAATGAGCTCTGTTGTTTCCGGCACTGAATAATGTATGGAACATGTAGTTCTTCCGTATCTAGTCGTTTGTGTATGTGTATTGTGCAATTACATGTTTGTAAACGCACCCTCGATCACACAGGAGGAATGTCTCGTAATTAAATGTGATATTGTTTTGGCAGAGCAGTGAAGGCCCAGTGGTATCGGTTCCGATTTACGAGCTGTAGGTCGTGGGTTCGAACCCCGTCAGGCACATTACTTACTTTGTGTAATTTATTTCATCACCACTGCTCTCAAAACGGTGAAGGAAAACATCGTGAGAAAACCGGCATGTCCTAGAACCAAAAATTCGAAGACATATGACATATATCAATACGCACTGGGCCCGCGTGGTGGATTATGGGCCACTCCCTCTCACAAAGAGAAGGCCTGTGCAGCAGCAGTGGGAACATTATAGGCTAAAGATGATTGTTTTGGCTTACTATTTTGTGGAAAAGGCTAACGAATATTTTATTTTCCGAGAACAAAATACAAAAATAGGAATAGAAACACTGGAAGCAGACAGAAATAGAAATGTCCCAGGAGTTCAAAAAACCAACATGTTCTGGCAAATCACCTTTTCTAGGTCAGGAGCAATTATTTTTCAAAAGTTTTGTTATTTTAACCGATCGCGCTTTACAACTCCTGCAGTTTTAACAAAAACGTGCGATGAAAACGTCATATACAATTTTTATTTAAAGTACATCTTATTTTATTTGCAGGTATTAATAATAGCCTAAAAGCCTTGTTCTGAAAATATCAAATGAATGATAATGATGGAAATATTGAATTATACATCTACAAAAAGAAAATAACTTGTTAAGAAGTGTGACTTGTTCAGGTCTGATTTGTTTAAGTGTTTATGAGTCTAAAGACTTTGCCAGCTTGCCGCGGCACTTTATTACTAGCGTGCCGTGTTTTTGGCGTGGCATGTTCGTGCCTTATTTATTTATTTCTTTAGCAAGACTTTCACAGACAGTACGCATGCCAGATTAGAGTCACGCCACGCCGAAATCTCTGTTTAGTAAAGTGTTAAGCCGGAAACACATTATTTAACACGCCACGCGACGCAACGTGTCGACACCCGATGTGCAGTGAGCGCGTGTTATCGCGTCGGGTGTTCATAGTGTGATTCTGGTCATAGAAAACAATACATTTGATTTGACCCAAAACGCATCACGTTTCATCGGGTGGCGTCGGGTGTTATTAATGTTTTTCCAGCTTTAAATGGTTGTCAACGCACCCACAATGCAGGAGAAACTTAAAGTGTGGGGCAGTGATAAAAAAAAAACAAAATATTCCATCATCTGTCAATGTTCAGTTTCCTGAGCTAAGTCCATATTATTTTAATCCTAGCGTTCGTTCGTTCCTACAACTCTTCAACCATATATAGGTCTATAAATAAATTGTTATTTAGTAGACGATATTTGTTTAAATCTTCATTTGAAATTCCATTATTTTGTAAGCCAGGCGGATCAAGCAATCTGTTGGGATTTCGTGGTGTTTTGTGTAGAAAGTCAAACGTGATTCGTGATTTATTTGTTTACATTTTATGATTTATATAAGGTTGCCTGTTCTAAAGAAATTATTGTATCTTTCTCGATTTACAAAGGTACCTAGTTAAATACGATACTTAATTTTTAAGCTATTGCATGGCTTTTATCGCGGGCTCTGAGTGAATTTTCCAAAAAAACTTTTTTTTTAACGTGGTAATATCAATGCCGGGGTCGCAGGACTTATTCCATCACCGTGACCCCGGAACATAAAGGGCTATTTAAGGACACCGTGGATTTTAGTCAGTACGAGTCTGACAGTCCCTCCCGCCCTGCCCGGGGTGGGAGGGCTCATTTGATGATGATGGACTGTTAGATAGACTGACTAAAATCCACAGCGATTCTTCATCAGCTCCAGAGTCATGGTTACCATATTATGAGACAGTCCCGCGAATGAATTATGAACCCTACATCATATTAATTGTATCCACAACGAACTTATATTTCACCGTTCTAATCTTACTCAATTTATCTTTCTTATAAATATATTGGCACGGAGATACCTGACCTAGGTCAAAATCATCTAATTAAAATATATAATTCACTTAAAAGACTGTATTGTTAGTTTTGCAGGAAATGCGATTCTCGAAATTCAAGACGTCGCTTTCTCAGTTTAACCGTAACTATAGTTTTGGAGATTCCGTTCATAACTTTTGAAATTTTGAGCTGAAACATTTTGCTGAATACCAATTCCGGAACTACTGTCTCAGATAGAAATTCTGTCCTAAACAATGTAGGTATGTCAAAGGGTCGAGATTATTAGTTGATAAGATTTACCGAAATCAGGGGCCTTACCAGGAGCTCTTAACGCGATACAGTTTAGGCTGTGGGAAAGAGATAGCACTAGACGATTTGTATAGCTTTGTCTCTTTCCCACGACCTAAACTGGATCGCGTTAAGAGCTCTTGGTAAGGCCTCTGATATTTCAATTTGTACCTGAAAAGCGGGAAATCTCCACCGTGCTGTTTCAGTGCGGGATGGTGAATGTATATTAAAATCTGGCCAACAAATGTGGCCAACCTTTTAATGTGTTAAATTACAAACGGCATTACTAATGGCATTAAACGTTAGGCGATAGCTCGGGTGTCGGTTTTTTGGACACATCAGAGTTTTAGCGCGTAGTTCAGCGCGCTAAGCGATGTTGGCTACATTAACGCCGTCTCATTTTGCGGGACGCGCGCTCATAGCAAGGACGAATGTAATTTTTAGGCGGGAGCTACATTGACGAGAACGACAATTGAGTGGTCGAATGAGGAAGCACCGAATTTCGTTATTTTATTTTTCCTCTTTTTTAAAATGCAATGCACAAAATAATTTGTGACGCTCATTGTTGCTACTAGTCTACCTGCTTTAAGCTCCATTGGGTGTCTTACTTTAACCTCCATTTTGTGTGTAACGCGTGACTTCTCGAAGAATTAACTCTTAACGGCATTGTGACCTAAATGTAGCCAAGGCCATTATCATTAACGTTAACGCTAACCCAGGTGGAGCAGTAGCATTAGAAAGCTACATTATCTGCCAGTAACATAGGCTATGTTTTTATACGCGCGGACGAAGTCGCGGGCGGAAGTGCTAGTGTTTTATAATTTTATTGACAGAAATTGAGCAAGCTACCTCCCCGTTTGTCGCAGTTCGCGCATAGGCTGAGCGATCGATTATAGAACAAATGTTTGTGGCAAACATCCAGACTATTTTTGATCTACAAATAGTTGTTCCGACAACTACTTGTAGATCAAAAATAGTTGTTCCGAGTCTGTGTGTTTGTGTGTGTAAGTTTTAATGTTTGTAAACGCATCCACGATACAGGAGACATTTCTAAATTGGAGCAACATTATTACCGGACACACATTGTCACGTTTTTTTACGATGGGTAAGTCGGTTGACGTAACGACTATGTAACATTATTGTCTCACAACGATAAATAATCTGTCATTTATGTTACTACTATATGACATAATTGTCGTGTATTTTACACCTTTTAAAAAAATATAATTTGTTAGTTGAGTATAACATAGGCTTCAAAATTCAAAAATTGCATTTTACACTTTCAGCGTCGTCGTTTTAGGCGCGGGCCACATATAGAAGACGTAAGACGCAGACGGGGCGGAGACATTATGTCTCATTCGTACAAAATGTATAGAAGCGTCGCGACGTAAGACACACAGAAGAGACGGGGCGTGGACGCGGCTCTCATACCTTTCGCACGTCCGTGACGCGTTCTCGTCTTAAGTCTTTTCTATGTGCCTCGGGCCTTACGCAGCCAGTATTTCATTGTCGGACATAGGTGCCTTTTAATTAAGATTTTTTAAAGAGATACTTACCCATAATGCGGGTTGGTGGGAAACGAAGGCGTCAACTTGAGGACCGCCCGGAATGCCAAGACATCGTTGCTACTGTTCTGACCAAGGTGCTCTGTTGACAAAGGAATTACTGCTTTAGTTTCTGAAGTATCTGAAGTTTTAAATCAAGGTTCGAATTTATCAGTATTATAGTCTTTTGTTACATGGCACAATTATTAAATGAGTCCTCCCACCCAGCGCGCGACGGGAGGAACTGTCAGAGTTGTACAAACTAAAATCCACGGTGTTCATCAATAGCCTTATACGTTCCAGGGTCACGGCGGTTACCTGATAAGACAGGTCCCACGACCCTGGAATATTGAAGCGGGCATCAATTCCGGCGATTCTATTTTCGCGTGTAAGTCTTAAAGGGAATCTCGGGATGCCCAAGAAGTTTAGTTTATAACGGCGGTGATCTAACTTTACAAATTTAGTTCAACATCGTTTAAGCGGTAAAGTTGGGGTAAGCTTACCTCGTTCCATACCTGTTTCCCATAACCTAGGTCAATGTTTGTTACGAACTTAGAATATTGGTTAAATCGGGGTTTCCAATGGAAGCCATACACCATACTGCCTATCGTCCAATCGGCATGATACTGCCAATTGGATCAGTTAGAATTGACTGTGTGTGGCGTGCAATCCATCATGTCACCGGAAGATTTTTTTTTTTATTTGAACCCGAAAATGATGATCTATTTTTTCATAATGCCTCTTATTAATATGTAGAATAAGCCACTGTTGCATTATCTTGTCTTTCCACTCGGGACACTAATTGACTAATTTCGAAAGCGTCATGATGAAATGAAAACGTGCTAGAAAAAGTAGCTAAAAAGTTTAGCCACAAATTTTATAAAATTGTAGCTGTCGTTACCTGATATATAATAGCTAGCTATCTAGCTATAAAGTTGCTGAGTTGGCATCACTGCTGCAGATTTGAAGTTGTGTCAAATCGATCGTGCGATAGGCAGTATGGTGTATATGGACGAACTGCCAATTTGAAACAATTGCCAGCGTCATTCCGATTGGACGATAGGCAGTATGGTGTATGGCTATAAATCGAGTTTCCGTATTTTCCCATATATCCTTTTTTTTACCTACTTTGTCCCACTGCTGGGCAAAGAGTGAATCTTTCCTCTTAGCTACTCATACCGGTTAAACTCAAGCTTTCGAAAATCTATTTTTAAAGCGACTATTTTCTTAAGACCAAATTGAAGCAAAGTGACAGTTTTCTAGAGCGTTTCAACAAGTAGACCAGGCTTAAGTGTATCTCAAGTTTTCAAAATTGTACCTTCTTTCTTCAACCTAGATTTTCTAGTTTCGATAAAGCTGTAGGCTTAAAAGATCAGCTACGGTATTCACTGAGACACTTTCTAGGCTGCACGCTTCAAGGAGCTCGTCTTCGAGACAAAGCGTGCAAGGTTATGAACATTGAAATCTATCAACAGTAAATACAGTTCATATTTGCTTGCAAAATTATCTCCGTCGGCATTCCGCGACACGTAGCGACGTGTCCCGTAAGTTGCAGTAAATATCTTTCTTAATATATATAAATCTCGTGTCACAATGTTTGTCCTCAATGGACTCCTAAACCATTTAACCGATTATAATAAAATTCACACACCATGTGCAGTTCGATCCAACTTGAGAGATAGGATAGTTTAAATCTCAAATTATAGTCTCGAGTTGCAGCGGGTGAAGCCGCTGGCAACAGCTAGTGAACTGTATTTACTGTTGATAGATTTGAGTGTTCTATACCGCATTGTAAAATATTAAATACTGTCCGGCTGGTTGGTGGGAATCTTACCTATGAGTTATAACTCATAGGTAAGATATATACAGCTATAGCTGCAGACAGAAGCAGCAGACATACCTAAGCTACCGACTACCGTAGACGTACAGACAGACTTAAGCTACTTTATACATAAAGACAATGGACTCACCTGCATGAGTGATGGCCGCAGTACTAGGATCGTAGATCTCGTCATCGACCGCCACCACAGCGTATTCTCCGTCAGTGAGGAGTCCCCGACGTTGCAGCACCTTCATGAAATCCACCAAAGCTATATGCTCGCCCAAGAACACGTAAACTGTGGACAAACAAAGGGTCCTGTAATAATCCTAATCTGCTTAGCACGTAAACTGTCTTTTTGTAACTGTCAGAAACTTCAAAGTCTAACAGCCGTATTTATAGTCAAGTGAAAGTAATTTCTTTAGCTTAAGCAATTACTTGTGCAATTTTTTTTAAGCAATAGACCTGAATTTTAACATAGTGGGTACCGTAAAAGAAAGCAAAGGTATATTCTATATTCTTACAGTTCAAACTTCAAGCAATTATTAAACTACTTATTAAAAATCGTCTCATAATTAAATGACATTTACTCAAGTAAAACCTTTTACTTGTTTATAAATACGGGGGTAACAATCAGTTTTACTCAAGTTTTACTAAGGGTTCTCGAATAGGACAAACATTGTTCCGGATCTGGCTGTTTCGACCATACTGAAGTAATTAGTAGTGTGAGACAATGTTGTTGTTGTTTATTTTGTTTCAAGAGTTTCATTAAATCAGCACATCAATTTTGGGTCACTATACTGTCCAAGCAGGATATTGTAGTCCTGGGGCCGTATACAACGTCCTAAAAGCATGCTTCCAGTGAGTGAACGAGATGGCGCTAAACGATTGTATAGCTATGTCACTTTCACTCGCTGGAACAAGCTTAGTTTAAGACGTTGTAATATCCCCCCTGGGCCACAAAGGGAATTCAATGGAGAAGTCCATTGCTCACCACTTAGGGCCTCTCGCAACTCATTTGATGATTTAACACCCAAAAAAGTCCACCAACCGGGAATCTGTCGGATATTTAAAACTTTATCAAAAAAAAAGATTCATGTTCGAATGGGAAAGTTGATGGTTTGGGATTAGGTTGACGTGCTAACCTCAGCGCAACAATATCACTGGAGACGGGTATCTCAAAGCGACCTTCCTACAGATAAACATAAATACATAACGTGTAAAGACTTAATTAAGGAGCGTCTCTTGATTTACATAATATTACGAGTATGCTTAATTAGGTGGCCTTGCCCAATTAGATATGGTGACTTAAGTTACAGAAATAAATCATATTATTTAAATAGGACGACGAAGGACAACTGCTACTTTTGTAACACAATTGTTTCAATAAATTAAGTAGTGATTTGGTCGATGGAGCAAACAGCAAGCAGCAGCGAGAAATTCCGAAATTATGGCAAATTATGACATCGTGAATAACTTTTTCAAAACACCTATGATTGATGGGGACTTTTGGCACATTATTTCGACTGTTGGAATGGAACCAAGCTCTCTGCCAAAATGCAGCTGTAGCGTGTTTCTTGTTAATTGAAATGTCTATTCTAACTGGACTATCCACCTTGGTTCGCCTTTGCTCTTAGACACAGACAAAGTGCGACTTATATTTATTTATTTATTCGCTTGGATGTCGGAACTCAACTATGTATATTTTTTTTAACAAAGTATTTTGTCTAAAACGAAGGTAGTCTAAGTTACTCCAGCATTTTTATAACATCAGCTACCTGCCAATAGGAATTCTGTCTAAATCACTTATAATGTACCTTGTATTATATTCAAATATCTGGTTTCTGACCGAGCTTCGCTCGGTTTTCAAAATGTCTTTATCTTGGGAACCGACCTTTTCTCGAACCTGATAAATCGATTCCTTGAGCCGAAAAACCCCTAATCTGTAACTTTCATGAAAATCCTTGGAGCCGTTTCCGAGATCCTGATCATATATAAATAAATACGAGCAAGAATTGCTCTTTTAAAGATATTAGATAGAAAGATATGCATGTAGTAAAAAACGGTTATTTCAATATTACAAACAGACACTTCAATTTTATTTTTATGTATAGATCTTCATCGTGGTGTTTTTTCTAAATAAGTGTTTGAAATAATGAAATAAACAAACACACGAATAACAAAATTAATCATCCTTCAGACTAAATCATAAACACACAGTTAAGTACTTTCATATACTCGTACTTACAAAACACTTGAGAGAACTTGACATTATAACAAAGGCATCAAAATAGAATACAAGAAAAATTCTCAACAAAAGATTACTTCTTAATTGAGCAATTATACGAGCAATAGACGGGACATCACGAAGAAAATTGTGATCCAACCAATAGGTAAAAAGTCGATCAGTCTAGTAGTCGCGTTGCTATGCAACGCTAGATAGTACTACTGACGCACGGCATCAACAATTTTGTATGACAATTTTCCCAATAGGTTCTTTTAAATCTCTTTGAGACGAAGCTAGGTTTTCGAACGTTTTATTGCATTACCAAATAACAATGCGTTACTATCAGGTTCCGCAGTTGTTTGTAAACGACAGTAATTAGTTGTACATAAGTCTATTTAAAACAAATCCAGCAAAAGTCAAAAACGAGTCCTAGAAACAATTTTCCATTCAACTAATTTAGTTATTGGAAAAACCTTATTATAATTAATTAAAACAATATTCAACTAATATGGGTAAGGTCTCATAAACTTCTTCTTTGTCCTAGCCTTATCCCATTATTTGGGGTCGGCTCTCCTTGTTCTGCGGCGCCAGGTCAGTCTGTCCTGGGTTGTCGAAGTATTAATTTGGGCACGCTCTAAGTCCTTGGCTACCGTGGACCTCCAGGTTGCGAGTGGGCGCCCTCTACCTCTCTTAGCATTTGGCAATGCTAGTGCTTGTTTGATCACATGGTCCTCAGGGCGTCTCATGACATGTCCGAACCAACGCAGGCGTGTTTCAGTGAGCTTTTCTGCTATGGGGGCGACCTTGAAACTTCCTCTGATGTGCTCGTTTCGCACTTTATCAAGTCGAGTTACACCTGCGGCCCACCTAGGTAGGCCAGGCTAGGCTAGGGTAAGGTCTCATAAACGCGACGAAAATATTTTAATAAAATAATTTTGCATTGGGATTGGGGGAGGCCCTCAGATCAAAGAAAAAGGCAGATAGAACGCTCAGAACACGCGGGTGTCTCCACCAAATCTAATACAAAATCAAATTGAATTACATTTCATAATGTTTTCTTTGTTTTTAACCAACGAAAAAAAAAGAGGAGGTTCTCAATTCGACATGTATATATATATTTTTTTTTATGTATGACCACGCATAACTTTTCCTAATGTAGTCCGATTTCAAAAATTCTTTTTTTGTTGGAAAGAGTATAATCTCAAAATTGGTCCCATTTAAATTTCAAACGTAAATCGGCCTCTAAGGGTAGAAAAAAAGGAATGAATTGTCAATCTTCCTACAGAATTTTCAATTATGAACCGATTCTGTTGAAATAAAGTTAACAATTGTAGTTCTGAGGACATTATTATATAGCAGAGATGTGGAGTACATAACATGATGGCGTCACCATCATCAGATCAACTCCAAATCCTTGTTATTTTGTGAAGTCAGTCCCTAGAGTTCCTTAACAGTGAACAACAGCTATATCGTGTTTGGGCTCATTTCACTCAGCTTGATGAGAACTTTAGACCTAGTTGACGTATCATTGCCATCGAGGGTCTGAGGATGGTGACGGATAGCAGGGGCAAGAGGTCCTCAACAGTTAAGAGGAAACAGCACGGCCGTTTTTCCATACAAACGTAGTCCCCTGTTTTCTCCCTGGATAATGCCAGTAGAGCAATAGTTTTTTTACAAAAAATCTATGACCACTATTGGCATGTCTCTATGTTTTCCTTTTTCCCATAAATTAATTATGAAAAGAGATATGAACATTCAAAATCCTAAAAAAAAGGCCAGATTATCCGCTGTGTTCAAATAATCAGTAAACAAATTTGACGAGATTGTATAAAAAAAGGAAAACATAGGAACACGGCCAATGCCTTTCTTTATTTTTTAAAGGAAAAAGTAGTGAAATCGGTTAAGTTTTGGAGGAGTAATCAGGGGACTACGAATCGTTCATTTTGTGCCATTTTTAAGGTATTTTCGGTCCAAGCTGCAGTTGTCTCCTTCGCGCTCTGTAACTCTGTTGTGGGCACTGTGCGACAGCAATAGATTTTACAAATACCTATTTTTCAATTCTCCAGCCCTTGCTGTTTCCTCTTAACAGCACCTATATCGTGTTTGGGCTCATTTCACTAGTGTTGATGAAAACTTTATACCTAGCTGGGGTATAATTGTCCTCGAGAGTCTAAGGATGGTGACAGAGGGCAGTAGCAAGAGATCCTTAACAGTTAATAGCAACTATATCGTATTTGGGCTCATTTGACTCATATTGATGAGAACTTTAGACGTAGCTGGGGTATGACAGTCGTTGAGAGTTTGAGATAGTTAACAGAAAAAAATTAAAAACTTTTATTTTTTTTAGTTACAGAAATTTGACAAGAAATAGGAAACTCAAAAGTAAAAATAAAAATTTTGAGGCGGCGCCAAAGAAACAATCAACGAAAAGTTACGACGAGCTATTCAATTAACCACGACAAGCTATACAACGACCTATTCTGCTCTTCAAATAGTTGATTTATATAACAAACATATAAGCCTGTTTGGCGCCGCCTCAAAATTAATTTTTTGCTTTTCAGTTCGATGTTTCGTCGGTTTGATTTTTTTTTAAAAGGTTTTATTTGAGAACAACTTTTACGATGGTTATAGACACGAGACGGCATATTTTGGCAAAAAACAAGAACGACGCGCAGCTTGGTACGACGCGTAGCTTGGTACTGACGCGACTTTGCATTCGATTTTAATTTTGTATTAACTATGGTGGACCCACTCGCGTGTTCTGAGCGCTCTATCTGCCTATTTCTTTGATCTGAGATTAAAAAAATATTCAACTAAGGGTAAATAATATGGGTAAGGTCTCATAAACGCGAAGAAATAATCTATATATATAAAAGAACAGGGGTTTTTCTTTTGACTCGACTACAGCCGAAACCGCTAAACGCAGAAACTTGAATTTTGGACAGCATTTGCAGTCTACCATGTAGAGTGGCAATAAGACGGGATTTTGCGAAAATCCTCCTCTAAGGGGGTGAAAAGGGGTGAAGACGTTTGTATGAAAAATCTTATTCCTTGTGTTTATAAACTTGAAACTTACCACGAATAAAAACACCAATAAATAAATAAGATTAGCACCACTATTTTTTTTTAAACTACCCTCCATTGGTAATCTAGACGATGTTAAAGTTTGCATGGGAAAATCATAACGCGTGAGCTGATGAATTTGAAAATCAGTATTTATACAGGGTTACAGGAAAAGTCGACCTAGATCCGTTAAGGGCGTGTAGTACACATCATTTCTGAATGATTTCACTATGGAACCCCCCATCCTAAACTTAACCGTTTTCGAGATATTTTTTTTATGAAAATGCCCAACTTTTCGGCTATTGAATTGAATATTTTGAATTTTTTTGACTCTTATGATTATTTTTTTGGTTTTTTACATGAAGAATGAGATGCTTTATGACCTCAATGACTAAAATTGCACGTAAGTTAACTAGATAGGTCGTTGTAGACGATTGAAACTTAAGAAAATAAGTACAAATTAAAAAAAAAAAAAATCTTTTCTGTATATCGCAAACAATTATTATGGCACTTGCTCTGCAGATGTACTTAAAAACATCTACATTTTATCAGCTATCCAACGAGGTATAACACTCTAGGGTATTTATTAACCTCAAAGGTGAAACTTAGTTTCTAAGGCTACATGGCAGTCAGAATAAATAGCGCTTATTTAATCTAATTAATTTGACTTAAGTTCAGCATCATCATTTCAGCCTACTGGCTTCCACTAGGTACTGAACATAGGCCTCCCTCGGCTAAGTACAACCTTCATGCATCCATCGATGTCCCGCTATCCTGACCTAGGAGATCATTCAATTTTTATAGCATTTTTTTTGTTCAGATCGTCGATCGTACAAATAATGACCGTACGCCAACCATTAGTTGAGCGTAACCAGTAGTTTAGGATGAGGGGATCCATAGTGAAATCATTCAGAAATGATGTGTACTACACGCCCTTAACGGATCTAGGTCGACTTTTCCTGTAACCCTGTATACTATATAAGAATTAATCAAACACGTGTTTTTGGGTTTTTCGAAAATCACCCCCCAAGTTGGTGAAAAGGGGTATTCAAGTTTTAAGGGGAGTATATTAAACCACTAAACGTAGAAACCTGAATTTTGGATGGTAGTTACAATTTATAATGTAGATGAGCATTATGAAAGGATTTTGCGAAAATCTACCTCTAAGGGGGTGAAAAGGGGTGAAAACCTTTGTATGTAAAATTGGGTTTATAAACTTGAAACTTGGTACGAATATGAGTATAAGTAAATAAAAAAGATGGGCATTATTACTTTTTTTATTTAAAACTACCCTCCATTTTTAGGTTTTTCGAAAATCACTCCCTAAATTGGGGAAAAGGGATGATAAAGTTTTAAGGGAAGGCTTTTATTGCCTGCTTCGATAAACTCAAAACTTGACATGTTAATTATCTCTCAATCGAATAAAGGATACGTATTTTTATTTATATTTCATAAATCAACCCGGGGTGAAAATCGGAAAATCAGTTTGTCTAATATGATTGATTGTTTGTTTGTATTGAGTTTTTAGATTTTCTTATAAGGATGGTGAGCTGGAATTATATTTACTGAGTTCGAAGTTAGAAACACGCGCAGACGTCGCGGGCAAAGTGCTAGTAATAAAATAATTTTGCTTTGGAATTGGGGGAGGCCTATGTTCTGTCGTCCTACGGCTGATATGGTGATGATCCTACCTTCGAAGGAATTAGTCTCAAATAGCTGACAAAAGAGAAGAAAAAATCGTAACACTGGCAAAAGACCGTATCTCTAGAGTACGACATAACATACGGACAAGTCATAAGATGTTGAAATAGAACTAGGTACCTTTTTTTTATTTACTTGGCAAAATCATCAAATGAGTCCTCCTACCCCGCGCAGGGCGGGAGGGACTGTCAGACTTGTACTGACTAAAATCCACGGTGTCCTTTGGTAGCCCTTTGTGTGCCGGAGTCGCGGTATACGTATGTCCCGCAACCCCGGCAGGACTCAGGACTGCCCAAGTAACACAACCTGGCAGTTTTAAAACCTATCTGTGTATGGACTGTCTATTCAGGGTTAATCTTTAGGTACGGGCTTTCTAATAACACTACCTTCAATTACAAACATATAAATAGAACTACCTTCAAACTACAAACTTTTCAACTTAATAAAATCCCATTTCACTTGCATTACTTTCCCGCACTTACACACACAATACAAACTTTACAAACGCCGCCAGCCTTTTACTTTCTTATGCACTCCAACTTAAAGTGGGTCACACATACGCTGGACCAATTGAATGAACTACTTAGCACTACACGGTGCTTCTTTACTGTACTGCTTACAATCCAATGACGATGGGAACTTCTTGTCATGCACCAGTGCTCCTGTGTTTATATTGATTAGAGATTTTTAGAGAGTTAATTTACAGCATAAGAGTGCCTGTCCACCAGAGATGTGCTATGTAGCTGTGCTGCGAGGATGTAAAAACTGAGCTACGACACTGTGTGACCTTTTTCACTGATGCTACGCTATGTAGCTGTGCGGGTAAGATGTGCTATGAAGATGGGCCACCACAAGGTAGCTGTGCTACGAAGATGCTGTGCTCGAGCTATGCGATGTTAATTCGGGGGGTAACTAGGGGTTCACAGGGGAATAAATAAAAATATTAAAAAAACATACATTTGCCCTGGGTGGGAATCGGACCACGACCCCCGGCATAGCAGTCAGGGTCACTAACCACTAGACCAACAGGCCAATATAATGGTATCAAAATTGACCTACTCCATGTGTAATGCAATATGGAGAATCGAATTACGAGTAAATTCGTTTTTAGAACATTATTTTTCTCTTATCCAAGGCTTAGGACGAGTGCGCTATGGAAATATCAACTCACCTCCATTATTCAAACAGATTTTAAAAGGAGTAAAGTCGTAAATATATAATGCGAGTCAAAATGTCGGAAAATTAAAAAAAAATGTATCAAGCAAATTATTTTCTTTTGTGATTTTAGTGAGGCTTTTATCGAGCTTCCTTTTTTATATTTTACAATGCCATTTGTAATAAGTATTATACATTTCTTAACATTCAGTATGTTTCATCTTTCACAAATCCCGATTGCTATTTATTTATTAAAAAAGGTTTTTCAACAGCTTCTGGGTTAAGTTGCTATTACGAAGATATTGCAAAAGCGTGAGGCCGCTGCCTCGAATCTTGTATATCGTAACAGTATTACATTTTGTTAAACTTGTTCACGCGTCATATTTTTGAAAGAAACGCCTTATTGTACGTAGCTAAAATAAAATAAAAAAACGTATTTTTAGCCATCTAAATTTTTAGACATAAAATAACTTTTAAAAACTCTTTTTTAATAGAAAAGTTACTGTAATAGGTTATTATTGACGGTCGTGTAGACATGCCGTGAATAATCACAATTAGCCGATGTTTGCTGTATTTTTTAGGCTGTAAATAAACGTTGCGTTTCTTTAATTAAAAATAAGGAATTAAACTTCAAAGAACTTTAAAATAAAAACGCAAATATTCAAGGTGAAAACAAAGCCTTCTCAACGCTGTCCAGCGCATTCTGCATATCAAAGTACTTGTTCACGTTGACTCGCGGGCGCGGTGGCGGGCGCGGTCACGAAATATCAAACATATGGCGTAATATCCAAGTGTTCACGTACGAAACGCACGTGCGGTGTAAGTAGCGGGCAAGCTAGCGACTGGCGCGCGCGCGCCGCTCGCGTCAATATCAAACGCGTGAGATGTTTGTGTGTGTTCACGTCGAACTAGCGGCGGAGCGCGCGATTCACTCGCGACGTCTGTAAGTTCAACCAGTTTGAACTTGTCGCTAGAATCTCACCCGCGCAAACGCCTGGCGGCCAATGTGAACACGAACCCGCCACGTCTTCGCGACCGCACCCGCCACCGCGCCCGCGCCTTCCAACGTGAACAAGTACAAAGAGTGTGAATGCTAAAAAAACATAACATTTTTTTGTACGAAAAATACGATTTACAGTACCTACTGATAAATTTAACGCAGTAATAAGTTCATTGATTAGGTAATAAAAACCAACAGTACGATTGGCGCAGTGGTTGAAATTATTGACTGCTGCTCGTCGTATCACGTGTTCTATTCCCACATTTTTGGAACGAAGTTCCTTATCGCGCGTTGTGAAAGGGGGCTAGACGGAAAAATTCTTACGAAAAGTTGGCACGACACTTTTTTGCCTCGCCTCGCACCTCGCGCCTGCACCCCGCGCCCCGTACCCCTCACTGAACCCCCCGTTCCTCGTGACTCTTGTCGTAATACGGCGTGCACATGTTTCTCTGTCTCTCTCTCTCTCTAATAGAAAGCAAGCCAGATATTTTCGTTTCGTCTTTCTATTTCGCATTGAGCAGTGTGGTGTTGCGACGATTATTTTTGTTAACTTCGTTCCAAGTTTTTTTTTTTCAACAGGTCGGAACAGGAAGGACTGTCAGACTTGTACTGACTAAAATCTACGGTGATCCTTCAATAGCCCTTTACTTTCCAGGGCCACGGTTACCCGATGATAGTCCTGAGACGTCTACAAGTAGCCTCAAGTGCTTTCTTGTACGAGTATGTGATCTGGCTGTTTTTATGTGAATTTTAATGTTCATAAATGCTTCTACAACATTTGAGGAATTTCTAGTTTTAGTAGGTCGGAGGACACGGTGAAGCATACGGTGCAGGACTGCCTCGCTTGGGCAGAGCACCGCCATGTCCTCACGGAGGCGATAGGCGGAGCACCTCACGGAGGCGTCCTCACGGAGGCGATACCTCTCGCGCCCGGCATTGGTCGCGAGACGGAGTGGGAAGCGGTCGCCTCCTTCTGCGAAGCAGTTTTGCTCGCGAAGGAGTAGGCCAGCGTCCTCTCTCCACCCCAGCCGCAGTGATAGACGCCCACGGCGTCGGACGTCCCAAGACGATCTCCGGTCACTGTAGGCGGGGGTATGGGCAACTCCCCACGACCATGGACCATGCCGGGTCGACGGCGCGTTGTGTTCCACACGCGCCTCAAAAGAGCGTCAGCAAGATGACGGGGCCCCCCTCTAGAGGGCCAAAGCCTGTCTGGGTCGCGGGACATATTCCATTACCGTGACCCTGGTACGACTCATTTGATGATTTTACAACGATAAAAAAAGCGTTGTTAGTAGGTAGGTTCAGTCACGAGAAATAACATGGAAACACTTAACAAAATTCAAACGCAATTTACTCGTAAAGTACTGGTTTCTACTTTGAAATTATTAAACCTATTTCGTAATAGTACTCGTATGGCTTCCAAAATAGAAGTCTAATGAAAAGGCAAAAGATTAATCAATATGGTAGCAGAATATCGCTTTTGAACACAGCTTAGTGAATACATACTATTGCTCGTGACTGTACTCAAAAAGCCTTTTTTTTTAGAAGCTTTAGTTTGAAGTTCCACTCTTATTATTTAGCCACGACTTCCCAACTCTTTGCTTTTGATGCTCACGTCGTTTTCTAAAAATCCCCGGGCTTTAATAAACAAGAAGAAAACGTAGCGTTTCATTAAAACAGCGCACGTGACCCAACCACCCGGTTAACCTTGCACCCTAGTGAACTACGTAGTATGGGAAAGATATACCTATACCTACTAAATAGCTCGAGCACGCCTAGCATGACCTCAGAAACGGGTTTTATCTACAGAAGAATAGACAAAATGTTAGAATTAAAATGATTTCTATCGACTAAAATAAGGGATATTTAAAATGTAAGAAAAAATGTTTCTATTCCTCAGCCGTATTTAAACAAGAATGTTCACGCGAATGTGGATCTAATTCTATTTGAATGTCTGTTAGAAAATAAGCGGTGGGTCATAATTCAAAATTGTCGATTGTACATATTCTCTGATTTAACAAAACAAAAATACGTGTCCATTATTTTTCAAAACTACCTGACGTTTATACTAATAAGATTTGTAAATTGTTGCTGGAAACTAACATAATCAGCTAAGTGTGCACGACTGTACTTCATAGATACCCCCGCTTTCGTTTCAAAATAAACACCAAATTCAGATAAAGCATTATACAATGACTGCTTCCGGAACATAATTTACAAAAGCAATCTACCCAAATATGTACAAAAATAAAGTGATTTTATATAAATAATTAAATTTTTGATATTCGGTCTATTGAAATTCGGTATTTTGAAAATAGTAACCATAAACGTTAGGAATTTTGAAATTTCAGAATTATTAAAATAGGAATATTTATCCATCGGAGTTGTTATATTAGGAATTTTGAACCATTCGGAATTATGAAAATCGGTATTTTGAAATTCGTATTTATGAATTTCGGAATAAAGTTTTTCGTATTATCGTAGTGTTTCCAAACCTTACACGTGCCCGATGCCAATACTGCAACAATAAAATGCAAATTTACCTTGAAGCCCTCATAACTGCTAATTAAGTTTGCTTTCAGCCAGTACATAAATATGGATTGCAGCGCATATCGGCGACCTTACACTTGAATTCGGTGCAATCATAACCATGACACTCGAGTATTGGGCTTAATTTTTTTTTTAATTGCAAAAGGTTAATTTTTTCTTCACTTGGCTTATTTTTTTTTGTTTTGAGGAGCTGGTGGCCACGCTTGCCGAGGTTCGTCTGTGTATGGGTGACCATCTGTCACAGCGAGTTTCCTCCGTGCCTCAAAAAACACGTAAAGCCGTTGGTCCCGGCTGTCATTTGTAGATCTTTGACAGTCGTTACTGTTAGAAGCTCTTAATAAGTCTGACAACCAGTCTTAGCTACAGTTGGGAGCCTAGGCTAGGCAGATTGGCCTATTTTTTTTTCGTGGTAAAATCATAAAATGAGCCCTCCCGCCCGAGCAGGACTGGAGGGACCCTCAGACTTGTACTGATTAACATCCACGGTGATCCTTCAATAGCCCTTTACGTTCTAGGGTCACGGTTACTGATGAGACAGTCCCGCGACTCTTCATTTAGCCAGAAAAGAGACGAGTCCTACTGAGATGAAAGATAATGACCATGACCTTAGCGTCCTTCATAATACTCGGAATACCAGCTGACATTTTTTATCTTTAATTTCATCTATGATAGCTAAGTTCAAATGTTTTTTTTTTAAATTAATAGGTATTGTGATTCTTTTAAGAAAAAAAAAGCTTTTAACATTATACATTTTTATTCTACCTGAGTGTAATAAACAAAAAGGAGCAGTTCTAATTCGACATTGTTTTTATATGTATGACTTTATTATTTTAATAATTAAACTTCTGCATGTTTCTTTCACATGCATAGTGCCTTACGTTAATGGAAACATTTTCACCAATTTTATAGCATTCACAATATTTTATTTATATAATTCATTTCAATTTACAGATCAAACACCATTTATCATTCCAACGACAGTTTCATTCAATTTAATTTTCACTGACCTTTAAACATTTTCTTTCCAGAATTTTCCATTGGGAGAATGATCTTGAAATTCCAATTTAAAATTTTGAAGTAATCTCGACTTTAAATGAAATACGAGTATTTCTACAAATGTTCTCATTTTAAGAAAGTGTTTTGAAAAAAGGGTGGTTTGGCAAACAACATCGGCTTTATTACAAAACGTGGCTTAACTTAGACCAAGCTTTAAATCAAAAATCTATTTTTGAATTTCGAACTTTATTCCAACTGCTATAAAATTCTAAAATGCACATTGACAACTTAGACCGGGATCTAAACTCGGTTTTTGTATTAATAACTTTACGACAGTAGAAATAAAGTACGAAATTCAAAAATTCATTTTTAATTTAAAGCTTGGTCTATAAAGCCGCATGGGTTTAAGTATGAAATTGTTGTACTTTTATTATAAAAAAAAATAATTAGGTATCTACGTTTGAAGGAAATGTCGTTGAAGAATTGACGTTGAATTTTTGGATAACCTATTATTCGTTTTTATACAATTTATGATCAATCTTCTATCACTGCTGTTTCTTTAGCTAGTCGACACATTGTTGTATGATACTCGAGAGTAAATTGACGTCTTCTTTTTTAAATTGAAACTTTAAAAAGGTTGTATTGTCAAACCTCTGTAATTCATGCTCTTGGCATTTGGCAATTAAGCCATTGCTTGGTTCATTTTAAACACAGTCTCGGAACTAAATAAGTAACTTTCGCCCCTAGGATAATAATGTACCATTTGAATGCGAACCTGTAGTAAGACTCAAGACACACTGAATGGGGTATTTTTATAAGCGACAGCAACAAGACGCGGCGATCAGTTTTAACAAGGCATTATAAACTTTATCTACAATTACTTGATAATAGAAATTGTCGCCTGGCAATTCAGTGTGTCTTAATTTTAAGACACTTGATATTCAGTTTTATCAAATGCCCGAACACAGATTGTATCAAGACTGTTATTATTAATTATTGTTCACTAACCTCTAGTTTTGTAGTACGTCTGATCAACGATCCGCTCCATATCTGATATATGTCGAGGGATGTAGTCAGCAAAGCGATGTTCAGCTGTGATCACCATGCCGTTGGACTGCGCCAGCTCCTAGAGATGAAATAAATAAAATTACACTACACATAATTATGAGGACAAATGTTTGTGTGATGAGCACGATCATTTGTTCTGTGTCTGGGTGTAATTTATCTATAATATGTATGTATTTAGAAATATATAAGTATGTTTATCGGTTGTCTAGTACCCATAACACAAGCTCTGCTTAGCTTGGGACTAGATGGCGTTGTGTGATAGTTGTGGAATAATTATTATTATTTCCTTTATTCAATCAATCAATCAATCTCCGGCACGAGAAGCTGTAAATTTTATAAATAACCGTGTGTAAATGACTTATTTTTTGTTACATAATCCAATCAAATCAACAAGGTTTAGTTCAACTTGATGTTAGAGCGATTGAAAAATAAGCACAACGAATTGTCGTACATTAAGAAATTTTTCTTTTTCCAATATAAGATGCACTACTTTATAAATAAACTAAAATTCTAATAAAATAAAATGTTAATTTTACATGGATTATATGTGAAAGGATAATTGCAAAACAAACTGCCAACAACAAGAAAATTTAAATAAAAACCACGTTTAAACAACTTTCAACTGATTTTTTGAACTGTATGTACAGTCACGAGTAATAACATGTTTACACTTTTTTTTTTTTTTTTTTTTAGCGTGGTAAAATCATCAAATGAGTCCTCCAACTCCGGGCAGGGCGGGAGGGACTGTCAGACTTCTACTGACTAAAATCCACGGTGTCCTTCATAGCCTGTTATGTTCCGGTGTTACGGTAAGGGAATAATCCCGCCACCCCGGCAGGCTTTGGCCCTCTGAGAGGGGGGCCCCGTCATTATGCTGACGCTCTTTGAGGCGCGCGTGGGACACAACGCGCCGTCGACCCGGGCATGGTCCTTGGTCGGGCAGCGAGTTGCCCTTTACTCGCTGCCCGCATGCCCGCAACATGTTTACACTTAACAAAATTCAAACGAGAATTACTCGTGAAACACCACTTTGAAATAAGACCTATTTTGTACCAGTATGGCTTCCAAAATAGAAGTCTAATGAAATGGCAAAAGTTTATCAATATGGTAGCAGAAAATCGCTTTTGAATACTGCTTAGCGTATACTTATTCTTGCTCGTACATGAAAACTTTCAAAAAACTATGTGTAAGACACACTATAAATTTTGAGTATTCAACTCGAAACTATCCCAGAAGCCAACTCACCGTACCAGCTGATACCCGTTAACACCTCGTTTCCCTTAATAACATGTTTCCAGAAATAGGTTAATAGCCGTTCATAAATGGGCAACGGCCTGAAAACTTAACACTGCCTGTAGTAAAATTTTACAACTTCCCACGCTGCCACGTGTAAATCTTACTTCGTCTTACTTTTCAGTGAGATCTTAGTAACGTAATACAGTACTGGAAGTAAGACAAATACTTGCGGATGGTTACCTAATACTACTGGTGTTATTTACGCCTCCGCTTGAAGGTTAATCTTGATTTTCCTATACATATACAGGGTGGAATTTTGTAATGCCACCTGGAGGAAAAGTACTCTTAATACTGCAGATAAAAAATTTTACTCAAAGGAATCATTCCTTTATTTTTGAATAGAAAGCAAACTGCATTCAAAGATTTTCGAAAATTCTCTTCTCCCACACCCAGGGATCGAACCAAGAAACCATGTTACATGTTATGAGAGCTTTAATTTAAGATTTCCTGGTTTTCCTTTCGTTTAATTTATCATGTTTGTTAAAAAGACTTCATCCTTATAATTGACCCTAACGATCGGTGCAATTAAAGTACAGGGTATAATTTTTTCAGATTTTAGCCGGTTCGATTCCCGGGTGGGAGAACAGAATTTTCGAAATTCTTTGAATGCAGTTTGCTTTCTATTAAAAAATAAAGGAACTGTTTCCTTTGAGTAAAATTTTCTATCTGCAGTATTAATGAGTTCTTTCCCTCCAGGTGGCATTACAAAATTCCACCCTGTATATATATGTCACTCAGGACCAACGCAGGTATACACCGATGAAAGATTTTTTGGAATTTGTTCCGTAATTTTTGAGTTTAAATACTCATTTATACACATACAAAAATACAAATCTTTCCTTTAAGTGGCAGTATTAAAAAGGAATAATGTAGATAAGACATAAAATTTTTAACCTTCCCGGTTGCCCGACACACACGCGGACGAAGCTTCTGGCAATAGGGTAGTTTCCAGGGTCAAAATAATTACATTCTATTTAGTCCGTATTTTAGATTATAAAAAAATATTGGACACGTAATTTTTTCTTTTTTCGATTAAACAAAAAAGAACAAAGAAAATAGCCTATTTAAGTTACCTGTGACGTTACTGCGCAAAAAATGCCACGCATCGTGACGTCCCACGTAACTTTAATAGGCTATATCTTTGTCATTTTTGGTCTAATTTACAAATAAAAAAATACGTGTTTCTTATTTTTGAATAATCTAAAAGACGGACTAATTACATTTTTTTAAGCAACTAGCCTATTGCCAGTATTCTATAACTATTTCTAACAGCTTTATTATTTGTCTAGTCTTTTCCCAACTATATTAGGGTTGCCAGGGTCGACGGCGCGTTATGTTCCGCGCGCGCCTCAAAGAGCGTCAGCATAAGCCTGCTGGAGTCGCGGGACTTATCTCATTACCCTGACCCTGGAACATAAAGGGCTATTGAAGGACACCGTGGATTTAAGTCAGTACGAGTCTGACAGTGCCTCCTGCCCTGCCCGGGGTGGACTCAATTGATGATTTTACCACCCCAAAAAAAAAACTATATTGGGGTCGGTTTCCGTTCGAATCAGATGCAGCTGAATATCAGTATTTTACATGGAGTGACTGCCTATCAGACCTCGACAACCCAGTAACTGGGTAATACGATACCCCATGGCCAGACCGGTTGTCAGAATTATGAGCTTCTAATAGAAACGACTGTCAAAGATCTATAAATGACAGCCGGGACCAATGGCTTTTCGTGCTTTCCGAGGCACGGAGGAAACTCGTTATGATATAATGGTCACCCATCGAAGGATCGGCCTGTGCGGCTGTTATTATTTAGCCACTAGCTCCTCTTACCTAATTGCTTACAGCTATAAGTAGTTACCCAAGAGGACTACTACTTACAGCTTACAGCCTGATAATGTGTTCTTCTAAGTTCGTTTGGTTAAGAAGACTGTAAACTTAATCTAAGTTAAAATAGAGTCTTTGAACGCTGTATAAACACATGCAATTAGGTCACGAGTTTGACCTCGACTGTTCCAATTAACTCTTAAACCCTTTAAATAAGGTTTAAAATAAACACTTTCTTGAAACAGCTGGAAAGGTAAACCGTCTTATTCCAAAACACCGACTAAATGTAGTACTGGGATTAGTTCTAGGTTTAAACCATGGACTAAGAAAAACCTTATTATAAAATGAAGTTTATCACTAATCCTTGTACTATCTATGGTACTAAAGATAAACCCGCGAGACCCCTAGTTTATCCATGGTCTAACTTTGGTACTACTGTCAAATGTCAATTTCTACAAAAAGTTGAGGGTATTCTGGCTGTAAATTTCTGTGTTTATTGTTTTTATAGCGTTAAAAAATGGATATTAAAATGATTGACTTGATTGTTAAATGTAATAGAAATACATGAAGAAAAAAGATAGTTTTATTTTACGCCACAAACTTCAAAGTTATAAACTAGAGTGTTGCCTAGCAACATAGGAAGTCCATAAAGTTTTTACTATGTACTCCGTTTCACGTTCTTTGATAAAAATATAACTTGATAAAAAAAACGCGATATGTGTGTTTGTTGCGCTCGTTCAAGAGGATGGAACTTGGACATGAAATTAAATGGTTTGTTTGTTAGGACTTAGGAATAAAGAGTTATTATACATTTCAAGTATTTAATATCAACATTAGTAAAAACGGAATGTCACATTGAATGAAGCCAGTGTAAAAGAATGAATGATTGTCCTTTTTTCATTTTTTATCTGTGTAAACCATGGATGATCTTTGGACTAACTGATCTTCAGTTGGTCTTAGAATTGTAATATGATCACATTTTAAGCCTGGTACTAACTTTAATACCGTAACAATCCTAGACTATTTAGTCCAGGTTTAAACCAGTACTAACTCAAACTTTTGTAATAAGACGGAAACAGTTTTGTGATTGCTTGTCAAAGTTAGAAATGTGTGCGCCGCGCCGTACGGCAGTTTATACAAACTTTCAGAGGGCCTACCATGAACTCTGAAGAAGCAAGAAGAATGAAGCTGTGGGAAAGAGATGGCGCTAGACGACTTGTATAGCTCTGTCTCTTTCCCACAGCCTAAACTGGATTGCGTTAGAAGCTCGTGGTAAGGCCCCTGGTCCTTATTTTTCGTTTGTAGCCAGTATACTACCAAACTACCAAACGATATAATAATACGACGCGACGGGAAGTTTTAATTTACCTATTTAACGCTTATTATCGAAAATTACTTAGGTATAATTAAATAAATGAGATGAAATTCAAAATCTTTCACTTTAAATTACAGATTAATTATAAACACTTCTCGGTTGTATGATCTAGTGGTTGTTCCTGGTCTGAGCGTTTGTTTATGTGGGGCAACTTTTTTTTTTAATAAAAAGAAAATCTTATGGAAACCATTGTACTTTCACTGGATAAAGCAAAATACATAATTTTTACATACAAAAATTATCGAAAGCCGTTTGGATCGTCGTAGAATCCTGATTTCACCATAATAATATGTTGGTGAAATCAGGATTCTACGTCGATCTACTACGTAGAATCCTGCTTTCACTACAATCGTAATGGTTTTTTTATGTCATGATAAGATCATCAAATAAGTCCCACCCAAAGCAAGACAGAGGGACTATCAGACTTGTACTGACTGAAATTTAAGGTTATTGTTTGATAGCCCTTTACGTTCCAGGGTTACGGTTACCTAATGAGACAGTCCCGCGACCACGGCAGGCTTTACAAATTGGCGAAAGCCGTTTGGGTCGACCTTGAAACCAGATTTGACTAATTTAACTACAAACGTAATGATTACATCTAACAAGAAGTCAACTTATGAATATCTAATATCTATTTTGAGCATAAATTTTCCATTAATAATTTCATAAAAAGGGAATAATTCTAGGTATTTGAAATGAAAGGAATAGACATCATACATATCTAATAAGGGTGTGAAAAGCTTACAAAAATGAAACATCATAATTTAAGGTATGAAAGATGAAAATTTATGTTTCACGTCGCTTCTATTTCGTAGAAAAAAAACATGAGTTATTCAGCTCAGCTTTTGAAATTATTCTGAAACGGATTTCGCTTATACTTTGGAACCAATTAGAAACCAAATGAATGTATATAGGTAGACTGTTAGATACACGTGGTATCTGGTGAATCTTATAAAGGCAAAAGTTTCTTTTTTTTTTGTTTCGGATTTGTTCTCTTTTAATAACTTTCATTACGACTCTTGGGATGAAAAATACCTTAACTAGGCTACTCATCAAGTCATCATACTGTAGGGCATGCTATTACCTTATATTACTGGCATTTCTTTACGACAAGTCTTTCTGGAACATTTTTTACTGTTACCAAGCCTTGTAGACAAGTGGCAACACCGAAAAATAGTAACATTAAAAAGTCTGTAATATCAGGCCTGACGCACTCCGCGGTATAACACCGTCCACGGTACGTCCACGTGTGCTTGTAGTATGAAACTGTAAACGTAATATGCGAGAGCACCGTGGGAGGATTTCACAGTCGGCTGCTGCCTCGCCCATTTCGCACGCGCTCCTTTCATTTTTTTACTTTATTCTCTCGAGCAAGTTTTTACTTAATATGTTTGTTTTTGGAAAGTGACACTTCTGTACGTAGTACTATTAAGTATTCTGTGGTATAATTTAAAGTATGAATCATAGAGCAGCGGCAAACTTTTAATAGGCAAGAGCTACAAATCAGCAAAATCTAGTTAATCTAGTTATAGCCACAATTTTATTTCAAAAACGGAAAATAATTTTTATTCATCCTATCCTACTAATTATACCTATAAACGTGAAAGTTTGTTTTGGATGGATATATTGTTACTCTTTCACACAAAAATCTCAGAACAGATTTGGATAAAATATGGTACACAGATCTTTTATAACCTGGCGTGCGAGTTCTTGCATCGCCTAAATGAGGCTTTAGTCTAGAGTGACATAATTATGATAAAAAAATAGAAGAAAGAAAAGTAGAACTTACTTTTATGGCATCCATCTGCTGAGCAGCAGCAGTCAACTCATCCCCAGCGATGATGGCGAACTTGGTCCATCCGAACGCCTTCAGCAGCGCCACGACAGACTTGCTGGCTTTGTATGCTGGTGGTAGGGTCCGGGCGAAGGTGGCTCCGAGACCAGAGCTCTTCTCTGAGCCGTGGGCGCCGGCACATTTCTGGTGAGAACAGATTTATGTTAATAATAATAAATAAATTATGATTAAAAATAAAATTAAACTACTTTTTAATATATTTTTCCTAGTGGAGTGCTCTCATCATCATCTACCTCATCATCTACCATCACCTAGCCTTTTCCTAAGTATGTTGGGCTCGACTACAGTTAAACCGGATGCAGCTGAACATCAGTATTTTACATGGAGTGACAACCTATCGCACCTCCACAACCCAATAACCGGGTAATACGATCCCCATGGGCAGACTGGTTGTCAGACTATAGAGCTTCTGACTAATAGTAGTGGAGTGCTCTGTGGTACAAATAAAAAATGTTGTTTATTGTATTTTATCTTATAAGTACTCGAGGACAATGCCTATGCGCTACATTGTATTCAACAAAATCCATTTATACAATTACGCAAATTCAAAAAACCGTCTTCTATTATAGAAATCCTTTACCTATATGTTAATTACTTCAAAATTATTAAAGCCCTATCGCTTCATAACAGAATTAAATCTCAGAGATTAGATAACAGTAAAGTTAATCTTGCTCCTTGAATGCCCTCTAAAGAAATACTTCAAGATTGTTAAGGTTAAATCACACAGTTACCTTTACCAATGGCAAAGGCTGTGTGTGAGTTATTTTGAAGAACGTAATTTCGAAAACTACTGTTCTGATTTTGAAAAACTCTTTCACTTATATGAAATAACATTATTTTAAGATATTATTATATACTTATTTTAATTACCTTTGTGACTACTGTAAATCTCATCTGTTTTTCCTTAAATCAATCTTTTCAGTTTTCTGTTATTTTTAGTTGCACATATTGATTAAAAAAATACTGGGATAACAATGATCCTTATTCCATTTACAACAGGGTTTACATCTTTTGGGTCCGGGTCTGCAATGTCACAATGAAATTGTTTCGCATCTTTGTATGAATAATTTGAAAGTTCTTTTAAAATATTTTACTACAGCTTTTATCTGACCGCTAACAATATGACCCGGCCCATTTTTAACCCACGCAGATAATTAATTACATAATATATTACACCAAATAGTTTCTATCAAGAATGGATGGTAATAGTTTCCATTATCGATAAAACTTACACAGGCTTCAGGCAAGGTTGAGAGTTCAAATGATTAAAATAACTCATCTCAATTCCATCCAAATTCCAAAGTTTTGGAGCTTCAAAGAAATACTCAAAAGTAAAATGACCATACGAATGAAAACGAAAGTCATGAACACCTGCCTACTACCCTCATTAACATACGCCTGCCAAACTCACCAGAAAAGTAAAAAATAAAATTGTAACCAGCCAAAGGAGCATGGAGAGGAGCATTCTGAAAATAAAGAAAATCCAAAAGATCCGCCACACTCATATAAGACAGAAAACTCAAGCCATTGACGCTCTCAATTACTCACAAAAGCTCAAATGGCGATGGGCTGGACACGTAGCGAGGCTGAGCGATAATCGATGGACAAGAGAGACAACATAATGGACAGGCCCACTAGGGCAGAGAAGGAGAGGAAGACCTAATGCACGCTGGGCAGACGATATCATAAAAGTAGCAGGTACTCATTGGTTACGAGCGGCAGAGAATAGAGAATACTGGTCGTCTCTGGAGGAGGCCTTTACCTTTCATGGAGAGGGTTCTTGCTAAAAAGTAATAAATAAAATATTGTTTTATGTCATTTACAACATTAACTTCAAATCAAATCAATAACTAATCAATTTTATTTATATTTATACTGAAACTATAAAAGTTAAATAGATTAGAATATATTATTATTATAATCTTAATTGTTAATCATAATCACATTAATTTTAAGTCCTTTCTAATTTATTTTGCATGCATACTGTTAATGAAATTGTATTATGGAATGCAAGAAATAAAAGGCTTTTTATTTTTATTTTATTTTATTTTATTTATTTATTTAATATATTACACCAAATAGTTTCTATCAAGAATGGATGGTAATAGTTTCCATTATCGATAAAACTTACACAGGCTTCAGGCAAGGTTGAGAGTTCAAATGATTAAAATAACTCATCTCAATTCCATCTCAAACTTTTCCTACACAAAAGTAACTTACAAACGCTATTATTAGTTGCCCAATAAAGATTGATGCGAGTCTACGCCGTCGCCCGTTTTCGTAGCACCGCGCCGTCGCCCGTTTTCGTAGCAAAGGCCTACGCCGTAGCCCATTTTCGTAGCACCGGCCTACGCCGTAGCCCATTTTCGTAGCACCGGCCTACGCCATAGCCAAATTCGTAGCTAGAGCCTACGCCGTAGAAAGTTTATGAGCGCCGTGGTGTAAACATACACCTACATGTTGTAATGGAATATCATTCGTCATACGTCATCGTTTTAGTAAAATAACATATTAGTCCGAAGATAGATTATCAAAAAAAGACACGTATTTTTTCATTTGTTAGGGTGCTTGTACACGGCGCATGTAACCCGCGCAAGTGCCTCAACATGCTCAAGCTACATGCGCCGTGTACAAACACCCCGCGAGTAACTTGATCAAGTAGCTTGCGCATGTTACTCGCGCGGGTAACCCGCACCTTTACTTGCGCGGATTACATGCACCCTTACTCAAATCAAAATTGCCGAAGAATGTTTCTAAAAATTACAAAACGTCACTCTATTGGTATAATTTTACAGGCGTTATGACGTCTCAAGCCCGCAGCTTCCAAATTCTAAATGAAATAAAAAAGCAAAGCCTCCGACTTCCGAAAGAAATGTTATTTGGTAGGTTATTTTATTCCTTTTCGTGGTCGTTTTTGAAGTCGGTTACATTTTTTTTTAAGTTTATTCAATACTCAAACTGACGGACTATACAGATTTTCAAATTATGTATGTGGTAAACTATTATTATTGCGTGAAATTCTCAATGGCACAACTAACTAACCTAAAGCACGGGGGTTTCAGATCATCACTGGCAATAAACTCGTTATTACTGCAGCATAAACTGCGTAATTACGTATCGATGTGCTGAATTATGCTGAATATTCAGCAATGGATATTGCATGATATTGGATGGGAATGATTTTAAGCTTAATTTTCGATCTATTCGAACATGACATGATCGTATTTGTTGTTTTCTGTTATTGTAGCGTCGGTTTTATTTTATGACACTTTCATAATACACATTATTTTTAATGCTATTGTAACTCAAACTGAAATCGGTTTATACAACGTGTAACGTTAATAGCGCAAAACCTCTCGTGGGGTAACTCAGCCCATGTAACTAAACAATGTTTGTTCCAAGACTTGGAAATTCGCAAAATATGCTTTTTTATACAAAATGAGAAATTGATCGGTATCAGTATGAAAAATCATTTTTTTTTTCGAATTTCCAAATGTCTTAGAACAAACATTGTCAGTAACATGGGCTGAGTTACCCCACGAGTGGTTTCGCTCTATTAACGTAATGTAAGGTGAGGATTCCGTATTTGTAATCATTTTCTGTTGTTATTAGAAATATTTGGAATATTCACTGTGTTAATTAAACATAAACCAAAACGTTATCGTGTAGCAAAACATTTTGAAACCGATGTGTATTTTGATAAAATATTATGTTGGTTTAACAGTCTGGGTTTTAGACTTCTCCGACCTTATGTCACAACAAACTATATTGTAATGTAGGTACACAAGAAACACTGAAAACAACACGTTGTTACATTTTTAAAAAAAATCAGTTTCAAAATTTTGCGAAATCTTCCAGACAAACTTTGGATGGATTGAAGACTTAATAATATAGGTATTCGTGTTAGGTACAAAAAAAGATTAAGCTAGTTGTTTATTCCGAAGCGAACTCAAACCCTCGTGCTTAGCAGCCAAGTATGGTCATAAGCACTACTGAGAGTTTACGAGCACTAAACAAACTAGGCAGTCTTTAATACATAGATTTCAGCCAACTTGCGTAACATTATATACAAGGTGTAAGGGACCACAAACTTTCAGGGCTTGCTCAGTAGACGAAACTGAACAATCTCCCCCAATTTTTTTTTCAGGACCTTAAAGAAAATGGGCCTCTCCAAACAAAATTATAAACTTGATTGGACAGTTTGTATGGAGAGGCCGTATTTTTTCAATTTACTGTAAAAAAATATTGTGGAAGATTGTTCAGTTTCGTAGCAAGCTCTGAAAGTAAGGAGGTCTGTCCCTTACACCCAGTATGTCCCTGACTTTAACTTTTTTTTTTTTTTTTAACGTGGTAAAATCATCAAATGAGTCCTCCCACCCCGGGCAGGGTGGGAGGGACTGTCAGACTTGTACTGACTAAAATCCACGGTGTCCTTCAATAGCCCTTTATGTACCGGGGTCACGGTAAGGAAATAATCCCGCGACCACGGCAGGCTTTGGCCCTCTGAGACGGCCCCGTCATGCCCTGACTTTAACTTACATGTGATATGAGAGGCAGGTTCCAGGCGGCTGCCAGCTTGGCTTCAGTGTGGCAAGTACCATCAGGTCCGAAGAACGCCACCACACCCAGGTCACGCATTTGAGTCATCACCCTGCACAAAACATAAGAATACTCTTTAATGTGTCTTGTGAAGTACTGACAGCGAAGACGGTTCACAATTAAGCCGGAAACACATTATTAACACTCGACGCCACCCGACGAAACGTGATGCGTGTTGAGTCAAAATGTATTGTTTTCTATGACCAGAATCACACTATGAACACCCGACGCGACGACACGCGCTCACTGAAAATCGGGTGTTGACACGTTGCGTCGCGTGGCGTGTTAAATAATGTGTTTCTGGCTTTATAGATATCAAAATCATTTTAACTATATTATGTCTAATGAACATGTTGTCACTTGATCTTTGTTATAAAACTTTTGACTTTTTACATTTCGAGTATGAGATGTGGATTATTCCTAACCTGACCCGCAATCCTAACCCGGGTGCGGGTTAGGTTAGGTATATGAACAAAAAAGATTTTTTGTTCCTAACGTAACCCTATTCCTAACCTGACCCGACATCCACCTGACGAATTGTTCCTAACCTGACCCGAAACCTGTGGACATTTTAGCATTTGGATAGATGTTACCATAATTCCTTGTCATGGACCCCTGTTTTCGTGTACTTCGATTATATAAACCAACTGATATTTACTACGAATTTTATATTTATTAGTAGTAGTATCGTACTAAACAACAATACTTATTAACTCAAAATGAGACAAAATAAATATCAATTACAACCACAAAATGTAACTTAAAAGTCGGAAACCAGGATATATTTTATGACTGCACCGTAAAATTCCATTTGTGAGGCTCCGAGTATTGCAGAGACATTTTAATATCCGGAATGACGTAAAATACACACTTTCTGTGAGTTTATTTATATTTAATATAATGCAGCAGAAGCAAACAAAAGGATTGTCCAGCTAGCAGAGTCGACATAATAATAATTGGAACTTTATTTAACTTTCTTGTTAGGTAACAGTTAATTATATGGAATAAAGTAAACTAGGTCGCTTCCAACCGGTATATGTGGAGATCAAAAGGGGAGGCCTATGTTCAGCAGTGGACGTCCTATGGCTGAGATGATGATGATGATGATGAAAGTAAACTAAGATAATTGTTAAATAGATTTTAAAACCAAAATCTCTCTCGCTCAAACCTTAATTCAGCCCATTATAGATTACGCTGACGCTTGCTATCTGGATGCCACAGAGGAGCTATTAAACAAACTTGAGAGGCTGCAAAATTTGTGTATTCGGTTCATTTTCAATCTCAAAAAGTACGATCATGTTTCAGAATTTCGCACAAGACTCAAGTGGCTCCCAATCCGTCTTCGCAGGAATACGCGGATATTATGTCTCCTGTTCAACATCCTACACAATCCTTCTGCCCCTTCCTACTTGCGGGATCGTTTTTCCTATTCTCGTTCTCCAGACTCCTCCTGCAGGTCTCATCTCCGTACAGTCCTTAAATTTCCTACTCACAAAACTGACTTCTATTCCTTTTCCTTATCTGTGCACGGAGTCAGGTTGTGGAACTCACTGCCACCTGATATACGAGACAGTACAACTGTCTCCATCTTTAAGAAACGGGTCAAAGATCACTATCTTTCCTTGGCCACGTGATGATCATTTATCTTATATTTATGCATATATTTTAATTTAGTTTATCCATGTATTTATTTTATTTATTATTATAATATGGAGTAGTGTATTTGTTTGTATGTATTGGATTGTTGTTTGTATTTGTAATAAGATTTATTTGTTCCTACACACCACTTTATCTTCTGCCTCAAATTCTCCTCTCTCAGGTCTGCTGGAAGAAATTTCTTTTAGAAATAAGCAGTGCCTTTGTACTTTTTTTTCCTCTTAAAATATTTTCCTGTATATATCTGTGTGTGTACATAAATAAATAAATAAAAATAAATAAATAGTCAAACCGAACCACGGGGTGCCTCTAACGTCCACTTTCAAAGGCACAAACAACTCAAGTTATATATTTATTCGCAATAACGCCTGCGTCGCATCTTTGCGAAGATATTTTTAAAGAAACGAGAAAATTCAGATTGCGAGCAGGGTTCGAACCTGCGTCTTCTGGAGAGGTACTCCAGAAGCCTTAACCGACTAGGCTATCGCAACCACTACTCACAAAGCTGAAATTTCTCGTCCCCTTGTTTTTTGAACGCTGTTTACACGTTGCGCCATCTATTGGTAGTGTTACCTGCTGGTTGCTGGCTCGCAATCTTAATTTTTTCGTTTCTTTAAAATATCTTCACTAACAACTCTTTTGCACCCCGAGATTCGGTTTGGTTAGGTTAAACCTTGCAAATACTTTTACATTTATAAAATAGCTTCGTAATTTTGTATACACTTTCTAAGAGCTGCAATTCCTAGATATCATAGGCGTGGGCCCTGAGCATCCGGACGCGACCACAGAAGCTGGTCGCATGCCAGAGGGTCATGGCTATCCGAATGATCCGCGGATACCGCACGATTGCCGGCGAATCGGCCAACCTCCTTGCCGGATTGCTGCCCTGGGATCTGGAGGCGACTGCCCTCCAGCGCGTCTATGAGTGGCGCGTGGAGGCGCAGCGCCGGGGCGTGACCCCGCTGCCTCGAGAAGTCGAGGCGCGGCGGGAAGAGCTCCGGCGCGATCTCAGGGCAGTATGGAAGGAACGACTGTCGCGACCGAAGGCCGGGCACGCCGCAATTGCGGCGGTAAGACCCCTCTTTGAGGAGTGGCTGGAGAGAAGTCATGGCGTCCTGACCTACCGCTTGACGCAGGTCCTCACCGGACACGGAAGTTTCGGGAGGTACCTGTGTCTGATGCGAAAGGAGGAGACGCCTGGGTGTCACCACTGCGAAGATCGCCCGGAGGACACGGTGAAGCATACGGTGCAAGACTGCCCAGCTTGGGCGGAGCACCGACGTGTCCTCAAGGCTGCGATAGACGGAGACCTCTCGCGCCCGGCATTGGTTGCGGGCGTTGCGGCCATGCTGCGGGGCGAGACGGAGTGGGAAGCGGTCAGCTCCTTCTGCGAGGCAGTAATGCTCGTGAAGGAGGAGGCGGGCCGCGAGCGAGAGAGGACAGAGTCCTCCCTCCGCCCCAGCCGCAGTGGTAGGCGCCCACGGCGACGGACGTCGCTTGATGATCTCCGGCCACCATGCGGGCAGCGAGTAAAGGGCAACTCGCTGCCCAACCAAGGACCATGCCCGGGTCGACGGCGCGTTGTGTCCCACGCGCGCCTCAAAGAGCGTCAGCATAATGACGGGGCCCCCTTCTCAGAGGGCCAAAGCCTGCCGGGGTCGCGGGATTATTCCCTTACCGTAACCCCGGAACATAACAGGCTATGAAGGACACCGTGGATTTTAGTCAGTAGAAGTCTGACAGTCCCTCCCGCCCTGCCCGGGGTTGGAGGACTCATTTGATGATTTTACCACGCTAAAAAAAAAAAAAAAAAGATATCATAGGCCTTATCATGAATTCCCAGTTTTTGTGTCGTAAAGTAAATTGGAACTTTGACATTAATTTCAAGGAAAAAAAAATTAGTTCCTTCTCGGTCCACTAGAGGCGCTGTTCTATTTTACATACAATAAACGAAGTACATACTTCAAGTACGCTGTAAATTTATACCTTTTTGGTAATATAAACATTAACTTGACTTTTATAAAACTATGATTTGTTCGATGGGCAGTAGATCTATATCGCAATATGAGAAACAAATCCATATTTTCACTCTATCAAGGTTAGTCGCGAGGTAGGGGGCGGCACAGTTTGCGCAGTGGCTAAGCTACCGACTGCTGTACTGCCGCGTGCAACGACGATATAATACTAGACTCCGCATCCACGATCTAAAGAACAAAAACTATTCTGTCAACTTGCTGAGGTACTACGTAAGCGAGGGGGACGGGGTACTGCGTTGTGATTGGCTAACTCAAGGTCTGTGCTGTCTCAACGTATATTTGCGGCTCACAGGATTGGTCGAAATGAGACGAATATAAGACTTTTTTGTCTAATGTGTTGACAGACATCGGTCGTCTGTTATTAGGAGTCTAGTATTATATCGTCGTTGACTGCGTGTCACGGGTTTGATACCCGCACGAAACAAATATTTGCATGATCTATATCGTTTTTCCTGGTCTGGCTCCGGTTCAAATGTTTGTTAACGCACCCGCGATACTGGAGTTTTTGCTAGAAACGGGCAACACAAAGAGTGTTGCCCGTTTCTGGCTGGGCTGGGCTGGGCTAATAATAGAATAAAAACATTACTTAGATTTTTCTATAAAACTATTCAATTGAAATCTCCCGCACGTGTTTCGGATTTCTATCTATCCTTGAAAATTAAAACCTCACATCTTTGAATTTATTCAGGCTGGTAGATATTTTTAAATTTCTTTTACACTAAATATAAGCTAAGTTTTCTTTGATATAGTACTGAATCAAATAGTTTTCTTCTTGAAGATTACTTTAAGCGTAGGTGTAAACAACACGACAAAGTTGGCGCTGTCAGTGATCGATGGGAAACGTATCATATGTTCAAATATTTTGACTCTAGAATTATTGTTGGGCATGCGTACGGCAAGTTATGGCTGACTTGCCATCCGATGGACTATGCCTGGGTCCTGGGACTGTTAAAGACGCGTGTACCCCACCTAATTAAATTTTTACCATATTATTTTGTGGAGTGTAGAGCTACTGGTCCATGAAGGAGCTTATGAAAGGAAGTCTTCCTTTGACACTCAAGCGGAAAATTCTGGACATGACTGTGCATTCTTCCCATTTTGACCTATGGATCCCAGACTTGGTCTTTGACAAACAATCAAAAGCCCAAACTCAAGGTTTTGCCAACGTGCAATGGAGCATAGTATTATAGGGCTAGACGTTAAACTTTCAGACCGCGTACGCAACACCACACTACGCTCCAAAACACAAATTGCTGACGTTGGTCAAAAGGCAGCTGCACTGAAATGGGCTTGGGCCGGCCACCTCTGCCGCATGCCCAATGAGCTGTGAGCCAAAATAACCACTTTGTGGAGCCCTGACACAGCCAGAAGGCGCCGTGGCAGACCTCGTAGACGATGGCGGGACGAGCTTGATAAAACCGATGACCAGTGGTCCTCTTTGGCCCTGGATCGTGAAAATTGGAAATCATGGGGAGAGTATCAGTATGATTTTGTGGATAATTATTGTTTGCTGCCCTAATAAATAAAAATAAAACAAAAGCAAGTGCGTGTCGGGCCACGCACAGTGTAGGGTTCCGTAGTTGCCCATAAAAATACTTATGCGAACTAACTAAACTGATTCGCTGAATTTAATTTAAAAAAGAAAAATTTTCAAAATCGGTCCAGGAGTCTTTGAAAAATCAGGGAAAATACATAAGAAAAAAGATTACGACGAATTTAAAACCTCCTCCTTTTTTTGAAGTTAGTTAAAAAAAGTTGACGATAAAAACCTACCTATCCCCAAAAAACATAACGTAAAAACATATCTATTAAAGCTGTAAAAATAAAGTTGACAAACTTACATTTGCAGCTGAAGAGCATGTTCTCCGATACATTTTGTTTAAGAAAACATATTATCCAAGTACATTTTATAAGTTGGTCGACTATTACTCGTAAAGTTGTAAAGCCTACTTAGTCATGATAATTTTCTTTTAAACTTCGTTATATATACTACTAGCGACCCGCCCCGGCTTCGCACGGGTGCAATGCTGATATTAAATACACTACAGAAAAACTGTGGACGTTGTATATAAAAACATACCGGCCCGCTCCGGCTTCGCACGGGTATAAATTATATAGCCTATGTGATTAAAATCGATCCAGTAGTTTTGATTTATTCATTAATGCCCGTGGCCCGCACGCGTTAAATTTGGAGTAAAACAATCCCCCTTTCCCTATACCATGAAGATTTCCTGCTATCTTTGGAATATCTAAATTCATACACTACATTTTTACTTATTTACTTTTTACATTTTTAACTATTTATTTTATTTTTACAACATATTACAGAATCACTACATAGTATAAAACAAAGTCGCTCTTGCCGCACCGGGCGGCCGGCCGGTACCGCCGCAAACGCTACGTCCCGCAATTTTTAAATCTGTAATATCTTCGAAAATATTCACTTAAATTATACGATGTAAAGGGCCATATCGATCTATATTAAATGAACAATGTATTCAAGGTATTTAATTGGTTAAGGATTAATGCTGTATTGGTTAAAATCGCTTCGAAAATTAGCCATTATTTGTCGTAAAAAGTAAATGACAAAAAAAAGTTATTGTGGGTTATCCATAAGAGATAGACATATACCATCGCGGACTTTTCTGTAGACCTTTTCAATGTGTACAATACTTAGTACATTATTTTGATAAAACTCGTAGGGTTCAGCCTGCGTTTGCAATGTAAGCGGAAAAAATGTAATTATTTACGACACCACATTAGAAACCTCAAAAATATCAGTACTTCTCTACTATTTAATGGATGTTATTATACATATAAACCTTCCTCTTGAATCACTCTATCTAAACCGCATCAAAATCCGTTGCGTAGTTTCAAAGATTTAAGCGTACAAAGGGACATAGGGACAGAGAATGCGACTTTGTTTTATACTATGTAGTGATAGTGACTATTGTGAATTTTTTCACACCCCCAAACATAACCGTTTAGCTGGTAGAGGGGGGGGGGACACTCAAATCGAGCTTAGCACTTTAAAGCTTAATATTTCACAAAAAAAACTGTTAATGGAAACTATCATTATTTCTTAAAGGCCTATTTAATGATACCCCACACTAAGGCTGACCGCAGGCTTGAGTCAAAACAGTTAAAGACAGATTAGTGCTTTACTAAAACCATGAAGATGCGCACACTTAAAACAAAACGTCTCATAGACAATATTGTCTAAAAGACACAAGAACTGCACACCGACAAGTCTGACTAACGATTGTCGGCTTCCCTTTTGCATGTACGCGGGCGCGCACATCAACGACAAAACAGTCTAACGACGTAACTCCTCTCTATAGTCTCGTCCAGGGTCCTCTCGTTCAATAAGTTTGCATTTTGTTCTGAGCTATAGTTCCGTATCCAGACTTGATGGCATGACTGTCTCAATTTCATATTCATATATACTTTTCTATGTGACAGCTGATGGAGCGAATTTAAGATCCGATAGTAATAGTCCATTTTGATTTTAATAATTCTGAGGCACAGAAATGACCAAATACTTTTGTATTATTAGCCTTTTATTTTATAGTCAGAGAAAGAGATTCACACACCGACATCTTTTCTTATTGTCTATTGAATAGCACAGAGTATAAAACTTACTTGTTACAGAGGCAAAGGTTTAAAATTATTCATTCTTTTTTGTTTGCTAACATTTGATACTGAGAAAGAATTGAAAGATGTGTGCCGCGTCGTCGTAGTAGACAAAACAGTTTTGTATTAGGTGAGCGGCGTGTCGTAGACAAAACAGTTTTGTTTATGTTTTAAGGCAGACTTGTCTGTGTGAGACAAAACTGTCTAAAAACAGTTGTGACTCAAGTCTGCGCAGGCCCTAAGGGGTACGCGAGAAAAAAAAAACCTCACTTTACGTGTAAGTACAGGAGGTAACCTAAAAAATAATATTTTACGAAATTTTATTTTACCACTTTTTCGGCACAACAAATCCGTATATTTACACCAAATTACAGCTCTCTAGTACTGTGCGTCTCTGAGCTAAACTGCGGACAGACGGACGGACGTACGGACGGACGGACGGACATGGCGAAACTATAACAGTTCCTTGTTGACTACGGAACCCTAATGAAGAAGCACGATGATTTTACCATTTATGTCGAATTAACAACTTTCTCCTTTTTTCGTCGGTTAAATATAACATAATAATCATTAAATGTAAAAGTATGTTTGCCTATTACCTACCTTTTTGCCGGAACAAATTGTCGTGTCCGGATAAAGTGGGAAATAAACTGAAGGAAAGATTTAAATAGTACATACTAGCGGCCCGGTATGTGTTTCGCTACTTTGACAGCAAAATCCCCATTTACAAAATGATCCGCCATTTATTGAATTCATTTGTTACAAAAAACGTGATAAATGAAGAATCCCTCGACCGATTTTGTGCAAACTTCACATAAACCATCAACTAAATAGTCCAAACAAAGCCTAAACATTTGGTTTGTGTAGGTGAGCCCGTATTTGAGTTATAAAATTACAACGAAAAGTGGCATTGATTTTTAACCGACTTCAAAAAAAGGAGGAGGTTCTCAATTCGTCGGAATCTTTTTTTTTTTTTTTTTTTTTTATGTATGTTCCCCGATTTCTCGAAGACGCCTGGACCGATTTGGAATTTTTTTCTTTTGTTTGAAAGGGTATACTTTCCAATTGGTCCCATGATCACCAGGTCAGGATCTGATGATGGGATCCTAGGGAAATCGAGGGCAACCTTCAAATTTTATAGGCACATAGTACCATTTTCATATATTTTCTAAAGCTGTTCAAGTATTTGCATCTGATAATCATCATCTCAGGTGGATGACCTGATGATGGAAGGTACAACTCCTTAACAGTAAGGAGTAGGCATCGATTGATTTACTTTGTGTTCGCATATCTCCGGAACTACAAGTCCGATTTAAGTAATTCTTTTTTTGTTGTACTAGGTATCATTTAACTTAGAGAATACTGCAAGTTTCATCAAAATCGGTTTAGTAATTTTTGAGATATGGAATTTTATTAGCTTAATGTGTACATGAGTGATGTAAGTACTGGTGCGAAGGATTACAAAATTATAGTGCACATGTAAGAGAATAATGTTCTTGACAAGAATTCGGGTTGAATATTTAAACTAAAAAGAGTAAAATAAAAACTTTTTCAAAAAAAATGTAACCGCCTTCAAAAACAACCACAAAAAAGTGTAAAATAATTTACAAAATAACTTTTTTTTCGGAAGTCGGTGGCTAAAAAGACAATGAAAAGAAAAAAAACAAAGGCACCGACTTCCGAAAGAAAAGTTATTTTGTAGATTATTTTACACTTTTTTGTGGTTGTTTTTGAAGGCGGTTACATTTTTTCATTTATAGATTTTTAATATAAGGGGAGAAGGAAAACTTATAGCTTCAAAAGCAAAAGTCAGAATTCAAAATATACATGGAATTTTATTCCAATTAAGTAAAGAGTATTAAAATTTTAATTATTGAGTTGTCAATAAGACTTCATTCCTTTTGCCAGCAGAAATTAAATCTTATTATAGAAAAAATACGTACCTAATGCTTATATTTCAATAAAAATCATCCCTTCGGGAAATATACTTCTAATAATATTCATTCAAAGATAAGATTAACCCAGATTTTTGTTGATCAGGACTCGCCGGTCGATTGGCCCCGCCTACGGTGGCCTGTATGTCCACTTTTGTATCAGTAATCAAAGAGTATTTACGGAAGACTCTCACGTTTCATTATCTTCTCATTCAACCTAATTACAAGCAGATTAATTGCACACTACAGACGCAGTGCGGTTCGATGCAGTGCGGCACTATCTATTGTCTTGTGTATCGGTCTGGTCTACCCTCTAAGCACCATTCCGCCTAAGTGCACATTAAGGCAGTGTCGGGCTACTGTGAGTAATAAATAGGTATGTATCTACTATCGTTGGTCACGGGACTCACGAATTACCGTGACTTATGAGCTACCGGTGTGCTTATTGCGAGTTTTTTTTACGTTGACGCGTTCGTAACGTTTTACTACGTTCGCCGCTCTTATTGGTCCGCTCCAAGGTCGTGTGAAAACTCTCAACCAATGAGAGGGTCAAACGCGTATAAACGTTACTATCGCATCAACGTAAAAAAACTCGCACTAAGCACACGGGACGCCCCGGAACGTAAAGTTAGTTAAGAGTTAAGTAAGAAGTCGGTTAAAAATTATGTGATACGATTTTAAGCTACTAGTTTGGGGCCTTTTCATTTTGATAAAATTATGAAATGAGTCCTGAGCCCTGGGTGAAGCAGAAAAGGAACTGTCAGACTAAATCCAAGGTTCACTTTACGTTCCAGCTTCACGATATCCCTTTCAGTTAATCCTGTAACCTCGGTGTGATATCACTCGTACTCACTTACATATTTATAGTGTCAATTTATCTTCTCAATCCAAAATATTATACTTATTATTATCACTTCTAAAACTTTGCCAAAGTTGTTCAGCTGCCGAAGAATTTCAGTATTCACAACGCCGAATCACAATTTCCAAATAGTTGTTCGTAAGTATGGTAGTTTAGCATTCAAAGTCACGATAATAGTTGGATAGTTACGAAAACTTTTTGAAACTCTCTCATTGTTTCTTTACAAGTTAAAGTTTTCTGATGCCTCACCAGTTATATGATGATGTTAGATGATGATGATGATGATATCTGCATTCTACACAAAGTATAACTTTTTGCATGTATTTAGAATTTATGCCGAAGATACAGAGGGCAAAGCCTACCGGGGTCGCCGGACTCACGAGCTACCGTGACCCCGGAACGTTAAGGGCAATTGAAAGAATCTGTGAGTTTTAGTCTCTAGTGCCCTGCCTTTGGTGGGAGGTCTCATTTGATGATTTTACCATGCTAAAAAAAGTATTTAAAAGATTATAAACGCCCTATTTGTTGCACCTGTGTTTATCGTAAAAAATGTATAAGCAATTGTCTGTCATTCATTCCTCACAAATTCACCATACCACACGCAATAACTTACGGAATTTCCCATTAGTGTGGCCCTTGTTTTATAAATATTGTATTAATTTCATACAGACACATGTACGTAAACTCACGCCTTTTTCTATGGAGGTAGGCAGAAAGAGCGACACCTGCTACAGTCCTTACTTACTCCTTTCGTCTCATCCACATTCATACATCTGGTCACACACGCCGATTGCGAGTACTACGCACCTGACCTTTCTGAAGCACTTCATCAATAAAGTCAGTGTATATCTTTCTAGGGCGTTCCCCTCCCATAGGTACAAAAACAAATGTAATCAGCATAATAATTTAATTCGCACGCTGAATATCAATAAATAAGTGGTATACTCGTATCATAATAATCACACATCGTCACGGAAATAAAAAAATATTCTATTCCACTCACATGTGATCGATATGTCATACATAAACGGCAAATTTCAGTGAGGTGCGAACCACGCTTTTTATCATTTCTTCCGGTCCCCTCAAAATCAAAATCTAAATGTTTTATTTTACATAGGCCTCAGTGGGCACTTATAAAACGTCGAAAAATTCGCATGGTTCAGGTTGGTCGTTTCCATGGAGAAGAACCGGCAAAAAACTCCATGGTTACTCTTTTAAAATATTTGCCTTTACAATGTTTTTATTACAGTTTGGTATATAAGAATAGTAGACTTGAGTATTTGGTACTTACCGTAAAGAAAGGCTATCCTTATCATTGGGTAGATGAGGTCTGGCGCGGCCGATATCAGCGGCGACATAGCGCAGCTTCAACCCGGGTAGCAGACTGGGTTCCCGGTTGATGGCCGCCACGGCTACCGGCATGGCGCCCAGAACCGTCTGTTAACAAATATGGTGCTTAGTATTCATTCTTTTTAAAAGAAATTCGCAGTCAAACAATTATAAAGACACGAGTCGATCTTCAATCACAGCATGTGACTGTGGGCCCGATTGTTGCAAGAATGGAGTCTTAAGGTGTCTACACACCAAAACCAAAGCCCGGCAGCACGAACCCTCGGCAAAGGCGCCGGCGGTCTTATTTTGAATCAAGCTTGCCGGCAGCGGCTTCCGCCCACGCGGGCTACCTTGCTTAAGGCTCCCTTATTATGAAAAATCGTCGTTCAATGAGCGGTGAAAGTTTGACGACGTTCGCCGCAACCAGCGCCACTATCGCGGAAACCTAAGTTTTATGTATTTCATTTCTTCAACTTCAATACTTTCTTACAGTGTTCCCTTTACGCAAAATATATTTATTACTCTAGTAGAATATTTCATCAAAAGGATGTCAATATATTTACGAATAAAAATAGATATAAATACCTATTGATGCAGACAAATATTTTACAAATATTTTTTTCCATTCAGAGACCTAAATATATTTTATAACATTTTGACACAGATTTTGATGTCCCCAGTTAACAAAAAAAAACTACTAATTTGTAGAAAATTCATTAACATTGGCATACCGTGCCAAAATGACAATACCCAATTATCTATTAAGCCCCAAGCACACGAGCGTTTTATTACCATGCGTATACAAAGCGGGTCGCCCTTCAATATCTGGTGGTGTGTTTGATGCATTTTGATATAAATGACGGACACTAGCACCGTGTTAAAGGGACATCAGTAGTAGTAAATAATAAATAAAAAATGCTAATAAATAATAATAAAACATTTGCTGACTTGAATTTGAAAACATATTTTTCATCTCTTTTATCATAAATTCATCACCATCATGATCATACGATGTTTTGCGTATAATTTAAGTACAATTCTTTCACTGATGCATGGAAAACACATTAATAGATAAATACATGTTTATTAAAAAATAACTACAAAGAATATGGAATTTATATCTGTATAATTTTGAAAACATTCTAAGTTCTAATAAGCATTTAAATTACACCACCAATTTATCCTTTTTGTTTTTTTTGAAATATAAACACCAAAATTGCAGATTTTTTGTCATATCGCCATAAAAAGACTTCCTGACGTTTCTGGTGGGAAATCAGAACAAGATTGGGAACTTCTGTTGCTGCTACACTTTAGCAGCTGGCTAAATGAAGTGAACGATGGTAGTGCCATCCTCCTCTGTTCGTTCTATAAGAGCAACCAAAATTATAAATTTCCCGCGAACGCGCCTTTCCCATCTTTTCTAGGAAAAAAATATCACAGTAAATTTAAAAATAAAATTGTCATTATTTAGAAAAAGTATTACTAAATACAATTAAAAATAGTGATTTAGCTATCAAACTATTATAGTTTCGTTTAACCGCCCGATCCCCAATGCTCCCCAATGGCACGTTTTTGTGCCACCAAACCCCGACCGATATTAATCCTTTTTTTTGGAAAAATAAGTCTTAAAATTGATCAGTATTTAGTGGAAAAACATTTTCCTCGGGGCTCGCAATTCCTAGTAAAACAGATAGTGGACGCGCCACAAAACTTGGAATAACGATCAAGAACTATTTTTTTTAATTTAATGTTTATATTATAATACTAGACAAGTACGTCTAAAAAAAAACTGTATTGTATGTTTAGTTTAAGAAATGATTTTCAACCTTTTCGCATGGTGGGTGCTACGCCTTATTTGTAGGTGATATGTAATTTTGAAGTATTCAAAATTGACAAGCAGTTTTCATTTAATTTAATTTAATTCTGTTTTTTCGAAATTGTTATAAATCTGTGACGAAGTGAAATAAATAATAATAAAAGTGAAGTGCTTCTTTTCATATATTGCAATTCGATACGATTAGTGGTTGTTTTCATTTACATTTAGTGCCACAAATTATTGTTGACTGAAATTCAGTGCTATTATCATTAGTTCAATGAAATGTTATAAAGATCCAAAAGTATTGGACGATGGATGCAAAATATTGCAGAACGATGAACAAGAACCGTATCACGATATCACGATAACATTGATCTAGGTATCTGTGAGTATAATTACTAACTATATTGATAGAAACAATTTGTAATGGAATATACGTATTCTAAAATTATTATTCTCTCAAATCCATTATTTGCTCTGTAGGGATCGTCAGGAATTTCCTGCGATGAAATTCAGTAAGTTCGGTTTCTTTCTCTTATTGATTAATGAAAATAATATGTTATTGAAAATAGAAAGTTTATATGTGTTTTTTACAGCCATGTCCGTTTAATCAGGTCCCATTAAACACAGCGTATATATGCCTAAACATATTTTGAATAATCTATAAGCCTACGCATCATTCGTTTTTATTTTCTCGGTCTTTTTCTCAATTTCCATTTTTCCTATTACGAAAATTTGACAGCCCCGATCAGAAAAAAAGTGTCATAGGTCTAGTCTGTAAGAGCCACGCTGGCTGACTGATTCGTCAACGAACGACAGTGATGACACTACTTTTGAAAGGCAAAAGATGAGAGGACGATAGTGAATGTGTGCTTAGAATAAAACGGCATATGTGCCCAAACACATTGGCGTCTTTTTATAAATTAAAATTGTTATTAAATGAAAAAGTACCCGGATAAAGTTCTGACAAACATCATTACCTATTTATTGATATACTCTTCAGGACCAAAAGTTTGATCTACTTCAGGTACCACTCAAAAAACGTTAAAAAAATCTCTATTTTCGCGTTTTTTTTTTGATCGAGTCAAGTTATAAATATCGCGTTTTCAACAGGAAAATAACATAGACAGTTTATTGAACTATAACATATATTTTTTTCAGACCGAAAAAAGGTACATTTGATTGTTTACGGTTGAATCAAAAATAGGTCAATTCCGAAATACCTGGCCTTAAATCATTATCGTCCTTGTCCATTTCAAATATTGAAAATACGTAGTAATAATTCGAAACACACGCGCAACTTCTCCGGCAATGAGGGTGTTTGTACACGGCGCATGTAACCCGCGCAAGTGCCTCAACATGCTCAAGCTACATGCGTGCGTGTACACGCACCCCGCGGGTAGCTTGATCAAGTAGCTTGCGCATGTTACTCGCGCGGGTCAACCGGAAACCCGCACCTTTACTTGCGCGAGTTGTATGCGCCGTGTACAAGCACCCCGCGGGAAACTTTATCAAGTAGCTTGCGCATGTTACTCGCGCGGGTAACCCGCATCTTTACTAGCGCGGGTTACATGCGCCGTGTACAAACACCTGTAGCTGCATCATTGTACCTACATCAACGCGCGCTGCACGCCGCGCGCGCCGGCCGAATGGCGAGCGCCGAGCCGCCGCAGGCTCACGCGCAATGTTTACGTAGGGCTCCGTTGCCGCCACCGCGATGGTGGCGCGCCCTCTCGTGTTTTCTGTGTAACTAACAGTGACTACGTACCGCGCTCTGATTGGTCAATGTAATTTTCATATGTTTTTGAATATGCCCACAATTTTGTAAATAATTACTATAAAAGTGACTGTTTCTAAAATAAACCAGAACATTCTATGGACTACCACCGATCGTTTCATTTGTAAAACAACGCAACCTAGTGCACCGCACAGTGGTGACCCCGACGTGATCTTCAAGTAATAGCCGATGTGATTATCCCTACTGGCCGACAAGATGACTGAACACGCTCAGGAAGTCACAGCTGTGTCGTGTGAGAAACAACCAACACAACCACGAGGCGAAACACAGAACCTGATTGAAGAAATTAAAAAGTTATCTCTCGAAGTAGCTTCACTCAAGTCTTCTCAGCACCACAACTGCTATTGTCGAGGTCGACACCGGTGTCATGGAAATTCGTCGCAGCGATCACGCTCCCGCGCACGCTCAAGCGCACGTGCGCCGTGCCGCTCCCGCTCAGCAACACCTTCGCCCTACTGCTTTTACCACAGAAAGTTCGGCAGAGACGCTAGATGCTGTCGCCAACCCTGTTCTTACAAAAAAGAACATCAAAAGGAGACGGAAAACTGAAGCAAGCGCTGGATGCGGCGGGCTCCGGCGTTTACGAAAAATCATACCGCCTTTTTATCTATGACAAAACGTCGAGACTTACTTTCCTGGTAGATACAGGCGCTAACATATCTGTCCTACCACGGAACAAAGGTCAGCGGATGAAGAAATTGCCATTCATGTTGTACGCCGCCAACAATACCGTCATACTCACCTACGGAGAAAAAACACTGGAATTAAACTTAAACCTACGCAGACCATACAGATGGAAGTTCGTAATCGCCGACGTCAGCAAACCAATCATCGGAGCTGATTTTCTCAACCATCACCAGCTCGTTGTTGATCTACGGCATCGAAGATTAATTGACATGACAACCCAACTGTCTGTCATGGCACCCGCCCGAGTATCAAACGTGCCCACGTACGTTGACTTACAACAATCATACCACGACATTCTTGCTGAATTCCCTGGCACAACTCGAGTGACGTCAATGAAGCTAAGTCCGAAGAACAACGTAGAACATTATATTGAGGCCACAGGACCGCCGATACATTGTCGAGCCAGACCTATACCACCGCACCGCTACAATCAAGTCCGACACGAGATCGAGGTCATGATCAACCAAGGCCTATGCAGACCAAGCAAAAGTCCATGGTCAAGCCCACTTCACGTGGTATCGAAGAAAAATGGCGACCTACGTGTCTGCGGTTACTATCGAAGGTTGAACACGGTAACTACGCCTGACCGTTACCCAATACCTAGAATCAAAGATTTCCACCTACCATCTGGCCGGCAAGAAAGTACTATCAACCGTTGATTTAAATCGCGCCTACCAACAAATAATAGTCCGAGAACAAGACATCGAAAAAACTGCTATTATTACTCCGTTTGGACTGTACGAATTCCCAAGGATGTGTACCGGCCTTAAGAACGCTGGACAAACGTTCCAACGCTTTATCCATGACGTCTTACGTGGATTAGATTTTGTTTTCCCATTCGTGGACGATTTATTATTGGCTTCGGCGAACGACAGTGAACACCGAGAACATTTGCGGATAGTACTCAAGCGATTACAAGATAACGGGATAACTATAAACCCTGAAAAATGTGTGTTCGGGCAGAAATTAGTAAAATTTCTTGGATACACAGTGTCAAGCGAAGGCATCAGACCACCTGAAGAGAAGGTCAAGGCCATCAACGACTATCCGAAACCTAAGACAATTGAGGGATTACGTAGTTTTCTTGGAATTATTAATTATCGTGAACACATTCCAAACGCCGCAGCTGTGCAAGCGCCGCTCAATATCTATCTACATAACTGTAAGAAACGCGACAAAACAGCAATCAATTGGACAGATGAGTCGTCGCTTGCATTTGAAAAGTGTAACGAGAGCCTACGGACTACGGAAAAGTGACTGTTTCTAAAATAAACCAGAATATTCTATGGACTACGGTAGTCCATAGAATATTCTGTTGTTGTGTTACAAATGAAACGATCGGTGGTAGTCGGACTACCACCGATCGTTTTCATTTTCACAACGCAACCTAGTGCACCGCACACACCCTTACACAAACACTTCTTCTGTATTGATCATTAGTGGAGGTAAGCCTAAGACGGGTAGGCCACGGTAGGCCGTCTAAAACGGGTATGCATATTAAATTACGAGTATTTCTTGCTACTGAGAATGTGTGCGTGCAGGACACGTGAGCCCGTTTTGGGCTTATCTCCCCTACAACATTTTCCAAACGTCTCGAAACTTCGATCACTTTCTTGAATGGAAAGTTTTCGTAACATTATTATTCCCTCTGTCATCTGTTTATAAATACACTATAATATACGAAGGCCTACCCCCGGGGATAACAACAACAATAACATACTAATCTACGGTATATCGTGTCGTATTACGTAGATAGTAATCTATTAATAATTATATGTTATTGTAACTAAATTAGAGAGTAATGAGGACCATTGAGTCACCATTGTTTCGTTAACTGAATAACTGTACCGACTTATGAGATTTTTTTTAAACAGGAATTTCTCCTGTGTCGTACAGATACTCAGATACACCAACACCCAGACCCGGAACAACTATTTTAGGTCACACAAACATTTCTTCCGTGGCGGAAATCGAACCCGCGACACGCAGCCTAGCAGTCCAGTTCTGTACATTTTTTTTTTTCATTTTCAAAATTTTAAAAACAGATTGGAACTTCTATAGGGATTTAAACAGGATTGTATGATGTTCGTATTACTGGTCAATTAAGCAACATTTCATATTATATTTTTCTTTGTATCCGGATTTAAGTATATTTCTACGAGACAGCGTACCCAGCCGTTCCTACAATAGAAATGCCCTTTAGCTCACAATAAGACAATTATCCAAGAAGGCATTATACTCGTATTCAAAAGAGATTTAAAATAGGTTTTGCGCCGCCAGCAGGCTTTATTCGAGCTAAGACCATATAGGTTGCCTCTTTGTTACACGGTTTATTTTACTAAGGTGACATGGTCTAGATAGACTATTGTCTTTCTAACTGAAGGTTAGGTAACCTTGGTGTAGTTGGCAACGTAACTGCATTAACACCATTTTAGGAAAATTATCAAATGAGTCCTACCGGTCGCGGTGTGTGGAGCAGAAAGCATTTGTTTTTTTTAAACGTTGTGTCGTAAATGCGTTTAAAAACATATAAACTAACATACACAAATGCCCAGACCCGGAAGTCCTACTTGTAGGTCATACAAATATTTGCCCCATACGGGAATCGAACCCTCGAGACACGAACACTTGACCAAATAATAAACTAACCTATTCACACGACACTCCATAATTATCACCGAACATTACGTGAAATTGACTCGGTCCTAGTCCTTGACTGGACGGCAAACTTCCCACTACTCACAGTTAGCCGGAAATCGCTTCGAGTTTCCAATGCCCGGGTGCTGCAGTTTGATCTCAGCAGAGATTTTTGAAGTGGGAATTGTTGTCAAACGTGGTAGAGTATTTCTGACGTCGATTTACAATGTAGACAAAAGGTAAGTAAACAAGTACATAGTAAAACTCTTTCGTTTAAAAGGGTGCTAAAATAGCCAACATAAGTGGCGATTCTTAAATGTACCTATGCTCGGTATGCAATAGGTACCTAGGATAAATTACTTGCTATCTGGTTCATATTTCTCAATCTTCAGTTATTTTGGTACTTAAAGAAATGAAGAATAAAAATAATATTCCAGAGTTCTTACATTATTGGTGTTCTAGATCTTATCTTGAAAACAATTTTTTTTTTTAGTGTAGGTTTAGGCCTAGTTCAGACACGGCGGGAACCGCGCGATTTCTGAATCGCATGAGTCTTATTTGTATGAGTTATTAAGTAATCGTTCAGACATAACCGCGCGATTCCCGTGCGGGAATCGCGCGGTTCCCGCCGTGTCTGAACTAGGCCTTAGTCGATACTTCGCATGACCGCCGGCCGCCGGCGTCGGCCTATTTCTTGCCCAGCATTGCCTATGTGGCAATACTTAAGTAATTTTTGCATTTGGCTAATATGTAAAATGGTTGTTAGTTTACAATAATCTAGGAATTTGTGGGTGTATGCACTATAAATAATACCTGTCACCAATCCGTAACTGAATTAGCCTCTGTTCAGACACGGCGGGAACCGCGCGTTTCCCGCGCAGGAATCGCGCGGTTATGTCTGAACGATTACTTAATAACTCATACAAATAAGACTCACGCGATTTCCATGCGATTATGAAATCGCGCGGTTCCCGCCGTAACTGAACAGAGGCTAAAGGTATGATATACAATTTTTCAACCATTTTAATTATTTTCCATTATTTCAATTGATAATTTACGTTACAACTTGTGTTGTTTTATCAACTGAGCGTGTATTCAAAATGAATAATTTATGAGAATTCTAAGCAATGTTTTAACAAACACTACATTAACATTTTAATATGATTCTCATATCTAGAAAAGGAAAAGATGAAGAAAACGAAACGTATTACTACGCGCATGTGTGTGTAAAAGATAAACTTCTGATTTTAAAATTGAAAATACACTCGAGAGCAATGAATCCGGGTCACTTAAAGAATGTTAAAAATCTCGGAAACTAAAAATGATAGGTTAATGCAATAAATTGTATTTAATGGACAATGTAATACTCCTTAAATGAAAGTAAAAAAATATGAGTCACCATACATTTTATTAACACAAAATTACATAAAGAAAAAAACTGCTGATCTCTCCTTAAAACAAAAATAGGAAACATGAAATTTTTGAACTTTATTACGATTTTCTTGAATTTTAATACTTCGTATTGCCTCCTCGTGCTTCCATTACTGCGTTTACGCGGTTTGGCATGCTGTACACCAAGTTCCTTATACGATTTTGGGGAATATTCTCCCATTCCTCTGTGAGAGCAATTTTGAGCTCACGAAGCGTGATTGGGGGAGGGTTTCGTTGTTTTACGCATCTGCCTAGCTCGTCCCAAGCATGCTCGATCGGGTTGATATCCGGGGTGCGCGCTGGCCACTCCATACGAGTAATGTTCATCTCTTGAAGGTAGTCATTCACAATCCTACCTGTATGAGGTCGGGCATTGTCATGCATAAATATAGCATCATCACCTAAATTGACCATAAATGGACCAACGTGATCATTGAGGATTTCTTCCACATATCTTACGCTAGTTAAAGAGCCGTTTTCTATGATCACCAGCTCTGTGCGACTTTCAGAAGAAATTCCGGCCCACACAAGTACAGACCCACCACCATAGGCTACTTTTTCTTCGATGCATGCTTGCTTGAATCTTTCCCCTGGTCTTCGATACACTCTGTGTCTTCCATCGTGCTTGTAGAGAATACATTTTGATTCGTCGGAGAACATAACTTTTGACCAATCTTCAATACTCCAATTTACGTGGCTCTCGGCATATCTTAGTCTTGAAATACGATGCCCACGCTCCAGTTTAGGGCCGTTTGCAGGTATAAGGGGTTTTAAGTTAGATTCAGCAAGCCGAGGTCTTACTGTCCATGCACTTGGGTTACTTCCTCCGAGGCGTCGAAACTGATTGGTGAGTTCAGTTCCTGTGAGAAAGCGATTTCGAAGCATGGTGTTCACCAAGTATCGGTCTTCTCGTGCTATGGTACACCTGGTTCTGCCCGTTCCTGGTCTGCGTAGGTTAGAACCAGTTTCTTCGTAACGCCGGAGAACTCTTTGTACTGTTGACAGCGACACACCGACAGTCCGGCTGTATCGCGCTGACTCCGGCCGGTTTCCAGCATTGTAAGTATTCTGGTGCATTCTTCAGGCGTAAGCGACATAATTTCAGCTTGAATAATGAATATAGAGCACTATCAACATGGTTTATGTACCCACATATATGACAGATTACAAACAAAAGCAAAACCAAATGCTGTAGTTTCGTAGTTCCATCTTCGAAACTGGCCCTTTTTCAAACTTGATTTTTTTATGATAAAACTTCACAATAACTAAGAAGTTTTAATACCTTCATTTAAGGAGTATTACAGTGTCTATTAAATACAATTTATTGCATTAACCTAGCATTTTTAGTTTCCGAGATTTTTAGGATTCTTTGAGTGACCCGGATTCATTGCTCTCGAGTACTAGTATTATACTCGTAATAAAAGTTAACTTTAGGAATTTATTTATCTACGAGGGATTTTTTGTGCTTTTTACTTAAAATGGAAATGAAATCATAAAATACATTGTAATTTTTATCAAAAGTCAGTCTTTCAACTCTGGGCCCGTAAGTAAAGTGGCAAAGGTTGAATTATTCAATTTTTTGAATTGTATACTTACATATTATAATCTTTATAAATTGTATATATTTATATTAATTGTATCAGGCCATAATTACTGCTAAATTGGCACTTTTAGACGTTAACTTGAAAATTAAAGTTCACTTTAATTTTCAAGTAACCATATTCAAAAATATAAACAAAGATAGCCTTACACACAAAATTAAACATCTATTAAACACTTGTCTAAAATAAGTGTGACTGCAAAACGGATCTTATTTCAACGTCTTACGCTATGTCCTGATTAGCAGTCGCAATACGACACAACATCTGTTGTCAGACAGACCAACCAACGCAAAAAATTCAAACAGAGCGCTTTGAATGGATCTGTCCTAACTGGCAACTTGCACGGACGTGGAACGTCGCATTTGTTGGTCGAACGCGTTTGAATTTCAAACATGTTCTATTTTGTCGTGTCGGTCGTGTTGTCGTTCGCTTCGAAACCACGTGACCACGTGTTATTTATTTACAAAAATTAATAATTTCAATGATTCTTTAATAAAACAAAATACAAGGAAACCCGATATTGAGGAGTAAATGGAACAAAAACTACAAAATTCGTATTTTGGTTGACAAAGAGTGGTCAATAGTAGCAAATATTTGACAACGCCATCTTGACGACTGATGTGACGACGATAGTTCAGTTTGGACACAATGACATTGTCGTACGACCAACTAATTAGTTTTGTTGTCGGCAGTGCGAGCGACCGATCTTATCGTCGAACAACTTAAACCAATCAGGACATAGCGTTATTCTGTCATTTTTTTAGACGAGTGTTCTACAGACGTTTAAAAGTTTTTGGTACCACGGAGAATGTTTAATAAGTCTTTAAAATTTCGTTATTTTCAGAATTTAAAGGTAGGTATATAAATAGCAAGTCCCAGCGAAATTTAATTGTTTGCAATAATTCGTGTTTTCGGTTTGCGTTTGAAGGGAAATGAAAACAAACAACGTTAGTATAACGGTCCCTACTCCCACGTCAAGTTTACTCAGAAAACTTTTCCCACTGGGAATTGCGTAGTAAGCTAGAAACCGTTCTAGTGCGCAGTTCTTCAAGAGAATTATAAAGTGTATTCACCAATAACTAAAGATTTTCAAATCATTAGTCTACTGATCACCTCTTAGCTGCCACGGTTTATTTAAATTATTGATCATTTTCTTTCTGAATTGTCTTTTTTAGTTTTACTATGAACACTTGCTACATCGTTGTCACATAATGTACGTAACATCTCAAAATGAATGATGTACGAGTAACAAAGGTTTTGTAATAATTTTGGCGATCCAAAAATTTTCTTGCCCGTTCTTCACCAAAGATATCTACGCTTTGGAATGCGCACCTACAGTACTTTCAAAGTTATTATGTCTTGTGACTGGGACTGTAGCATGTACCTAATGTTTTACTATCTTGTTTTTTTTTTTCTTTTTCTTCATTTATTTGTTTATATTGTGTGTACCGCCGCGGTTACCCAAATAAACGTTTTTTTCTTTTCTTTTTTTATTTTTCTTTTAGCGCCATAATTTTGTAGTGTGTTATTTTTTTGTATTAGGCAATTTAAAAGTGTTTATAACTGGTCCAATTGCGTGTAACGCCCTGACAAACACAACAAAAATACAGATTTCTGCGAAAAATATAAGCCGTTCCAAAGAAAGCTCATTACACACGGAGAACAACGTAAACAACACGGAACAGATTGCAAATTACCTTCCATTTACGTCGAACTGACTTCCCAGATATCGTAATTCGTGGTCTCACTTGGCCAAACACGTGGAACCCTTTTTACCTCAATTCGAAAGCTAAATCGCAATAGCATCAGGGAATTCCCACAATTTGTCGAAGGTATTTCCATTAAAGCTTGAATTCAATATAACTTGTCGTTAGACTGTATCGTAGCGATAGTGAACTTGACCATGGAATTGTCCATCTTAAAGCTGGTTTTACACTGTATTTCAACAGTGTAAATGTAGAGAGATAATTTGACCATTTTTGTCGTGAGATAAAAAATAAACAACAACTTGTGTCCTAGTTGTACAGCTGATTAAGCACTCAAATCATGTTGTTTTTAATTGAATAAACGTTCTTAATGTTCCATTTTTTTTTTCGTGTTTTCAAAGATATCGCCAAGCGTATAGTCGACGCCTCGCGTGACCAGAGGGCTGGCATATTTCTTGGTCAAAGGATCAGCATTGCCATCCAACGTGGCAATGCTGCCAGCGTTCTGGGCACTTTCCCCATTGACAACGATGTGGATGAGTTTTTTGACGCCCTTTAAATTTTAGTTTTAGTTTTTGTTTAGTTATTTCTGTAAATATTTTACTCTTAATTTTAATTTTTATGTATAGTATGTCCTTATATTTTAATTAGAAAAGTAGAGTTTTTCAATAAACGTTTACTTTACATTCATAATTATTACAAAATCATAATTTCTGACACTTTGTTTTAAGGTGGATAATTAATAGTGAAAGCAGTGGTGGCTCAGTGGTATCGGTCCCGACTTACAAATTGTAGGTTTTATAGATTCGAACTCTGCCAGGCGCATTTTCTTTGTGAGATTTATTTCATCACCACTGCTCACAAAACGGTGAAGGAAAACACCGTGAGGAAACTGGCATGTCCTAGAACCAAAAAATCGAAGACATGTGACATCTACCAACCCGCACTGGGCCTGCGTGGTGGATTATGACCTACTCCCTCTCACAGAGAGGAGGCTTGTGTCCCAGCACTGGAAACATTATAGGCTGATGATGATGATGAATTAATAAACCATCTCGGACGTAACCTGATCGTAATCTTTGTCTATAACTAATCAACGTACCTATTTCTTTTTCCGAGTACTAAAGATCTGAGAGAATCAGAAATAGCCGACAGAAAAAAACTAAATTTGAATCGAGGTAAAATACTAATTGACCATACTGGAAAATCACTCAGATATATTATTATGTAATTGTTCTGGATTAATTATACGTATAATAATAATTAAAGCTCGCCATAATTGTTTTACTTTTAATGTTATTTACATTACAAAGAAAGCAATTATGGTGAGCCAGACGCTGTACCGCCATTTTTGTGCCTTTAGCCATTAGACGAAAAGTAACTAATTAGACAATTAATTTAATAAGCATTTTAATTCATATTCCCCATACTTATTAATTTGTTATTACAAGGAAAACACAAAGTACGTATCTCCTGCATCGTTAATTCGTTATTATATAATAGGAAATAATAATAAAAAAAAAATTCCAAAAGCTGGATTCACAAAAATATATTTGAAACGTATTTTTTCTTTTGTTACGTAAAACCAAATTAGACGGAGATACGTTTCTAAAAATCACAAAAAGTCACTCAGTTGGTATAATTTTACAGGCTTCGTGACGTCAAACCCGTCCCTTAAAAAAAAAGTTGGCCACAAAGACATTAAAGTATATACGAGCAATAGACGAGACATCACGAAGAAATTTGTGATCCAAAACTTTTTACCAATAGGTAAAAAGTCCCTCAGTCTAACTGTGGTAGTCGCATTGCTATGCAACGCTTAGATAGTGCTACTGACGCACGGCATCAACAATTTTGTATGACAATTTTCCCAATGCCCGCTCTATAGGTTCTTTTAAATCTCTTTGCTTGTCCATTATTTTTCAATAATTAACTAAACAGTTTTTCAAATTATTTATGTAGTAAACTAATGTAGTAGCTAATTAAGTAATCATAGTTGTTTCTATTATTTATTTAGTAGTAGATTAATCAGCTGTTTCTATTTTTATTCAGTTGATGCATACAATTTATATGTATGTATAATATTTTTAAATTATGCGAACCACGGCAATCTTCGGCATGCTGACACAGCATAGAGGTTTTCTTGTAGCATGAAAATTGCTAGTTGCATTCACGAGTCACTGCGGCATGCCGCAATCTCGGAGCAGTGTAAACTTGGCTTTATTATTCTTCCGGCTCTCGGCTCAAGATAATAAAGAAAACAAAAGAATAACAGCGCTGATGCGTACTCACTAGTATTTTTGAAAACACGAATACTTGAGCACAAGTTCTTCAATTGTGAAGTAGCCCAGATGAGAAGTAGCCCGAATGAGAAGAAGCCCAAATGAAAAGTAGCCCAAATGAGAAGTAGTCCAAATGAGAAGTAGCCTACATGAGAAGTAGCCCAAATGAGAAGAAGCCCAAATGAAAAGTAGCCCATATGAGAAGTAGTCTAAATGACAAGTAGCCCACATGAGAAGTAGCCCAAATGAGAAATAGCCCAAATGAGAAGTAGTCCATTATGGAGTCGGTTGCCCAAATGAGAATTAGCCCAAATGCGCCTAAACCGTATAAATTAAAATTTGCAAGTCTGCAAGTTGAAGAAAGTATGAAGGTCAAAATGGCAAGTAAAGATAGATACGCATTTAAGATTATCCGGAAACACCACAGTAGGTACTCCTATAAAATGAACCTATTGTCATAATAGTCTGACAATCGACCTTGTGATATGTCCTATTGTACAGAACTAGGTCAGGATTTAATTCGGGTTATGGGACATCTCGCCCAAGAAAAAACTGGCCCACAGGCCAGATGTCCCCTTTTTAAAATGTACATGGGTATATTCGCCCGGACCAATTTAGTACAACGGGCCAGATGTGTGTGAAAGTGATATGTACTTAAATAATCCTCCTGCCTAGAATTATTATTTAAGTACATAAATAATTATACTACTTTGAACTTATGCTTGCCTAGTACTTTTGCTGATTATATTATTATTGAACAGATATTTAATTAAACATATACGATTTTGCCGAAATATCCTTTTATTTTATTTAATATATAATATTTTATTTAATAGAAGACATCTGGCTCGTACTACTAAATTGGTCCGGGCGAATATACCCATGCACATTTTAAAAAGGGGACATCTGGCCTGTGGGCCAGTTTTTTCGTGGGCGAGATGTCCCATAACCCTTTAATTCGCACTAGAGTTTCATACACTCCTTGGATTGATAGAGATTGTGAATGGCTTTCATATGTGCAACTAATTGCTTGCGTATATCCCTGTGTTCTCCAAAATCTCAGGGAAATGTTTGGTTTTGAACTTTAATATTAATAATTGTGTCTTATTTTATTAATTTATACCCCATTTATTTACCTTGAATGTGAAAGCGTTTAAAAACATTTTTACTCACATTTATATAACCAGCTAGACTCGGAAAAACTACCTCTATGAGTGGGAAAAGGGACAATCTAAGCAAGATACCGTGACCCTGAAACGCAAAGGGCCACCTACGGAACATTGTGAACAGTCAGAACTAGTCAGAAGAGATATTACTGACAAAAGTCGGTTCCCCTTCCACCACACAGGTTGGAAAGACTATTTGATGATTATAAAAACCTAAAAAAAATTCGTGTGGCACTCAGGGACATGCCTATTGCATAGCATTTTTTATCAACTCATGTGTCAATCTTCAATTTGTAGACTTCCTTTGAGGATAATGACGCCCGATACTTTTACTGCTAGTGCAACCATCCATTATTTAACAATAACAAAAAACAAAAATATAAATTATTTTAATTACTTTTAACTAAAATGAAATTAAAATAATTTATAAATTTTCGTTCTTTGTCAATGGATGGTTGCACTAGCAGTAAAAGTATCGGGCGTCATTATCCTCAACGGAAGTCCAAAAATTGAAGATTGACACCTGCAATTTGGATATGGTCAGCCATATATCCATCAAGTGAAACGTCAAGAAAAACAAAGACCGTGCCGAAGTCTGCCGAACTGAAACAACGTTAGACGATACGGGGTGTTAGGTTTATTTTCGTTACTGAATTTCTTGATTCGGTCGCCACGCTCAGAGCCCGCGATAAAAGCTATGCAATAGCTTAAAAACTCCAAGCCTTATAAATATAACATCCTGACTAGAATCGAACCCGCAGTACGCCACACAGAAGCTATAGCGCTAAACGTGCTGTCAAATGCCTTGTAATGCTCCTATTGTACACAACTAGGTCAGGATTTAATTTGTACTACAGTCTCCTAGTTCTGGCCTATATTGTCCATATAGAATAGGAAGCACTTTGTGAGTGGCTTTCGCATGTGCACATAATTACTTTTATTTGTTGGTATGTTAGCTAAAGTTTTAGGAAAATGCTTCTCGGTATTACTAGTTTTCTATTTTACTATTTTGAAGGCTGGTTTACAAGAGAGTAACAGTGTCACTACGGTAATTAGACGTGTGGAATACGCATGCCCAATTTACCTCACTACTTTATGACAAGAAGCAAAAATTTATGCCGTAGTAGTAAATAAATATGAGTTTTTTCTCATTTTTCTTGCAGCTTGTCCCCAAAAGACTTTACCACTGACATTTGTTTCGAGTGTGAAGACGTGCACCAAATTTATATTGCACTTTGTCCTAATATTTCTATTCGTTCTCAGCTTGTAAAAATTTTACATAATCACACACAGAAAAAGGCGAAAATCGGGATGGGAGGCCCTGCAGTACACGGCTTGTACTTATATTGAAGCAAGATAATGTAATTGTACAGCTTGGCCAGAACGTCTTGAAACGGAACTAATATTTTTGATTGCTGACATCGTTTTAAAATCTTTGATGTAAACAAAGACGCAGGTTTGTTAGATTTATTATTGTGCCATAAAACTAACGTATTATGTGAACAAAAAATCATTCAAAGTGCTGGTAGCGAGAGCACAGTGGCGACTTCCGGTTTTCTACTGTTTTTTGCCAAGCTGTAATAAGTCAGTCGTCGAAAGTAACTTCGTTAACTTCTTAAATATTTCGCTTTAGCTTAGCTTCCGTATTTGCAAAAATACTAAAGATTTCAGGAAAATTGCACTACCTACCCTTGTAACATTTTAGTGTATTAGTGTAATTACTAACCTAACCTCACTCAGACTGAGTAGCGACAAACATAACTCGTATAAATGAGCTTTATGTTTACTTAGCTGCAATCAGAACTTTGTTGAGTAGCTTTTTGTCGTCGACTTGCAGCTCGTCCCCACAGGACTTTAACGTTCAACACAAACTCAGTGTGAAGCTGTGACCTGGATTAGTATTACAGTAAGTTAATCTTACTCCAAGGCTAATTTATCTAGTTGTAGAATTACTTTGAACCTTATCTCATGGGATTAAATATGAATGCTACTTAAGGCTGCCGTCTTCTTTTGCACAAAATTGAATCGCGTTCGGCCAGTCGATCGTACGTCAAATTTCGGGCTCCCTTCCCGCAATCCCCCGCATACATCCGGATTATTTAAAAGGAGTTATAGAATTTTTGCTTAATAAGGAGTTTTAATTTAATATGACTTGGTTTCAGGGTTGGAAAAAAAAACAGTTTTTTTTTTTAAATTTATAAAACAAACAGTAACAGTTCAAAATGTTTTAAATAAGTGTTTTTTTTTTTTAGTTTCTGGTTCTTTTTTAAAATTAATTCCACCTTGTTTGTTGATGTCTAAACGTATATATCAATTATGTTTCATTTCTAGACTACATCTTTTCAAATTCACCCTTTGTAATGAATTTTTTACGAAAAATGATCAATGGAATAAAAACATGTGATGTTTTTTTTCTAAAAGTTTTAAGCATTATTTCATTACAGTGTCAATAAAAGTTAAAAATATGACATAACAATGGCATTAAACTCAAAAGGTTTTATGTCAAACTATTTAGACTCCTGAATATTAATTTGTTTTCATTTTATATGCATTCATCTGCCTTAAAAAGTAGTTGAAACGGGTAATAAAAAACACTGTTTAATTTCAAACAGTTTTAAACAGGTGTTTTAAAACAACTTGTTTTAATCATGCCAACCCTGCTTGGTTTGTAATAATACGAGTATCACACAAGTGTTTTAATACTATTTAAATATTCTCATAGGTTAAATTCTGTTAGGTTTAATTTGTTAAACACAATCGTGTTTAACTAATTAAACCTAAAAAAAGGTCAGTGCAGCAGTCATGTTGGCAAAGGAAGAGGCGGGACGCGTGAGAGAGAGGACAGCGTAAACCTTACAACCCAGCCGCAGTGGTAAACCCAGAACATAAAAGGCTATTAAAGAACGCCGTGAATTTAAGTCAGTACAAGTGTGACAGTATCTCCCGCTTGGCCTGGGGAGGACTCATTTGATGATTTTATTATGAAAAAAAAGTCATGGGCCATGCCCGGGTCGACAGCGCGTTGTGTCCTACGAGCGCCTCAAATAGCATCAGCATGATGACGGGGTCCCCCTCTAGAGGGCTAAAGCCTGCTGGCGTCGCGGTACTCATTACCGTGACCCCGGAACAAAAAGGGCTATTTGAAGGACACCGTGGATTTTAGTCAGTACAAATCTGACAGTCCCTCCCGCCCTGGCCGGGGTACCACAGTAACATCCAAGGACTGCACTCCTTGTCATAGGCACAGTCCATTACCACCGGGAGACAGAGAAACCAACGCTTTTGTTCCTTGCTGGATTTTAATGAAGGAGCAATGTTAGCGAACGTGAATGTGAGAAAAAACAAACTGAATTTTAAATGTTAATAAGGTCGAAAATCGCTTGAAGCTGTTTTTTAACTTGCTATCGTTAAGCAAGTTAAAAAACAGGTTCAAACGATTTTCGACCTTATTGACATTTATACAAAACCGGAATTTAATGAAGGAGCAATGTTAGCGAACGTTAAAGTGAGAAGAAACAAACTGAATTTTAAATGTCAATAAGGTCGAAAATAGTTTGAACATGTTTTTTAAATTGCTTAACGATAGCAAGTTAAAAAAACAGCTTCAAGCGATTTTCGACCTTATTGACATTTATGCAAAAACCGGATTTTAATGAAGGAGCAATGTTAGTGAACGTGAAAGTGAGAAAAAACAAACTAAATTTTAAATGTCAATAAGGTCGAAAATCGCTTGAAGCTGTTTTTTTAACTTGCTATCATTAAGCAATTTAAAAAACATGTTCAAACTATTTTCAACCTTACTGACATTTATGCAAACACCAGATTTTAATGAAGGAGCAATGTTAGCGAACGTGAAAGTGAGAAAAAACAAACTAAATTTTAAATGTCAATAAGGTCGGAATTCGCTCGAACTTGTTTAGTTACTTCTCCATAATATATCTTTTAACAGAATCGGTTCACAACTGAAAATTCTGTAGGAAATTTGACAATTAATTCCTCTTTTTCTACCCTTATAGGCCGAGTTTAATTTTGATATTATTTCAATGGGACCAACTTTCAGATAAACTCTGTACAACAAAAAAAAAGATTTTTTGAAATTGGACCACCTTAGAGAAAGTAATGAATGGTCATTAATAAAAAAAATAAAAAAATATATACATGTCGAATTGAGAACCTCCTCCTTTTTTTCTGTCGGTTAAAAAATATATTTTAATTTAACAAAGTAGAGCAACCTGGGATGCGTAACTGTGCGTCATCACCGTTAGAGCGAGAGAAGGTGCGAGCGAGAGGGACCAATAAAAATTCTTCGTGGACCTCACGTCCAATCGCTCCGGCCGTCCACCGCACAGAGTACTTTTATTAGTAGTCCACCGGCCACTAAGGAATTTCTCTTCCAATTCTCGTTTATAAACACTTTTTGAGAGGTTATATGAGATATTTTTTATTGTTGAAAAAAAGCGCTGTATGTACAATTTTTTTTTTTGTATTTGCTTTATTGATCTGTTGACATCAAAATAATCTAAATATTACATACCTACGATGCATAGTTCTTATGAAAAAAACTATTTATTAAGAGATAAAATCCGAGAATTTTGATGATATTCTGCCATCTTAATCTAGAAAATGAAAGATAAACCTAAAAAACTAATCAGCGCAGTTTGAAGACGAGGATATTGCGGTCATTATGCGCTGATCAGATTTTTAAATTAATTCTTCATTGTCTCAGATTGAGTGCACCAACGTAACTCGAAATGACGTTGGGCAGGAAACAGCTGATTTGAACGCTTGATTTACCTAATATAATCTACTTAAATCAACTTTAAAAAAATAACTAGTTGTTACTTATATTATGGTTATTTATGTGCAATAATAATATTTCAATCTATTGCACTATTTTGTTCAAAAATCACAAACAAAGTGACGCAAATAATTCGACGCGAGTGAATTTTAGAAGACCTGCCCCTTAAAATATATGTGTGTTATTTTCATTAATTAAATGTCTGAATGATAAATGATTTATTTATTTTGTAAGTTGGTTATTTAAAACCACTATTACACGTCACAAACTCACAACCAATATTTTTAAAGCTAGATGAGGCCAGTGTTTCCATCTAACTACTCTGAGAAGAAACAGCCGAAACAAAACTCAGAGGTCACAGTCTCTTGTAAAGTCCAGACATTGTTTTGCTCAGGTCATACGGGGACCACGTGGGTGTCTGAGGTGGTCTTTTGAGGAAAGAGCCACACAGATTTGAGTGGACCTGTCCAGTCAGTGCAAGCTTTTATCGGGTAGGAATGGCTTAAGACCGTTGGAATTTAAACTCTCACAACTGACTTCAATGTTGAAAATAGAGTGATTTTATTTATGGATTTAACGTTGCCTAGAGATAGTTAAAAAGGTAATATGACTTTAGTGCGTTGAAAGGTGAAAGTAAATTCTTAATTTAGGCTGCAATGTCATCGAAAACTTTTGAAAGTCAAGACTGGAAGCCATTTTTCTTAATTTTTTTCCTCATAAACTTCAAACATTTAATTATGTCTCAACTTAAAATTAAGTTTCCAAAATACACATCATTAATTTACTCAAAAGTTGGGGGCTTATTGACATTGAAGTTTTGAACTCAATTTAATTACAATTATTAGTTATTAGGTAAGAAATATTCAATCTTCTTTTGATCAGCTATCTAATTAGATTTGTTAGGCGCGCCACCCCGCACCGATTGCTCACAGTGTCGGTAGACGGTGATGTCTATAGTAGGTTGGTAAGGTGAGTAATGTTAGCGACACAAGGACGCGGAAAGCGTGAATTAGAATCAAACCTAGGAGGTTTTCAGGAGGTTTTCTTCTAGAAACCCTAGCATTAAGGGGACCGAAAAGTTGCAGCTGGGGCTTGAGAAGCAAAACTACGAGATTTGCAGTGAATCATGGGCAACTCACCGCCCGATGAAGGACCAGGGGGTCTTATCTCTAAGGAACGAAACCCGTTGTTTCAGCCACAGTTACATACGTTTTCTACGCCTCGTGACATTAAGCCTGAACTAAGAATAAATGATACTAGTATTACAATTTAACAGATAGCCCCTTAGAGACCGCGGCACCTCTCCTGACCTGCAAAAAATTCGTAGTACAATTTAACATTTCTTTTAATGATCTTTTGGTCCAGTCAACGAACAAAAGTCTTGGAACACAATTTTTGACTATGCATCTTTGTTTGGACTAGTTAGGAGGTAAACAGTCCCCGCCCCTAGCCCTTACGCTTTGGGTTGGGTTTGAAGGTACCATTTTTTAGTTTTTATCTTATATCTCGGAAACCATGCGTCCTAGCGGCATAAAATGTATGAATGAAATAAAAGCTGAATAAATTCCCCATAACTTTCATTCAGTGAGCATTTTAATATCTTATATTATTTTCGAGGTAACTGCTCTTGAATGTCTGTAATTTGGGAAAAATCATATAAAAAGCATTCTTTGACTGGGTTATTTGATGTAATGACATAGACACTTTCGCGTGTCAAAAGGATTTCAGTTGAACATCCGTAGCCGTATCTACCCTTGTCTTCATCATCGGACTTAGAAAGTAGACCGCACGCAAAGAGCTGACTGACAGGGCCATGTGGCCCCGTCAGTCGCTCCTTGAGGCCTGTATTGAGGTCACGGTAATGTCTTAAGAGCTTGGGTGCCATTGTCACATGTTATTTGAAGTTGGCGCAACACATTGTCGTCTTTCATCTTTGTCAACCGCCATGGCATGTCACGTGATGGACATTTATTTACTTAGGGTGCTTGTACACGGCGCATATAACCCGCGCAAGTAAAAGTCCGGGTCACCCGCGCGAGTAACATGCGCAATTAAGCTACTTGATCAAGTTACCCGCGGGGTGCTTGTACACGGCGCATGTAGCTTGAGCATGTTGAGACACTTGCGCGGGTTACATGCAGCGTGTACAGGCACCCTAGCTCTTTTATAACAAATTTTGAAAAAAGCATTATTTTCTTGCTCCTAAGATTTTCTTAAATCCTGAACAAATGAAAAATTCTTTCCCAGATGTAGATTTAGTTCCGCATTTTTATAAGCCAATGCAGCGAGTAATATAAACTGTAACAGGTGAATGCAAAATTGCTGTAACAATGAAATGCGGTTGGCTGAACTTATTGCGGCAGTAATAACATGCATTGGACAATAAAGAAGTTATTTTATTAAATTCATTATTCAACACGTGGAATTAAAGGAGCGATAGACTGCTGTGTTGCGTGTTCGATTGCTGCACGTATGATCAAAAATAGTTATTCTGGATCTATGACAAAAGTTTAAAATGTTTTTAACGCGACCAAGAGACAGTTCTCACAATTAAAACCAACACTTTTAAATAAAATAGAGCAAACGTAAACTGCTTATGCAGGTACTTCACCTGGTTTCGCAAGTAATGCAAAAAATAAGCTAAAACATTCACGGATCTGTATTTAGGCCAGTAGTCCAAATAAATATATTCTATTGTCCCAAATAAAGTCAAATGTACATTTTTATTGCCAACTTCTTTATCTAATGGTAGCCATACACCATACTGCCTATTTGTCAATTCGGCATAATACTGCCAATTTGATCAAATAGAATTGAACGTGTATGGGGGTGGAATGCCAATTTGATGGCATGACATGCCAATTTTGATCGAGGTCATCAAATCGTTTTTGACACAACGTCAAATCGGCAGCAGTGATGCCATCTTAGCAACTTCATAGATAATTAGCTAATTTTATAAATTTGCTAGAAAAAAAGCTAAAAAGTGTTACTTGTGGCTAAACTTTTTAGCTACTTTTCTACAGGGACGGTTAGGCCACGTTCACACGGCGATTATTTTCCCGTATACCGTACACGAGATTTTATCGAATAGAGTTGACCAGTTTTAGGACAACTTTGCACGGTACACGGTAAAATATTATATTTATCAAACACGGGATTTTCCCGTATGAACGCCGTTTAAACTATTTTTAAGTTTTCATTTGTGAACTGTTATTACTGCTCTATTCGATAAAATCTTGTATACAGTATACGGGAAAATAATCGCCATGTGAACGTGGCCTTACCAGGAAAACTGAGGCTTTTCGCACATGGATCGCATGTACACTCGTAAAAAAAAGAGTTATTCATTTTATTTTAAACCAAAATACGATTGAAAACTTGAGAGGTGTCAAGGGACCACGAAAGCAAGTTAAAAAAAGGTTCATGCTATTTTTGACCTTATTGACATTTATGCAAACACCTGATTTTAATGAAGGAGCAATGTTAACGAATGAGAATGTGAGAAAAACAAACTAAATTTTAAATGTCGATAAGGTCGAAAATCGCTTGCACCACTTTTTTTAACTTGCTATCCTTAAGCAAATGTTTTCCGACCTTCAAGCGATTTTCGACCTTATTGACAACGATGCAAACACCGGATTTTAATGAAGAAGCAATGTTAACGAATGAGAATGTGAGAAAAACAAACTAAATTTTAAATGTCGATAAGGTCGAAAATCTCTTGCACCACTTTTTTTAACTTGCTATCCTTAAGCAAGTATTTTCCGACCTTCAAGCGATTTTCGACCTTATTGACAATGATGCAAACACCGGATTTTAATGAAGGAGCAATGTTAACGAATAAGAATGTGAGAAAAACAAACTAAATTTTTAATGTCGATAAGGTCGATAATCGCTTGCACCACTTTTTTTAATCTAATTCGATAGTCTCATGATGAAATGAAAAGGTGCTAGAAATTGTAGCTGTCGTCACCGAATAATAGCCAGATCTAGTTGCTGAGTTGGCATCACTGCTGCAGATTTGAAGTTGTGTCAAATCTATCGTATCGATAGGCAGGATGGTGTATGGTGTATATGGACGACCTGCCGATTTGAAACAATTGCAAGCGTCAAATCTATCGTATCGATAGGCAGGATGGTGTATGGCTACTATAAGATAGTGTAAGCCAACATAAAAACAAAAAGATTTCCACTACAAAGTGTATTTGGCTCAGGCGCAAAACGTCTCTTTCGCAAAATGTCACCTGGTCGTAAAACGTCTCTTTCGCAGAATGTCTCTTTCGTAAAATGTCTCTTTTGCAGAATGTCTCTTTCGCAGAATGTCTCTTTCGCAAAATGTCGCACTTGGGACTTAAGAATATTTGTTTTTGATTCTTTTGATCTAAATTTTGAATGCGTGTAAAATGATTGATACCTATTGATATTGTTTTTATTTGAAATACATACTTAAGTTTTTAACATCATAATTGCACTATAATTTTAATAAATAATTTTTGTTTTGAAAATCAAAATTTTATTCTTAAGTCCCAGGTGCGACATTTTGCGAAAGAGACATTCTGCGAAAGAGACATTCTGCGAAAGAGACATTTTACGAAAGAGACATTCTGCGAAAGAGACGTTTTTCGACCAGGTGACATTTTGCGAAAGAGACGTTTTGCGCCTAAGCCGTGTATTTTAATACATCTTACGTAGTGTCACGGAGAGGAATTTCTCCGGCCCATAGGCCCGTATTCGTCAATAGTGATTGATGAACTCAAATCAATGGAGCCAGACTTTATTGACCCCGACTAAGGATTTATTGGAGGAGTAGAACGTGTAATTTATTGGTATAGGTCGTGACTTTATAGTATGTTGGATGGACTTATATGCTATGTGCGAAATCAGTGGTGGGGACCATAGATAGCAGCGCGAGATTTAACAGAAATGTGAATTATGAATTACGCACTAGTTGACTACTATCTATTTATAATCAAATATGTATCAAATGCAACCTTGATTAAAATATTACAGCTGTAGCACTGTAATAGACACGAAAATACGTTGTTATTTTTGTGACATCAGTAGACTTTTATTCTTACTTAGTATTCTAATGTTTATGGGTAATTTTTTCTGTTAGATAGCCCGAAACAAACAAATTAATATTTATTAACAAAAATGTAAGTCAAAACTCGTTTTTTTAAACGAGACATCGTTAACTTTACGCGATGGAAACGATTTTAATATTTAAATTTCGTTTTTTCGAGCATAAAAGGAAAAATGCTGGTAACATTTTCTCACTTGGATTGTGCATTATGTCAGCTGGCAACCATTTTTCATTTCTGTGATAAAATGTGACGAAACAGGAGCCTTTTTAAAAATATAAAAAAAACGAGAGTCGAAACTTCGTTATGTAAATGTATGGACATCAAATTTTATTTTTATTACTTGATATTGGAGTCTGGCTTAAAAAAAGTTCTCAATTCTCCGAATTTATTCTGTAATGTTTGTATTTATTCCTTGCTTATAGGTATGCCATAACTTTACGAGTATTAGCTGACCCGCGCCTCCTTCAAAGGAAATAAAAAAGAATGTATGGGAGTTGTATAATAGTAGTTTATGTAACTGGTACATAATGAGGGGTATTATACACGAGTGTGAGTTTAAAAAACGAGCGGAGCGAGTTTTTTAATAGTATCACACGAGTGGTATAATACCTAGTTATGTACAGTTTCATACACTACTTTATCTACTCTCATTGAACACGAACATATCAAATAAAAGATAAAAATTAATAAACACTAATATTCATCCACCGAAATACAAACGTCAAAATTCCAACATTCCCATTGTAAGCGCGCGCAGCCACAGATAAAAAATGAAATTGATGTATCTATGATCAGTAATCTGTATCATAATGAAAAAAAAATTAAATTATAACATTGTTTTGTTAGAGAAACAGTGTTATAATTTAATTTTTTAATTTCATTACGATACTTTATGTTATAAAGTATGTCATTATAAACTCGTTTTGAGTTTTGTAATTCGAATTTTACGGTATGAGAGTAGATAAAATATAATTATACAACATGTAACATAATTAACGCACACCCTCAGACACCTCAATTAGAATATTATGTTATAATCATAATACATATTATATTGAATTTTTAATTTAACATGTAAATGCATTGTTATTAACTAAATGAGTTATTTTGCAGTAAGGTTTATTTTTCTTTATTTTGTATTGAAGGAAGGAAAACACAAATAAAATTGCACTTTTAAGTCTTGTTGCCTTAATTTACGGTCTATCTTATTTTGTATAAAAAATTACCTATATTAAAAAATGATAGAAGGGTGAATCCTGAGACTCAGCATATTTAGGTGATTCCCTTGGCGAAATTTATTTAAAAAGTTTTTTTATAAGTAACAATGTAATATAAAATTTAACTTCATTATAAACACATTTAACGAATTGGCATCACTTTTGGCCGAAAGGTTCCCAATATATTGCGTTTTAATTTTTTTTGGCCAGGGAAATCAATAAAAGGTAGAAGAAAATCAAGTTTTATTACTATTTTAATGTAGCCTCTTTAAAATACTAATCAGTCTCGTTAACAATTTATCACTTTCAGTTCCCGACCACAAATCGTTAAATCACAAATTGCATTTGAAAACGTGGTCAGGGTAATCAACGAGCTAGCGAAACCAAAACCAGGGGAATCAAATACTTTTCATAATTTCGTCCTGGATCAACGAGCGGCGTAATCTTTCACAAAGACGTACGAAGCTCTACCAGCAGCGCACATGCGACGGCATGGAGACGATCTTCTATAAAATTGTACTAAGATATACGAAGATTTGTGACGCGCCACGGGAATCACTGTTTAGTGTCGGACAAACTTTATATTGTCATTATTAAATAAACTAACATACATGTACACGGTGTATCTTTTTTAAATATATCTACAACAATCCTGGTAGCGATTAGACTGCACTGTTTATTTTGCAAACAAAATACCAACAAAACTCTTACTTACCAAAAGTAACAGTTTTGTTGGTATTTTGTTTGCAAAATGTGCTGCGGACGCGCCAGGGGTATCAATTTTTAGGCCTTTTGGATTTTTTTTCGACTATTTAGTTCCAAATTAGACACAAAAACTATCGTGCAACAGTAAGATCATACAATATAGTGGCATAAAAAAAAATATTTTGGTTCCTAATTTAAATAGTACGGGTAGGTTTTTTCTTCGGACAACGTAAAATGAGCCTCTCAAGATTCACCCAGAAATCGATTCAATAAACGATTCTGCACAAACTTATTTCAGGATGTGCGTTAATTATGTTACATGTTGTATAAATGTAGTGGTCAAAACTGACAATACATTATTTGATTTCTCGTATCTTTGATTTTTTGAATGATATACCAGTGTACCTTTTTTTTTTTTTTTTAGCGTGGTAAAATCATCAAATGAGTCCTCCAACCCCGGGCAGGGCGGGAGGGACTGTCAGACTTCTACTGACTAAAATCCACGGTGTCCTTCATAGCCTGTTACGTTCCGGGGTTACGGTAAGGGAATAATCCTGCGACCCCGGCAGGCTTTGGCCCTCTGAGAGGGGGGCCCCGTCATTATGCTGACGCTCTTTGAGGCGCGCGTGGGACACAACGCGCCGTCGACCCGGGCATGGTCCTTGGTCGGGCAGCGAGTTGCCCTTTACTCGCTGCCCGCATGCCCGCGCCTACGGTGGCCGGAGATCATCTAGCGACGTCCGTCGCCGTGGGCGCCTACCACTGCGGCTGGGGCGGAGGGAGGACGCTGTCCTCTCTCGCTCGCGGCCCGCCTCCTCCTTAACGAGCATTACTGCCTCACAGAAGGAGCTGACCGCTTCCCACTCCGTCTCGCCCCGCAGCATGGCCACAACCAATGCCGGGCGCGAGAGGTCTCCGCCTATCGCAGCCGTGAGGACACGTCGGTGCTCCGCCCAAGCTGGGCAGTCTTGCACCGTATGCTCCACCGTGTCCTCCGGGCGATCTTCGCAGTGGTGACACCCAGGCGTCTCCTCCTTTCGCATCAGACACAGGTACCTCCCGAAACTTCCGTGTCCGGTGAGGACCTGCGTCAAGCGGTAGGTCAGGACGCCATGACTTCTCTCCAGCCACTCCTCAAAGAGGGGTCTTACCGCCGCAATTGCGGCGGTAAGACCCAGAGGAGCGGAGGTATACCAGTGTACCTAGCCCATTTTCGAAGTGCCGTTTGGTAAGCCATTGATCAAAGTCTAAAAGGTGCTCTTCAAAACGTAGCAGTAAGCTTTCGACGAAAAATGCATGGAATATGAGATATAGAGCAGCATCTGAAAATCGGATTTAGTATGTAAAAGTCTTTCACAACTTTTTCAGGAGTCGCAAACTTGGGTATACTATATGGCCCTAATGACTTGAAAGTTAAACAACATACAAAAATCACAAATATAATATCGTATTTTGAGAATTTATAGTTGATTTTGACCGACCTAATAACCGACCTTTTCGCTTCATAATTCTCACAGGGCAATTCTGAGAGAATGTAATCAAGAGAGATAAATTACTCCATTACTCTCAAGAGGCAATGACCTAAAGACATACTCCGTGTCAAGGTACTGCTGACATACACTGCATAGCGCTCTCAGAATGAAGAATATCTTATTACTTTTTGTAATGTGACCTTTTCAAATAGAATTTTTTTTGAAGCAGCTTAAACATACGTGCATTTTGCCTGAGTAATTGTCTGTTTCCTACTTTTTGAAACATTATAGCCATTGTGAAACAGAAATGCGAATCGAATGCGATCCTATTCGTTTTTAGGGTTCCGTAGTCAACAAGGAACCCTTATAGTTTCGCCATGTCCGTCCGTCCGTCCGTCTGTCCGCAGTTTAGCTCAGAGACGCACAGTACTAGAGAGCTGTAATTTGGTGAAAATATACGGATTTATTGTGCCGAAAAAGTGGTAAAATAAAATCTCGTAAAATATTTTTTTTTAGGGTACCTCCAGTACTTACACGTAAAGTGAGGATTTTTTTTTTCTCGCGTACCCCTTAGTGTGGGGTATCATTAAAAAGGCCTTTAAAAAATAATGATAGTTTCCATTAACAATTTTTTGATAAAAAAATTCGTTTGTAAAATATTAAGCTTTAAAGTGCTAAATTTTGCTCGATTCGAGTGTCCCCCCCCCTCTACCAGCTAAACGGTTATGTTTGGGGGTGTGAAAAAATTCACAATAGTAGTACATATAACGAAGTTTAAAAGAAAATTATCATGACTAAGTAGGCTTTACAACTTTACGAGTAATAGTCGACCAACTTATAAAATGTACTTGATATCATATTTTCTTAAACAAAATGTATCGGAGACAACTGCAAATGTAAGTTTGTCAACTTTATTTTTACAGCTTTTATAGGTATGTTTTTTGGGGATAGGTAGGTTTTTATCGTCAACTATTTTTAACTAAATTCAAAAAAAGGAGGAGGTTCTAAATTCGTTGTAATCTTTTTTCTTATGTATTTTCCCCGATTTCTCAAAGACTCCTGGACCGATTTTGAAAATTCTTCTTTTTAAAATTAAATTCAGCGAATCTGTTTAGTTAGTTCGCATAAGTATTTTGATGGGCAACTACGGAACCCTACGCTGTGCGTGGCCCGACACGCACTTGGCCGGTTTTTTGTTTGTAATGTATGGAATTGTTTGAATCCAGTCACATAAGCTATCGGATCGCTTTCGCTTTTCTATGTAACTGGATTCAAACAATACCATAAATTACAAATAAAAACGCTTCGCGGTCGCCATGCCTGTCTGTTTAACAATAACTTAAACGCTTAATGCATTTCAACAAGATCCATGTGGATTATTAAGGATCCATAAATAAAGCTTTTCGACGCCCACGCAGACGGAACCTAGCGCAAAGACTTATATATTTTATGAATACTTGGCACTTTGGATGCGTTTATAAACATTAAAAGTCACACATAAAACAGCTAGATACTGAAATAATTTTTTGCTGATCATACTAATATTTGTTCCAAGCAGATATTGAACGCTCGGCCCGCAATGAAGCAGGCAATGCTCAACCACTGACCACGGATATTTGGTTTAGGCGCAAAAAACCCAATTCGCAAAATGGCAACCTTGTCACAAAAGGACAAGTTCTCAAAATGGCCGATTCTCTAAAAGCTTAATTTTCAAAATGGGAAATGATTAAAATGATTTTTTTTCTACATATTTGAGTGTTTTATTTTCATGACCCAATCAAATCACAAATGTTCACTTCTCTAACAAAATGTGGATATTTAAATTGGATGTCCTTTTTCGTGTGATTTCTTTGACCCTATTCCCAACACGCATGAATAGCCACGTGGTAACGACCTCTCGATTATTTTAATTTACGGAACTCTGGTAAAAAATATCCTGCATGAATAATTTCTAAATGAATAATTTCACGAAACATAGAGTAATTTATCGAGAAATCGGAGACCGTAACGGTCAGTGAACCCAAATACTCGTAAATCGGCAAAAAGCCTCCTCTTTCAACCGATATACTCGTACTTTCCTCGTAGTTCTGAGCGTCAGAGCAGTGGTGGCCCAGTGGTATCGGTCGCGACTTACAAGTTGTAGGTCGTGGGTTCGAACCCCGCCATGCGCATTAATTTGTGTAAATTATTTCATCACCACTGCTCTCAAAACGGTAAAGGAAAACGTCGTGAGGAAACCGTCATGTCCGAACCAAACATTCGAAGACATGTGATATCTCCAACTCGCACTGGGCCCACGTGGTGGATTATGGCCCTCTCCCTCTCAAAGAGAGGAGGTCTGTATCCCAACAGTGGGAACATAATAGGCTGATGATGATGAACACAGTCTGCACGCACCTTTATCCGACAATTTTTTATTTGATATTGTTTTACCTATGCTATTTGGAGGCCTAAAGGTTTCAACTTAACCTTTCTCAAAGCAAAGATGAGACCTAAGATCAAGCGCGCTCAAGCAGAAGACACTGGAACTCCTGCACAGCAACGGAAAAACTGTTTGCCACTCCGACGAAAAGGTATTATGAGCCAAACAACACTGATGAAATCTACCATCGCCAGTGGGCCCGTTCAGCCGCTAAATGACAGGTAGCCTCCATCTCTAAGTTGGATCCCACCCACCCCCAAAACTTCACCCACATACTTTACTTTTTTTATATTATGGGAAAATCATCGAATGAGTCCTCCCACCCCAGGTACGGCGGGAGGGACTGTCAGACTCGTACTGGCTAAAATCCGCGGTGTTCTTCATATTATGTAGCCCTTTATATTCCAAAGTCACAGTAATGAGATAAGTCTCACGACTCCGGCAGACTTTGGCCCTCTAGAGGGGGACCCCGTCATCATGCTGTCGCTCTTTGAGACGCGCGTGGTTCACAACGCGCCTTCGACCCGGGCATGGTCCATGGTCGGACAGCGAATCGCCCATTACTCGCCGCCCGCTTCTCCACACAAATAGTTTACTAAAGTTATTTCCAATCTGATATACGTTTTATCCTCAGAAGATTAGATGCGTAATAGGTTTCTCCGTACCCGTGAAAGGTCAAATAATTGGATCAGTCCTGTTTCGTAAATCTCGTGTACACTTTAAATCGAATTTTGGTGAAAGATTACACAACGGCCATTACTGTAGTACTGTGGCCTTACCACGAGCTCTTAACGCGATCCAGTTTAGGCTGTGGGAAAGAGACAGAGCTATACAAGTCGTCTAGCGCCTTCTTTTTCCCACAGCTTAAATAGCAAAGTCAATTTTCATTTGATCATTATTTAGCCCAGAAATACACCAACGCGTTCAAGTTATAAACACTATAAAAGAATTTTAATAAAATGACAAAATAAAAATATTTTTAAGAACAATTTAGATCAACTATCTTCAGGCTCTTTCGGAGTACTATTATAGAGCAAGTTTCCCAAAAATAGAAGAAATATTTTTGCCTCAAAACGTTATCGTTTTATTTTCTTTAATCTACATCTTTAATAGCAAAAGAAAACGAATTTCTTGGAAATCTAGGTCAATAAGAACTGGACATTAATGATTCTGAAAATGTAATAATAGCTGAAAAGGATAGATAATTGATACCTTTCAACTTTTTGTGGGACGTATGGCGATTGACAAAGAAAAGTGGATAATTAATACTAGGTAGAGTTGATCAATCTGTGTGTGTCTTTTAAATGATTCCAATGTTTTATTATAGTAGCCATACACCATCCTGCCTATCGACGATCGATTTGACGCTTGCAATTGTTTTGTTGTATTTGATGGCATGACATGCCAATGTGATAGGTCATCAAATCGCTTTGACACAACGTCAAATCGGCAGCAGTGATGCATTTGGCTATTATTCGGTGACGACAGCTACAATTTTATAAATTTGTAGCTATCGGTCACCGCATAATAGCTAGATCTAGCTATAAAGTTGCAAAGTTGCCATCGCTGTTGCAGATTTGAAGTTGTGTCAAATCGATCTTACGATAGGCAGTATGGTGTATGGTGTATATGGATGAACTGCCAATTTGAAACAATTGCAAGCGTCATACGATAGGCAGGATGGTGTATGGCTACCATTATAGTAAGAATTTGCACGCTTGCTTGCAGGCAGAATACAATGACCTTAAATAAGGCCTCAATACCTTACCTTATAAACAAAATGTATTTCTTCAGCAAATAAACTTTTGATTTGATTTGATTCAAGAATCTCTTAGCACGTCATCATCATCTGCCTGCCTTTTCCCAACTATATTGGGGTCAGCTTCCAGTCAAACCAGATTCAGCTGGATATCAGTATTTTACATGGAGCGACTGCCTGTCGGACCTCCACAACCCAGTAACTGGGTAATACGATACCCCATGGTAAGACTGGTTGTCAGACTTTAGAGCTTCTGACTAACAGTATCGACCGTCAAAGATCTACAAATGACAGCCGGGACCAACGGCTTTACGTGCTTTCCGAGGCACGGAGGAAACTCGCTATGATAGGTGGTCACCCATCCACAGACTAAATGTATGGAGCGCGTGCGAAACGGGTGGTGGACGGCAGCTGACTGTGAAACCCGTCCACGGTGTGCTTGCAGTTTCATACCTACTACAAGCACACGCGGGCGCACCGTGGAATGCGCCAGACCTGATAATGTCTTATTCCACAATCTAGCCCAAATATAATTAATAATATGAGGCCTAAAACGGAGTAAGCTCACACAGAAAGAGTTGTTCACTTGTGGACAACTCTCACCATGTTCTGTCGGTGCGCAGGAGTTCCGTTTTCTTCTGAATGAATTTCCACATCTAAGCAAGATTGAGACCAATAGAATGGATTTTATCTTTATCTTCTTTTCTTTATCTTTATCTTTACATATAATAAAATTGTAGAGCTGTCATTCCTGTACATTGAGTATTTTTTTCTTTTTGTATTTTTTTCGAGATAAGGGATCGATTCTGATGCCAGATCAACTTTTATTTTTTTTCGAAATTTTTTATGTTTTTTTGGTTTGATCTATCTCCGAAACTACTGTTAAGTTGTCAATCAAATTTTCCTCAAATATTCCTAATAATATGCTTCTGTTAGTAGGCTGTGTATTATCACGCTATTTTCCCTAGGAGATAAGCAAATTTGAATTATGTTATTTTTTTTTATGTTTGTTGAGAGTTGGAAGCCGAACCACTGGATATTATTTATTCAATTTTTCCTCAAATATTCCTTAAACTGCTCTTCAATTAATAGGATATGTATGATTACGCTATTCCTCTTGGGGGATTAGCAATGTTATAAATGTTGATTTTCAGTCATTTTTGACATTTATATAAGAATCGCTATTTGAAAGCTATTGTCAGAGGATCAGCCAGTCTGGGTGGTGACCTGCTTGACTTTCGTGAAATGGGTCTCAGGATCAAATCTTGCATTAATCTTTTTACTTTTTGTGGTTTTTATTTATCCTGTGAGAGTTTCAAATAATCAAAAATAATTTATGCATACGTTTATTTCAATATTACTTGCAATTTGAACTTTTTCTAATATTTTTCAGTAGTTCTCTTCTTCAGTAGTTCAGGATAAATCTGCGCTGATTTAAATTGTAGGTAGGTAAGTTGGTGTAAACTTATATTATTAATGCAGGTATGTTTGTTTTTTACCTTTTCACGCAAACTACCTACTGAATCGATCGTCCCAAAATTTTGCGTATATACATTGTCAGGAGTATAGCCACGGAATATACGATACCTTTCATCCCTTAAAATAGAAGGGAGCTGTTGCCGAGACAAACAAATATACGTTCATATTCCAGATGGCGCCACTTAAACGATCCGTAATGTTTCTCAAATTCTAAATGAACGCAAGCGAAGCCGCGGGCAAACACTAGTTCTTAATAAAAAAAATCTTCAAATCATTTTTTCCTGGCCACCCCTATAGAAAAGCCTTGTTCATTCGTCAAGGCGTTACACGAAAAGTCAGTTCCTTTTTCCTGACGAACAGATAGACGTACAGATTCCATTAAACCACTGCTGCCTGTTACTGATTGATAGCTCGCATAGTCTACTGACATAGGGTTTTCAATAGGAGCTAAATTTGGAAAATGGAACTTGTGGAAGCTTTATTTCCGAGGTATAAATCTGTGTGTGTGACTTATCAACTTTAGGAAGGTGCTACTTATTAGGGTGAAATCACTTACACAAGGTTACTTGTTAGGTCGTATTATAACGGAATTCTAGTTTCCTAACAACGTGTTCACTACTAAAAGACTTCTATTTAATTTGAAAGTACGAAGTCAATACTTTTATACTACAAGTAGGCATATTCCCAGGAGGCGAAATGGGACTACAACAAAATACGCAAGAAGGTAAAAAAACATTCCCGGAACATGAATGTGACCTTGTATTCGTTTTAAATGTCAAGTGTGTAGTGTGCCCTACGGCGTATTGTACCTTACGGCGTATTGTGCCTTCTTGCGTAGTTTTTTTAAATGATTATGTAAGAGAAAAATAAACGAGGCATAACTTTTGTTATATACTCTCATCCCAAAGGAAAAGCGACGGTGTTATGAATAAATAATATCCACTCTGAGGACCAAGACAAGTAGTTTGGTTTCAAAGTATTTAGTACCTCATAAATGTTTAAAAGATGCTACAAAAACTTTTTGGTAACATAAAAGCTTTTTTGTAGAAAGATGAATATGTTTTTTTTATTTTTTTTTTCAACCACTCGTAGATGTATGATTATCATTCCATTATCTAATGTCAGATGCAGACATCCATAGTTTTTATTCGAAATTCTGTAAGCACTATTTTGATGACACTGTTGGGTTAGTTTCAGCTTTGCATTTACGGTTGTCATTTTGTATGGCTACACAATAAATATAAATATATAATATAATATGTAAACCTGCTTCTTGAAAGAAACTAAAAAAGTTATGTTGGTATAAATAGAGTGGTCAAGCGAAAAGCTTTCAAAACTTAACGAGGCACTAAAAATAATGGTCTGATGACGTATAAATAGGAATTAAAGATAAGATGTTATTATACGACGTTTTTATAACACGTTTTTGCTATATAAACATGACAGTTACACAAGATAAAGATATAGAAATAAAAACTGTTACTGACCCCAGAAAAGACCAATAAAAACGTGTTTTAACGTTAATGGTATCTGAGATGAGATCCCGACATCTACGTAATTTACTGATACGAAACATACTCGTATTTACCTTCAAAATAATTTTCTAACGTGCCTATTGGAAAGAAAATAATACAATGACACCTAATTGGCAAGGAGATTTTAAATTGTGTTAACAACCTTGAAGGGATTCTTTTTTTTATCAAAGACGATCTGACAGGTATGTATAATTTCTTTTTTTTTTGTTACCTATTTTCTTCTTTATACACGTAATATTTTGTACGTAATTCTTTTATATAGAACGTGTAACGTTAATAGCGCAAAACCTCTCGTGGGGTAACTCAGCCCATGTTACTGAACAATGTTTGATCAAAATCTTTTGGAAAAAAAAAAAGTTTTTTCATACTGATGGGCTCGATCAATTTCCCATTTTGTATGAAAAATATATTTTTTTTACAAAAGTTTTTGATCAAACATTGTTCGCGCTATTAACGTTACACGTTGTATAATGCGTTGTCATAACAATTTGAGTACATCATAAAAAGGTATTATATATTGAGTACATCATATAACGGTATTATAAGTCACTATTTTTAACCTGATCTACTCTGACTCATGTGACTATGGAATAGGTATGAATGTTGATGGATGGATGGATTGTCTAAGGAATGATATGAAAAAAAGGAGTAAATGATACTGTGACGTCGGATACGGGAGAATGGAAGAAAAACAACTTGTTGCACCGACCACAAGTAAAATGGGATAAGGGCAGAAAGGTGATGATGATGATTTTTTACCTGATCTAAGAATTAAAAACTAGATAGGGAAAATACTAAGTTACAAAAAAGGTAAGAAACTCACCTGACTCCGTCCATAAGCTCCAAGAAATCCCACAGTAATAGTTTTATCATTGCTCCAATTGCCGCTCACATTAGGACATACTTTAGCGCCTCCACAGTCACTATTCACAATATCAAACAAGCTCACTCCTTCGATCTCCATCCTATCAACTGACAGTTTCTCTTCAATCAAATTTGACGTTAAACTTGAATGAAAATATTCATTCAAGTTCAAGTATATGGAGTTTAAAGTATTTGTTTGTAGGTAGTCAACATCATCCGTACTACTTGCGTTAATCACTTCACATTTTGGATAATTGGCTGGCTTGACTTGGTCTTCGCTTGTATTATTATATGATTCATATATGTCAGTTTCGTTGTTTTCTATATATGCTTGCAGTTCAATACTATTTATTGCTGTGTCTTGTATGTTTTCATCTTCTGTTGATAGTCCAATTTCTATGAGTATGAGAAGAATGAAGAATGTGAACTGCGCCATTTTGATTTTTTGCTTTAAGTTGGGCCCATCATTGGAGTGGTTTCTGTGAAAGAAAAATAAAAGTTGAGTAATGATAAAACTTTCTGGAGACAAGTTCAGGTGCAGAGTATTACTCGCAACGACTTGTGACTGACTAAATTCATGGTCGAACTCATCAATGAAACTACTTGATCCACACTTTCCAGGGCACCATGTACAACTTTATTCTCTTACGTCTTAAGTTGAAAATATTTAAAATTCTAACTGTAGTTTCAATGTTGGAGTGGAAAAGCTGTACGCTGCAAGTAAATGAACATGAAATGTAGTACAAAATAGCATTCTGTAGATTCTGCTTACCCCCGAGACGGAAAAAGGCTATTTTTATGTATGTATGTATGCATAACATAACTTCGTAAAAAAACGTCTGTATATTTTAATTACATTGTAAAACGAATTTATTTGATTGAAACAGCAAAACGGTGGATCAAATAAATAATATTTAGTTTACGAGTATAACGTAGACTTTACATTACTAAGCTCAATATAATCTTCAGTTTAAAATACACTTTGTTTAATTCGAAATGTCTACTTTTAGTAACGTTTCATTTAGCTGACCTTTGCTGTAATTTCATAAATATAACATATAAACATATAATATATTTCGAGGTAGCGGTCAAATGAAGGACCTAATCTTAACTTGAGTCTAAATCTATACTTCTATACTAATATTATAAAGAGGTAAAATTTGTTTGTAGGTTTGTAGGTTTGTAAGTTTGTATGTAGGGGGTAATCTCCGGAAGTAATGAACCGATTTTAAAAATTGTTTCACTGGTAGAAAGCTACATTATCCGTGAGTGCTATAGGCTATCAATTATAAAGATATCATACGTATTAGCCGAAATATCTCAATTTTTGTCTAGCCAGGCGGAAAAAAATTGCTCTTCCAACACAGTTATTAGCATGCGCTGCCTTAACAGTTGTATATAATTGAAAACTATGTATGGCAAAAATGTCCGCTTTGAATAGTTCTACAATAAAGTCCGCGACACCATATTTTTATCTTTTATATTTTAGCAGATATAGTAGATTTTATGAGTTAAAAAAGTTATTTTCGACGTACTTGCCTTTGGGCGATGTTTTACACAACAAAATATTAAACCTTATCGAAAAAAATATTATTATGATCACAAGAACATCATAGAGATACGATTTGCTCTGAATAGTATGTCAATTGGTTAAATAGTTTCGAAGATAACATAAACAGCCCCTCCCGCCCTGCCCGGGGTGGGAGGACTCACTTGATAATTTAGCCACGTAACAAAAAAAAAAAGACAAGAGCTGATCGAGTACGCCGTATGGAAGAGTCTGCTCTTGAAAATGATCAGCGCCTCTCGAGGAATAGAGAAAATATTTCGCAAGCACGCGCTGGGGAATCTAGCACGCGAGCGTTTACAGCGGCTTGCTAACCAAAGCTGGAGAACATCGCAGGTGCTCGGGAATCTAGCGCTGAGCGCTCGCAGAAGCTCGCTAGCGAAAGCGCGAGAACATCGCAGGCCCGTACTCCGGAATTTAACGCTCACCGTGCGCAGCGTCTTCATTTAAGGCAGCATGTCTCTGCAACAAGGGATGGGAAGTCGAGCGCTAAGCGCTCGCAGCGGCTCGCTAACCAAAGAGTATAAACATCACAGGCCCGTGCTCGGGAATCTAGCGCTGAACATGCGCAGCGCCTACCAACAGAAAGACAGTGGGCAGTTACAGTCAGTACAGTATACAATAAAAACAAAACCCTCCTTTTGGCAGTCAGCTCAAATAAATCATAGCACAAGTACTAACCGAACCACACTTATAATTTCATCACAAGTTAAAATATTTTCTGCCCAACGAAGTGGGCACGCGTCAGCTAGTATACTATAACTTTATTGAAGCCGCATCGAAGGTTCTCAGAAATATCTTGCTGTCTAGAGGCCAGACAGCTAGATATTTATTTTTTTGGGACAACCCCACTACACTATTCTCAAATCACTGCAACTCCGGAGAGCCAGAATCAACAGTGGCAACCACCAGAAAAGTACCGAGACAATGAAGCTCGACGTGTCCCGGAGAATGAATTTACCTATCTTGGATCCTGCAGCGAAATTAATCAGAAAAGAATAGTGGAGGAGTAGACAAAATATATTTCCGCTAGATAGCTGGAAAGTTTATAGGCTTTACCAAAAAGCGAGCTTAGCGTAACATAACTATGAAAACGTATATGTAAGTTGACACACAAAACACATCTCGCTAGTCTTTAATAGATTTTCAATTTTATATCCAAACGCATAAATCTGAAAATCTATTAAAAACAAAGAGCGTTTTCATGCGTTCCCTTCACTGGCGCTCAGTAGTCTTCAATGGATTTTCAACTTTATTAGCTTGGGTATTTAGTTATCTATTTATAGATTCCTGGGTTTAAGTTTATCGCTTGTGTTGCGCTGTTTGGCAAACCTTTTATGCCTACTTCACATACACATTCATGCAAACAGTCGCACTCGGAAAATCTCGGTTTCCATCTAAATAATAGCTGAATAACAAGATGTTACAAGGAGCGACTGTTTATTTGACCTCTCGAGATCTATTACTTCCAGGACCAAATGAATTAAAAAAGTTTGTGATTACTAGCATAAGCTGGTATGTTTTTTAATTAAAAAACATAATTAAAAAATATTTGTCGTGTGTTTTCTTTAGATAGAAATCCTGTTTGGAATCAAGAAATAAAATCATTTTCATTATTTAATCTACCGTAAAAAAAACCGTTTTTTCAAGGTTATCGCAAATTTTATTGACATGTGTATTTTGTGAGGCAAGAACCATGTGAATCTTGTTCATTTATTCAACCTTCATGAACCTAAATCTATACAATGTAAACGTACACCACTTAATCTAATTATCATTCAAATAAATAATTAAGTGATAATTAAAAGTACTCTCAGTAGACACGTGGCTGCTATAAGTTGCTCATGAACTAGTTCTATGGCCAACAGCAACACGAGCTTAGGAACTTTTATTTAATTAAAAATCTTTTGAAACACGAATCTAACCTTTTTTTTAATGAGAGATCGCTATTACCAGAATCGATCTTGATTAAAGATGTTTGAGGAAAGAAAAATTCAGCTACGAGTGGGACTGGAACCTGCGTCTTCTGGATAAGTACAGACGCCTTACCAATAAGGCCAACGATATTAATTTCATTTGATTGCATTTAAACAAATACAACCCAGGGCTTTTATGCTAAGAAAAAACGCTCACTGCCGCTACACTAAAGACGCGGTTTCGTAATTATTTCAATTAATATCTTGCACTATACAACAAGTTATTAAAGATGAAACTATTTGTATTCTTCGAAGATTGATTGCTTCCACTATTTATTCTATAATAGTAGTTTTCCAACGAGTATTTTTCCAAGAAACGTGCTTTACTTTGTTGTGTTAAATACACTCAGGAAACTAAGCAATTCTAACTGGAAAACACTTTAAAACAATTAAAACTATCCTAGAGCGCACACCAGACAGAAAAACGTAAAACTTATACACGGCACATGTAACCCGCGCAAGTAAAGGTGCGGTTTACCCGCGCGAGTAACATGCGCAAGCTGCTTGATCAAGCTACCCGCGGGGTGCTTGTACACGGCGCATGTAGCTTGAGCATGTTGAGGCACTTGCGCGGGTTACATGCGCCGTGTACAAGCACCCTTAAAGGACGCGTTGCGGACAGGCGCAAACAAAATGAGCGTTGCGCCCGCGACCTGGCTCTTCTGTATGTTTTGCGTCGCGACGCTTCTATACATTTTGAAAGGAACGCTGTAGAGACATTTATGTCCGCGCCCCGTCTGCGTCTTACGTCTTTTCTACGTGTCCAGCGCCATAGAACATGACAAGAAGTCGTAGAGGTCATAATTATCGGCGCGTCGCAGCGTTGCTACGAGCTACGGCGTAGCGTGGCTACGAGCTACGCCGTAGCAAGCCTCGTAGCCACTTAGTTACATTGATAAACAACACTTCTGGATTCGTTTATTTTGTATCGTATTCTTATTATACTGAACTTTATTTCTTAGAAACCTTTCATTTATGACAATTCTGTTTTCTAAAGACTTTAAGTTATGGACACGCATAACAAGTGAAAAAAGAACATTTGTTTTGACTTTACGTATAAATAACTGGCGTGTTTGTATGACCAGATGTATGAATGTGGACGAAGTTAACGATGTCTATAGGGATCATAGCAAGTATGGCACGCTGATAAAAATAACATTAGCAACATGTAATCCATCATCATCATCATCATCATCAGCCGGAGGACGTCCACTGCTGTACATAGGCCTCCCCTTTAGACCGCCACGCCGAACGACAATTCACCACTTGCATCCATCGGATGCCCGCGACCCTCACGATGTCGTCGGTCCACCTAGTGGGAGGCCTGCCTACGCTGCGTTTTCCGGTCCGTGGTCGCCACTCGAGGACTTTTCTTCCGCATCGGTTGTCAGTTCTACGAGTGATGTGGCCTGCCCATTGCCACTTCAACTTGCAAATTTTATGAGCTATGTCGGTGACTCTGGTTCTTCGCCGAATATCCATGTTCCGGATTTTATCCCGCAAAGAAACTCCGAGCTTAGCTCTTTCCATTGCACAAATTATAATATTTTGTCAAACAGATATTTATTTTGAGCGACGGGTTATTGTAACGTTCTTGTTCACCCGTAACTTTAATTATAAAAATAAAATATAAAATTAAAGAACAAAATGTGAAGCTTAAATTAAACAAATGACATGTCAAATCTTATAATTCGCTTGAGTGATGAAATCCATTTAAATAAAACTAAATTCACTTAAACGATACAATCCACGGTTTTTTTTAGAAAAAGTGAGTTTGCTTTGGGCTGATATATATCACAGTAATGCTGTTACGTATATAATACGATATTATTATAAAGTTCTGGCTATCTTCTGCTACTCTTCGTATTTGCATTAGTATAAAAATCAGCTGTTTTTTTTTCATAAGTTGTCAGTGTATTTTATGTAACGAAAAAGTAAAAGATTTAAGAATACTACCCGTCGAGCCCCGAGAAAAAATTTTTGCCACCAAACCCTGACCGATTTTAAGATTTATTTTTCCAAAAATACAGTTTAAAATCGGTCGGGGTTTGGTGGCTCAAAATTGTGCCATTAGAGCTTATTGGGGATCGGGCGGTAAATATTTTCTATATTTTTTTTATAGAAACAACACAAAAGAAATGGAACAGAAGTTAGGGCTCATGTACAAGACGCCGCCGCCGCGCCGCCGCCGCGCCGCTACCGCGCCTCTAGGCTGTGTACACGGTCGCTACAGCGCCGCCGCCGCGCCGCCGCCGCGCCGCCGCCGCGCCGCCGCCGCCGCGCCGCCGCCGCGCCGCCACCGCGCCGCCGCCGCGCTGGCACCGCGAATCCAATTCGATAGTGTTTTATTTATCTGAAAAAGGAGGTTTCTCATTTCGGCCATAATGTTTTTTTTAATGTTTATTCGCGGATTACTTCTTTGTTCATGAACCGGTTTTGATGATTCTTTTTTTGTTGGAAAGCAGATATTTCTTACTATTTAGCTCCACTCGATTTCTCTGGTCTTCCATCATCAAACCCTAATCTCCATATCATGGAACCGCCTTTGAAATACCTTCTTTCCAACAAAAAAAGAATCATCAAAACCGATTCATAAACGAAGAAGTTATCCTTGAATTATCAAAAAAAAAAACATTGTATGGCCGCAATGAGACATCTCCTTTGTTAGATAAATAAAACACTAGCGAATGGCATCGCGGTGGCGGCGCGGAGGCGGCGCGGCGGCGGAGCGGCGGCGGCGCGGTAGCGACCGTATATACAGCCTAGAGGCGCGGTAGCGGCGCGGCGGCGGCGCGGCGGCGGCGTCGTGTACATGAGCGCTTACGTGCCTTACATGTGAGATAACACTTTTTGTTTTCTCGAAAGAATCAACCTGTTTATCATACAAATACGTTACAGTGTGTATGTTTTATGTAATTGTGTAGTTGAAGCATATAATATTATTACCAGTACAAACATGAACATTTTGTAGGTATACCATTTATTACACAAATCTACGCACCAGACAAATAAAGATGCTCGTGAAAATCTTATCACTGGCTATATTTTTGTTTACCTATTTATTTTTTACGACTCTCTGCGAATTAGTCGCTCCACTGAGTACATAGTTATCTAAATTGTGTTTTTGAGTACTAGAAATAACTTCAATAAATATTACGTTATAGAATATGTTAAAGTAAGAACCATTATCTTCACTTTTTATTTTGACAGGCCTGTAGGTCTAGTGGTTGGTGACCCTGACTGCTATGTGGTAGGTTCGATTCCCACCCAGAACAAATGTTTGTATAATGAGCACGATCATCTCTTCTGTGTCTGGGTGTAATTTATCTATAATATTTATGTATTTAGAAATATATAAGTATGTTTATCAGTTGTCTAGTACCCATAACACAAGCTTTGCTTAGGACTAGATGGCGGTGTGTGATAGTTGTGCAATATTATTTATTTATTGGTATTTTGATAGTGTGTGATAGTTGTGGAATATATTTTATTAATTTTTGAGATTGTTTGTAACTGAAAAGTTCCATCTGAACTGGAAGGAGAAGTAGAAAACTGGAGGCTGGCCTTTGCCCAAAAAAGAACTTCTACCTAGGCATCTAAAACATACTATCGATAATAACTATCTTCTTATACATAGATACATGTAATATCTTTCCTTCCAAATCCATGCATCATCACTCATCTTGTAAACCAACAAAGCTAATAGGAACTCCATTACACAATCGATTCTATACCAACAAGATGTACGCGAACTAAAATATATAAATACTTAATAGTTTCGTTCCCATTGTCAACAACAATCTTGGTTCACATGTAAGGCTGTGTCCTAATAAGAGCGAACGTCGCGCAACATTCATACGACACGTTCATTTTGTTCGATGAGCCTGAAATCATTGCCGGACTTTTAAACAAAATTACATAATTTCGCGACGTGATCTAAAGTAAATAATATAAAACGGTATATAATGTGCCTAATCGTAATAAAGTAAAAAAACCCAAAATGAAGCGGAATATTAGATCCATTTAGCAAATATACGCACTTGCTAGAGTATCATGGTAGAGTTTTTGCTCTCGTGTATAGCTGCCAAATAAAGTAATGTAAAAAAAAAACATTTAATTTTCAATGCACCGGCTATTGCACCAGTTATACAACATGTAACGTAATTAACGCACATCCTCAGACACCCCAATTAGAATATTATGTTAAAATCATAGTACATATATTGAATTTTTAATTTTACATGTAAATGTATTGTTATTAACTAAATTAGTAATTTTGCAGTAAGGTTTATTTTTCTTTATTTTGTATTGAATGACGGAATTTGTATTAATACAAACAAAATAGCACTTTTAAGTCTTGTTGCCTTGATTTACGGTCTACCTTAGTTTGTTTTGACTGTACAGGGGCGATGCGACTATAATTTCCGTAGTTTTAATTATTTTTGATAAAAAAATTACCTATATTAAAAATGATAGAAATCGATTCGGTTAACGATTCTGAACAGACTAATTTCAGGATGTGCGTTAATTATGTTACATGTTGTATACCGTACCTTTTACTAATTACGTTAAGTAAAAAGCAGATATAAAACGATAAAGTATTCGTGTGACCGATCGCTTTCGTTAGAGCGCGGAGTAAGATTGAACAAACTTGAATAAACAATACAAGTTTATTCTACAAACGTTTTGGGCTATTCCCGTCAGGCCCTATAGCCAAATGGCAAGCGACATTCGCTTACGTTCAGCAGTCGCTAATACATTTTCAACTTTATACCCCATTGCATAAAGTTGAAAATCTATCAAAGATTAAAGATCGTTTTCGTTTGTTTCGTTCGCTATCGCTCAGCAGTCTTTACTAGATTTTCAACTTTATGCGATGGGATATAAAGTTAAAAATGTATTAGCGACTGCTGAACGTTTACGATTGTCGCTTGCCATTTGGCTACAGGCTCTGTAGGGTAATCTTGAATAATCGAACACTAATGAGATATTGGAGACTCTCTAAGGGATCGAATGTTTAATGGGGTCACAGAGAACGATGGTTATCTCGAAGCAATAAAAATCAAATACTTCAGCGATTAAACTATTTTCTTTTGTAAATGTAAGTTTACTGCATAACTAAATTAAAAAATCTATTTAGTCTGCCAGTAAGAGTAATAAAAAAGAATGGACATGATATGTTTTGTTTTTTTTTTTAAACCAATGAATGTTGACAAAGATAAAACGCTTCGTAATTCGAGAGTGGAGTGTTGTGACGTCATAACGCCTGTAAAATTCAATCGACATAGTGACATTTTGCGATTTTTAGAAGCATTGTACTCGTATCTTTATCAATTTTGGTTTACATAACAAAAGAAAAAATTCGTGTCAAATATTTTTTGACAAAAGCCTATTGTCAGGACCAAAACAGACAAACATTATGGTAATTAATACATAGGTGTAAAGCCGGGCGCTGACTGGTAACTTTTTGCCACGGCGACTTTTTGCCACGATGACTTTTTGCCGCAATGACTTTTTGCCGCGATTACTTTTTGTCTCCCCGGCGTTGAGTGCTAGGAAGATATGAGGAAATGGGTTGATTGTGGTGACAAGTAGTTTCTAGCGGCCGAAATATTTGACTCTCCAAACTATATAACAGTTTGTCAGCAGTTATAGTTTTCGTCCAACACTTGATTACAAAATTTTGATTGAAATACTAAAATTTTACTTTCCTAAGTAAAGTATACAAAGTAAGTAAAGTATACAAGGTTTTTGACGCCCTTTAAATATTTAATTCAGTTACTTTGTATATTAATTAGAAAATATAGTTTAGATAATATATAATTATGTAAAATATACTTGTATAATGTGGTAATAAACGTTTATCTACTCTCATATCATCATCATCAGCCTATTAATGTTCCCACTGCTGGGACACAGGCCTCCTCTCTGTGAGAGGGGGTGGGCCATAATCCACCACGCGGGCCCAGTGCGGATTGGTGGATGTCACATGTCTTCGAATTTTTGGTTCTAGGACATGCCGGTTTCCTCACGATGTTTTCCTTCACCGTTTTGAGAGCAGTGGTGATGAAATAAATTACACAAAGTAATGCGTCTGCCGGGATTCGAACCCACGACCTACAACTCGTAAGTCGGGGCCGATACCACTGGGCCACCACTGCTCTACTCTACTCTCATATCGTAAACTTCGAAATACAAAACTCAAAACGAGTTTATAATGACATACTTTATACCATAGAGTATCGTAATGAAATTAAAAAATTAAAATATAACACTGTTTCTCTAACAAAACAATGTTATATTTTTTCTTTTTTATTATGATACAGATTACTGACCATAGATACATCTTTTTCATTTTTATCTGTGGCTGCGCGCGCTTTGAATGGGAATGTTGGAATTTTGACTTTTGTATTTCGGTGGATGAATATTAGTGTATACTAATTTTTAACCGACTTCAGAAAAAGGAGGAGGTTCTCAATTCGGTCGGTATGTTTTTTTTTTATGTATGTACATCGATTACTCCGAGGTTTCTAGTCCGATTAGTGTCATTCTTTGTTCGATGCAGTATACTTGCAGTGTGGTCCCATAATAAATTCATCCAATTTGATTCAGTACTTTTTATTTTGTGAGCAAGTTTATTGATTTCGGCTATTTGGATGACATTACTTTTTGCGTGTTTGTTACGCGATTACTCCGCCAATTGTAGACCGATTTTCAAAATTCTTTTTTTGTTGTACTAGGGATCGTTTACCTTAAGGAATACTGCAAGATTCATCAAAATCTGTTTAGCAGTTTTTGAGATAAGGAATTTTATTAGCATGTGTACATGAGCGATGTTAATACCGGTGCCACGGTTTACAAATTCTAGTGCACTTGTAAGGAAATGATGTATTTGACAAGAATTTGGGTTGAATATTTAAACTAAAAAGAGTAAAATAAAAAACTTTTTAAAAAAAAAAAATTAACCGACTTCAAAAACAACCACAAAAAATGGTAAAATAACCTACAAAATAACTTTTCTTTCGGAAGTCGGTGGCAAAAAGACAACGAAATAAAAAATAAAGCCACCGACTTCCGAAAGAAAAGTTATTTTGTAGGTTATTTTACCCTTTTTTGTGGTTGTTTCTGAAGTCGGTTATAGTAGATTATGCAACGAGGGGCTAAAGTTGTGTCTTATGTCACGGGCGTCATATTGAATCTCGAGCGCAATGAAGGATTCGGGATTTAACTCCCGAGCGTAGCGAGGGAGTTAAGAGTTTAACTCACGAGCGAAGCGAGGGAGTTAATACAAGAATCCTGAATGCAGCGAGGGATTCAAGCTAGCCCAAGGCAAAGACACCTTTAGCCCAGAGGAGGATACTCTACTTTTTACACCTACTGTGAGAAAATAATAGCCATAGTACGAAAAACAAAGTATTTATTAAATAAAAAAACAGTAAGAATAACATTTAGAACTAGTTATATAGACTAACATGGCAACGATATGAAGAAGCAATCGTTATGATTTTTTAGGAAATCGAGAATATCATCCACGCGTAGTAAGGGTTTCGAGAATAGCTTTCCTCTTTCTGGCACACTAAATCAGACTTGGCTGTATGGGCTCAGCTCCCTTTGCCTGCCCCAAAGAGGGACGAAAAGAACCAAAAAAAAAATCTAGGCTGCATGGGCTAGATAGATCCCTTTGTCTTCCCAAAAGGGAAAATAAAATTTAAAAAAAAAAAATCTTTCTGGCACCAAAGGGTGTTTGTTGTTTATAAACATATTCCAAATTCAAATCACATTATTGACCAGCGGGTAATAATGAAATCCAGTACAACATTATTGACCGGCTGTGCCCTCGGCCACTAATGACTCACTTTAGGTTAAGGTTGCTTGACATATAATTAGACATTTTCGAGCAGGTGGTGTGAATTTTTTTTTTTTTTTTAAGTTTTTAACTTTTATTTGATATATTCGTGTTCAATGAGAGTAGATAAAGTAGTGTATGAAACTGTACATAACTAGTTATTATACCACTCGTGTGATACTATTAAAATCACACTCGTGTATAATACCCCTCATTATGTACCTGTTACATAAACTACTATTATCTTACAAAGTTAAACAATACCCAACAGTCGCGATGAGAACTTTCCCATTTAACAAAAAGGCATATCACTCATGAACTTCATCTCAACTGTTGTTATTGCTCCTCCAAGTTTTCTTTCTAAGAAATAACAACTGCAATGAGAAAGTTCTTTTTGACCCCTCTTTCTCCGTCCTCTAATCGATTTGCCAAGAATTCTCATTATCTGCACTATAATCCTTTATATCGCTGTCGTAATCTAGATAATTGTGACCCTGACAATGTACGGACTTAAAAGGATTACAGAGTAACGACTTGACCGATTAGAGTCAGTGTCTGTAGTAAGGCACGTCGCCCGAGTAAGGCCGATGGGAGCCGATCGAAAGCCGAGGCGGCGATTCCGTCTTTTGGTCTATAACACGTGTAATGTATTAAACATTATCAGAAGTCCTTAGGCTTAGCACGTACTGTGATTAAATGCACACGTTAAATCGTAAGTATGACACGCAAAAAAATCGTAACACATTTTGGTTTATACTCAAGCGCACATATTTTTAGGGTTCCGTAGTCAACAAGGAACCCTTATAGTTTCGCCATGTCCGTCCGTCCGTCCGTCCGTCCGTCTGTCCGCAGTTTAGCTCAGAGACGCACAGTACTAGAGAGCTGTAATTTGGTGTAAATATACGGATTTGTTGTGCCGAAAAAGTGGTAAAATAAAATCTTGTAAAATATTTTTTTTTAGGGTACCTCCTGTACTTACACGTAAAGTGAGATTTTTTTTTTTCTCGCGTACCCCTTATTGTGGGGTATCATTAAATAGGCCTTTAAAAAATAATAATAGTTTCCATTAACAGTTTTTTGATAAAAAATTCGTTTGTAAAATATTAAGCTTTAAAGTGCTAAATTTTGCTCGATTCGAGTGTCCCCCCCCCTCTACCAGCTAAACGGTTATGTTTGGGGGTGTGAAAAAATTCACAATAGTAGTATATAACGTAGTTTAAAAGAAAATTATCATGACTAAGTAGGCTTTACAACTTTACGAGTAATAGTCGACCAACTTATAAAATGTACTTGGATAATATGTTTTCTTAAACAAAATGTATCGGAGAACATGCTCTTCAACTGCATATGTAAGTTTATCAACTTTATTTTTACAGCTTTAATAGGTATGTTTTTTGGGGATACGTAGGTTTTTATCGTCAACTATTTTTAACTAACTTCAAAAAAAGGAGGAGGTTTTAAATTCGTCGTAATCTTTTTTTCTTATGTATTTTCCCTGATTTCTCAGACTCCTGGACCGATTTTGAAAATTCTTCTTTTTAAAATTAAATTCAGCGAGTTTAGTTAGTTCGCATAAGTATTTTGATGGGCAACTACGGAACCCTACACTGTGCGTGGCCCGACACGCACTTGGCCGGTTTTTTTATAAAAGCTTTATGAGCCATTTGTGGGAATCTCCTGCAGTTCTCTCTGAGGTTGCTGCTAAAGGGAATGGTGCAATTTAAGGCCCCCCTTAAACTCCCCCCCCCCCCTTCCGGCAAGATTCGGGCATCAGCGACCTGAGTCAGTAGTTTTAAATTCGGTTGACAACTTGACAATGATATAATATAATATATAATATTCCACAACTATCACACAACGCCATCTAGTCCCAAGCTAAGCAGAGCTTGTGTTATGGGTACTAGACAACTGATAAACATACTTATATATTTCTAAATACATACATATTATAGATAAATTACACCCAGACACAGAACAAATGATCGTGCTCATCACACAAACATTTGTCCTGGGTGGGAATCGAACCCACGACCTCCGGCATAGCAGTCAGGGTCACTAACCACTAGGCCAACAGGCCAGTCAATATATTATCATTCAGATCCAGCCTGTCCCTTGCTGTCCTCCCTCAGTGATGCCACAAGCCGAGGTCTGTACCCCACAGAGGTAGGCCTTAGCGTGTTAGTTAAAAGCCATTGGCTGGAGGCTTTAGAGTCATTTAAGACATCCACAGCAAAGCCCAGTTAAGCAGCTCACAACTTCTAGATTATTTTGTTGAGGTAGGAGTGGGAATCACCAACGGACACCTTGATTGTCCCACCGTCTCGCGGAGATTTTGGGATAGTTAAGGTAGTGCGTGGAGTCCCCCACCCCGCTGAAACCCACTCCTGCCCTGCCAGTGTCCCTCTGCCGAAAGTTTGCAGAGACCTTAGGTTTCAGGAATTTTCAATTTATTTACTCTGATTTGGTGGCGGTCGTGTTTTGTTCAATTGTAATCCTACGAATATTATAAATGCGAAAGTTTGTGAGGATGTATGTATGTGTATGTAGGTATGTTTGTTACTCTTTCACGCAAAAACCGCTGAACGGGTTTGGCTAAAATTTGGTACACAGATAGTTTATAACCTGGATTAACACATAGGATAGTTTTCATCCCGATTTTATGTTCCCGTGGGAAAATTTTCGAGTTGTAGCGGGTGTAGCCGCTGGCAACAGCTAGTAAGTACATAATATATTTCTCGTATTTCTTTTTTTTTTCTTGATGTATAGTTTCCAACGTTGGTTACTTTATTTTATTTGCTTTGCTTTCTTTCCTCAACCTCTAGGTTGGCCTGCAAGATGCTTTTAAAAAAAAATAAGTGTCGCGGGACTGTTTTATCTGGAAACCGTTACCCTAGAATATAAAGGGCTATTGAAAGATACCGTGGATTTTGGGCAGTCCCTTTTGCTCCATCCTAAGTGGTAGGACTCATTTCATAATTTATTAGGTTAACTTTTTAATAAAATTGGCTTGGGTCATAATAGATGAAAGCTTGTTCTGTCTTAAATAAATGAAGACATTTTGCATAGCAACGACGAAAAAATAAATTAAATAAGGAGAGAAACAAAAAAAAGTAATACGGTTAGTATTTGAGGAAACTCAGATGTTTTAATTCAAAGCTTTTCCCGCTCAATTATTTCTGAGAAGCACCTTATGTAAATACGGTTGGCAACAAAAATGACTGAATAAAACATTTGGTTTTTAAAATTATCAAGAAAATTCTTTTTTTCTTTTCATCTGCAAATAGGTAGTTAGATCACATGAATACACAGCTACGTAGAAACACTAATTTATCTCTACTCTTAACGTTATTATATGCTATAATCGGTCCTGTTGGCAACGCTGTAGGCGCGGGCACGCAGGCGGCGAGTAATGGGTGACTCGCTGTCCGACCATGAACCATGCCCGGGTTGACGGAGCGTTGTATTCCGCGCGCGCCTCAAAGAGTGTCAGTATAATAAAGGAGCCCCCTTTTAGAGGGCCAAAGCCTGCCGGTGCCGCGGGACTCACGAATTACCGTGACACCGGAACGTAAAGGGTTATTGAAGGTCATCACGGATTTTAGTCAGCACGAGTCTGACAGTTTCTTTGTCTGTTGGTCTAGTGGTTAGTGACCCTGACTGCTATGCCGTAGGTCGTGGGTTCGATTCCCACCCAGGACAAATGTTTGTGTGATGAGCACGATCATTTATTTTGTTCTGTGTCTGGGTGTAATTTATCTACTCGTATAATATGTATGTATTTAAAAATATTTAAGTATGTTTATCAGTTGTCTAGTACCCATAACACAAGCTCTGCTTAGCTTGGGACTAGATGGCATTGTGTGATAGTTGTGGAATATTATTATTATTATTAGTTTCTTCCAGTCTGCCCTGGATTCCCACCTGGACTCATTTGATGATTTTACCACGATAAGAAAAAAAGTGTATGATCGAGGATGAAACTTTTATTCCATCAAATCAAAGTTACCTCAAAGTTACATCACAAAACCGTAAAAAAACATGCCTCTTGTGGCACAGGTTGCTTGCCATATGTTTAAAGTGGGCACAAAAAAGTAAAAGTTACGGTTTCGGTTTTAAAAACACTATCAAACATACAGTGAGATAAATGACTTTCAAAACACAGTATCTGGTATACACTTTCAGATAAGTTTCAACTACAAAAACAAAATGGAGCAGATAGCGCCATCTTAATTATCATAGAACAATAATAGTCTCATCAAAAACAGTCTTGCCTAAGTTTATCTTTGACAAAGTTATCAAGATATTTTTAAAGAAACGGAAAATTCTGTTGCGAGCAGGGTTCGATCCTGCGTCTTCTGGATAGGTACTCCAGACGCCTTAACCACTAGGCCATCGCAACCACTATTCACAACGTTGAATTTCTCGTTCCCTTGTTTTTCGAACGCTGTTTACACGTTGCGCCATCTATTGGTAGTGTTTCAAACTACTTGCCAACCCCTACCAATAGATGGCGCAACGTGTAAACAGCGTTCGAAAAACAAGGGAACGAGAAATTCAACGTTGTGAGTAGTGGTTGCGATGGCCTAGTGGTTAAGGCGTCTGGAGTACCTATCCAGAAGACGCAGGATCGAACCCTGCTCGCAACTGAATTTTTCGTTTCTTTAAAAATATCTTTGCGAAGACGCGACGCAGGCGTTATTGCGTATAAAAAATATAACTAAAGTTATCAAGTTTGTTAAAGACGTTATCAAATAATTGAACAGACCCGAATAAAGGCTAAACTAATAGTTTGAACTTAGATCTGTCCCTTCTCGAACAATGATTACGAACCCTTTAGTTCGTGATAAAATGTTAAATCAAACTTTTAAATTGTTTTCGAAAAGGGTTCGACCAATATTTGAGTTTTAGAATAGTTTAGTAATGCGTATATTATGTGGTTTGTTTTCGAAAGTATTTATTCTATGAATATTATTTTTCTATGAATCCGTGTTTACACACATCAATTAAACTTTGTGATCACTAGCGTAAACTGATATGCTTTTGATTTTTTTCTGAGAAAACAATTTGACTGTTACAAATTCTGAGGGTGACTTTTACCAACGACGAAACATGTTTAAAATTTCAATAATGTCAAAATTCTATTGAATTTTGTGCTTAAATAAAATATTAAACATGTTTAACCGTTGGTGAAAGTCGCCCTTAATCTATATTTTTAAATAAAGAATCTCACAAGGAGAAGAAATCATAACATACGTAATCTACAGTACCAAAAATATTTCAATCTTTCAAAGTGATCGCAATCTTTTTTGACGTTTTTCGTTTTTTGAGTAACATAAAGTCATCGGTTTATTCCCATCCAACATCAAGAGCTAATACCATTTGGTATTAGTTTATTTCCGAACTTATTTTCCCACTTGCCAAACGAGTACCGCGTTTTTTTAAATAAAAAAATCTCTTACTAACGAATGCCAAAACATGACTTTTTGTACACTCAGCTACACAAATTACATACTATCGATGCAAGAGCGAGCGAAGCGAGCTCGGGACTTGGGGCACCCCGACTCGGACAAGCGACTTTCGTGTTAGGTTACTTTAAACCTTGCAAACAGAAATAGGAGCCCCGCAATGCGGGGCATCGTTGATCTACCTTGGTAGGTTTGAACATAAATGGTATAACGGGTTTTTTATAAGATATCGTCGGTGTTCTTTAAAACTGTGTAGGTCATTTTACACCTTAATTTAAATCACTCAAAGCATTTTTATTTTACTGAACTTGACTGTACCTAATTTCTTCAAACTTGTTTTGATGTTGGTTTAAAATGTGGTACTCGTTGGGATTTACAAAATAAATTCGGAAATTAACTAATACCCAATGGTATTAACTCTTGGTATTGGATGGGAATAGATCAAGTTATCTACTAAAATATTATAGCAGGCTCTAACTAGACGAATAATTAACGGTACGGTTGACGCATTGACTGTTAATGTCGCAGGTTTCATTCCCGCACGCAACGACGATACCCGCACATAACAAATCTATTAACCTACATTTAGTTGTTGTAAACGCGCCCACAGACTTACAAAAACCGCGACCTCCTGATAACAAAAAATTCGATGGAAACGCCTTAACATGACTGTCGAACCAAGATTGGTGCAAAAAATCCAGATTAGAATTTTCTTTTTCTACGACAGTATTTTTTGTTAGACAAACGAATTTTAGGACGGTCTACTTCACGATATGATCGATGATTTGAAAAAGGAGATTGGCAACGGATGGATGCGGCCTGCCTAAAACTGGGATGGTTGGTGCTCTTTGATTTGATATTCATCAGTTAATGAATATTGGCTGATGCTGATGATAATAAATCTTTGTAACCCAATATTGTTCTCGTAATATTTATTCAAAAAGTGACGGCAGTTAAAAAAAACAGTCAATCAATATCTAAGATTTGTTTACGTTTGCGTGTAACAAAGTAATCGAATATCCAATCTGGAATATCGAAAATTTATATCCGTATTTGTTTTCGTTCAAGATTATGTAGGTAAGACAATCACGTTATAACATAGAATATTCAGTTTTGCTAGAATGGAATACTACTATAGAATATTTTGGATCTAAGACAGGCGCCAGCCATGCCTTGAAATAACACAAATATTTGCACAAAACAATATCTTGAAATACGCAAGTATACTAATAATACGCTAAGCTACACAAAACCAGTTTGTCTTGGACTCGCTTTAATGATCTTTCCGCACATTGAATAGTCAGCTTATACTAGTTTTGCTTATCTTGATGTGTAGCCGTGTGTACTTTTGCACAAGTCGTGATGACACTTTGTGTTTAGAACAAGTTTATAAAGTTTGTAATCTTCGAAAAAAATTAGTTAAAGTAATTAACTGGATAAGATAAGGTAACAATAAGCGTTAATTAATGGTGGTTGTGCTGTGGTTGCGGCATATTTTTATAATGTGCTTGCGACGTGGCTGCGATGTGGTTAGTTTCACTTGATTGATAATGACGACAAAAGGTCCATGTGAATTCTACTTTTTCTTTTCAATACAAGTTGTGGTTGGTTATAGTTTAAAACAAGGTGAAGTTAAAGGCTACTTTTTGGATCAATAGTTAGTTAATAATAATAATTCAATAGGTACCTATATAATTAAAAATAAAAATATAACCAAAATCAAATTTAAAAAAATAGCCAAACTAACTAATTGTTAAAACCCCATAATTTTTTTAACAAGTGGTAAAAATTGTTTGGGAATCCTCATCAATTTTACGGACTAAAAAACTACATGTGCATTGTACATGTTACAGCATGGATTCGATATATACAAAGACTCAACTTGTACATAATAACTTTGTTAAAATCGACTCAACCATCGTGCAGGAATTTTACATAAATTCCTGCACAGTTATCGAGTTGGAAACTACATAAATTGTTAAGTAAACAAAGTCGTAAGCAATTTCAATCAATAACGAACTTCATCAATTGCTCAAGTTCATTGCTAACTCCAGCGGATACAAATAAAAGGACAGCTTTTAATCCTTAAAATATACTGCTAGGGATGTCCATACCCTTTGCAGGTATCGATGTCGAAAAGGTTTATTTTAAGTAACCCTTGATGTCCCACTTCGGTGCGGTTGTAAAAAGTGTTTAAATGTTCATAAACGCAACTTATGCAAATGCGATATTGGATTGGAATTGGGGTACTTTGTTAAGGATACAATTATAAGGAGTTATAATATACCTTAGTACAGATAAAGTATGATTTTCTACGAACAAAAGTTGTTAGAAGACCTCTGGTCTATTCTTAAGAGCCTATACTACCTCAAATGGCTTAGCAGAAACCTGTGATACGTCGAAAATACTACAGCATTAATTTTGAAATAAATATATGGTAAAGTTGAGGATTAATGTTAGGTCATATGTTTGGCGAGAACATGATTCCATAAAATTTTCTCGATAGAAAAAAATCCCAAAGTTACCTCTAAATTGAACAATAAAACGCTGGCAATCAGAAGATACTTAAAATAAGATCATGAAACTTTTTATACTAACTGAACTAACTATAAGGCAGGTCTTATGTTATTTACTTTTTTGAATTTCCTTTTATTTCGCCGTAAAAAATATAGATTTGCGTATAGACAGCTAAAAGAAAGAGCAAGCAATAGTGCGTGGTACGTGCAAGTGCAAGCGAGTAAGATTATACTGAAGTACTATAGACCCTTAATTGTAATCTCAGTACTTTTTTATACCTTACTTCTAAAACCTAGAACGCATTTAACCAGTTACAACAACAAATTAAGAATATCGATATTTCCTTGAAAAACGATAAAATAACTATAACTTTCAATCCCTACCCGCTAGGTATGTCAATAAGGAAGAGTGTGAACATCCGGAACGATTAATTATTTTCACCTAAGCTCTCCTCTACACGTTTGAGGAAAACTACAATACTAAGAATCGACAGTGAACGTTTAGTTAAAATATTTAGTTCGCTTATAGAGAAAATGCCATAAAATAAAATAATAAATGAAAACAGCAGAAAAGCGAAATTTCCGAACGCTTGCACCAAACTGAATATTTACTTTTGTTGTGTTCGTGGTGATTCAATTTGGTATTATGTGAAAGAAAAATTTTAAAATTTGATACGAAAAATCAAAAGAAAAATTTGAACACAGAAAAATATGGTCGCATAATCTACAGTAGGTACAGCAGATGAAGCCCATTGGCATTTATTTTAGAGCATAAATCTATGAGTTAATTACTAGGCCGTGATAAGTGTATCTAATTATTACTTACGTAGTACGTACAGTCAGCGAAACGATGTGATTGCCCTCATCAACGGTATATCTACGTTCGTTACTGTGGTAACCATCTGATGATGCTGTACTTGTCTACTCTACAGTCGTGTAATTGACTATTTGACAGTCTCAATAAATTAGAAATCTTATTAAGCCGCCATTCCTTTTTTTTGTAAAATAACGAACCCATTACGTCAAAAAAAAAAACAGAACGCCAGTTCCATGGAACTACGGAATAAAAAAAAATCCCAGAAATCCCATATATTCTATAATGGAACTAGTCAATGGAATTATTGGGATATGGCGGAATTTCACACGAAACAAATATTAGTACGACCTACAAGTCGTTGTTTCGGGTCTAAAAGTTTGTGTTTGAGTTTAAAAACGTTTGTAGACATATGTTTTGAAGGTATTCTTCACTCTCCTCCAACTCCTTTGCACCTTCATTAAAGTAATAAAAAATAAAAAAATATCTCAACTACAGTCACAACAGACAACGAGCGTCAAAATAAAAGGACACTCAATTTAAATAAATGAAAAGCACTGCGTTTATTGTGTCAATGTTTTCATTTTTGCACACTTTATCTAAATTGAAGGTTATTATTACTACTATAAGAACACAATCAATTAAAAGATGAAAGATTGTTGTCTTTTAAATCGCGTATTATTCGAAGAAACTAATTAATTACGAAAAAAACACTTGCTGAAAGCTGCTCGTGCCTAGAAAGGCACACCTTTGCCATATGCAAGTGAAGGTAATACGGGTTACCCGCGCGAGTAACATGCGCAAGCTACTTGATCAAGCTACCCGCGGGGTGCTTGTACTCGGCGCATGTAGCTTGAGCATGTTGAGGCACTTGCGCGGGTTACATGCGCCGTGACCAAGCACTCTAAAGGAATTTTCAGTTTCAAACTGACTAACGTTGACTGACGGAAGTTGACGGCACGGTAAGTATGATCTACAAGACTAAGTCTAAGTTGTTCCGGGTCTGGGTGTTTGTATAAGTGAGTTTATATGTTTGTAAACGCACCCACGACACAGGAGAAATTCCTAGTGTGTAGCAACGTTTTTAAAAAAAAAACAAAGAAACAAACTCAGCCAGTATTAGTGTTTAGCCGATTTCACTTCGACTGTTTTTTTTTTTTGCATGTTTGTTATTCGATTTCTCAGATGCATAAGCCGCATTCGAAAATTCTTCTTAAGTTCGAAATACTTGCAAATCAACCATGGTTGCTGCTATCATAATAATTATAACATTTATATTTAAATAAAGATTGCTATAAACTAGAAATCGATGGTATTTCTATAATACAATTAACTGATTCAGAAACTTCGTCGTATCATCAAGAATACCTACTTTAAACTAAAAATCGATGGTATTTCTATAATGCAATCAACAACTGATTCAGAAACTTCGTCGTAACACTTAATTCACTTACAACTAAAGGGGAAGCAAGCGGGGCATTGCCAGGGCAGAAAGTTTATTTTTAGCGCCTTACAAAAAGTTTTATTCAATTTAGTATCGGCAACAAAATACCTCACTCTTCAATACATTTTAGAAAGAAAAAAAAATACTCTAAAAGAAGGATAACATAAGTTTCCCACTGGAATAAAATACGCCTACAGCTAGTTTCTACTGTCTCCTGTTTGATAAATAAAAATTAAGTTTCCTAACACCTCCGCTATTCTTTTCTAATTTCGTTCTAGAATCTAAGGCATATAGATACTTTGTCAAGCTTCATCACCTCGGCGATTTCTGATGGTCGCCTCTGATAATCCAGATTATGAGGAATAGGCAATTTTACAGTTTAAATAAATAAATCAATGACGATTAACATAGAAATACGGTTCAAATATTCTATGATTTTTTAACTGTTTCGTCAGTTTAATTTTTTTTTTTAAATTAAATAGAGAATTGATCTGCGCTGTTATAGAGCAAAAATAAACTTATATCGTCATTGCACTCTTGCGAAATAGCATTGTGGCGTTCACGGTCAAGCTATAAACTGTCCACGTGTCAAATTTCAAGCGCTAACGAAGTTAAAAAAGCGACTTTTTAGAGTGTACCTGATGGATGGGTGGCCATTTTTACACCGAACACCTTTTATTACGGTGCGGGATCAATTGCCGGCGCGATGCATGTAACTGACACGCCACGTGGATGATGTAATGATTTTTACGCGAGTTGTAATGACAGTGAGAAAATGTGTCGCAAAAAAAACAAACATGGAATGTTTTTACACCACACTGCTCGCCCGCCCTGTCGGATAATGAGCGATTCATACAAATTCTTAAGATCGTATATAAATTTATAATGAATATTCTTAAGAATTCATTATGCTCCAATTTGGATCGGATATTGGAGAGAAGAAGCACTTCGTTCAAGAATTTGAAAAAAAAAAACAAGAGATTTGGAAGGGCTGAATGACCAGGCCAGGCATTTGCTCAGGACTGGAGCAAAATCGGCTGTCAAAAACAAATGTCAACCGTCCTTTTCGCTTTCCTTCGTCAACTTTGGTATATGTTACGAAAAATAAAATAATTATATTGTTACGTCGATCGAATTGCGAGACCCCACTAAAAGCTTCTCGAAAGTTCCACAAGGTTCTCGACAATTCTACTGAAGATTGGTCAGGAAATTTCTAGTAAATTCTACCCTGTTCTAGATGGTTCTGGAATGTTCCAGAAGGTATGGGACCATGTCGAAGTCTATGAGTATTTCCAGAACATTCGACCACCTTTTAGAAAAATCTAGTGGGTCCAGCCGGGGTGTAAAAAGGGCGCCGATTGGCGAGCTGAGTCAGTCTGCTTTTGACTACGATCGAGGCGACTCGAAGTGAGCTACAAGCGATCTCTAAGTGACTTTTACGTGTGATCAAGAGTGTGTATAAGTGTTGAGTAGTGTTTAGTGATTGTTTTAATTTGTGATTCGTGTGTAATAAAAGTTTATTTGGTGTTAATTGGTGTGAATTAATTTATCCCAATACCCAGCTCGTAACAATATTTTAGAAAATATGACTCACGGAATAACAAGACTTCTTTTGTTGACAAGACTTAGATCACACATAGTCGTTGCCTGTTCAAAAGCAATTTTCTCGGGATAAGACCTATTTCATTACTACAGGATTTCAAAGTAAGTACTTTCGCATATATATTTTCTTCGTGTCGACTTGTAAAAATTGCTTCTGACTGTACAGACATATCATCACAACAATCTGCTCTAATCCGTCAATTAACCTTATTTTGTAGTAAAGTTGGAAATCTATGAAATAATTGTGACAAATAGGGTCGTGGGTTCGATTCCCACCAAGGACAAATGTTTGTGTCATGAGCACGATCATTTGTTCTGTGTCTGGGTGTAATTTATCTATAATTTATGTATGTATTTAGAAATATATAAGCATGTTTATCAGTTGTCTAGTACCCATAACACAAGCTCTGCTTAACTTGGGACTAGATGGCGTTGTGTGATAGTTGTGGAATATTTTTATTGAAGTGCTAACATCTGTACCTTAATGTCTAGCCATTACTTTAGACAATTTCAATTTTATAAGGTTGCATCGTGTTTTATTGTCTAACTGCAAAAGGTCGTAGTAAAAAACAAAATTACAATGTATTTACATTTACGACGCAGTAGGAGTGACAAAATGAATGAATTAACGTGTCTAGACGTTATAAATGTGTACCTACTCTACGAGTATAAAAGAAAATTGTATTACATATGGCAATAGTTCAATGAATATTTATAAGTGTTTTATGTGTGTAGCTCCCCGTGTTTTCACATCCGTTAGCGTCACGGTTTAAAGCCTTCCTTCATAAATAGACTATCCTACCCAAAATCAATTTTTCAATTTGAAGCAGTAGTTCCTGAGATTAGCGAGTTCAACCAAACAATATTAAGTATAGAAGAACTTATTCTCTTCTTATTTTATTAAAATTAGAGTGACTGGGATAGGATCGGATTATTATACATGTTAAAGTCGTGCAAAAAAGGTTTCAAGTGCTCACAAAACTCATAATGGATAATTATTCGACATCAAATGTTTGATTGCATAAAATAAAGGTAAGGCTTTTAACAAAATAAAGGTTGTTTAGAACTACAAAAATAAAAAATTTATACCTAGAACCTCCTCTATTTTTTCCGTCGTTTCACAAAGAAAGACGTCTCATTCTTATTTTATTAAGTCTTAAGCATTGGACTCGACGTGGCGCTGCACAAGACGAAGGCCATGTGTTTTCATGGCAGCCGTAACGCGCCACAGTCGAGTTACAGCATTACGGTGGAAGGAGTTCCAATCGGCGTCAAGGGGACGATGAAGTACCTGGGACTCGTCCTCGACAGCCGGTGGAACTTCAGGGAGCATTTCCTGAGTTTGGCCCCCAAGCTGAACCGTGCAGCAGCCGCCCTCAGGCGACTCCTGCCCAATCTCAGCGGGCCAAACGCTTCCTGCCGTAGGCTGTACGCTGGTGTCGTGCGGTCCATGGCCCTCTACGGGGCCCCTGTGTGGGCCCTGAGCATCCGGACGCGACCACAGAAGCTGGTCGCATGCCAGAGGGTCATGGCTATCCGAATGATCCGGGGATACCGCACGATTGCCGGCGAATCGGCCAACCTCCTTGCCGGACTACTGCCTTGGGATCTGGAGGCGACTGCCCTCCAGCGCGTCTATGAGTGGCGCGTGGAGGCGCAGCGCCGGGGCGTGACCCCGCTGCCTCGAGAAGTCGAGGCGCGGCGCGAAGACCTCCGGCGCGATCTCAGGGCAGTATGGAAGGAACGACTGTCGCGACCGAAGGCCGGGCACGCCGCAATTGCGGCGGTAAGACCCCTCTTTGAGGAGTGGCTGGAGAGAAGTCATGGCGTCCTGACCTACCGCTTGACGCAGGTCCTCACCGGACACGGAAGTTTCGGGAGGTACCTGTGTCTGATGCGAAAGGAGGAGACGCCTGGGTGTCACCACTGCGAAGAACGCCCGGAGGACACGGTGGAGCATACGGTGCAAGACTGCCCAGCTTGGGCAGAGCACCGACGTGTCCTCACGGCTGCGATAGGCGGAGACCTCTCGCGCCCGGCATTGGTTGCGGCCATGCTGCGGGGCGAGACGGAGTGGGAAGCGGTCAGCTCCTTCTGCGAGGCAGTAATGCTCGTAAAGGAGGAGGCAGGCCGCGAGCGAGAGAGGACAGCGTCCTCCCTCCGCCCCAGCCGCAGTGGTAGGCGCCCACGGCGACGGACGTCGCTAGATGATCTCCGGCCACCGTAGGCGCGGGCATGCGGGCAGAGTAAAGGGCAACTCGCTGCCCGACCAAGGACCATGCCCGGGTCGACGGCGCGTTGTGTCCCACGCGCGCCTCAAAGAGCGTCAGCATAATGACGGGGCCCCCCTCTCAGAGGGCCAAAGCCTGCCGGGGTCACGGGATTATTCCCTTACCGTAACCCCGGAACGTAACAGGCTATGAAGGACACCGTGGATTTTAGTCAGTAGAAGTCTGACAGTCCCTCCCGCCCTGCCCGGGGTTGGAGGACTCATTTGATGATATTACCACGCTAAAAAAACAAAAAAAAAAAAGTCTTAAGCATTGAAATAAAGAATTCTTCATAGTATCAGTTTTAATGAAGTCCTCTCACTCTCTAAACCCTTGGCCACAAACTACAATAGCGTCAAGTGTCACTAGAATTACCGACAAGAGCCCCAGGAACAATAGACAAGCTATTAAGCGAATCATTAAAATGTGTTAAACTTACTTTCTAGCACGACCTTGAACACATTCATTATAACTTTTGATGGTAATTAATTCCTTTTATTTTTTACTATTTTATACTACTCATTAGGAATTTTGTAACTTTAAATTACCATAGAAATTCAGGTCGTGCTAGGAAGGCTGCTTCCCAGCACGACCACGGTAAAATTCCAGCTGGCTTTGAAGGTGAAGACACGGGAGCATGCCTAATATTTTTTAATCATGTACTCCTATTTAAGTACAGGTAAAATGTCGTAAGTTGTAAATGTTACGCTTGTACATAGAGATGAAGACGACGACACACAGCTATACTACCATATGTAAGACTCAATACTGCGGTAGCGTTGAAGCTACAGTTTGTCTTTAGATTAGATTTTCATTTATATGTTCTAGACGATAAAGTTGAAAATACACTAAAGACCAACCTTAGCTTTAGCGCGCTGAGTCTTATAGAGAACAGAATATACTATAGAGTTGATTTGACTGACAGACAGAACTGAAGCCGCCTTCAAATTAGTCACGCGTTTCATAACGTCTCGCAAGTCAGCCTACACTGGTTGCAACCGTGACAGCAAGACTCATAAGTTGACTTTACACCATTTCTAGTAATAAATACTAAGAAAGTGGTAGAGATAACAAGGACTTAGTATTTATTACTAACAATTTTGTAAAGTCAACTAGTGAGTCTTGCTGTCACGGTTGCAACCAGAAGCATTTCTCTGCGTGTACCTACATGCTATTGTTCGTACCTCAACAGTACAATCCTATGTTGCTTTGAATTGAAATGCTTCCAGTAAAATAAACTGCCACGGTTCAGTTCATCAGTTTTTTTTTTTAACGTTGCTTGGCTCTAGAAAATTCTCCTGTTTCGTGGGTGCGTTTACAAACATATAAACTCACACACACAAACGGCCAGACCCGGAACAACTACTTGTAGATCATACAAATATTTGGGCCGTTCGGGAATCAAACCCGTGACACGCAGCGCAGCAGTCCAATTGCTTAGTGCCAATTATTTATTTATTTATAAAAAGGTACAGTTACAGAATACAGACTAGTTATAGTTAAGATTACATAACATTCATTATGCCATCGTTATTTTAAATGTACAAGTTAACAAAACAGTGCGACCATAGCGATGCACTCTGTGGCTATTTTGAAAGCAATAAAGCCTTCAAGAACACGCGACGCCTGAGGCAACGCGATACGCGCATCGGGACCCTTCGATAATAAAATTGTCGAATGACTACTAAGACAGACGGTGTCACGCCGCGAACACGCATGCGCGCGTTTTACGCATCATCCGAGGTTGTGAGAAGAACCTAATGGAATATGCTCCAAACGCTTGGAGTCAACACAACAATACAACGGTGCTACGTTGAGTTTCATTTTAAAATTGGACGTCTGGCCGTTAAGCTATATTACTGATGCTCGTGTGAACGAGGCACGAGTTTGCTTCAAAAAAGAAATCTTCTTCCTTTTTAATCTTTGAAATACAAAAGTTTGGATGGATGTTAGTTAGTAAACCACGCCAGCTAAATGGCTGAACCGATCTAAAGGTTTAGCATAAAGGTAGATTAGTTCTGGAATCATAACAGCGATTACAGAAAACCATTTTAAGTTGCCCAACATTAGGAATTTCTCCTGTGTTTTAGTTGCGTTTACATACATTTTATACTCTCGAAAAGCCACACCAAGAAATATTAATTTGTTCCGTACTGTAATCATCAGCACAGTAATTAAACACTGCACCAGCCTAAAACGCCTACGTTTCCTTTTTTTACGTGGTAAAATCACTGAATTAGTATTACCACCCAAGGCAGAAAGGGAGAAACTGTCATACTTTTTTACGATTGTACTAAAATTGGTGAAATCAGTACCCTTTTCTTTTCTTTTTAGCTTGGTAAAATCATCAAATGAGTCCTCCCACCCCGGGCAAGGCGGGACTGTCAGACTTCTACTGACTAAAATCCATGGTGTCCTTCAATAGCCATTTACGTTCTGGTGCCACGGTTACCCGTCAGTCCCGCCCGCGACCCCAGCAGGCTTTGGCACTCTAGAGGGCCCCGTGATTTTGCTTACTCATCGAGACGGGCATGGTCCATGATTGGACAGTAAGTCGCCCATTACTCGCCGTCCGCATGTCCGCACCTACGGGTGGCCGGAAATGATCCTGCAACACTGTTGCCGTGAGCGTCTCCCACTGCGGCTAGGGAAAGGACTTAAGTCCTAACTTACATTTTCAATCCAAGTCTTCTGCATATACTTGCCTCGTTTTCAACGTCAAACGTCTTTTATTTACCATTTTCTAATGAAACTTTTTTTTACGGATTGTGAAATAACACGGTTCCGTCAGCAATTTTCTTGACAAATTATGCTATACAGTGTGGATTAACCGTGAGTCCTTGAAAAGTTCTATTCTGGTGTGTTAAAACTGAACAGTTTTATAATAAACTTTTTACTAAAAGCGTCATAATTTTAGTGTTTCACAACGTGTGGTCCCCGAGCAATAACATAATGGACTTAAGACAATAGAGCCGTATATAAAAATATAGCCGTTCGCGTAAGTAACAACAAAGTTTTAACAGACCATTACTTGCCTCCTACAAGTTTAATAAAAAAGTGTGAAAAAAAATTGTTTACTTAATAAACAATTTTTTAAGTGTTTTCGAAGAATGAGTTCAATTTATGTTGGAGAAAGTTTGATTGGGCCATTAATACAAAGGGGTCGATAAACATAGGACACATTAAGGACCCCAACGGAACGTTTGACATTTAATTTAAACAAACTTTTACTCATGTCTTCACTCACCATACCCCCTTCAAGTAGTATACAAAGAAATGACATGTAACCGCCTCAAAATCGATTCAGCGATTTAGGTGCGAAAATGTTAGGGTCATTTCACACGTACCACAATAGCACCACTGACAGCCACAACCACACCACAACGACGCCATGTATAGAAAATTTGTATAGAAAATATTACAATTCACACGTACCACATTTTGCCGTTGTTACCGACTACCTCTGTATATACGACCACATCACGACGGCAACGCCACCACCGGCGGCCACACCTCGGCCACATCGCAACAACAATCTTTCCTCTATGACTACGTTCAGTCAAACCGTGATTTCTCTACGAAAGTCGGAGTATAACTGACCACGTGATGGTTACCACATCGCAACGACAGCGACAACGCAACCACATCGGCATTTGGTCGATACCACAACGCAACTGGAAAAAGCCACTGCGACATTGTTCACACGTAACCACAGCTTGACCACATTTTGTCGCTGCGACGTGGTGTGGTTGTGGTACGTGTGAATACACGCTTAGGAACCAACTTTTTACACATAATTATGTATAATACTGGCTGTTATACCCGCCCTTCGGCTCCTATTGCCCATAGCGTGATAATAAATAACCTATAGCCTTCCTCGATAGTTGGGCTATCCAACACAAACATACTTTTTCGATTCACACTAGTAGTTCCTGAAATTAGCGCGTTCAACCAAAAAAAACTATTCAGCTTTTAGTATTTGTATAGATTAAAAAGTAAGTAGGATTAGTAAATAGGGTATATTCAAGGCCGGATTAGCCATCTCGGGGCCCCTAGGCACGGCTCGTTTCGGGCCTTCCCTTTTTCATACGACAACAACGCAATTTGGAAATTTTTACTGTCTACATTACGAAATATAATGAAGGTACCATCATCATCAACAACAGACTTCAGTCATCACATTGCAAAGGTATAAAGAAAGGCGATCCTTCAAGTGACTTTCGTCACAATCTATAGGACGAAGAATAGGAATCATTTAAAAATCTTTTTTCGGGAGTGTGGACCCCTGGTCATAGTAGGCCCCTAGGCACCGGCCTAAAGTGCCTTATGGATAATACGGCACTGGGTATATTATAATGTCCTGCCAATAAAATTGAGGGAATATGTCTGTCTCCGGTGTCCCACTTACATTCAAGACCGTTCCAACAACCTAATCTTAACTGATTGACCGGAAAAAATCCCTAAATATTATACTAAGTCCTATTTTATGTCTAAATCTCTTGTATCCCATCTCATATTATATTCAAGGACGGTCGTTAGCATGGAAAGCCTCGTGTTTTCTGAGATAGACACAACTAAACAGACACTATACAGAAGTCCCAGATGGATTGTTGGCTCAGTAAAAGAACGACAGGCCGCCTCGCTGTGAGATGCTGGTTCAATTCCCCGCAAGTGAAATTTATGATTCGCCTTCTTCTGCGAAGCAGTAATGCTCGTGAAGGAGGAAGCGGGCCGCGAGAGGGAGAGGACAGCGTCCTCCCTCCGCCCTAACCGCAGTGTTAGTCGAACGTCGGCAGACGATTTCCGGCCACCGTGGGCGCGGGCATGCGGACAGCGAGTAAAGGGCAACCCGCTGTCCAACCATGGACCATGCCCGAGTCGACGGCGCGTCGTGTTCCACCCGCGCCTCAAAGAGCGTCAGCAAAAATGACGGGGCCCCTCTCAGAGGGCCAAAGCCTGCCGGGGTCGAGGGATTTATTTCCTCACCGTGACCCTGGAACATGAAGGGCTTTTGAAGGCCACCCTGGATTTTAGTCAGTACAAGTCTGACGGTCCCTCCCGCCCTGCCCGGGGTGGGAGGACTCATTTGATGATTTTACCACGCTAAAAAAAAGTGATATTTATGATACACTAGCTGACCCGGCAAACTTCGTACCGCCTCAGAAACAACAAAAAAAAGCCTTTAGACCTACCCTGGACTACGACAAACATTTTAAAACCAAAATCAGCTCAATCGGCCCAGCCGTTCTCGAGTTTTAATCAGACTAACGAACAACAATTCATTTTTATTTATATAGATACACACATACCTATATATTATAAACTCAGACCTTCTTCCCGTGGGGGTAAGCAGAAATTACAGAGCGCCATCTGCTACGACCCTAACATAGTCCTTACTTATACTACTGACCACTTACGTTTTGCTGTAAAAGTCAAGTATCATTAAGTATTTGTAGTGCGTACTGAAGTTATACTGTGCTTTACCACAATATGGTATATGATAAATTACATCAGGATGCTGTGTCTGGCTTTGGAAAAGGCCTTGGTATCCCTTCTTTATGACTTCGTAATCCAATTGTATCTCAGAGAGAACACCAAACTTACTGTTTACTACGATAAACAAATATTCCAGAAAATGTTTGATAAACGATGACAAGACTTGTTCTTAATACTGCAAAAAAAAACGGTTTTTGTTTTTTTCTTTAAGTTTGGAAAATTATGGCACCCTCCCTTTAAAAAAATAAATTACGGGCCCCTCCCGCACTGTCATAATTATGGACCCCTCCCGCCCTGTCATAATTATGGGCCCCTCCCGCCCTGTCATAATTATAGGCATCTCCCGCCCTGTCATAATTATGGGCCCCACCCACCCTGTCATAATTATGGGCCTCTCCCGCCCTGTCATAATTATGGGCCCCTCTGGCCCTGTCATAATTATGGGCCCCTCCCGCCCTGTCATAATTATGTGTCTCTCCCACCCTGGCTGGTGCTTAAGGTATTTCAGAAAGAAACAACTAATAACCCAACCTATTCTTTCAGTTGCAATTCCAGGGCCCGTTACTTCAGAATTTAAACGTGAGAAGTCAATAGCTGAAGCTAATTAGAACAATAATTGTGATAATGTCCATGACCCAAGCAATCACAGGCTCTAGCACGAATTCTACGTATTTGACCGACCTTCGTAATTGAAGTATGTAAGAAGTTAATTGTTTAAAAATTAAAAAGCACCCACACATTAACATCAAACTTCGTTTACTTTACGTCGGAAAACGTGAAATCCCGTGTTAAACACATTTCACGAAAAGGTTCCATTAAACATCAGAATAGTGTAACAATCAACTGCGTAGGTTTACCAATCAGCCAACATATCGGAAATAAGGCTATTCCTGTACTAATGGTCGATCATTTGAAGACCTAAATTTAGCCTGTGATTGTCTATTGCTTCTAAATTTACCCCGTGTTCACTAAATCTGTCCTGTTTTTCGTAGACTTATCTATGAGAAAACTGCGGCGGCTGCGGTTGATATACCTCCTGTCTATTAAAAAAAAGTTTTTAAGACAATCGTCTACCGAGCGCTCGTCCATACTAAAAGAGAAAACTTTTTCCTGCCCTTAAATGTTATCCTATCTCAATGATTTTTTAGCATGCTTCTGACACAATAAAAAACTAGGTTTATAGGTTTTCTTCTTTTCAAAAGTAACTCTTAGGCGCCTGTAACTTTCAAACTATTATAAATTTTGAAAAAAAGAAAACCTATAAATCTAGTTTTTTACTGTGTCAGAAGCATTCTAAAAAACATTGGGATAGGATAACATTTAGGGGCAACGGAAAGGAAAACGTTTTCTCTTTTAGTATGGACGACCGCTCGGTAGACGATTGTCTTAAATGAGTGCGTTTACAAACATAGTATAACACTTGTCTCACCTCGTTCCACTGTAACTCTAGTTCTTCAAAAATAAACTACGTTATTGATAGGCCACCGGCATCCCAAAACGATGCCAATACATATTGATGTAAATCAGTAAGATCGGCAACATCGCCTGTTTATGTTTCAGGCCATAACAGTTTGCTGCGAGCCAAGCGCTTGCCAAATCGAGCGATTTGTGATAGTAATCTACGATAAACATGGTAGTGTTCAACGATTTGTGAAAGACGGTAAATGTTTATAGACGTTACCCAAAACAGAATAAGTTAAAAGTAGAAATAAGAATCGACACGTCTTTAATACCTGAAGGATAAAGGGCCATTTAGACGGGGAGAGTTTCTCGTACGTTTCCGTTCGAGAATGTCTATGCAACTATCGCAAGCAATAATCATCATGAGCCAATTGATATTCCCACTGCTGGGCGCAGGCCTCCTCTCTGTGAGAGGGAGAGGGCAACCAAAACAAGCTTCTTATAATTATGAACGCCTTTTATTTTCAAAAATAAACTCTTTACAAGAAGCTTTTGATGAAAATTAATTTATAAATTTAAACAAAATAATTGAACCCGCTGAAAACAAGAAACAATAACAACTTTCTTTGAATCGTATTGCATTATGTTGTTCTTTTAAAAGTTTTCTTAAACAATTTTGAAATTAATTGATAAATCATATTACGCAGTTATTTACTTTATTAGGTACACGCAGCTTGAACATCAGCAAAACACTAGGATACAGTTTATTTTGAACTTTAAAAATTAATTAAAAAGGATGGTTTTATAAAACCAATTTAGTACATAAAGAGTAAACAATAATAATACAAATCTTTTCACTTTATAATTTTAGGTTATCTCATAATAATCCTTCATTCGTCATTAGCCTAATAAATCTACGTAACTTTTAAATTACACATACACCGTTCAATTTGCAAGATGTCATCATCATCAGCCTATTTATGTTCCCACTGCTGGGACACAGGCCACCACTGACTGCAGTCTACAGAAGTCATGTTATTATAATTTTTCTTAGTCTGTGCCTTGTTTCCCACTGCTGGGCAAGAACTCCCTCAATCTTCTCCTCGAATCCTCTTCATACCTTCCCTCAGTGTATCCAACCATTTTCTTTCTATTAATTTCAAATAAAGAAAACGATTTATCTGTCGACAGTATCAAATCACAAATTCATAACAACAGCCCAATGTTATCGTAACAAACTTTGACCATTTCTCATTCATTCAAAATAATTTACATTTATCGATCTTCGATTCTAAGTTTAGGTACTAAGTTTTAGAACTTTCAGTATATTATGCTTTCGAACTAAGGAGAGACTGAGCAACTAATTACAAAGCTGTAGATTCTGTTTGTTTATTTGGTTGAACAAGCAAATTTCAGGGGGTTCTTGTAAGTTCGCCACAAAAATTATTCGCTTCGAAAAAAAATTGATCTTTTCCTCCTAGTAATTTCACACTGTGTCCTCGTTTTAGGTAGTTTTGTGCTCGATTTTATAATTTAATTGTTCTGCTAAATGCAAAAATAAAAATTAAAAAAATAAAACTAAAACCTTTCGCTAATTTATACATACTTTTTTCTATTGGGAATTATTTTTGTGGCGAACTTTCAACAACCAATTTCAGAAACTACTAGTTCGAATCAAAAATTGTCGAGGAAGGCTATATATAGGCTATATAACATCACGCTATGACCAACAGGAGCCCTGCATATGGGCAGAAAACACCACAAAAGACAAGTTTTTCATAAAACCCTGCCCGATTCAGAGAATTTCTCCTGCATCGTGGGTGCGTTTACAAACATTGAAACTCACGTACACAAACACCCAGACCCGGAACAATTTCTTCTAGGTCTATACAAATATTTGTTTCGTGAGAGATTTGAAGTATGCAACAGTAGATCACTTATTCAATGCGCCAACTTTGCGGACATAATTTCTTCGCCAGGCTTGGTTGACTAGTAGGGCTATGTCTAAGACATGTAGAGTGTTGAAGAGCGCGTTTTCTGAAAGTTGGCAGCGTCGCAAACAGTTGTCATAATTCTTATTTTCATACAGTAAAGTTGTTAATATTTGACAGCTATAATTGCGACGTTGCCAACTTTCGGAATACGCGCTCTTACGGTATGCCTAAGACAATCCGTCTTGACACCTTATTTTACATGAAAAAACTATAAATAAAAGCAACCAATTCTATTGTTATTTGCACACGTTTAAAAGATTACGATAACAATATTTATCAATAATTTTATTGTGGTCTAATAAATTAAGACTAATATTATTAATTGCTTTACTGACATATAAATAAAGTTGTTAAACATTGATAAAATAATTATTTACGCCTATCCAGCACGTACTAATGAAGACCTTACTAATGTTGATTTAAGTTATAAATTACTATTTACTAAGCCCAACTGATTTAAAAAATAATATATAATCATCGCATCATTCTCATTGTTATTTTTTAATAATTTTCTGTTTTGTGTAATAATTTTCTTTATTATTCCTTGTAATATTTTAATTGTTGTTGTGTGTCTGTAATCTAAGAAATTTATTTCTATTCTATCATCACGTAAAGAAAAATTACTCAGTGTTTTTGTGATGTGTGTATATGTAACCAGTCCATTTCTAAAAGCCGTATTTGGCTTAATATTATGATGATAATATTTAACAAGTTAAATAGTCTATGGGGGAGGCCTATGTTCAGCAGTAGACGTCCTACGGGTAATGTGATGATGATGATGATGATAATATTACAAGGTTCGGGAGATGAAGACAGAAGAGTGATCATTTAAAACAAGATTTAAAAATCTAAATATACATACAGAAGAAAGTTTATCAGTGATCATGGTGGTGCTAAAATATCGGAAACTTTACACAAATTATAAACATGGTAAATATATGAAAAAACCGAATGATAGATACTCTTAGTAACTAAGTCAGTTTTAAAAACTTATACTTACAAAAAAGTTCGCAAACCCACAAAAAAGTTTCATCCAAAAATCCAATTTAATGTCCACTGAATTTAGATTAACTATACGTTTTCATCCAAAATTCACTCTGTAATCACAATAAAATAGTCACTATTCAAAGTTTATTAAAGTTTAGTTTCTATTACGAGTCTCGATTATTTTCGAACGCGTCAGACGAGCGGGTAAGACACGTCTGTTCACGACGAGTTGCCGCGATAGACTGAGGATGAACACTGAAGTTGCTGTGTCGGGAAATTGTTGCTTTTTGGAAAATGTTCTGCGTTGCATTGGCCTGTATAGAATGTGCAACTAGGTAGTATTTATAAGATGGGCTGAAACCAAAGAACAGGGTTTCTATGCTACTCCATTTTTGGTATATGGCAACCATGTTGATGTCAACTATTCTGTCTATGAGTACCGGAGTGTGAGCGAAAGTGTGCATGCTAAGGTAAGATTCACACCAACCGGCCGGACTCGGCGGCCGGTACGATTCACACCAACCGGCCGCCGGGTCCGGCCGGTTGGTGTGAATCGTACCTAAGGTAACAAAAACAAAAGAACTTGTAGTAAAAAATACAAGTATAAATCAAAATCTTTGATTGAGACAGTTGAACGGAATGTAGATTTTGTTGGGTGGACTGAAACAAACAAAAATAAACAGGGATCCTTTTTCCTTTCCAAGTCTGACAATTTCTTAATTTCCTTCGCTCCACTCAGAGAGGAAGATTCATTTGTTGAATAACCACATTAAAAACCGGCCAAGTGCGTGTCGGGCCACGCACAGTGTAGGGTTCCGTGGTTGCCCATCAAAATACTTATGCGAACTAACTAATAAACTGATTCGCTGAATTTAATTTTAAAAAGAAGAATTTTCAAAATCGGTCCAGGAGTCTTTGAGAAATCGGGGAAAATACATAAAAAAGATTGCAACGAATTTAGAACCTCCTCCTTTTTTTGAATTTAGTTAAAAATAGTTGACGATAAAAACCTACCTATCCCCTAAAAACATACCTATAAAAGCTGTAAAAATAAAGTTGACAAACTTACATTTGCAGTTGTCTCCGATACATTTTGTTTAAGAAAATATGATATCCAAGTACATTTTATAAGTTGGTCGACTATTACTCGTAAAGTTGTAAAGCCTACTTAGTCATGATAATTTTCTTTTAAACTTCGTTATATATACTACTATTGTGAATTTTTTCACACCCCCAAACATAACCGTTTAGCTGGTAGAGGGGGGGGACACTCGAATCGAGCAAAATTTAGCACTTTAAAGCTTAATATTTGACAAACGAATTTTTTTATCAAAAAATTGTTAATGGAAACTATCATTATTTTTTAAAGGCCTATTTAATGATACCCCACACTAAGGGGTACGCGAGAAAAAAATAATCCTCACTTTACGTGTAAGTACTGGAGGTACCCTAAAAAAATATTTTACGAGATTTTATTTTACCACTTTTTCGGCACAACAAATCCGTATATTTACACCAAATTACAGCTCTCTAGTACTGTGCGTCTCTGAGCTAAAGACGGACGGACGGACGGACGGACGGACGGACGGACATGGCGAAACTATAAGGGTTCCTTGTTAACTACGGAACCCTAAAAATGGAAATTATATTGATGTTCATTAAAATAATTTTGACAATTTTACCTATACTTATCTAAAAAAACTTTTGCCCCACTCTAGGTATTTCTCCAGTGTCGTGGGTCGGTGGGTTCCGTGCGGGAATCGAACCTGCGACACGATGAGAAGCAATCCAACCAATCAGTCACTGAGCGAACTGCAATAATTAGTAATGTATTTTTAAGAGTAACCAGATTAATATTGGATAAATCAAAAAGTTTTAGAATCAAGACAATGACAGATTGATCTAAATTGTCTAAAAATAATTTAGAAATGATTGACTGTTGTTTGATCAAACATTGTCTGAAAATCTGAATCACGTGTATAAAATTGAAAGCTTTGAACTTGTAATGGGGGATTTACAGCGGTCGATTTTTGCCGCAAAGCTAAATCTAACTAAATAACCTGTGAGTGAATGAATCCCGAATTTACTATATGCGAACTCCAAACGAGTTCGCATATAGTAAATTGAGGAACTGGGGACTGTCAAATCCATCTCAGTGTGCGATTTGTTAGAAATATGAAAAAAAAAAACGATACTCCCGGGAGCGAAATGTGTCAAGTTTAACATGCACCATGCACAATCGTTAAGTAGAAACTTTTTTTGTTTTTATGTAATTTTTTTATGAAAAACAGACCGAAAACGTTTATCAAAATAGGTAGGTACCTATTTACCCACCGCGCACAACGCATGCCTCAAGCAGAGGCATGCGTTGTGCGCCGCCGCCGTGCGGAGCGCATGCCTCGCCAAGTCTGGATCCACCTTTACAGAAAGTAAGATGATACGTGCTACGCGATCCAGAACGTAGCACGCTACGAGCTACGCCGTAGCTTGATTGTTGAAAGATTCGTAGACAAGCTGTCACTACGATTTTTTGTAACTCTTTGGTTTTCTTTGACCGATAACTGAATGCAATGTCTATATTTTCTTGTTTGTTAAATTAAAATATATGACTGTCATCTTAAAGATGGCATACATTTTACATAAATCAAATAACTAACTCATTTTATTCGTCGCAAACGTGAAGCTAACAAAGTTATCTCTCTTTATTCAGATTTAAGTATATGTTTGTTTTTCTTTATTCTTTTGTATGTTGTATGAATACCAAACATTTTTTGTTAACCTTAAAAGTTGGCAAATGAATTTATTCTTAAATCGAACAAGTATTTTTTTAACTTCCAAATTTAAAAAAAAAAAAACCTTAAAAATGTCAATGACTTTCTTTGTTAGTCAATTTTTGTGTACGATTTATTCTGTGGTATAATAACGTTTTTTTTTTTCAAACAAAAATTCTAAAATTTTAGCCTCCCTTAGAAATCAATTGTAAATTATTGAAAGAGTTCCCGGAAATGATGGAATGATTCTCAATCTTTTGTAACGTCATGGAAGCATGTGAGATGTAAAAACGAAAGAATATTGGATCCACGTGTCTTGTCATTTCAAAGCGTATGACGTATATCGCTTAAATAATGGGCCTAGCATGAACACGCGATATAAGCATAACGTGGGATACTCTTTTCTCACACACCGGTGCTTGTTCCAGCGAGAGAACGTGATGGCGCTAGACTACTTGTATAGCTCCGTCACTTTCACTAGCCGGAATAAGCCTGGTTTTACGACGTTGTAATACCCCCCAGGGTGGAGAGCGGTGAGATCAATTAGGCTTTACGTGCTTTCCGAGGCATGGTGAAAACTCGCTATGACAGATGGTCACCCATCCACAGACCAACCTCGGCAAGCGCGGCTTAATCCGGAAAATCTGCTGGCTGTAATTATTTAGCCACGAGCTCCTCAAGAATGTAGTACTATAATGTAAAGCTCAAGATCAAATTATAAAGTTACATTACACGCGAATGCTCCCGGTGCCTTTATAAGTCTGGGTTTATATTCGTTTAGCGCAGACCTTTCTAGGCAACCAAACATAATTATTAAGCTTGTTATCGCCGACCGTCAGTGTGACTCTAAAACCGGCCTAAAGGTTCGCAGACATTATTCTGGAGACATATCACTATTAGTTTCGCTTAGTGGGATCATTACTGGCACAAGTTATTCGAGCCAGGCCTTATAGCCACACAGCAAGCGACAATCGTTAACGCTCAGCAGTCGCTAATACATTTTCAACTTTATAGTCCAGTGCATAAAGTTGAACATCTATCAAAGACTGCTGAGCGATAGCGAACGAACAAACGAAAACGAACTTACATTTTTTAAATAGCTTTTTTACTTTATGCGATAAAGGTATAATATAATATTCACTTGCCGTATGGCTATACGCCAAATATTCTATTTTTAATTCTTGAATATCTTTACCTAGCCAAATTCAAATTGAGTTTTTTAAACCTTTTATTTTACGTAGGCTAGTTACAGGTACAATTAAATAAAAAATAACGTTACCTAAACAAGGAGTTTCTCCTATGTTGTGGGTGCGTTAACAAACATAACTCACAAACGCCCAGACCCGGAACAATTACTTGTAGATCACACAAACATTTGCTACGTGCGAGAATCGAACCCGCGACACGCAACGCGACAGTCCAATCGCTAAGCCACTGCATCAAGTGTGCCGTCAATTTGTATATTTAGTCTTTTCAGTTTTCAAAAAACAAAAATACATGTTCAATAACAATAGATAAAGTGCTACAGTCCCAGTCACAAGACATAAAACTGTGAAAGTACTGTAGGTGCCTATTCCAAAGCGTAGATCTCTATGGAGAAGAACGGGCAAGAAACTTCATCTGTTCAGCCTCTTTTCAGGCCTCGCTGAATTTTGGGCCCTTAAAATTTTATATACAGAGCCTCCTATGGCCTATCTACCCACTGATCGGATCCCTTGATTGTATGAATGGAGCGACGACGCGCACGTTTACGCTAGGCCCTCAGAAATGTGATATCTCTGTGAAAAAAGTCAAACACTTTCGACCCAATAAAGCCTTTGTGATGTGCTGTAAAATATCTTTTAGTCGAATTCTAGCTTTTGCCCGCGGTTTCGCCTGCGTGAAAATGTTTTGTGCCATTTAGTATGCTGATAAACAAATTTTCGTTTTTGCTTTCGTTGTGATTTTCTAAATTATAAGCTTTTTTCTGGGCCAAAAATGTACTAAAGTTCAGCCATTCTGACTTAATTTAGTAAAAAAAACATCTTAGCAATTTTAGCTAGAGTAGATTAGTAAAGCGCCTCGTCCACGGAGAGAGAATAGAGCTAGACAGCTTGGAGACTAATCTAATCTATACTCTCATTTCTATGTACACGTAGAGATCATTAGAGCACCCTATTGCATTTTTTGCTCTATCGTAGGGTAGCTCTATCATAGATAAATTTTAGCCTGCGTACACTACACTACTCGTAGACTAAATATATTCGGTAACAATATACACTCTCAATCATAGCTCTCTCAGTTGAAAACATGTCGCGGTCACGTTTAGCTGCTACGATTGTGGTTTCTATCTTATTGAAAAAGAAAAAAAAAAGCAAAAGGTTAAAAGAAGCTGCTGGGCTAAACAATGGTTACTAGACCTCAAATGCTTCACTAATAATTGTTAAACAATGTTTTTTTTTTTGTTATCGAAACAAAAAAAAACATTGTTTATGATCATTATGAGATATATTCCATAAATCTGGAAAGCCTTCATACATTTATTGTATCATTTTAATGGTTTCTTCTTTTGACCAAACACATTAACAAAACACGTGTTTCCCTACTCAAGCCCTAGCTAGACTGATTAAGGCGGGTAGACAATTCGATTCTATACATATCGCTTGTCTCGGTCTCGCACCTGCGTCCACGACGCCTTCCGAGAGTAGCCGAGCGTGTCTACATAGACTGTAGTGATACTCTAGCTAGGGAAGTCTCGCTAATGTGTACACGTCGTAGATTGCCTTAAGAGACTCGCTCTACGTTATTTTAATCTATCGTGGACGAGGCGCTTAAGGACAGTTATTCAATGAAAGAGCAATGGTGGCCCAGTGATATCGGTCTTGACTTACGATTTGTAAGTCGTGAGTTCGAACCCCGCCAGGCGCATTACCTTGTGTAATTTATTTCATCAACACTGCTCTCAAAACCAGTGAAGGAAAATATCGTGAGGAAACCCGCATGTCCTTGAACCAAAAATTCGAGGACTTGTCACATTCACCAATCCGCACTGGGCCCGCGTGGTGGACTATGGCCTACTCCCTCTCAAAGAGAGGAGGTCTGTATCCCAGCAGTGGGAACACTATCGGCTGATGATGATGATTCTACTTCAGATTTACTTTTGCTTGTTATTTGTTTATTAGTTAAAGATACGTGTCGTGATTCACACGTTTCGTTTATTGGCAGCGCGGATCGGCAGCGGCGTTGTTTAATAAAAAATCGCTAAAGCTGCCTCACTAGACTGTAATTAAAAAAAAAACTTAATGAAAGCTTCAAAGTTATTTAGAGAGGTTAAAACTTTTTCAGTTTAGGAAAAAAAAGTCTTTTGTCTTAGCCCAAACATTTAATCCGATAAATAAAATTCCCTGAATCTTCATCACATAATAAATTACAAACGCTTCGTAAAATTCTTAGTAATTGAAAAACTTCCTTAAATAAAGCTTCTTAAGAAAGAGTTTTGAATCACGATAAATCTTCCAGTTGCTAAGCAGATATTCTGAGTTCCAGAGAGGATTATGTTCGCTGGTTTCAAAGTATGCAACATAACATATTACGAGTATCTGCAGTATTAAAGCTATGGTCAAACCGACCGACCCGATCTTCGTTCAGAAAACAGAACGCAGGACAAAGATAATAATTAATTAGTATGCTAGACGCTGTCACATTATAAAATACAACGGCTTGATTTGGCTGTAATGTCAACGTGTTGTTTGGATGTAGTTGGCAACTGCTCTAAGGTTGCTTGTACACGGCGCATGTAACCCACGCAATTAAAAATGCGGGTTACCCGCGCAAGTAACATGCGCAAGCTACTTGATCAAGTTACCCGTGGGGTGCTTATACACGGCGCATGTAACTCGCGCAAGTAAAGGTGCGGGTATGCGGTTTAGCCGCGCGAGTAACATGCGCAAGCTAGCCGCAGGGTGCGTGTACACGGCGCATGTAACTTGAGCATGTTTAGGCTCTTGCGCGGATTACGCAGCGTGTCGCGGGATCGGTCCCCTTACGGAACAAATATTTGTATGATCTACAGATAGTTGGAACTGGGTGTTTGTGTATGTTTGTAAACGCACCCACGACATAGGAGAAATTCCGAGTGTGGGGCAATGTTTTAAAAACATTAGGGCATTTCTACGGACACGGCGATTTTTGCTCAATTCCGTGGGCAATTTTTTTTTTCACATTATGACTAATTGTACATATATCACCAAAATAAAAAGCATATTTTTTTAAACAAAATGGTGCTAATTTGCCAAAAATTGCTCCAGTAGTTTATGAAATAAGTTTTGAGTGCCATGGAATTGAGAAATGTGACCACAGAATTTAGAATTACACATATTCTACGTAACCGGGAAAGACAAATTCAATTTAAAAACAACATTCAAGAACATACTTTAGCAGTTTTTGGTATTTTAGTTATGTAAGTTTATATTGAGTCTGCCCTGAGAGAGATTCCTTGCGTTACGAGTATCATGCTTAGTTAACTAACTTTTATTCAAATCATTTAAATGAGCATTTTCATTAAACTTATTTGGTAAAATGTTTTCTATTAAGCATTTTCGTTAATCCATTAAATTACAAACAAGAGACATGAAGTATATACGTCAAGTCAGTTTCATTTATCAAACCGCAGAAAGTAATAGACATAATCGAAGTTTTCGGGTGTATATCAGTCAGGACAATTTTTACTCAAAAATTACTGAATGTATTTTAATGAAACTTTGCAGCAATATAGTTTATACATCAGAATAAAATATAAGCTATCATTATACGATCTTCCGAGGCTCGAGTAGCTAGTCGCGGTAGTATTAGCTAAAATCAGATCTTGCAATTGCAACGTCAACTCTAGATACTTTAAACCTTTTATACAACATTAAAGACACATAATGTATGGCGTAAACTACTTTACCATGACAAATTGTGAAGCAAGTGACTTTAAACCTCATATAAACCGAGATTAGTTACATGGGTAAACCATCGTTCTCAATTCCGTGGACACCAGGACACAAAATTGAGGGCCACGGAATTGAAAAAATATCGTACTAATCAAAATAACTTATTACTGTTACGACTTCAAACAAATTAAATGAAATAACCATGCTGGTGTGTAGTTAAACTTCAGTCTAGAGAAACAAAACATGTTTAAAAATAAAACATTCAGAAGATATCTTTGACACGGTATTGAGAAAAGACCCCGAACTAAAGACACGGAAACAGGTTTTCACCTTCGAAAATCGAAAAAAACAGCAGCACACCACAGATTCACTCACATGGCCTGCTCGTGAGCACCTGATAGTTTACAAGAATCGGATGGTGATGTCCAGTTCGCGGGTATTTAGTATCGTAATCAAGTGTTTTTTGTATGACACGGAAATGACTCATTAGACTGGTACAAATCTTTACGCATCCACAAATATAACAAAATAAGCAATTACAGGTTTATTTATTGTCAATGTCTCTTGGTTAGCTATCCATATACCCAAGAATATCAAAAGTTTGCTTGAAATTCAGCTCCATTAAAAAATATAAAATATTTTACACTCGATTTCGGAAAAGGGACAGGTCAAAATCAGTGAAATTACACCCGTTTTTTCACTTCAGATTTTTTTTTAGGAAAACTAAGAAGTAGTGCGGAATTTATGTTATGCTCTCCAGTTAGAATATAGATTGGGACGTACGCTTAAAAATTTTGGGATGTGTATGTAACTTCTAACCATGTTTTTTTTTAAAAGGACAAAAAAAATGCCCTCTTCGTAGAAATGCCCATTAATGTAGTACTTATTGTAGGTAGACACTTTTCAAACGTAGCATTGCTTGCATGTTTAATTGTTGCTACAGAAACCTTGCGAATTTCGAAAAAGTCCTCTGCTAGATTTCAAATAAAGCTAGCCAAAAGCGACAGGCCAGCCATCCGATTAAAAAGAAATACTGAGAATTGTGCAATGGGCTGTGTCCAATCTCATTTAAGATTAATAAAGTTTCTTGCAAACTCCCTGTAAAAAAAGTCTCTGGATAGTAGATTTCCTGGATTTCTGGAGATAATTATAAGGAAAATGAGAGGATTGGTTTTAGAGAGTAAGCAACACTTGACAAGGCTTGTTCGTGGATGGATGAACATTAAATTAAAATCAAAACAATCTCTTTTGTAACGGTAGATTATATTATGATTTCTTCTATTTAGATTTTTTTTAACGAGGATTTAGAATTAAAAAATTAACATTTCACTTGTTTTTCCATAAAATTATAAAAAAAATTAAAATAGTTGGAAAATAAACTTTTATTTTTTACAAACGTTTTTATTTTTGTCTGTAATCATCATCATCAGCCTGTATTCGTCCACTGCTGGACATAGGCCTCTCCCAATGTGCGCCTCTGACCCCGATCTTGAGCTTTCCTCATCCAGTCTCTGCCGGCCACCTTTCGAAGGTCGTCACTCCACGTGGCCGGCGGGCGGGCCTAACAAACTACGATTTTTTTTTTATATGGGATGGGTATGCTCTTGACCTTAGTTAAGGTCAGGGATGACTAAGACAAGGTCGACGGTGGAGCGAGCTTACCCAGAAGAAGCCTGTTCACTCTAACTTTGAAGATATTAGAGTTGTATGCGTTCGAAAACACAGACGCAGGCAGAGAGTTCCACTCCTTCGCTGTCCGCATTATAAAAGACATCTGGAAACGCTTAGTGCGAATTGGCGGTATAGCAATAAGGTAAGGATGATAATTTGCGGTGCGTCTAGATGTTCGATGATAGAAAAGGGGTTGGTGGGATGAGATCGTGGAGTTCTTGGGCACACTCTCCGAAGTTCAATCTGTTTGCCAAGTCGCGGTCTCCACTCAAGGACACGTCTACCCCAGCGGTTATCTGTCCTGCTAGAGATGTGACCAGCCCCGATGTGTGTGTAAAGCATCTCAAATTAGAGTCGAAGCTGATCAACATAGTTTAAGAAAAGGATATAGGCGAAAGAGGAAAATAATTAAGAGACTACCTACTGTTCTTTATTTTTTCACAATATTACGAAAAATGTCTTGTAACAATGGAGTGATGAGCAAAAAGGGCTGTCAGGAACATCTGTTGTAGTCAAATCATGAAGGTTAATGAAAAGATGAAGAGAGAAGAAAATTAAATTGATTCCAAAGGTTGCAAGTTCTATTGATGTGAAGCCCTCTATGATAAACGGACACCTATCCGCACCAAACTTTGCCTAGGCTCTAGATTGCCGCGTCTTCTTTTTAACCGACTTCAAAAAAAGGAGGAGGTTATCAATTCGCCTGTATTTTTTTTTTTTTTATGTTTGTTACCTCATAACTTGCGACTGGGTGAACCGATTTTCATGATTCTTTTTTTATTCGAAAGCTAGTGCTTCCCGTGTGGTCTTATTGTCACCATTTCAGGATCTGATGATTGGAACTTGGAGAAATCGAGGGCAACCCTCAAATTTTATTAGCTGACACATAGTTTTTCGCAAATCTTATGAAGTAATTCAAGTACTTGCGTATGGAAATCATCATCTCATGTAGCTGAGCTGATGATGGAAGGTACAACTCCTCAAGTAAGAAAATTATGTTTGAGTTCGCATATCTCCGGAACTATAAGTCCGATTTAAGTAATTCTTTTTTTGTTGTACTAGGTATCGTTCGACTTAGGGAATACTGCAAATTTCATCAAAATCGGTTGAGCAGTTTTTGAGATAGGGAATGAATGAAAGAGATGTTAACGATGTCATTACCGGTGCTACGGATTACAAAATTCTAGTGCACATGTAAGAAAATGATATATTTGACAAGAATTTTGGTTGAATATTTAAACTAAAAAGAGTAAAATAAAAACTTTTTCAAAAAAATGTGACCGCCTTCAAAAACAACCACAAAAAAGAGTAAAATAACCTACAAAACTTTTCTGTCGGAAGTCGGTGGCAAAAGAGACAATGAAATTAATAAAAAGTCACCGACTTCCGACAGAAAAGTTTTATAGGTTATTTTACTCTTTTTTGTGGTTGTTTTTGAAGGCGGTCACATTTTTTTTTTATTTCGCTGTCGCCGGGAAAACCGGCCTGATAACTCGATTGCAATCTTGATCAAGACGTTTATCAAAATCAAAAAATCATCAAAATCAAAATGTTTTATTTTACATGGGCCTCAGTAGGCACTTATAAAACGTCGAAAAATTGGCACCGTTCGGGTTGGTCGTCTCCATGGAGAAGAACCGGCAAGAAACTCCATAGTCACTCTTTTAAAATATTTGCTTTTGCAATGTTTCTATTACAGTTTGGTATACATAGGTAAAAGAGAACATCGTGGGCACGATAAGAAGAAGGATCTTCCTACCAAATCTAATAATAAAAAATAAAAAAATACATTTATAAAAAAATTTAAAAAGTATATAATAATATATACGTAGTCAAGTAGACAATCAACACAATATCCGTAACGAAACCCACAGATGACCAATCAGAAGCAGTCGTTTAAAGAATACGGATCTAGGGTCTACTTCCTAAGTCCGTTATCGAAGACACGGGTAGTGATTTGGATGTACGAACGAAATAACGTACAGAAGACTGAAGTCCTTTTAATGGTATATACCTACACGCAGCGCTAGTGTCTATGCCTTAAAATCAAACTGTATTAAAAAAAACCATGAATTTTCCGCAGGTCATGAGCGGAGATGCGAACTCTAACGCCCTTCGTACATTAGGCGACTCAAGTCTCAGATACCTTATGACTTCGGTATCCAAGCGGCTATCGCAATACACACCCATTGAGGTTCGAACACAAGCACGCGTCAATGAATACCAAAATCGTAAGGGGCTAAGGAGAAATCAGCCAAATCGTTTTATCCGCATAAAACAAGATTCACAAATGGGGTTGCAATAATATGAATACTTACAACTTACTTTGGTCGCAGGTACAAAAATGGGTATTTGCCTTTATAAGATCAGAATGTGTAACACGCAGAGAATTTACATAGTAACCATCATGAATCTTTGATATTTTGCAAATCATTCTCTTTTTATAACTTCTACAAATTACTGTGCGGAAATGATTATTTGTCTCTTAGGGTGCTTCTACACGGCGCATGTAACCCGCGCAAGTAAAGATGCGGGTTACCCGCGCGAGTAACATGCTCAAGCTACTTGGTCAAGTTACCCGCGGGGTGCTTGTACAGGGCGCATGTAACTCGCGTAAGTAAAGGTACGGGCTTGCGGTTTACCCGCGCGAGTAACATGCGCAAGCTACTTGATCAAGCTTCCCGCGAGGTGCGTTTACACGGCGCATGTAGCTTGAGCATGTTGAGGCACTTGCGTGGGTTACATGCGCCGTGTACAAGCGCCCTTAGAAATAACAAAAGAACAACGATCAGTGACTTTGACGTTGACATTGTCAACTGTCAATTAAATGTCACGTCTTGTATTTTATAATGTTGTGTGTTTGTAGGTCGCAAAAACAGATTGTAACTATGTCAGGTTTTTAGGTGGGCGCCTTCGCAATTGATAATGTCAACTCCAGAATATTAATTTGTAAATGAAGGAAATCTAATATTTTCTTATTTTCACAGAGGAATAATAATTCGATGTTTTTTACGTCGTAACGTTTTGATGTTCAAAACTTTTGAACATGAACTGTTCTGAAGTTATATACTTATCAAAAGAAACTATTATAAAAGAGCAACTGAGTTGAAACAACAAACTAAGTTGAAAAGATTTACAATTCACGAGCCTAACAAATAAAAAAGTAAATAATTTGACTCATTTCGAAAATTAAAAAATATACCTATATACGATTCTTTATAAACTTATTATGGCATTATCATCACTTCTACGGAGAATATTTATATTATAAATAAAACAACAACAATGTGTACTAAAAACGTAACAACAACAACAACAACAACCATAATTTATTAATTACAACTTCAACAACCGCGCGCCATCACTAGGCTGACTCACGAAGAAAATAGGAGTACCATTGTACTGTGAGAGTATCTTCTTCTTTAAATTTTCTATTTCACTTTTCTTTACCTGAAAAGAAAGCAGAAAAATATATAAATTACACTTTTCTTGAGATTGTAGACCTTTTCTTTGGCGTGGTAAACTCATCAAATGAGTACTCCCAGGGCAAGACAGGAGGGATTGTCAGACTTGTACTTACTAAAATCCACGGTCTCCTTCAATAGCCCTTTACGTTCCGAAGTCACGGTATTTGTTATTCGACCTACCACTTTTATTGAGCGGATGGACTCATTTGAAGGTTTTCAAAAAAAGAAGTGATTTCAGAACATTCAAAATCTATGAGAGATTGGCCAACTGTCATTAAAATTTTAAAATTAATGTAACAAAAAGATTACACAAATCTAAATATGTATATGTAACTCAAAGGTGACTTGCGGGACATACGTATACCGCGACTCCGGCACACAAAGGGCTACCGAAGGACACCGTGGATATTAGTCAGCACAAGTCTGACAGTCCCTCCCGCCCTCCCCGGGGTTGGAGGACTCATTTGATGCTATTGCCACGTAAAAAAAAAAAGGTGACTGACTGATATAGTGATCTACGTATCAACGCACAGCCCAAACCACTGGACGGAAAGGGCTGAAATTTGGCATACAACTAGATGTTATGACGTAGGCATCCGCTACGAAAGTATTTTAATCAATTCTACCCCCAAAGGGGTAAAATAGGGGATGAATCTTTGTATGAAACTTTGTCAATTAAAAAAAATACATTGTTATGTTCAGACATCCACGCGAATGAAGTCGTGGGCACATTAAGTACATAATTAAATCCTCACCAGAGTAACAACACATCCTCCAAAGCCGCCGCCAGTCATTCTGGCTCCATACACTCCTGGAGATCCCCTGATGATGTCCACGATCTGGTCTAGCTCTGGACAGGAGACTTCCATCAGCTGGCTCAGAGAATCGTGGGACTGGTAGAAGAGTTCACCAACCTGGTGGTGAAAAGAATAAAATTCAAATAAAACGCGAAAAAAATAATTTAATTAAAAACTCTTTCAATAGCTACCAACGCGACATTGACTTTCATTCGATTGCTTTTCGAATGAGTTTCTAAAAACTGCATTAAGTTATTTGTTTTGTGAAAATAAAAAATAATATTTTTTAAAATAAATTAAACTAAAATAGATTATTTGGGCTTCAAAAAATAATCATCTGCCTAGCCTTTTGCCAACTATATTGCCGTTGGATTTCAGTCGAACCTGATGCAGCTAAATATCAGTATTTTACATGGAGTGACTGCCTATCGGACCTCCACAACCCAGTACCTGGGTAATACGATACCCCATGGTAAAAACTATGGTTTCTATAATTCTATGGGCTTTCTAATAACAGATGTAGAGAAAAAGCTCATGAATTAATTGATGTTATTAATATTTTGCTTGAACAACATGCATGGTTGCCGTGCTAAACTTGAAAGCGCAATATTGGAACGTCTTTAGAGAAAGTACTAAGACCTGCTAAAGGTCATAAGAATCTAATGGATACAAGAAATAGGGGACCGGACTACCTGGTAACAATTGGGGGAGACATTTTAGCAGTTTTGGACGTCTTTTGCACCACATTATGGTGATGGATAGATGAAAAAGATATTTTTAAAGAAATGAAAAATTCAGATTGCGAGCAGGGCTCGAACCTGCGTCTTCTGGATAGGTACTCCAGACGCCTTAACCAACTAGGCCATCGCAACCACTACTCTCAAAGCTGAATTTCTCGTTCCCTTTTTTTTGAACGCTGTTTCACGAAAAATGAATAGATGAGTTCTTGAAACCATCCGATTACTTACTCGTTTGAAATCCTTCTGTTTCATAACTCTGGCAACTTCTTCTGTTCTACTTATCTCTTCAATTACGTGTTTAGCTCTCTTCAGCACCAGCTCACTACAGTTCTGTTGCTTTAATTCTGTGAACAATTATATAACAAGCATAAATAAAAGACAAAGATCTTCAAAGACATCGCCAAGCGTATAGTCGACGCCTCTCGTGACCAGAGGGCTGGCCTATTTCTTGGTCAAAGGATCAGCATTGCCATCCAACGTGGCAATGCTGCCAGCGTTCTGGGAACTTTCCCCATTGACGAAGATGTGGATGAATTTTGTGCCGAACTATAAATTTTTAATTTTAGTTTTAATTTAGTCATTTTTGTAAATATTTTAGTTTTTAAATGTAGCATGTCTAAATAGGTATTTTTAACTAATTAAGTTATTATTTCATGAATTTTTAATAAAAAGTTTAATAAATAAATATAGGAAAACTCAATGGCACAAGCATAAAAGATTAAAAAACCCCGACATATGAGCTGATAACGCCTAAACATGCTCGCAAACGAAAAACGCATCGAAATCAGTCCGTTCGTTTAAAAGCTAGAATGGATTTGCAGAAGTCAAAACTTATGGTGGAAAAAATTAGACATGAGAAAAATAAATTCATAAATTGCCCATTGACCAAAAAAAAACGATTTCATGCCTTATTTTATAGAAAATATCTAAATTGAAGTTCAAAACAAGTGTATTGAACAGAATATTATAATATACTCGAAATACTAGCTTTTCTTCGCCGTTTTACCCCGCTTGGATGTTCTATAGCCTTTCTCAATAAATGAGTTAAATATCCATCACTAAACGATTTTTTCAATTCGAAGCAGCATTTCCTTGAGATTAGCACGTATTATAGATTTGTTACGATTTACCCATATCTGTTTACTTACTAATATTATAAATGCTAAAGTTTGTGAGGACGCTATGTATGTGTGTGTGTAGATATGTTTGTTACTCTTTCACGCAAAAACCACTGAATGGATTTGGCTAAAATTTGGTACACAGATAGCTTATAACCTGGATTAACACATAGATATCTGTTGACAATCCTACTAATATTATAAATGCGAAAGTTTGTGAGGACGTATGTATGTGATTGTGTATGTGTATGTAAGTATGTTTGTTACTCTTTCACGCAAAAACCACTGAATGGATTTGGCTAAAATTTGGTACACATATAGTTTATAACCTGGATTAACACAAAGGATAGTTTTTATACCAATTTTATGTTCCCGTGGGATAACTTTTGAGTTGTAGCGGGTGAAGCCGCTGGCAACAGCTAGTCAAACAATAAAGCCTCATTAGTAATTAATTTACATGTAAGTGTATTAGATATAATAAGCTGCTGCAGCTAAGTTAAATGCTATACTGCACAATAGCTTCACTAATTAGTGCGTTCATCAAGGTGGTGTAATAAGGAATTAGGTCGCGACCTGAGTTTGGAAACCAAAACTATGATCTAATTATGGGCATTTCTACGGACACGGTGATTTTTGCTCAATTCCGTGGGCAATTTTTTTTTCACATTATGACTTATTGTATATCACCAAAATAAAATGCATATTTTTTTAAACAAAATGGTGCTAATTTGCCAGTAATAGCTCCAGTAGTTTATGAAATAAATTTTGAGTGCCATGGAATTGAGAAATGTGACCACAGAATTTAGAATTACACATATTCTACGTAACCGGGAAAGACAAATTCAATTTTAAAAAAACATTCAAGAACATTTTTAGCAGTTTTTGGTATTTAAGTTATGTAAGTTTATATTGAGTCTGCCTTGAGAGATATTCCTTGAGTTATCATGCTTAGTTAACTAGCTTTTAGTAAAATCATTTAAATGAGCATTTTTATTAAACTTATATGGTAAAATGTATTTCTATTAATCATTTTCGTTAAACCTTTAAATTACAAACAAGAGGCGTGAAGTATAGACGTCAAGTCAGTTTTATTTATCAAACCGCAGAAGGTAATAGACATAATCGAAGTTTTCGGGTGCATATTAGTCAGGTCAATTTTTTACTCAAAAATTGCTGAATGTATTTTAATGAAACTTTGCAGCAATATAGTTTAGACATCAGAATAAAATCCCGCCCTGCCCGCGCTTCCCACTCCGTCTCGCCCCGCAGCATGGCCGCAACCAATGCCGGGCGCGAGAGGTCTCCGCCTATCGCAGCCGTGAGGACACGTCGGTGCTCCGCCCAAGCTGGGCAGTCTTGCACCGTATGCTCCACCGTGTCCTCCGGGCGATCTTCGCAGTGGTGACACCCAGGCGTTTCCTCCTTTCGCATCAGACACAGGTACCTCCCGAAACTTCCGTGCCCGATGAGGACCTGCGTCAGGCGGAAGGTAAGGACGCCATGACTTCTCTCCAGCCACTCCTCAAAGAGGGGTCTTATCGCCGCAATTGCGGCGTGCCCGAAGCTGCAGGCTTGCGCTCAATTCATTCTGGATTACTCGACAGTGCCAATGTGGTTAGGAGACTGAAAATGATTTACATAAAAAAAAATATTTCGATTGTGCTCTAACTACATATGTTTAAAAAGAACCCTAAACTTCACAAAAAGACTATTATATCTTCTTTTTTATCGTGGTAAAATCATCAAATGAGTCCTCCTAACCCGGGCCGGGCGGGAAGCACTATCAGACTCGTACTGACTAAAATCCACGATCATCCTTCAATAGCTCTTTACGTTCCAGGGTCAAAGTTACCTGATGAGAGAGCGCCGCGACCCCAGTGCTAATATACCTACTGAAAGAATGGTAGGAAGCGCACAGAAGTTAGTTGTTTTACATTGTCTTCTATATAAATAAGTACGTAAGTTAAAACAAACTACTAACCAAATAAAAACTTTAAAACAATAATCTAAGAACCATCGTATTCTAAATAACTTCTTTGTCTCACTGCACCTGCTGCCTTTCTAATTTCTTTAGTTTTATCAAAACACAATAAAATAATCAACAAACAGATGACTAACTCGCTTAAATAACTAATTGGATTATTGAAAAATCTGAAATTGATTAGCATTTTCGTAACTGTCATTGAATTTTGTGGATGAAAACGATGGATGGATTAAAGTTTATAGAAGTTTTATAGATGATGGAGCGTTATAGATAGATAGTATATAATCAATGTTTATCATGGGAAATTTGGAATTAATTATTTTCAACACATTTGCTCGAAAAATGCATTTACGAAGCCTGTATACATTGTTCGAAAGTTAAAAATTACGCACCATACAACGGAGCGTGCGGTAAAATAGGTACTCTCACCTAAGTACCTACTTTACCGCACGCTCCGTTGTATAGCGCCGTGCGTTTTCTTTACGGTTTTTTTTTAATTTCCATTAAAAAAAAAAGAATTCCACCAAAGAGTTTCACATTATGAGAATAAACAGCCTGACTGATCGAACCTCCTTGGAAGCTCCTTTTGATCAATACGTTGTCTCACTTAATACTTATGAGTAAATGAGACGAAAGATGTAGTTCTGATTTCCACCACGTGCATGTGGCGCCATTTGCAAATTCACGCCATTTTCATATCAGGAACTTCAAAAATTGTTGCGACTTTTCTACTAAATAAAGGTTGTTTAATTACATATTTTACTGTTTTCTCGCAAATGTGTTGAAAAACGTTGTATGACACACGTGCAGAAATTGGTAATTACAAACTCGTGACTATGGTAAACCCTCGGCTTCGCCTCGGGTTTACATTCGTCTACTCGTTTGTAAAAACCAACTTACCGCACTAGTATCATAAATAACTATTTCAACACATTTGCTCGAAAAATGCATTTACGAAGCCTGTATACATTGTTCGAAAGTTAAAAATTACGCACCATACAACGGAGCGTGCGGTAAAATAGGTACTCTCACCTAAGTACCTACTTTACCGCACGCTCCGTTGTATAGCACCGTGCGTTTTCTTTACGGTTTTTTTTTAAATTTCCATTAAAAATAAAAAGAATTCCACCAAAAAGTTTCACGTTCTGAGAATAAACAGCCTGACTGATCGAACCTCCTTGGAAGCGCTTTTGCTCAACACGTTGTCTCACTTTAATACCTACGAGTAAATGAGACGAAAGATGTAGTTCTAATTTCCACCACGTGCGTGTGGCGCCATTAGCGAATTCGCGCCATTTTAATATTTTAGGAACTTCAAAAATTGTTGCGACTTTTCTACTGTTAAATGTATGTTGTACTGTTAAATAAAGTTTTTTTAATTACATATTGTACTGTTTTCTCGCAAATGTGTTGAAAAACATTGTATGACACACGTGCAGAAATTGGTATTTACAAACTCGTGACTATGGTAAGCCCTCGGCTACGCCTCGGGTTTACATTCGTCTACTCGTTTGTAAATACCAACTTACCGCACTAGTATCATAAATAACTATTATTATTCAGTGGAAAGTTGTTGAAAAACTCATTGAACCAAAATACATCAATATTTACATAAAAAGTAGATGTGAAAGCTTGTCACCCTGTAAACTTTCCACGGCAAAACTGAATATATTTGAATGTATAATCGCTTCAAAAGCCAAGTAATCGCGTACATCCCGGTCTCAAAGGTTCTACCTCCAGAGAACGATTAGGTTGTATGAAGACTTCTCACTCAATGAACTGTAACATGGGGCTTTTCAAAAACGACGTTGGTGGAAAAAAAGGGTTGTATATTCGCCAAAAAAATATTTCCCTTGAAAATAAGTTTTGATCCTTTTTTCCTAGCACTTTCCGTTCAGATTCCACATTGTGTCCTCACATCGTTTTCGGTAGTGAGTCGAATGTAAAATGTCCAAAATTAAAAAGAAAAAACAAAAATCCTTTGGCTTATTTAAAAATACCTACTTTTTTTCGTCGGGAATTATTTTTGTGGCAAACTTACGAGTACAAGAACCCGAAAAAATCAGCATCCCTGTTCTTAATAGCGTCAAGCCAAGGTTGGAGCTCGTTTTCCAGGACACGGGCCGTATGCTTTTTAAAAATGACATAAAGAATTACTTGTATAAAGAAAAGTTTTACTTATCTCGATATAATATTCTTATGAAGAAACTGCAGGCAAAAGTTATAATTCTGTAATTTTATCAATTCAGAATCAACTAATACATAATTTTCCACACTTTTTTAAAAGCCAAGAACACATTTCAAATAACAACTTTCTAGAGTACCACTTATATTTGTGTAAAGAGTTGAGACGACACGTACAACAACATCCCATAAGGTACTTTCATAAAGAAGCAGGTTTTCGGTACAGACAAGAATTCCGTACAAGTAAAACTCGCTTCCACCAATCCGCACTGGGCCCGCGTGGTGGATTATGGCCCACTCCCTAAGCTCTCACAGAGAGGAGGCTTTGTCCCAGCAGTGGGAACATTATGGGCTCATGATGATGATGATGAAAACTTGCTTTAATAAACCGGCAAATCTATGTCTACCGGTAAGTCTCAACTTGTGCCTTGATGTGCGAGCGCAAGAAATAACAGTGGTCTATTTTGCCTGCACCGACCGGTATCGGTACGAGCATGTGGACGGCGAGTAACGGGCGACTTGCCGTCCGACCATGGACCTGCTTAAACGCCTGCCGGGGTCGCGGGACTATTGGGTAACCCTGGCCCCGGAATGTAAAGGGTTATTGAAGGACACCGTGGATTTAATTCAGTACAAATCTGACAATCCTTTCCGTTCTGCCCTGGAAAAAATATCATGAGTTGTAATAAATGAGTGGACTCATTCGTTGTCCTTTGTTTAGCTTGAAATTCTTTCACCCAGTTGAACAAACAGGACTTTTTTTATTCATCAGGGGGTGTATTACAAGCTCTTAATTCCTGTCAGTTTACGCCTTAAAGTGAACTGCCATGCTTAATCGTATTACGATCACACAATGACGGCCAGTAAAACGGTCACGTGACCTCATACCGACTTCTGCCTGTGCTTGTGCCTGGAAATTTCGTATTACAAGCTACATAATGACATTTCAAGGCCGGATTAATTGTCAAAATTGGCATCACCAAAATCATTCAGTTTACGCCACATTTTAGTAACTTTTACTGACTTGTTTCTTTTAATTTGTCTTTAAACAGTTGAAACTAACTAAATTAAACTTTGGTATTAATAATGGAGGCACTACAGAATATCTGGAGAGTGCATACACGATATAATCTCAGCTGACGAGCTTTACATAAAAAGACGACAAAGTTTTTACCTTTTACGACACATAGACACTCATTTACTGAACGCTAAGCAATAAATATATTCATATACGTAAACATTTACTCATATAGTAATATATTGTTCTAAATAAAAACATGTTACTCCTGAAAAAAATGTTTTATTTGTCGTAGTTCCATCAGTGTAAGAAAAAAAATATACAGAGCTTAGATTTGAGACATGGTGACGAAATAAATAATCTTTCGTAGCAATGGACGTAGGCTTAAATAAACCAAACAAAATGTATACATGATCAACTCAAACACTTAAAATGAATAGCCTCGCGCAGCATCATTCCAGAAATGGTACAGTCCAATGGAGCCAAAACTTGTGTTCAATATTTATTTGGGTACATTGGGCAATCTTTAATGTATCAGCAGACGTCATTTTTAATTTCACTTCCTCGATTGCTTCTGGTACCACAATTTCGCAGCCAATTTCAAGAGAACTAGGTACTCGTACACTGTCTTTCGGTTTGAATAAACGTCCTAGGTTTTATCATTCCTTCACTTGTTGAAACATTTCTAGCTCTTGCTTTAAAAATTAGAACATTGTTGTGTTGGAACAGCTCCATTTATCAAAATTTTCTGCTCATGACTTAGTCCATTTTGTTTCCTTATTTTCTCTGCGGTATTGAAACGGTGTGCTTCTTTATTAATGCAGTAAAAAGCACTACATACTCGTAGTGGCATTATAAATAAATAAAATACGATAATCTTGTTTGTTTTGGTAAACAAAACCGCCACAGACTAAAAAAGTATCACAATACGATCGTTCAGAAACAAACCCCTTTGTGAGAGTTTTATTTGGTATTAAGTTTTTGCATAAAATGACAGTAAATGTTGCAATATTTAAATTGTTATTAAAATACATTTTAACTCAAATATCTCCTAAATTTATAATGAAAAAGATTTTTTTCACACACAATTTATAAAACCGGTAATCATCGGTAAATTGTCGATTCGATTTTTGAACGAATTCTATAGCCCGTCGTAATCATCCAGAGACAAGTAATCCATGATGATTCCTTGCAGAATTACGTACGTCATAATACGAAATAGAACAAGCCTGCTTAAGGCCGTAAATTCAAATGCCCAAAAACTGCAAGGAATTAAAAAAGGTTGTAATACCCCCCCAGGACTGATATCTCCACGCCAAGTATAAAAAAAAACTCAAAAATACATTAGTATATATCTTTTAAAATAAGGACACCAATATGTCCACTTTGTTCACCCAGGTAAACAAAGTGGAATAAACCGCATGAACTTGTCTATACCGATAAGTAGCTTCTCTATGAAGGCACCTTTACCCAAGGGACACACTTCTCAGTACTAAACCAATCATCTTGGAATCTTTTCCGCAGCTGCGAAGTTTTATAAAGGTCATCGCAAGTTCACTGTCAAGTTCGCCAAGATGGCGGAAGGAAAATGGCGGAATGTAAACAGTTGTTCCAAGTTTCGGAAAGATGTAAACATTTTCTGTGATTAATGACTTTTTGGGTGTAACTGGGTAAGCTAGGCATTGATTGATAAATTGAAATACCTACGCTATTGCTTTTAGCAAAAAGGGCGTAACTGTCGATTAAATGTAAATGATATTAAACCTTTATTATACAAACAATACACATCCAATAAGGCTTATTTTTCCCTAAACTGTTTCATAACCTGTTCCAAAACTGTTTCAGGTCGCCTCCTTGTACTTGAAAGGCAAAGGAAATTTATTTAGTGATAATTTGAAGAATGGCAGTTAGAAAACCAAGAGTTTGGTAGAAAATAATCACGTAAAAGTGAAATGATTTTATAGCATTCTAAAAAAATAAGCTCAGATTAGATCAATGGTAACTTTAAAATATAGCAAATCGAAAAAATATTCTTATGCTCATGAAACGCTTTGTGGGAAAGAGATGGCGCTAGACGTCTTGTATAGCTGTGTCTCTTTCCCACAGCTTAAACTGGATCGCATTAAGAGCTCGTGGTAAGGCCTCTGGTCTTCCCGCATTAAGCTAACCGATTCGTTGTAAAATGTTCATCTTCATAATAATTATCAATAAAGTCACCCTTTGACTTATTTCATGAATGCAGGTAATCTAATAAAAGCACAGCTGTAACTACGTAATTGACAACACGCCACCACCTGTGGATTAGCTCAAGTTTTCTTCTCTTTCACTTTTAGCACGTGCAAACCAAGAAGTAAAGTAAATACGACTTTTAAACTAACAAATGGCGCTGGCCGCGTTGCATGACTTTCTACAAAGTCAGAACTTACGCCACCATTTTTTTTTTTTTTTTGCTTAGTTTGATTTCGTGATATTTTACGGAATATTTGTTTTTAATTTTTATTCTTGACCTTTTTAGTGGGTAATATGATGCTGTGTGATTATGATAACAACGTTATAGCTAGCTATCGCCGATGATTTGCTGTCATTAATTAAGAGTTCCCTCGATTTTTCCAAGTGACCATCTGTAAAGTGTACCCTTTCAAAAAACCAAAAAAGAATCGGTTCTTTCATCGAATCCGACAAAATGAGATTGTCCTTTTTTTCGAAGTCAGTTAAAAAATAACCATTTCTGCAAAACATATTAAAAAAAAAACTCTTATCTCAAACTTGAGGAAAGCCTGGTTGTAGTTGGTCTGGTGGTCGCAAAAATGAGGTTCTCGGTACGATCCCCAGATCGTGCAAAATGTTATTTCAATAGGTTTTTTCAATAGATATTTAATAGTATCAGCTATACGGAGCCTGGATTTGTGGTTAATGGCAACAGGCTAGCTCTTATTACCTGGTACTTAAAAAGAGTACTAATAGATACAGCTTTGCCTAACCCTTAGAAGATCACAAGCGTGATTGAGTTCTGTGGTCGGGCGCCAAAACGTTAATTATGCAACTTATGACGGCCCGTACAAGCGACTTTGGTGTAAGCGCTAAGCGAAGCGACGGGCAGTGAATAAGACTTTAATTACTTTGTAAGTGTCTTCGCCACTGCTGAAGCCTCGTGGCGTGTTTCAAACATTTCTACACATTTAATCTTACCGCCTCAGATCAAAGAAATAGGCAAATAGAACGCTCAGAACACGCGAGTGTCTCCACCAAAGTTAATACAAAATCAAATAGAATTACATTACATAATGTTTTCTTTGTTTTTGAGAACAACTTTTACAATGGCTAAAGATACAAGGCGGCATATTTTGGCAACGACGCGCAGCTTGGTACGACGCGTAGCTTGGTACTGTCGTGACTTTGTATTCGATTTTGATTTTGTATTAACTTTGGTGGACCCACTCGCGTGTTATGAGTGCTCTATCTGCCTATTTCTTTGATCAAGGCAAGGATAATTCTATTATCATGACTTACTTGCCAAGTCCTCAACCTTGGCCCCTCTGAGTGAGGGCAGCCCCAGTCGGTCGGCTGCCTCCTGACACTGCGCACGTCTAGTGGGGTACTCGCTGCCCGTCAGTTGGTGCTTCACGTTCGAGTTGGTGACCAGGACTGCCAGGTCTCCTAACTGCATGGGGATCTGTTCCGCTTCTAAAGACCTGGAGAAAATGATATACTTTATTATCCTTTTCTATATGTTTCTCTATCTTATATTTTATCTTAAATATCTGGTTGACCGAGCTTCGCTCGGTTTTTAAAATGACTATATCTTGGGATCCGAGCTTTTCTCGAACCTGGGACCTTAATAAATCGATTCCTTGAGCCGAAAAACCCCTAATCTGTAACTTTCATGAAAATCCTGTGAGCCGTTTGCGAGATCCTGATTTAATATGCAAGAATTGCTCGTTTAAAGATATTAGATTTAATTCTGCCCTTTTTGTCTTTCGAATGAGGATGTTAGCAATCTCTGGTGGCTAGGCTTTTGACATAGCTTATATTGATCAATATTGATCATATCAACATAAGTCTAGGTTTCCTCACGATGTGCGAAGTGATGTATTTATGTCTGGTTCTACTTCATTCTTTGTAATTTCAAATTACGACGTCTAAATATAATTAAGTACAATGGCATTTAGACGACTGACGTCGACTTAGGTCGACCTAAGTTGATACTTCGCACCTTTAATGTAAATCAACATAATATGGAAAATTCAAACTTTGCAAACTACATATTATAATCATAAGATAATATCCAAACGAAATTAAATTTACATAAAGTTAAGAAGGAGACGACAAAAATAACAAAACGTACTTTAAGGCAATCCAAAAATGAACAACTTTGGCAAAAATTCCATTGTTGATGTTTCATTATCTCAATTCGCACCCTTCCTGTAAGAAAGCGGTAAGTGAATTCGGACAACTTTTCAGGAACTAAAAAAAACGTGTTCAACATTGTAAAAAAAATCCAACGAAAACCTTGTAAATAACAAAAGATAGCGTTTTGCAGCGGCGAAATGATAGAGTTTCCGATTTTTCATTGTGTTATGTATACTGTGAGATATGGTTGAATTATACAGTTACTTAAATAATCCCCGAAACTGTTACTTAGGAAGCCGGTGTAATAATGGATATTGCTTTGTTGTCATCTTTGGTGTACCGCATTGGCTGCGGTAAGTGTAGTTACTCCATTATTCATGCTCCAATTTTAGGCTAGTCCGAAAGTGTAAGTATCACTTACGTAGTTTTTACACGCAACAAGTTTCGTGCAATAAGTAAGTAAGTGGACTTGCAAGACACGCCTTTGTAATAGTATCCAAGAAAAAACGCCTATGTTTATTTACTTTTATAAAGTTAATTTAATTCATCGTGTTACTTGTGGGTATGCATGTTTATGGCTTTATACCCTGGGAAAGTTTTAAATTAAGTAAATGTATGTATTTAAACATCTTTCTAACAATGGAAAACTATTTTATTTTCTGTCGCAGAAATACACATTTTTTGTGACAGTACCCTTATTTTTGGCGCTAGCTTCATGAAAATTTGTGAGAAGGTGTAGGTATTAGAGTCCGCTCGATTTTTTGCATTAATAAAAAAAATGACTCAAGTCGAGTTACGCGTTTCTTCCAGGAAGGGTGCGAATTAATGCAAAATTCAGCGCAGTAGCTTTCACCGGATTCCCGGAAATGATCTTAAGTTAACAAGGGATTCATCCCAAACACGTAATGTGTTTACTCGAAGGGCATGCGAGCAATTGAGGTTCGAAAGCTTCATTGGGAACTTTGGTTTGTTTTTTCTGTAGACCGTGTTCCGAAAGCTTTTACCTTAAATCAGAAATTTTCTGGAAGACAGATATCCAAATGATTTAACCTTTCTTGCTATGTAATGACTTGGAAATAAAATATTCATATTTCCACAAAATTCTATAAAATCGCGTCATGGGTTGGATAGTTTGAAGACTTCTTTCCGATAAGTTTGTAAGTTATTTCCTACCTCGCCTTCCCCCTTTTAAAGTCAGAGTGCTTGTACACGGCGCATGTAACCCGCGCTAATAAACAAGTGAGTGACCCGCGCGAGTAACATGCGCAAGCTACTTGATGTAACCCGCGCAAGTGCCCTAAGTACCTAAATCCCTAATATAAAAAAATCGTGTCACAGTGTTTATAATGTTTATAAATATTTTATTTATTTATTTATTTGGTTTGAATTCACAACCTCTGAAATGAAAAGGATTTCGAAATAATGCATGAAAAGTGATCTATTAATCTCTTGGCCATCACGACGCCTGTACATTTTGATTATTAGAACATTATATCTACGGAATCCCTGAAATAGTTTGTTACAAAAAAAACTATTGGGTACTAAATAAAAGAAATAATTATGTATTCCATCATTTCATTCTAGTTTTCTTTCTATTTATAAAGACGACCTTTCACTTCAACGAAATCCTTATTGAAAGTCAGAAATAGTTTGTATAAAATGCTCCGTCTTCAATTTCAAAATACTTTTTCTGATATCGGATGTTTACATAAAAATACTTTTTGTTTATATTAACTGTTTTACCTATTCTTTTCTAATATTATTCTATATACACATACTTAAATGTCCTAGAACCAAAAAATCGTAGACATTTGACATCTACCAACCCGCTCTGGACCCGCGTAATGGATTGTGGCCCACTCCCTTTCTCAGAGAGGAGGCCTATGTCCCAGCAATGGGAATATTTATAGGCTGATGATGATGATGATCAACAAACAGCCCGTATCAACTACAGGCCATACAAATATTTACTCCGTGTATGTATGTGTCGAACCCGCGACACGCAGCACTGACTCAACCAAAACCATGCCATCTTATTTTTTATTTTGAGCGCTTTTGAAAAACGAAACGCCTGCCTGAGTCATAGGACTGCCTTATAATGACACCGTGGCCCCGCAACGCATAGGGAGACTGAAAAAACAGGTTCACTTTAGTGAGTAAGAAGCCTTTTTTTCAGTAGTGGGACGGTATAGAGTCTGATAGTCCCTTTCGTACCCAGGAGTACGGCAGGTGATGATTTTTTGTCGGCCCGAAAAAATGGTTTTCAAATAAGACTTTTCTTTCTTTCTAACCTGCAGTCAATGAGTAAGGCATGGTCCTTCCTGCCCATAGTGACGATGTACTGATCCATGATGCCGCACGGCATCCCCGGAAACTCATGCTCCGCCTTCTGGCATAACTTCGCTTTTTCCACTAACCTGTAGAACAAAAACCTTGTTAAAAAACGACAGACAAAATAATCGTTGACTATAGACTTTAGTATACTCGTAATACAGAAGGGATAAAGTAGCAAAGTCTACGATAGAGTGACTTTATCCAAAAAAAAGTCCTGTTCAATCCAACTTTGAGGAGGTAGTGAGCTTTTGCTATATTAGTTATGATTTCCATAAAAAAAATATTTCACAGGTTTTTTTAGCTATGATCGAATGTTTTCAAGAGAACCGTTGGATGAATGAACAGCAGGGTGCCCAATAAACACAATTTAGTGTATATGCTGCTGTGGAAACTTTTTCAAACATTTAACTAACAGACATACCCAGAAATACCTGGCAAAAAATATTTTTAGGCTGCGGAAAGAACAAGCGATATGCAACGATCAGACACTGCGCCACTCGAGTGTCTATCTAAAACTTCTGTTCTACGTCTGTTTAATGACATCTAGCTCAGAAAACACAAGGCCTTCCATGCTAACGACGACCCTTGAATATTATATGAGATGGGATACAAGAGATTTGCGGGCGAAGGGGAATTTGTTTACTCGGTTTGCTGGTCGTGGATCAGAAGTGTGGCAACATGCGAAACAGGTTTTGATTAGGCTGCGTGGTTTTGTTATGCATCTGTCTCTTTTAATTAGTCTTGTTTTATCTGCTTTTATTGTTTTTTGTTGCACTCACTCTTTACTTTATGTATTATAAATACAGTACTATTTTTCACTTTACATATACATATATAAGTATTAATATTATCATAAATATTATTATAAGTATATTTACGTATTTGTTTTCGAGCGTATGGCACTCGTGGGCTGCAGCTGAAAATCAGCGTCAAGTGGTAGACTTTGTGCTGCCACTTGGCATTATGCTGAGCTGAGGCCCTTTGGCATTCAAAGATTAGTTTTGTTTTTTTTATTAAGTTTTAATTAGTTTTAAGTTTTGATGCCTAATAAACTCAATTTTCTTTCTTTCTTTTCTTTCTTTCTAGGTATAATATTTAGGGTTTTTTCGTTCAATCGTGGTAAAATCATCTAATGAGTCCACCCACCCAGGGCAGCAGGCGGGAGGGACTGTCAGACTCGTACTGACTAAAATCCACGGTGTCCTAGCCCTTTACTTCCGAGGTTACGTTAATGAGATAAGTCCCGCGATCCCAACAGGCTTGGCCCTCTAGAGAGGCCCCGTCAATGATATTATAGGAAGTAACTGCTAACTCAGCCACTCCACTAACCATACTGCCGTCATCAAATACTCAGCCAATTACAGACCACTGCTGGACATAGGCAGCCCCCAGGCTGCGACACATCACCCTGTCCTTTGACTTCAGCATCGAGTTTGTTCCAGTCACGTTCTTAAAGACGTCTGTCCATTGAACTGGGGGGCATAACACAATACGGTTGCCGATACTCGGTCTCCACTCAAGGACACGTCTGCTTCACCTGCCATCCGTCCTTCGACAAACATGGCCAGCCCACTGCCACTTAATTATTTACTAACTCTGCAGGCTATGTCGCTTACTCCGATTCTTTTCCGAATTACTTCGTTCCAAAGCCTGCCGGGGTCGCGGGACTAACGAGCTGCCGTGACCCCGGAACGTAAAGGATTTTAGTCAGTACTAGTCTGATAGTTCCTCCTGTCCTGCCCTGGGTGGGAGGACTTATATTTGACGATATGTCCATATGAGTACACAAAAATACAAAATTATTCAAGCTAGTAATTATCAACAAATATGCTTAATAATTACAATCAAACTACTAATTTTAAGGCAGATCTGTTATTAACAAACACTAATTACAGTATAACGGGTTCATGCTAGTGCATGTGACAGATCTAATTAGGTGTCGTTTCAGTACACCGTTTGTTGCAGTTCATCTGCCGTGCATGGTGAATGCCCCCATAGCATTCAGAATGCAATTGAGTGCAGCCTCTGATACAAGCGGAGCGGGTTGATAAGCGTAGCGAGTTATCTTGACACACTGCCGAGGAAAAAGACTACAGCCTGGTTTAAACTGCGGTCGAATCAGCATCCGTAATATAATCAATTCTATCTTTGTTCCCGCAGCGTATTCGACTGAAAGGAAACATTTCTCTTGTACTTTTAAACATGAGCGTATATCTTAGGACGATAGAAATCTTTCTACATTCTGTAATTTTGTCGATTCTTCGGTCGACTAAACCCGTTTCTACGGTGTCATAAATGCGTTACGTGCAGTGTACACAGAAAATCACTCATAATAAAAACAACTGAACCAAACTGAAGGAATTATTTTTATTTAATGAATCATCAAAGAGATATGATATGATTAATAGATAACCTTCTCCTTTCTTGAAGTCGGTTAAAAAAGGGCAACGTCAATCCGCTCATAGCCCCGTTATCGCCTTTACATTAGACTAGCATCACTTGTGCAAGAAAATACATGATGAAATTGGTTTTAAGTCAATTTATCCACCACCCTGTTTAAATTGTAAATTCGTTAATGAAACCACTGATGCGTATCTTCACTCGAATTATGTTGTGGCTTGTTTTGTTCTATCCTTTCATTAGCAGTCACCGTGGACGAGGCCCTTTAGGGTAATGAACTTAAGAGTGAAGGTTCCAAAGTCTAAAACAATACAATTTACGGAAAGATCACATGCCCTTTGGCATCGTTTAGAGTCTCTTAAGACTTGAGAAAATAAATAAATAACTAAATATCAATTTTAGGCTTGAGAGAAGCCGCATGATGAGATCAGTTCTCCGTCCAACACTGGACCAGACCGGCCAAGGTTCCACAACCTTCCAATTGGAACTCCGAAATTGGTTTGCCGCTTTGGAAACTACAGAGGACGTGGACAAGGACCTAGAGAGCGTGATAGAAGTCATACGCGAAGTGGGAAATAGGCACTTTAAAGGGAAGGCATCGTGCCATAGGTCTAAACTTTCGAGCGAGACTCTGGACCTGATGAAGCAACGACGAGAAAGGCCAGAGGAAACTTTGTCAGACACCCGATCCCTGCATAAAGAGATACGGAGTTTAGTGAGACGCGACCTTCGTAAATTGAATACTCGCCTCATAGAGGAGGCGATTAAGCAGAATCGTGGGTCGAAGGTCTTCACTAAAAGACTCGGGAGGAGTCATCTGACAAAGTTCCTCCAAACCTCGGATGGCAGAATTGTTGCATCGGTTCCGGAGATTCTCGCCGAAATCGAAGACTTCTATGGCCAACTCTACGCCTCGCATTCCCCGCAGCCGCAGCCCGACGCAAATGACCAAAGAGCCACGCTTACACGCCACTACACAGACGATCTCCCAGACGTAGAAATGGATGAGATTGAGACGGCCCTTGGGCAGCTTAGTAATGGGAAGGCTCCCGGCGAAGACGGAATCACCTCCGAGCTTCTAAAAACTGCGGGCCAACCTGTGCTCGGAGAGCTTAGGAGGCTGTTCAACTCCGTCATAGCCAGTGGGACTACCCCGGGGGCGTGGAGCAGAGGCGTGGTGAAATTGTTTTTCAAGAAAGGAGACAAAAATCTCCTCAAAAACTACAGATCAATCACGCTCCTGAGCCACGTCTACAAGCTGTTTTCGAGGGTCGTCACAAATCGGCTTTCCACTAGATTTGACGCTTTCCAGCCGCCGGAGCAGGCTGGGTTTCGCAAAGGCTATAGTACCGTAGACCACATACACACAGTGCGGCAGGTTATACAGAAGACAGAGGAGTATAACCAGCCACTGTGTCTAGCTTTTGTGGACCACGAGAAAGCCTTCGATTCCGTCGAAACCTGGGCTGTTCTGGAATGCTTGCAGCGATGCCAAGTCGATTGGCGGTACATAAAGGTGCTAAGGAGCCTATATAGCATGGCGTCGATGTCGGTCCAAGTACAAAACCACCGAACAAAACCCATCCAGCTGCTTAGAGGAGTGAGACAGGGAGATGTTATATCCCCTAAACTGTTTTCCAACGCGCTGGAGGATTTGTTCAAGACGCTGGACTGGAACGGACTGGGCATCAATGTCAACGGTGAATATCTAACGCACCTTCGTATTGCCGACGACATAGTTATTATGGCGGAATCGCTGCAGGACCTGCAAAAAATGCTGAACAGTCTCAATGCTGCCTCGAGACGTGTGGGTCTTGGGATGAACCTGGACAAGACCAAGGTCATGTTCAATGACCATGTCATCCCAGAACCAATTTCCGTCGAAGGCATAACACTCGAAGTTGTCCAAGAATACATCTACCTCGGACAGGTATTACAGCTAGGTAGAGACAACTTCGAGCGGGAAATTTCCAGAAGAGTGCAGCTTGGCTGGGCAGCATTTGGGAAAATGCGTCATATCCTCACGTCGCCACTGCCGCAGTACCTGAAAAGCCGGGTGTTCAATCAGTGCGTCCTTCCAGTCCTAACCTATGGAGTATGGAGCCGAAACGTGGAACATGTCTGTCAAGCTGGCCCACCGACTTCATGTCACGCAGCGTGCTATGGAAAGGTCTATGCTTGGGGTCTCATTAAGGGATAAAATCCGGAATGAGGTCTTACGGCATAAGACCAAAGTTACAGATATTGTCCAAATCTGTAGCAAGCTGAAGTGGCAATGGGCTGGTCATGTCTGCCGCAGAACCGACGATAGGTGGAGTAGGAAGGTTCTCGAATGGAGACCGCGTGTAGGTAAGCGTAGGGTGGGACGCCCCCCGGCAAGATGGACCGATGACTTGAAGAAGGTGGCTGGCAGTGGCTGGATAAAAAAAGCGGGAGATCGTGCGCTGTGGCGCTCCCTGGGAGAGGCCTATGTCCAGCAGTGGACTGCAATAAGCTGAAATGATGATGATGAGACTTGAGAAACGGGAATACCTTTTGTATTCCTTTACCTTTTTTATTAAATCTACAAATGACAGCCGGGACTCTCTCTCAATCTCTTTACGAACTTTTCAAGGTACGGAGAAAACTAGCTATAATAGATGGTCATCCACAGAACAACCTCGGTAAGTGAAGATTGGCCTGTGCGGCTATTACTTAGCTACGTAATATGCGCGCCAAATAATCCTTAAAATGCAATGTCACGGTTATTTTGGCAATGGAACAACATTATAGAGGCCGTTGAATAAATATTATCTATAGATACGATAAATTTACATACTGTAATCAGTCTATAATGTCGTAATTCAGCAATTCCTCTTTATGACAGGGAATATTGGTATTATGATAGACCACGCAGGCTTTTGAAAGCAGTAGTGAAGGAATCAATTACAGATAATAATAAGCCCAATTACCACAGTCAGCAGATAAAAAACATAGCTTTTAAATGTTGCAAGTTTAATCTTTACATTGTGGAAACCAGATATCTGTTAGATTTTTTAGCTTTGTTCTATCCTTTCATTAGTATAGTCACCGTGGAGGGCCTTGCCCTTTTGGATAATGAACATCGTTTATAGAGTTTTTAGACTTTACAGGGTGAAATCGAAATTATGGGCAATATTTTAATCTAAGGCTCTACTCACGGGGTGCTATGACAGGAAACCTCCACGTGCGCCCGTGGACTGCGTGTATTCCCGTTCGTCCACTCGACTTCGTCCCCCTAGTGGGACGAACGGGAATTCGTTATTTATTTTCCCGATGGTCCCACTAAATTTTTTGAGTGGACGAATGGGAATAATTTATTAATTCTTTTTTGTAGTTCTATTGGTCCCACTAAATAATATAAGACCGGTAGTTTTAATAGGTAAAAAAAACAAATTAGGAATAAAAATCCGTCATTTCAATCACACTAAAAATCACAGAATCAACTTTGCGATTTATAAAAATAAAAAAAATATATAAGAAAAAATTTATAGCGCTTGTCGAGAACGAAGTGGAGTAAAGGACAAGCCAACTATGAAACAACGAATAAACATATTTCTGCACAAATCTTTTTAGTGGGACGAATGGCACTAATCTAAGAACATATTCCCGTTCGTCCCATCTTGAATTAGGAGTGGGACGATCGGGAACAAATTAAATATTATTTTTGTAAATTCCCGTTCGTCCCACTAGTGGGACGAAGTCAAGTGGACGAACGGGAATACACCGTGGACTGGAGTTCCCTCTCGGATACGTCCGGGGGGAAGACCAGTTTTTCGGGCCGGTGCACCCTGGGATGCGGGAAAAAACTCTTCCTAAGTGGTCTCTTTGCCCGTATGCGAATAGCCTGTCGTGTGGATGTTCCAACGCGTGTCCCTCTGATCAGCAGAGGGCACTGGCGCGTCGTGTTTCGCGCCAAATGCCTGCTGGGGTCGCGGGTTTTTTCTTAATCCAGGTTACCGTGGCCCCGGAACGTAAAGGGCATAGGAAGGAACACGGGTGGATTTTAGTCAGTAAGATTCTGACAGTCCCTTCCACCCCACCCAGGGCGGGAGGACTCATTTGATGATTTTACCACCTAAAAAAAAAAAGGCTCTACTCACGATGCTGATTGCATTACGGCTAATAAATCGCAAATCAAAATAATATTAATGCAATTATGGACACCTTTAAAAATGTAGTAATGTCACATTGCAAAGACTTATTATTGCAAATAAACCATAAAAGTAATTTAAAAAAATTATAAGCCCCAAAAGTCCTAAAGTATCAACATTTTAAAGCGCAGTACACCGCGCGCGGAACGAAAAATAAACAAACAACAAATAGTATTAAACAAAGATACTTGCACTAATAATGATTTTGAGTTACATAATTGTTATCGTTATAATGCCCGAGTTTCAAATAATTATTGCTCATAAATAAAATTTCACCCTGTATGTATAAACAGGAATACCTCTTGTATTCCCATTAGAACAACGATATTTTTGAGCATCGATGTTGAAATGGGTCCAAAAAGGAAGAAAACAATTCAAATACAAATCCCTGACCCTGCAACGTAAAAAGGATAATCAAGTTTTTGCATGCATTTAAACTTTTTCAGTCATTAATTTGTAATACACCACTTTTAAAAGTATTGTGGCTCGACTTAAATGCGAACTTAATTTACCTTTCGACTAAAAAATAAGTTAGGGTTGGAGACCTTTTATACCTTGAGATTTTATTCCTTGCATCATGTTAATTGTTTTCACGTCTAGTCATTACTTAAAAATTGATGGGAAAGACATAGGCTAGAAGTTATTTGCCATTTCTCAGTAGCAATGAATTTGTGCCTAGGAAGCTGCTGCTAGGAAGTGGGCTCAATTACTGTTTTGCCCTAAGTTGCATCGCATTGAAGCAACGGATTAAAGCAAATGCCACTTATGGGCGTTTTCCCATTAGCCGGCACGGCACCGGCACCGGCTGGTGCCGCGCCGTGCCGGTGCCGGGGCCGTGCATAAAATCTCAAGGTATAAAAGGTCTCCAACCCTAACTTATTTTTTAGTCGAAAGGTAAATTATGGAAGCAAAAATGTATGGCTCGCTTTTGCACTTACCGGCGCCGGCGCCGGCACGACTTTCATACATTTTCGCTTCATAGCACCGGCACTACGCCATCGTCGGCGCCGGTGCCGTGCCGGCTAATGGAAAAACGCCCATTGTGTTATGTCGGCGTCGGTATCGACGCAACTCAAGAGGGTGTGCAGGCCGTCGCAGTCGCAGCGAGGAGTCTCAGTTCAGACTAGCAGTTGAACACTGTCCATTGCCACACCGCTCATAATCACAAAATATATTAAACTATGCCCAGAAGAAGATACCAGCAAAAAAAAATTCTTTACAGACCAAATCTATACGTATAATAAAATGGTAGGAGAGTCAAAACTGAACATTGACTTTTTTCTTAAATAATACTTGGGGTGTGATCTACAATCGATACCGAAGCCGAAAATATAGTTTTTTAGAAATTTTGTCTGTTTGTCATACAGACATGGCCGGGATAAACTCAAAAAGTACTGCATGGATTTACTTCAAAGGAAATCAGGCGGGTGTAGCCCAAGTGCCATCGAAGCATGACATGTCATGAGTCGGAGCATGACGCTCCGACGCCACTTGGGCCAGAGCCCATACAAAATTGTCCGATCTCCTTTGGCACGAATATTTTTAAGAACTCGGGTCATCAAATAGGCTAAATATTATCACGCTATCACCTACGAGTAGTAAACATTATTATTATTTCTTCAATCATTCACGCAGACGAGTTAACTATAAAAGTTAACTTATTTATTTATCAGACTATAAAGAGGTCGATCATTTTAGTAAATTTTAAGTATTTTGGTGTTAGTAACAATGGTGCTTAAAAAAATATGTTAGTATTGTAAGTTTCCACAAAATTATTTACGTTTACCTTGGACTATCCCTACCCTATGTCCCTGAAAGGAACAGTCCGCTCTGGTACCTATCATTTTCAGGATGGCTCGATTTCATGATGATTTTCACAATGCAATGACGGCACGGCTAGCGCAGTGGCTGAAAAACTGAACTGCTACAGAGCGTGTCGCGGGTTTGATTGTATGACCTAAAAATAGTTGTTTTGGGTCTGGGTGTCTGTGTAGAATTTCTATGTTTGTAAACGGACCCACGACACAGGAGAAATTCCTAGTGTGGGGCAGCGTTTTTTTTTTTTTTTTAAAAGGGACACTTACCCCACACTCCTACCAGTAAGTCCTTCAAGCAGGGTGAAGGTGGCCACCTCAATAGCTGCACTGCTGGACAACCCAGCTCCCATTGGAACATCTGTCACAATCACCGCATCGAAGCCGCTCACCCCACCTGGATTGGAACACAAGATGTAATATAGCTTAACATGTACCATAGCAGAAAGACATGAGTGTCAAATGATATACAGGGTGAGGGGTGTTTTCAACTGGGCAATTGGGCATGAATGGCTATTTCAAAATCTATCGAAAAGTACTGAAAGGACTCTCGAAGCCGATTTTGGCGAAAACTGCAACATTGGAATTTTAGAAAAATCAATAATCTTGGAAAGGTATTGAATCCGCTGATTTTGGAAAAAAAATGCAAGCTTAGTATAACGCCATTTGAAAATGTCGCTAATAAGGATCAGAATTAAAAAAATTGGAGCGTGGGTCAAATAAACAAGTACCGCCACTTTATTATTTAGTCAGAAAAAAAAATGTTACCAACATTTTCCGAAATCAACACTGTAGATTTGCAGCAGCTTTTGTAGTTAATTTTTACTCCAAATGCCAAAACACACTTCATGAGAGTTTTATAAAATGCCTCAAAAAAAGGACTCACCAGGAAAATTCGCCACCACACCCTTAACATAGTTGGCCCAGGCAGGAGGTCCTGGCTTCAGAGGAGCTGATGGTGTTGGCGCTGGAAAGCTGGTCTTCACTTCATCACCTGAACCCAAGACTGATAGCAGCCGACATTCTCCTGTGTTGTTCAGACTACCCACTATGAGGGTCACGAAGGGTAATGCCTGGGGGAAGAAAAATAAAATAAATATTTTCAAATATGTTATAGATAAATTAGTCGACTCTTTCCAGTGATTCCGTGAAAAAACTTCCTCTTTTTTAGGAAGACGATAATTTTTTTTTTTTTTTTTTTTTTCGACAGCGTGTCACTTTTTTACACGTAGAAAAAGAAAGACAGGGGTATAAAATTAAAAAATATATGATATTCATTTTTCCTATCTATTTAAACTAGGTACCTAACTCATTTTCTTTCATTTTTAACGGACTTTTAAAAAAATAGTTCCTACTTCGTACACTAGAGGCGCTTTTTCAATTTTCCAAACAATAAACGCAGCAAATACTTCAAGTACGCTGTAAGGCCTCAAACCTAATTCATGGAAAGCTATACTATGGTAGGTAAGAAACATCCAAAGTCGTTTAACCTTAAATTTAATCAAGGAAATTACTACAAGATTTCAGTAGAAAATACCAACATAAAACAGATGAGTCTACTGTAATAACCACTTTAATTGGTGATTTGTCATAAATAGAACAACACAATTTCTTAACACTATCTGTAAGTAGATACGGCTGATTCCTTAACCTAACCTTTCTTAACTAGAGGTTTACGCTTGATTAGGTGCTACAATTCTTTTCAACATTAAATAGCATAACAGGAACTTTTAATGTTTCAAAGAATTATAGTTTGTAAGAATTCATATTATATGCGCCTTTTCGCATGAAGGTAGGCAAACATCACAGAGCGCCACGATCCTTACTTATATCCTTACATCCTTTCGTTTCATCCACATTCATATATGTGGACATAATTACAAGCACGACAATTGCGAGTGCTACACACCCGACCTTTGCTTTTCACCAAAGTAAGGTTTTGTTTTTTTAACGTGGTAAAATCATCAAATGAGTCCCACCCCGGGCAGGACGGGAGGGACTGTCAGACTTGTACTGACTAAAATCCACGGTGTCCTTCAATAGCTCTTTATGTTCCGGGGTCACGGTGACAGAATAAGTCCCGCGACCCCAGCAGGCTTTGGCCCTCTGAGAGGGGGGCCCCGTCATTATGCTGACGCTCTTTGAGGCGTGCGTGGGACACAACGCGCCGTCGACCCGGGCATGGTCCATGGTCGGGCAGCGACTTGCCCTTTACTCGCTGCCCGCATGCCCGACCAAAATAAGGTGTGGAGTCAGTTTTACGTGACATTTATATTATAATTATATCTCCTGTGGTACCTTCAGGAGGCGTGGGCCACATGGAAAAGACGTAAGACGAGAACGCGCCGAGGGCCAGCGAAAATTTATGAGAGTCGCGCACGCGACGCGTCTCTTCGACGCTTTTATACATTTTGTATGAAAGAGACGCCGAAGAGACATAAATGTCTCCGCCCCGTCTGCGTCTTACGTCTTTTCTATGTGGCCCGCACCTTAGACAAATGTGTATGTGTTTCCCTACAGTGCACTGATTTGTATGTAACAAATCAGTGCACTGTAGGGAAAAAATTGAAAAATTTTAATCAAAATTTCTTGATTAAAATTTTTCGCCAAACCGAAATCTGGAATTGTAACTTTTTATTGTAGCCACGACCACCATAACACGTTCCTTTTGTTAAACCGTTGATCAGTTAAACGCCGTTTAAACCATGGTATAACCCACCATTGACATTTTAGACGTAAAGTAATTAACTAACTATAAATAAACGTAGACAGTGAGACATAATCAATATCGACAGCAGACAGCTATCCGTTCGCGAGATTATCGAATTACTATGAAAGATTCTCGTCATAAATTATTTCAAAGGTTTTGTAACGGAAAATTAGTTTAGAAAGTCTGTGTTCTGCGACTTTCACGTGTCTTTGGACTGTCCTAATATTTTATTGTTGACGTCTTCCGGCTGATGATGATGATGATGAATATTTTGTGTCATCTTTGCATGCCTTTACTATCGTTAAAGTGCCAGTAAGATAAAAATAATAAGTAAGCATAAACTTTTTAATGGCTAGTTCAGCAGAATTTTAAACAAATTGAGATTAAACAATAACTGCCTATTTAAACCTTTAAAATTTCAGATGGCCAGAAAACAAGAGCCTTTTTTTTACCGTGGTTAAATCATCAAATGAGTCCTCACACCCAGGGCAGGCCATATTATAATTATCACTAAACTCAGGATAGATCGACACACGGCGCTGACGTCAGCCGTCTTCTTCAATAGTTTTGGTCAGGCGTCAGTGATATAGTATAGTTTGAAACCAGTAAATACGCATTCACATCACAAACTATACACAAGTAGTACCTATGCAAAATTCGTGTATAGATCCTTGTAATCGTGGAATAAAAAAAATAGCCTAACACAGTATACGCGATCAGTTTCCTATGGCCGTGTTTTGGCCTTGTATAGATTGTAGAAACGCAGCGAATCCACCCTGGTAGCATTTGTTACGGATTCCGTATTTCTACGAAAACCCTCGATTTATTCGGATACTACACAATTCACGAAACTAAGCTATTGTCAATGATATTATAAAGTCATAGATGCGTTATACACGTACTAAGCGACGGAAAAAACTGTGCCGCGCCGAGCGGCAACACAGATACACACTTTTTTATTCACACATTACATTTCACTACAAGTAAAAAGGATAGCTTGATACAACGCAATAAGAAAAAAAGTGACAGCTAGATAAACAAACAGCGCCACGCGTCATCAATCCCCCCGCACGTCAGCGTCTCCTCTCGCTCGCACCCGTGCTCGCACTCTTTCTTTTACGACGCCATATTTATAGAAACGTAATGTTTTATTTGTGAAAATATTAAAGATAAATAGTATATTTACGAATTTTATGTGATTCTTTGACTTTTAGAAGTCTTGCATGTTTAATTTGTACAATATCTCATCACACACGACAGCATTTTCGGTAGTTTTAGGTCACTTTTACTTTTAATTCAGTCTGTGGTACGTGAAGTGCCGCTGGCAACGTCGCACTGAGACCAAGATGTGTGTATCAGCCTCATTTGAGCATATACGTTATTGAGCGCGTATGACGTATCTACACCTTTTTACTTATAATATCATTGGCTATTGTACGTGTGGTGTGGTTCGCAGAATGTTGTATGCTGAGATATTTTTACCAAGGCTCTTGTTTGTTTGTTTGAAGGACACCGTGGATTTTAGTCAGTACGAGTCTGACAGTCCCTCCCACTCTGCCTAGGTGGGAGGACTCTTTTGATGATTTTACCACCAATAAAAAAAGCAACTAATAAACGCCAGTGTTGCTTCACAAGTCACGTTGCAATAGCTATCCACGAGCTATCTGAACCACTTTATTCCGTTTATTTTTTCTGCACTGTCTGTACCAACACACCACACGTGTGTCGTGTGACCTTGGCACGTGTGTCGTGTGTCGTAACCTAGGGGTGACATCTTACACTCGTAGGTTAATGACCTCGTGTCTGAAGAAAATTAGAAAAGATTTTGTATTCGTAACACAAACCAGGAGCCCAAACGCGCTATTTTTTTTTTCAACGATTTCGCAACTGAACCGCTACCATAACACAACTTTTTGACCGTTTCGTATCGCGCTAAAATGTTGACAGCAAGTTGAGACGCACCGCGATCGTAGCTGGAACGTAACCACTGTCAAACGTAAAGTTGATGGGACGCTACTTTTTTAGGATCGTTATTGCATCGTTGGAGTGTTTTGTCTTTGTTGTGAAGTGATTCTGAGTGAAAATCTTGCAAAAACAAACAACATTACCATGCATGCAGAAATGTGAAATGATGCAACTAGTTCACCACTAAAGTGGACAAGACGTAGTGACACATCATTTCGCATTACTGCATGCATAGGTAACGTTTTGAGAGACTTTTAAGACTCTATCATTGAGTTGCCTGTCTCACCAAATAATCTCCTTTTACCTTACATCTCTCTTGGGTGAAATCATTTTTAGACTTTTGTTTCAAAATCAAAAGTCATTTATTCAAATTAGGCTGATATATCAGCACTTTTTGAAGGTCAATTTTTGCATTAGACAGTCCCCCAAAGCGCATCCCTTCGACTCTTCCTAGTGTGTTGGCTGGGAAGAAGAAGTGGCGGAACAAACTCCTCAGCAACACATCTGTCTGTACGGTTAGAAGAACCAAGATTTATACAATTTAATAGAACATTCACATTATACATAAATCCGAGATTAAACCTCAATTGTGACTAGAAGGCACATAAAGATAAACTAGGACCATCCATCATAGTAAAAAACAACATAAAGACTGAACAGCTGTGGTGAATAACTTCATTAAAATCTCTGACCAGGCCCGCCGATATGCACCCCGTTCAAGATTTGAAAACACTCTAATAGTACCCCAATCAAAGTTAAAATTACACAGTACTAGCCCTCACGTTACATCAATAAAAATATACAATAAAATTCCTAATGAAATAAGAAAGGAAGAAAATGATAAAATATTTATAAAACGAGTCAGAAACTTATTAATTAAAAATTGTTATTACTCTTTGAATGATTTTTTTAGCGACGACAACATAATGGATTGACTTTTACTTCTCGATTATTTATTTAATTTTGTATTATATTATTTATTAAACAGTTATTGATGTAATATTGCATTTTTATTATGTATATGACAAGAATTTGATGTTATTTAATTTTATTCTTAGTGACTTATTAATTTTATTTCTTTTATTACATGTGACATTATTCTGTTATTTAAATTAATGAATTAATTACTATTGATATTATTTTAATGCTACTACAAACATTTTATTGAATTGTTGTGCCCGACAGGGTCCATGTGAACTTAATTTAATTTTAAGAACTTGTGAATGCAATGAAGAATTGAATTGAATTGAATAAACATCTTCATTAACCTACAAAACATAATTAACTAAGCTTATTAAATAGCATAATATTTTTAGTCGTAATATATCCTTTTCACTGAATAATATTAATTACACAATAGTGTTTAAAAGGAGGTTTTCCAAATTGACACAGTAACCTGATCCAATTGTTTTGAGCCCTGGGTGACCCAGTTTTCGTTAAAATAAAGCTTAACGAATTGTAATGGATTTTGCTCAAAATTCCACAATGGAACTATCCATTCCAATTTAAAACGAAAATCCATTGCAAAATAAAATGAATTCTATTAAACAATCGTTTGACAGGTTTCCTTTATAATTTTAAATAGGTAGGTATTTTTGTAATACTATAATAGAGGGCCAAAGCCAGCCGGGGTCGCGGAATTTATCTCATTACCGTGACCCCGGAACATAAAGGGCAACTGAAAGGTACCGTGGATTTTTGTCAGTATACGGTTGATTTTACCACGATAAAAAAGGGGTCTCGGTTTGTTTATTCGAATGCCACCTTTCTAAAAAAAATATATTTTCTTACCACAGGTAAAACATATCCTTCACAATAATCAATGTGTTCACCGATAAGGTTGACGCGTCCCGGCGCACACGCAGCGACCGCAGGTTGACGACCGAATGCTTCTGCAAACTTTTCGCGCGCCTGCTTCAGAAGCACTGCTTCGCCTTTCGCTATCGCTTCATTTGACATCTGCAAGTAACATTAGAAGGTTCATAAATGGTAGGATCTATCGACGAAAACCATCACTTCAGGGGCCGCTAATTGCCCGATGCCTCTGCTGGGCCACAACCTACCTAGACAAGTGGCAAGGGTTTAATATATTTTAAACTTTATATTCAACAGCATAAAGTTGAATATTGAAAACTACTGAGCGTTAAAGACCAGAACATAAACAGACCGAACATCTTCAGAGTTGGAAGTGGATAATGGGAGAATCGCGTTTTGACAGCTCTCATAAATATTAAATTAAACTTGTTGGTTGTTATTTCTGTGATTGCAATAAATGATTAATCTATGTTTCATAATCTAAATTGATCAGTTAAATCCTATCCTACTAATAATATAAATGCGAAAGTTTGTGAGGATGTACGTGTGTATCTAAATTATTATAAATGCGAAAGTTTGTGAAGATGTATGTAGGTATATTTGTTACTCTTTCACGCAAAAACCACTGAACGGATTTGGCTAAAATTTGGTACACAGATAGTTAATAACCTGGATTAACGCATAGAATAGTTTTTAGTCCGATTTTCATCCGATCGTCCGATCGTAGCGGGTGAAGCTGCTGGCAACAGCTAGTTGTATATAATGTTAATAATATTAAAAACCTATCAATGTAAACATCTGTACTTCACTAATATGGCAAACGTGTTTCACCAAAATAACAATGTAGCATCTACATTGTTATTCATCTTGGATGCAACTGTATGTACAGACGCTAGCACATCAACCCACCTTAAATTGTCAAATTTCATTAATAGATTTTCAACCTTATCACAATAGTCGAGGTTAATTTGCAATTGCAATGGTAAAATTTAACAGATTGGGGTATTTTGACCTGCTAACGTCTGTACACACATATTTCAACAAATCAAATTGTATAGCTGTCTATTGGTGAACACCCTTCTTTTTCAGCCTAATAACTTCATCATTTTTCAAAAAGTCTAAAGAAATCAACCAACTCGTTGGTGTCAATCAATGTCAGTGCGTCAGTAATCTACTTTAATGTCATTAATTAAAAGAAGTGCAATCAATTAAAATTAATGTGTCACAATGTCCACATTGTCCACTGACCACGTTCTTAGTAAAGTCAGTCTCACGACGATGGTTAAAAGTATCTTATATTGAATACAGGTTCACTTACTGCTCGGCTCCTATTTTTCGTAGCAAGATGCTATATAGCCTATTTTCTTCCTCGTTAAATGGGCATGCAAAATAGTACATTGTTATCCGAGAGGTAGATGTTACAAATTTCAGTGCCGAGACTGGATGAGGGCGCTAATAGTTCGAGAGACTATACATATAAGTAATTTACTCGAGGTAAACACTGTAGAGCAGTGGTGGCCCAGTGGTATCGGCCCCGACTTACGAGTTGTAGGTCGTGGGTTCGAATCCCGGCAGGCGTATTACTTTGTGTAATTTATTTCATCACCACTGCTCTCAAAACGGTGAAGGAAAACATCGTGAGGAAACCGGCATGTCCTAGAACCAAAAATTCGAAGACATGTGACATCCACCAATCCGCACTGGGCCCGCGTGGTGGATTATAGCCCACCCCCTCTCACAGAGAGGAGGCCTGTGTCCCAGCAGTGGGAACATTAATAGGCTGATGATGATGATGATGAAACACTGTGTTTTTCATTACGAATACGAGGAAAGTAAAAATAAAAACCTAAGTATTAGCTCCAGAAAAAATTAGTTTTGATCGAATTGTCGCCATCCAGCTTATTTTTTAAGTTCGTCATTACTCGTAAAAAAAAATAACAAGATTTTCCCAAAAGCTATGCATCTTCAGCTTTATAATATTATTATAGATTCAGCTTGCTTTTATTAACCGACTTCCAAAAGGAGGAGGTTCTCAATTCGGATGTTTGTATTTTATTTTAATTTTTGAAGTGAAAACTTCTTTAGCGGCGTTGTACACTTTTTCTGTAATGGGTAAAAAATTTAAAACTCGCGTCAGGGTCACGTGACCAAAACTCGCGTCAGGGTCACGTGACCCTGATCGAAAATGAGTAAGACGTCATTCAAATTAAAAATAAAACATAGTAACAAAAAAGTTTTCACTTCTACCGGCACTCCTGGAGTGCAACCTTTTTTTTTTTTTCGGGCAAAACTCTGTCGTTTAACAACCGATTTGAAAAATTCTATCGAAATCGGTAAACTAGCACTTTCTGAAAAGTAAACAAAAATCAACAAAAAACTAAAAAGTTTTCAACTTTGTCTACACCGATTACTCCGAGGTTTCTGGTCCGATTTCGATGGGTTTGGGTTTGATTTGGGTTGAATAGTGAAACTAAAAAGGATAAAATAAAAAACTTTTTCAAAAATTAACCGACTTCAAAACAACAGTTTCTTTAATGTCCTCACGACTCTTAAATAAGGTTGAGTATGTGAGTTGTTATTGTGAATTCAAAAAAAAATATATATCTTGCTAAAATCATCAAATGAGACTTCCAAACCAGGTTGTGACGGGATGACTGTCCAGACTTGTACTGACTATAATACTCAAAGGGAGGCCCTTCCGGCAAACGATCTCCGGCCACCCGAAGACGGTCCCCAGCCACCATAGGCACGGGCATGCGGGCAACGAGTAATGGGCGTGTCGCTATCAGACCATGGACCATGCCCGGGTCGACGGCGCGTTGTGTGTCAGCGTAATGACGGGGCCCCGTCTAGAGGGCCAAAGCCTGCCGCAGTCGCGGGACTTATCGAATTACCGTGACCCTGTAACGTTAAGGGCTATTGAAGAACACCGAGGATTTTAGTCAGTACGAGTCTGACCGTCCCTCCCGCCCTGCCCTGGGTGGGAGGACTCATTTGATGATTTTACCACGCTATAAAAAAAGGGTTTTAATTTTTTATTTATTTATTATAAAAAAAGGGAGGCCCTCTCAGATTAATGGTAGCTCTTTGATTTATTTTATAATCCTACCAGGTACATACTTAGTTCATGTTACTAAGGGCAGAATCAAAGACCCCACTTCAAATAGGGAAATCATTATCACATTAATTGAGTTATAAGATATTTAAAAGCTTATTATAAATACTCCGCTCTCACTTCAAAGAAACTCTTGAAGATAATAAATCATTCATATAAATACAAACGTTACATGGACTAACAGATAGGTCTCAATTGCAGATAACCCTGTTAGTTATCGCTCGTGACCATAAACTTGGCTGTATGTAAAGTTAAATTGGATGCTATCGAGCTAATAGTGATAGTACAATCAGATAAGTTGGCGCAGTCACCGAGCGATCGGACTGCTGAGTGGCGTGGGTTCGATTCCCGCAACACCTCGGTCCTCCACAACCCAGTAACTGGGCAACACAATACGCCATGGTCAATCTGGTTGTCAGACTAAAAGCAGCAAGTCTGACAGTCCCTTCCGCTTTTCCCAAGACAAAGAGAACCCGGTCTTGGTAGAAGCAGTTTGATGAATTTACCTAATAATCAAGAAGTAGTTGCTCCGAGCCTGGGCGTTTATGTATGTGAGTTATGTTTGCAAATTATCTATATATATAAAAGAACAAGGGTTTTTCTTTTGACTCGACTACAGCCGAAACAGCTAAACGCAGAAACTTGCATTTTGGACAGCATTTGCAGTCTACAATGTAGAGTGGCAATAAGATCGTTTGTATTGTATTGAATAGGCTCCAAAACTACTAGAGCATTTTTAGATTTTCCAAAAGTATCCTATAAGTAGGGTGAGCGGGAATTAAATTCACTAAGTTCGAAGTTAATAACACGCGCAGACGTAGTCGCGGGCAAAGTGCTAGTTATATTATGTAATTACAATTAGATATATATCGACTCTTCAGGTGACCAGAGGACTGGCTTATTCCTATGCCAACGAATCAGCATTGCCATACAACGTGGCAATGCTGCCAGCGTTCTGGGCACCGTTCCCGTTGACAGCGATGTGGATGAATTCTTGAGGTATTCCTCGTAGCGCTCCTGTTTTGAAGCGCTCCTATCTAAGCGCTCCTGTTTCATTCCTCTAAGCGCTCCCAAAAGGAGCGCTTGGAGGAACGATCAAAAATATTAAAATTTATTTCCTCGAAGCGCTCCCATGATTAACTTTCGGATAGAGATGGGACTATACTAACTGAAATTATCGATAATAACTAGATAATAAGTAGAACACATTGTTATAATATACAACTAGCGGCCCGTCCCGGCTTCGCACGGGTTTGGTATTTTTTTTTTGTTTGTTTTATTGTAAATCCTTTAGTTCAGGGTTTTTCAACCTGTGGGTCGCGAAGCCTCTTCAGGGGGGTCGCGAAGCTTCTCTAGATGAGTTGTTAAAAGTTGAGAACCTTACATTTATCAAGCTCTATTTCAATTTATTAAGCTAAAATTTTTCCTCGCTACGCTCGCCCATTAATGAAAGGTATGCTTATGAAGGTAAAAAGAAGTCAACTTTCTTAGGTCACATTTCAATGAAAACTTGTCTTATGTTGGTGTAGAAATAGTAGATTTACTGTCACACGCCGCGCTCATAGAGCTTTTAAATTAAAACTTGTTTTGTCGTACTACGGAAACGCTTAACTTTTAGAAACTCTGCCTTCAATCTTCTTTGTAGATTTGGCTTTTCATAGTCCAGAAATCTATACATTTTCGAGCTCGCTGCGCTCGCTCTTAAAAATATGTTTTAAGTTTCCATGACTGAATTATGTATAAAAATTGAGGTCATTAACCTCGATTTTTATACATAATTCATTTTTCAATAATGCTTTTGTGGAAACTACTATTGAAAAATGAACTACGCAGCGAGCGTACTCTTACCGTTTACGAACTTAAAAACTTATATTTGTAGTACAAAATGAATGTATACTCCTGCTTTAAGCTTTTCTTCTAGAAGGCGGTGTGGAAATGTCGGTGCACAGTTACTCGCACTAGACAGTTTTTTTAATTCAAATTTTGGGGCGGCAAGCTGTACAGGCCCAGGGCGCCGACAATTTGAAATTACGCCTCTGCTTGTAGATCATAAAAATATTTGCAGGAGTCGAACCAGCAACACGCAGCGCAGCAGTGCAATCGCTCGGCCACTTCGCTAACCGTGCCGTCAAAATTGAATGCTTGAAAAAAGCAAAGGGTAGGGGGCCGCGAAATATTTCTTCATACTAAGGGGGTCGTGCCATGAGAAAGGTTGAAAAACCCTGCTTTAGTCCACCAAGTAGATGAATATACTCGTAATCTGCCGACATAATTATGTTTTTTTTTATTGTTTAGAAAGCTTATGATTTCTTTCCATTATGTTTCCCAGTATTACCCGCCCCGAATTATGGCAATGAGTTGTCTATCGTTTACATCAATGGTAGAAATGACTTTCCTTGTCCTAGGCGGGGCGAGAGAGTGTCAGACTCTTACTGATTAAAACCACCTACTGACTAAAATCACCCGCTCTGAGCCGGGACCCAGTAACGTATTGCGCTCATACACATAAGAGTGCCGAAAGCAAAATACGAGTATTATTCTCTCAATTTCGTAATTTGGTTAAGCACCTTCGATGTCAATGATGTCGTCGATGAACAAAAAAAGAATGACACTAATCGGACTAGCCTCGTAGTAATCGATGTAAATACATAAAAAAAAAACATACCGACCGAATTGAGAACCTCCTCCTTTTTTTGAAGTCGGTTAAAAAAAAATATCGATATAATTCATTACGTTTACTTCATGCTTTTCCCTATTTTTAAACGTGGGAGCGCTTCGAGGAAATAAATTTTAATATTTTTAATCGTTCCTCCAAGCGCTCCCAAAAGGAGCGCTTGGAATGAAACAGGAGCGCTTAGATAGGAGCGCTTCAAAACAGGAGCGCTACGAGGAATACCTCGAATTCTTTGATGCCCTTTGAATATTTCTATTATTATTATTTGTACATACTAGTTAGCTTTTATTTATAGTTTAGATTACAATTACCCACGATACAGGAGAAAATATTACTAGTTTTCAAGCTATTTTTAAAATTAAATGAGAATAATTATTTCAGGTAAAAGTTACATTTTATAAAATAAAATAGTTTTGTAAATATTATTTCAGTTTGATTACAAACGATAACATTATTTAGAATGTAATCACATGTAATGATGGAAGCTGTAAACGTTTCAGATACGGCACACGTCTGACATTGAGACAGTCCCAAAGGTCATGTGGAGTAAACAGTTAACTCGATCCAGAGGGTTATCACATTAGGTTCTAAGTCCCAACCTTGAACCATTGTTTAACTGTTACTGTCTCTAATCTCTTTGAAAAGGGTTTGAAGAGAAATGTGGAGGCTGGAACTGCCACAAGACACCAATAGGTTTAAAGTATAATATTTTGCTGACTGGCAATATTTTTGTCATTGTCACAGTATTAATCAGCTTATTATAATGTTTGTGCTGATGGGACACACGCCACTTTTTTTTTAAAAGTAAGGTGCTAAAATTGTTGCCCAAACAGGATTACATCAGCCGTAATACAGTACATAAACACTGTGCGATATTAAAATTAGTTTCATAACATTTATTTTTGTGAATTTCATTAATCTTAAAGCTTGTAATACACATATGAGAAACTTGCATAAAAGTATGCAAGTTGCTGGCATTCCATTGCATCATTCACCCATCAGAAGTTATACAGCTTAATGGCATAGGTATAAGCTACTTAGCTTATTACTCGTACTTTCGTGCAAGTTACTGGCATCCGCTACGTGTGAAGTAGATACACCTACTTACTACTACTACTCACTAGTAGTAGAACCAAGAGATGATGTTAAGTGTACACAATTGAACAATGAACATTTAGCTATTTGTTTTGATAAAAAAAATAAAAACAATAGGTACTGTTTTATTATTCAGTGCATACTTAATATGATTTGTATTGCGATAATTGCCTGGTCTTTTTTTAATTTTGACAAGCCTACCACACTATTCCCAAACCACTGCAACACCTGAGTCGCCTTGTATACGAAGGGGCTTTTTTAACGTGGTATAATTATCAAATGAGTCCTCCCATCCAGGGCAGGACAGGAGGGACTATCAGATTTTTACTGACTAAAATCCACAGTGTTCTTCAATAGCCCTTTACGTTCCAGGGCCACGGTTACTCGTTAGTCCCGCGACCTTGGGTACGAAGGGACTAATATTTATAATTAGAAAAAAATGTGTAGTACCTTCTATTATGTAACACCTCTGCCTTACCTGTTAAGGATGATAGTCGTAATGTTCTGTCATCTATCTACACATATAATAAAAATGTAGAAAAGTAATTTTTGTACAATAAAAAAAAACTCAAAAAATATAGCCAGGGTTATAAAGGACAACCAATAGAACCCATTTCTAGCATTTTTAGATTTTTTGTCTGTTTGTCTGTATGTCTGTTTGTCTGTTTGTATGTTTATTTGTTCGGGCATCACGTAAAATGTACGAAAGTTATGTAGATAACTTTAATACACAACGACTGACCGTAACTTGAAGTAACATTTAGTTTTTGTTTCATTGAAATCGGATCAGTCTATCAAAAGATATTTGAATTCAAAGTTTACGGTCAGTTTACACCGAACGCGCAGTTCAGTAGCGCGATCTAGCTTGGAATAGAAAAACATATTCAAATATGGTGTGGACTGGAGTGGAGTGGTTTGGAGTGGGATGTTGTGGGATAAATTGGGATGGAGTGGGATAAAGTGGGATGGAGCGGGATGGAGTGGGACTGAGTGGTATGGAGTGGGATGTAGTGGGATAATATGGGATGGAGTGGGATAGAGTGGGATGGAGTGGGATGTAGTGGGATGGAGCGGGATGGAGCGGGATGGAGCGGGATGGAGCGGGATGGAGCGGGATGGAGTGGCATGGATTGGGATGTAGTGGGATGGAGCTGGATGGAGCGGGATGGAGCGGGATGGCGAGGGATGGATTGGGATGGATTGGGATGGAGTGGGATGTAGTGGGATGTAGCGGGATGGAGCGGGATAGAGCGGGATGGAGTGGGATGGACTGGGGTCGAGTGGGATGGAGTGGTATGGAGTGGGATGTAGTGGAATAAAGTGGGATGGAGTGGGATGGAGTGGTATGGAGTGGGATGTAGTGGGATAAAGTGGGATGGAGTGGGATGGAGTGGGATGGAGTGGTATGGAGTGGGATGTAGTAAGATGGAGTGGTATGGAGTGGGGTGTAGTGGGATAAAGTGTGGTGAAGTGGGATGGAGTGGTATGGAGTGGGATGTAGTGGGATAAAGTGGGATGGAGTGGTATGGAGTGGGATGTAGTGGGATAAAGTGGGATGGAGTGGGATGGAGTGGAATGGAGCGGGATGGAGCGGGATGCAAAGGGTGTTTTGAACGCTGCTAGGTGGGCTTTGAACAACAGAGGGCGTTTATCACAAACAGCTCAAATATTCTTGAAAAATCTAATAAATTCTAAAAATAATATAAAAAAAGGCGAAAATTAAGCGCTTCGCACTAAGAAAACATTTTTAAATTCCGACTTCCACGCGGACGAAGTCGCGGGCACAGCTAGTTATTAATATTATTTCAGCATGACACAACATGAATACAAGACACACCCATTTTGGATTGACAAATTATATTATTATCAAAATATGGTTTTATCTGTTCACGGGATTAAATTATTACTTTGGGATTAAAAAAATGAGATTAAAAATATTGTGGAATGTACACAAACAATATTGCAGCATTTGTATAAAAATCCTTTACTGAATATTTTATGTGTAAATAGAGTAGAAGATTACGGAATATAAAAATCATACATGTTTTTTTCTTTTTTTTTTGTTCATCCTTTTAATTTTGCCTGATAGACACCTTTTACACAAGTGCTATTCTCTATTAACACAGCCTTGTGTGATCATCAAATGAGTCCTCCCCACCCAGGGCAGGGCGGGAGGGACTGTCAGACTCCTGTCGCCCATTTTTTTTTTTTTGGCCCGCACCCACAGTGGCCGGACGTCTATCGCCGTGAGTATCTATCACTGCGGCTGGGGTAAAGGGCGAACGCTGTCCTATCCCTCACGCAGCCCGCCTCCTCCTTCGCGAGCATGACTGCTTCGCAGAAGGAGACTGGGACTAATGTTTTGTATAATAACCAATCGTGCGGCGCAAACGGTGAACGCTAGCGTCTCGCGATTGGACGATCTCAAAACCATCGCGTCGAAGGACAGAAGTCATAGAGTCCAGCGATGTGATTTCTTATAGCAGGTCTAGGTGAAAACCAGTGTTGAACTAGACATTTTGTTAAACTATAAATCTTGATTATTGAAATATATATTGAAATATAATACATTTGAATTGATTATTTTGCCGGCTCTTTGGTCGATTGACCCCGCTCAAATGGAACCCGCGGGATGAATAAACCAATTCATGATTTTGATTACTTTTTCATTGGTCGATTGGACCCGCTGTTCGAAATTACATTTAATTTAGAAAAACGTAACGCGGAATGCATGTGGTGCAACAGGTTTAGCCCTAAGTTATACATATACTAGCACTTCGCCCGCGACTTCGTCCCGATTATTTCGAACTTTGCTTCTATGAATTTCTTCTCCGGCCACCCTCTTTATGGAGAAGGCTTCGGTATCGATTGTAGATCACACGCCAAGTATTCTTTAAAAAAAAAAATAGACATTTATTTTAGATGTAAAGTTATTTCGGGACCTTCCCTCTTCAAGTAACATTCTCTGTTCAAGATTGTGCATGTAATCCCAACTTGTAATGATTGATATTGAGATTAATAAAGATTTTTTTGATTAGGTATTAATCCCTTTTTGAAAAGGTTACCTATAACAATTTAATTATTGCTCGTCGAACAATTAGTGATATCCTAGCTAATATTGCAAATGGGAAAGAAAGTTTGTTTCTTTGTTACATTTTCACGCTCAACCCACTAAACCGATCATCCTGAAATATTGCATATACAGGTGTACAGTCACGAGCAATAGTATATATACACTAAGCAGTATTCAAAAGCGATCTTCTGCTACCATATTGATTAAACGTTTGTCTTTTAATTAGACTTCTATTTCGGAAGCCAATACAAACTATTTCAAAGTAAATCAGTATTTCACGAGCAATTTGCGTTTGAATTTTGTTAAGTGTTTACATGTTATTGCTCGTGACTGTACAGAGATGGACATACAGACAAATAAAAACTACTTTTCCCGTAAAAGCAGCAATAACGTTAATATTGATATAAGATGGCGCCATAGGAACCATTTTAATCAATTTTATATTCTTAATTAAAACATGATGCGAAGCCACGCGCTAAAGCTGGTTCCTACATAATATACCTACTTACCAATATTATTAAGCTGAAGAGTCTGTTTGTTTAGTTGAACACGTTAAACTCATAAACTACTGGCTCGGCTTGAAAATGTATTTTTGTATTAGATAGTCTTTTTATCAAGAAAGTCTATAACGCTACGACCTAAAGGTGCCGAGCAGTACATACTACATAATAGTGAAACCAGGAGCAAAAACTACAAGACACCTCAATATTGCAAGAAACCTCTTATCTTATCTCTAAACATCGTAAGAAGTTGATCTCTCATCTAATTAATAATAATCTTTGCGAAATAAAAACAGATCAAAAGGTTAAATACTATACTGGTAATCCAAAACTCTCCCTCTGTAACATCTTTTAAACAAAAATTGAAAGAGCACTTCCTTTCACAATAACCATGATATTTATGTATATATTATTTTTATGTATTTCATATTATTTTATATATTAATATATATATATTTATTGTGTGTATATATATGTATATTTATTTTATTTTATCGGATGGTTTAAAAATTGAATTATTTGTGTGTACATTTTTCTTGTCCCCGTATTATTTTTCTCGAATATCAGTTTTACAGGTTGGCTGGAAGAGATCTCTTTTTAGAGATAAGCTCACCTTTGTGAACTAAATTTAAGTTAATGCTTTTATTGTAATTATTTTTGTACACAATAAAGAATATATATATATATATTTAAATAACCGTATGATAAGACTGAGTGTTCCAGAGGTAATAGCTAGTACTGGGTAGACCCTGATTTACAAAAATGGGGGACGCTTGGTACCCGAGTAGGGCAAACTACCCAAAAATTTGTGGTTAATTAATAAGAAATGAAAGAGAAAGGCCTGATGAAGGCTTCATTGGAAAGTGAGAAGATCCGATATTGATCGCGAGAGCGGCTGGAACGCAAAAGGCATTTATAGAAACAGGGTGGATTTTTATTGTTTATTCATAAAGAAATATAAATATGATACGCATTAAAGCATGCGTGGTCGGCTCGGTTGGAAAGAGCGTCGGATATACTGAATCCAGAGGTCACAGGTTGAAAACCTGCTCGCGGTTCGAATTTTCTTTTAATAGAAAATGTTTTGATTCGGTGATTTTTTCATACAATCTTCATATGAGTGTTGTGTTTTACCCAATAGCCAATAGTATGTAATATACGTCGCGTCGCCTGCTATTAAAATATTTGTTATCAGCAATAAAACACAGCTGGGTTAAGTTAACAAGTAAAATTGCGATAAACATATCGAAACAATAACGTTCCCGGCTATTTCATGCAACGTTATATATCGTTGCATGAAATAGTCGGGATCATTAAACTTGAAATGTATTTGTTAAAACATTTTCTGTACAATGTAAAGCTCTAAAATACTGCCTTTTTTTCAGAAAAGCACGCAAAATTTAACAGTTCATTCTTCATTTAAATACATATTATAACTTTACCCTTTCCACAAGTTTCCAAACACACTGAAAAATTTACCACCTTATTTCAAAAACGTCTTAAGATCCACAATAAAACTTCAAAGAATTATGAACACTATAAACACGGATTACCTTTTGTTTTCAATATTTTTGTCGTACACAACCGATCGAATAGGCACTCCGCGTGGCACTCAAACGATAGCAAACATTTCATAAAACCGTTTATTAATTCTTAAGCTGAGTGCTCAATAGAGTACAATTGGAGCACAATTGTATGACGCGTCATACATTTGTTGTGTGGTGCATTTAATTGTACTATAAGTGTATTGAGCTGTGTATACCGTGTTCGACATTTTGTTTCCGGATTTGTAAACAAATGTGAGACATTTAAAAAGTGACTCTAATCTACACTTAAAAAGTTTATATTGCAATACAACTACAGTACAGACAGTTCCGTGACTTTTTAAATTGTAACAAACGTGTATGGCTGTCTGTACAGATGCCAACCCATCAACTTACCACAAATTTTCTCTTTTAAAAGTACAAAATTTTCAACCTAGGTATCACAATAGTGGAAGTTTAATATTTGATTGGTAAAATTTCGAATAGGTTGACCTACTGGCGTCTGAAACATACAATACATCATCAGTGATAACAATTTCACTTTGAAACAAAGAGCGCAGAATTTCGTGATAAAGTTTTATATTATGATGTTCAGTTGACTGTGATTGTGCGACAGATTTATCCCAAAATAATATAAAACTACAAAGTCTCAGTGAAAACAATTTAATTTTAATCAGATTAAGTTAGATATTGCAACAATAGGAGGTTTCACGCAAAACTCGGCTCAGATGGCGTTACCAGCGCATGACGTCATTTACTGTATGGTCAACTCGGCCAACTCGGCGAAGACCGTCTGGCGGGTAGGACCGTACAATAAGCAATAAACAAAGTCTGAATAAAAGCAGCAATAAAATGAAAACATGGTTCATTCAAACTGTTAAAACTTAGTTTTTTGTAGTTCGGGTTGTTTGCTGTGGTTATTCAGACCTTGTTTTATTGCTTATTGTACGGTCCTACCCGCCAGACGGTCTTCGCCGAGTTGACCTTATGATTATTATGTATGATACCACAGAAAATATAACTCACAACACTCGAAGCTACTACACTTGAACGTTGTTTACGTTATGCGCTTGCAGCGCCACTGACGAATAAAACTCGCAGTGAAACCCCCTATATTGGATACAGACCTTTAAACAAACAAAGGATGTGTGACTGACTTACAGAAGTACAGTTACGGGAATGAAAAGTGTTTTGTGTGGTCAGTCAGTCGGAGGTGTGGTCGGTAGGTTTTAGTATAATGATAATAGCTTGTTTTTACCCTCATCCTATATAGCCTTTAATTGTTTCTTAGTTTTCATCGTTCTCTATAAAAATTCATCGAAATCGGTTCAGATATTTTGTAATGAAAACGGAACATACTCGTATACCTTCATAAACACAATATTTTATGGCTATCTTGCATCACTGTCACTCACACTTCAATAAGATTTAAATTAGGTGTCTGTCATACTGCCCTCGTAATTGAAAACACAGTAACTACGAAAGTGCCATTTTGTAAAAAAAAAACTCCATAGTACATACAATAACCAATAAGAGTACCTACAAAGCTAAACACAGTAACTTGAGTTACTATGCTTTCCATTACGACGGCAACATAGGTAAAATAACTAAGAAAAAACCGCAGTGTGTCAGTGTGTTAGTATTAAGCTTTTTGAGAAAATTAAAATGTACCTATTTATCAAACACAAATAATTTATGTATAAGTACTGCATTTTTATTCCACAAAAATCGAAGTACTCGCCTAATTTGGTCTACATTAGGCTGAGTACATCGAATGCAGGACAAAAGCCTCGCCGGAGGTTTAATCCACGAATACAGTTATTGTACCTTTTCGACATGGAGCCAGAAATATCCTTGAGAGCAGTAGCGACCCCTTTGTGGAGTATCGTAACGTTAGATGTTTCACAAAGGACTTCAAAGTCAAAGTGCTCTTATATTTGTCAGGTAAAATACTGAACCCGGGACACAGCAACGAATACTTGCTTCTTTCAAAACCGTAATTTTACTTGCTACTGGCATATCAACATCATTTAGGACTTAGGACTCGCACACAAAACCGCAAGTTAACATCGCAGCAAAATCCCCATCAACAAAATGATCCGCCATTTATTGAATTCATTTGTTACAAAAATGTGATGAATAAAGAACCGCTCTGCTAATTTTGTGCAAACTTCACATAAGCCATCAACAACTAAATAGTCCAAACAAAGCCTAAACATCTGGTTTGGATAGGTGAGCCCGTTCTTGAGTTATAAAATTACAACGAAAAGAGGCATTGATTTTATAAATACAACGTGTAACCTTAATAGCGCAAAACCTCTCATGGGGTAACTCAGCCCATGTTACTGAACAATGTTTGATCAAAATCTTTTGGAAAAAAAGTAAAAAGATTTTTCATACTGATGGGCTCGATCAATTTCTCATTTGGTATGATTTTTTTTATTTTTATTAACGTAACACGTTGTATAGGTTAGTATTAGTAAAAGTATAAAGATATAGATATAGATTATTATAGTTTGTTAAGCAAAATCACCCATCCTCAGAGCAACCTGGGTAAGCGTGGCTTAACCCTAAAGGTCGATCTGAAGGACGGTGCTTGACATTTAACCACGAGGTCCTTATATCTACTACATACACCTCCAAAAATAAAATCGGATTTTCAAATAAGCCGCTATAAATTCCAATGTCTAGTATTTCATGATTTCATTCATAACTTCGCAATGAGAAACGACCCACATGTATTCTATAGCTCGCACTTGAAATAAAAATACCGGCAGTAAGTAGGAGTACCTAGTTTCCTGAATCGTATAAAGTCGAATCTTTTTTTTTAGTGTCTTAAAATTCATCAAAATATGTGTCATCCCACCCCGGGCAGGGCGGGAGGGAATGTCAGACTCGTACTGACTAAAATCCACGGTGTCCTTCAATAGTCCCTATTCCCTAGTCTGGAGTCGTCACGGTAGATCGCTTGTCCCGCAATCCCGGCAGACATTGGCCCTCTAAGGGAGCCAAATATTAGATTAAGAATGAAGAAATGAACTTCTAGAAGACTTTATTAGGTACTCGTATATGTTGACTAAAATAAATGAAAAGGGTCTATTTTAAAAAAATTAGGCTAATTTGTTTGATCATTAAACTATTTGTTTCACACTTCTTAATCATCATCATCATCATCAGCCGGAAGACGTTCACTGCTGAACGTAGGCCTCCGCCTTAGGGTTGAACCACATCTGGCAGCACGGAATCGCCTTTTTCCGTCGCCCTTTCTCTTTCTGTCGCTTAGAACTGCCATTTGTTAGACCGAGACAATGCAATATCACGTAGTATGTAGTTCAACCCTTAGGCTGACCGCAGACTTGAATCAAAACAGTTTTAAGACAGACTATTGCTTTACAAAAACCATGAAGATGCGCACACTTACAACAAAACGTCTCATAGACAATATTGTCTAATAGACACAAGAACTGCACAGCGACAAGTCTGACACTGAACAGTTTTGTTTCAGGTGAGCGGCGTGTCGTAGACAAAACAGTTTTGTTTATGTTTTAAGACAGACTTGTCTGTGTGAGATAAAACTGTCTTAAAACAGTTGTGACTCAAGTCTGCGCTCAGCCTTAGACTTGCATCAATCGGTTGCCCGCGACTAGGGTTACCATATGACAGGCTTTTGCCGCATTTGACAGGCATTTTAAGGTCTAGACAGGCGTGCGGCCGGCATTGGTCTGAGACAGGCATTTTTAGATTTCGCGCCCGCGGACGAATAACACAGGAAAATTACAAACATGTTTCTTGTGAAGATTTTTGCGTTTATTTATTAGAAAAGAAAGAAGTATTAAAAAAAAATGTCCTCTGACGAATATCAGTAATAAAAAGGTCCTTCGTCATTATTATCTGTTGGCTTTTACTTAATACCTACAGCGTTTTGCATTAGACAGGCATTTTTCTGAAAATTCAGGCATTTTAGGTACCTTATACAGGCATCCCTCTATTTTCATATGGTAACCCTACCCGCGACCCTCACGATGTCGTCGGTCCACCTAGTGGGAGGCCTGCCTACGCTGCGTCTTCCGGTCGCCACTCGAGAACTTTTCTTCCCCATTGGTTGTCAGTTCTACGAGTGATGTGGCCTGCCCATTGCCACTTCAACTTGCAAATTTTATGAGCTATTTCGGTGACTCTGGTTCTTCGCCTTTTTATCCCGCAAAGAAACTCCGAGCATAGCTCTTTCCATCGTTGAGTGATAACGTATGGCTCTGAAACGTGGTCTTTGACTGCTGGCCTTTAAGAGAGTAGTTTGTAACAAATGTATAGTATTTTTTTAACAATAATATCTAAACTTTCGTTATTGATCAAACAACTGGCACTAATTTCCTCACTGATAAACAACATTCAACATAAATCTGATGTTTGGGAAAAAAGCAGTTCAAAGCCTGATGGTCGGAAGCTTGATGGTCGGAAGCACAACTATAAACTTTACAAATCACAAAATAATTAATATAAAAATCCCTCTTAAAGATTGATTTGGCAAGTTAGTTATTCTTCTCTAAAAGAGAGTCTTTTAGAGAAGCTCTAGTTTTGAACTTTATGTTCTGGAACATAAAGTAGAAAATCTTCTAAAGACAAACCGTAACGCTGCTTCCGCGCTAAATTTTTAATGAACAGCACTACAGTTTTTGTAGCTAAGAAAACCAAAAATCGACGATTTTTAATTCAGTCCAGTTAATTGATTAATTCACTTAGTCAGGGAGATAAAATCAGTCACTCACTGCTAAAAATACATTAAAATTCAATTTATAAAAGGTGTTTTTTACAGGGTATCATTTATTTCTCGATAATAACGGTAACAGTATTTTGAGGAAAAAAGGACAAAACCTGATAAACTTGGGTTTTTTTCGCAAACAGTAGGTATTAGGTTTGTTGTATGTATGTTGACACACCTACTTTTCCGCAAAGGTTTACTCATTCACTAACAATTTTAATAATTGCTAGTAGATGTTTGTTTACTACTAATTCATCAACTTTCAGAAAACCCGACGATGGATTCTAGAAACATGATGCATTTCGCCTAGCCTGTTTCTTATTTCTTTATTCAGTAGAATTTTACCTTCCTTTTCAATAGGTACGGTAGAAATGCTCATGCGTTGCTAGTGTCCGACCGAAACTGATTTTTCAGCCGAATTTTCGGCCTTTCTCTCAGTTTCGGCCGAAACCGAAACCAAAACTTTTTAAAACATTTGAAATTTTGTTTATTTTTAATTTACTGTTTTTTTAACATGTCATCACATACAGGGTGAATTTTTCAACTGGGATGGCTGTATCTCAAACTATGAAGAATATCGAAAAACGTTGAATGGAGTCTCAAAACCAATTTGGAGAAAACTAACTACCGCAAAGTTATGGAATATTATACAATGTGTCCGGACACTCCGGACACGAACTAGCGATACTTGAAGGGGGATATTACAGTAAATTTTACAGAAATCGGATGAGTTATTTCGAAGATGAGCGTATGATAACGAACATACCGACACGTGATTTGTGTGAGTACCTACATTTCAAAAAGAAGACATATTAATTATGTTCGCATTGTGTACATTGTAAACAGTGCATGATAAATACAGAAAATAACTGTTATGTAAAGACTTGGTGGAGCATAACAATACTTGAATAAATCACTCTTCACTGTAGTTTAGCACACATGCAATTTTGTTAAATCATATTTTCACAAATACCGTAAGATTATTTCAAAGAAGTCCACTATTTCCAGTTATTACTATAAAATATTTATCGACTTCACCTCGTAATTTACTTGCTGAATAAAAGGTTTTATTCAAAGGTTTTATTTGAGTCAGACAGATGTGACAACCAGTCTTATAATAGGCCCGGTATTCACCAAAGCAGAGAGGAGAGGAGATGTGTTTGAATAACCAATCAGATGTTCGCCGAAACTAAGCGGAGAGATGTGGACATTTGATTGGTTATTCAAACACATCTCCTCTCCTCTCCGCTTTGGTGGATGACGGGCCTTACCATGAGGTATCGTATTGCCCAGTTAATGGGTTACGGAGGTCCGATAGGCAGTCGCTCCATGTAAAATACTGATATCCAGCTGCATCTGATTCGACTGGAAGCCGACCCCTGTCCCCAATACAGTTGGGAAAAGGCTGGTTAGATAGTGATTTGAGTCAGACAGAAGAAGAAGATGAGAAGCTAGTCAGCACGCGTAGCATTTCATCTCGATGAAGTGCTACGCGAAGACAAAGTTATTTTGTCTTCGATTCTAAAGAATTTTTGGCGGTTGAAGAAGGCTTTTTTATATATATCGTTTTTGAAACTATTTTGGTCCTTGGCTATACACTCATGAAACTGTTTCTTTGGAAGAGAAACTCGTATTAGACCACCATATCGCCTGTTGGAAGTAATGATGCCGTCGACGGTGAAGCCCGCTTGACTAGAAGTAAAATTCACTCCGTTTCACCTGCACATAAATATCTTTAAAAAGAAATAAGTAAAATACAACGTGTAACGTTAATATAAAAACCTCTCTCGTCCATGTTACTGAACAAAGTTTGTTGCAAAAATTTTGGAAATTCGCAAAAGAAATATTTTGCTTTTTCATACAAATTGAGAAGTTGATCGGGCCCATCAGTATGAAAAATTGCGAATTTCCAAAAGTCTTAGAACAAACATTGTTCAGTAACATGGGCTACTCCACGAGAGGTTTTGCGCTATTAACGTTACACGTTGTATAACTTGATCATCACAACAGTGATGTTTAATAACTCTTATCAATCCGCCGTTGTGTCCTAACCACTAGAACTGACATCATTATCAACTGTTTATACGCATTGTTTATAACCCCTCCGTCTGATAGCAAACGGGAGATAACTGATGTTGTAAACCGTTGAAGCTATAAAACTAAAGCCGTGACGAATTCTCAGGGAATTTGTCAGGGGGGATTACTTTGTAGATACTGCCAATAATTTGCAGTGATAATTAAACATACTAATGATATAAGGGGCAACAGACTAATCCATGCAAGTTGATAAAATCTTTATCTGCTTGCATGGATTAATGTTTCCATTGCATAAGTGTACGTATGTTTTGACATTGACACGATATTTTTCATCACTTTTTGGACAGTATTCCTTACTGGTGGCGTTAAAAAATAGTAGTAGAACTCATTCGACTATCCCAGAACTTTTTAGAATTTAAAACTCGCTCTCCTTTTTTGTAAGTAAGTAAGTAAGTCTCCTAGGTGGAGGAGGTTGGACTCTCAGACTCTTACTGGCTAAGGGCTAAAACTGCGTTAAATGGTCAACTGCGACGGGCGGGTGCCCGTCGCAGTTGTGTCAAGTTCGTTGCGTGCCAAGGTGCGGGTTGCGTGTGCGTCCTGATCCGCATCGTACGGACGGCTCATCGGCAATGCCTTAATGCGATGCGTACCGATGATGTCATACGGAATGCCGATCAGTCGAAGCGATGAAGGTGTCATCGGCAATCCGATTGCTAATACTCGCGTCGGCAATCCGATCCCTGCCGACACAGAAATCCGTTTGATGCGATGCGTCCGATACGTACGATGCGGACCTGTGGACGCTTACCAGTAGCGCGACGTTTCCTCTGCCATCAATTGAACGCTGAACTATCGCGGCGTAGACGTCATTCGGAACACGGGGACGGTACGGTACGCCTACGCCGGACAAACGCTAATGCCACTAATGCGGAAGCGCTCTTACTTCACATTCGCTTTGCATTATAGACCTTAGACAAAACAAGCGAAACAACATAACGGAAACATTGTCTTGTTGCAAGAAGAAACGTAAAAACAAACAGTCTAACTACCTACTGAGACAGGTTCTATTTATTCAGGTGGGCAAAAATTCAACAGTTTAAAATCAACCTCAAGGAAACGTAGTCTCTAACAATCCGTAAGACCCGCATTGCAGTTCTCAAGCCAGAATCCAGGAGTATTTTCAGAGGTGCAATGCAAACTGTGTTCATGCTTCGCTAGTTCCCGTCAAAATGCTCATGTTATTCTAGATAAAAATTCCTTAGTAAGCACGTTCAATACGTGATCTTGTTCAAGATTAAACGCATGTTCCTTAAAAGCAAATAAACCTAAGACCCCTGTGATCGGGTTCAGCTTTACATAGTACGGCTTTACCACTGGTGAATGCATAAAAAAAACGGTTTTTCATGCAAAATGAGGAATTGGTCGGGCACATCTCTGTATGAAAAACCATTTTTTTTTGCGAATTTCCAAGTTTCTTTGACCAAAAATTTGTTCATTAACATGGGCAGAGTTACACCACGAGAGGTTTTGCGCTTTTGGCGTTAAGTACACGTTATATACTTACGCTTTAAATCAAAAGGTTTTCTACATACAGCAATTTATCAATATTTTTTTCAATCTCAATCCAAATCCCGCTCTCTTGATTTTGACTGATCGTATTTCTTCTTTTGTCACGTAAACCAAAATTGGCAAAGATACGACACTTTTAAATTGGCAAAACGTCACACGCAAATACAGTAGATATTTGCTTGTTACGTCACGAACTCCCACTCTCAAATTTTGGGCATTTTACATTTTTTTTATGTGAGATGGATTTGCTCTTGACCTTAATCTAGGTCAGGAATAACTAAGGACAAGGTCGACGATAGAGCGAGCTTACCCAGAAGACGCCTGTTTACTCTAACTTAAAACAGATTATGGCTGTATGCGTTCGGAAATACAGACGCAGGCAGAGAGTTCCATTCCTTCGCTGTCTGCATTGTAAAAGACGTTTGGAAACGCTTAGTGCGAATTGGTGGTATGTATAGCAATAAGGTAAGGATGGTAATTTGCCGTGCGTCTAGACGTGTGATGATAAAAACTTTTTCAAAAAAAATGTAACCGCCTTCAAAAACAACCACAAAAAGGGTAAAATAACCTTAAAAACTTTTCGAGCACTAGAATTTTGTTATCCGTAACACCGGTAGTAACATCGTTAAAATCTCTTACATTCATTCCCTATGTCGAAAACTACTGACCCGATTTTGATGAAACTTGCAGTATTCTCTAAGTTGAACGATACCTAGAACAATAAGAAAAGAATTACTCAAATCGGACTTGTAGTTCCGGACATAATTATGCGAACACAAACATAATTTACTAAATCAGTTGATGCCAAGTCCTTACTAGAGGAACACAAACAGTAGGCATACAAAGTACTTCACATGATATAATTTTCCAGCATGTAATCAAAACCCGAGACATCAAAGATTCTTTTGAATCCGACAATTTAAATTCAAATGAAAAATATGACGAAAAAGAAATGAACGTCAAGGCACGTTTCCAAGCAAGTCTTTCATACAAATATGACGTCACACTTTTACTCGCACGTTGCTAATATTTGTATGATCTACAACTAGTGTTGTTCCGGGTCCAGGCGTTTGTGTATGTAAGTTTATATGTTTTTTTTAAAGTTATTAAGTTAGTCCATCAAGATATTTTCAGCCACGGAATCTGGAGTTTTGGGGGGGTATTACAACGTCGTAAAACCAGGTTTATTCCGGCGAGTGAAAGTGACAGAGCTATACAAGTCGTCTAGCGCCATCTCGTTCACTCACTGGAACAAGCCTCGTTTTAAGACGTTGTAATACCTCCCCCCTGGACTTTAAAAAGTGAGTGTATAAAAAAAATTAATTAAAAATTTAAGAAACCCCCGACACAAAAACCAAGATCCCTTTAAAAAGTACCAAATAATTAAAAAAAAAACTAATCTTAAAGCACCTAATTATGTATTAATAATTATAAAAAAAAAACGTCGCGTTGGGGGACCGATCCAAATTATTTATTATCTACGATTTTTTTCGGTCCCCCAACGTGCCGTATTTTTTTTATAATTATTAATACATAATTAGGTGCTTTAAGATTGAGTTTTTTTTTATTATTTAGTACTTTTTAAAGGGATCTTGGTTTTTGTGTCGGGGGTTTCTTAAATTTTTAATTTAATTTTTATTTGTTACTTTTTATAGGCGATTACAGCACAAATAATTTAATAACCCGCGTGATAAATCATCTTTAGCAGAATTGCAAAGACTGATATAATTAATTGACACCCTCACTTGACAATCAGATTTCGATTAGATACGAAGTCCATTAATAGCCCTTTACGTTCCAGGGTCACGGTATTCGTTAGTCCCGAGACATCAAACGATGCTAAGAACACTCTCAATTTAGTCATCAAAATTCCCTTTCAGTTTGCTTTGATTTAAGACCGCACTCGAGTTTATTTGCAAAACCTCGGTTACCCTTCCTCACTTTTACCCCCACAACTTTTAAACGGCTCAACCGATTTTCATCAAACATGTCTAAGAACACTCGCACGTAAATCACCTTTAATACAAAAAAAACTAAATTGAAATCGCTTCATCCGTTCGGGCTCTACGGTGCCACAGACAGACAGACAGACAGACAGACAGACAGACACGTCAAACTTATAACACCCCTCTTTTTCCGTCGGGGGTTAATAAAAAAGTGGTAAAATAGGTTCGCTCTTGGCCTGAAGCAAAAATTAGACCTAAGACGAAGAGAGCAATAAACAACCAGCCAATTCATAGCAGTAGTTTCTATACTAAAATACTCGTCCATGCTAATATTTGAAGCTGAAGAGCTTGTTTGTTTGATTCGACGTGCTAATCTAAGAAATACTGGTTCGAATTGAAACATTAATTTGTGTTGTGTTATTCTATTTAACAAGACAGGCTATAACTAACATCACGATACGACCAATAGAAGCTGAGCAGCGGATGAAAACCGAAAAGCTGAGCAGCGGATGAATATTGAAAAGCTGAGCAGCGGATGAAAAAAAAAAACTGAACAGCGGATGTAAACTGAAAAGCTGAGCAGCGGATGAAAACTGAAAAGCTGAGCAGCGGATGAAAAAAGAAAAGCTGAGCAGCGGATGAAAACTGAAAAGCTGAGCAGCGGATGAAAACTGAAAAGCTGAGCAGCGGATGAAAACTGAAAAGCTGAGCAGTGGATGAAAACTGAAAAGCTGAGCAGCGGGTGAAAACGCGGGGAAAAGCTAGTATAATTTAACTATGTTTTAATAACATGTCTTTCTAACATATTACAGTATGTTTATTTTCATAAATTCCTGCGGCTTCTGAGAAATTCAAGTAAATTAAATGTAATTTTACTAAACACAAGATTCAAGTTTTCATCTCAGTTGTTTGCAGATGAATATTTGAACAGCCTCCGACACACTAAATATTCAGATATGCGTTACCCACGCCTCTCACTAAAACATGCGCTTTTGTCTGACTATCAGGTGGTGGTTGTACACTCTCTCCGAGACACAGCAATGGGCAAAACTCATGTAGGGGAACAGTGTATAAGACGGGAACGCTAATAATCGCGAGGTATACTATACACTCTTTAGGCATACTAACGTAGCGCAAGCGCCATCAGGACATTAATAAATGGCGTCCTGTTGACGCTTGCGCTACGTTAATATTTTGTTAGTGTGTGATCTCCTATTATACCTCGCGTCCCGTCTTATCCCCTACAGTATACAGTACACAGACACCTCTTATATAGAGTGGAAGGCCTCTCCTTAGTTACTAAAATGACTACACGCTAATAGCACTCGTTTCCGGGATCGCGTATCTTTAACCGGTAACCATGAACTGGTACGTAAAGGGCAACTGAATTACCTGTAAAAGAAAAAGAGGTTGTTACCGAAAAAATAGCCGTATTGATCATACCGGTTTCAGTCCCTGCCTTCAATAGCCCTTTATGTTCCGGGGTCACGGTAATTCGTTAGCAGCGCGACGCCGGTTAGGCTTTGGCCCTCTGTAGAGGGCCCCCGTCATAATGACGCGTGGAACACAACGCGCCGTCAAGCCGGGCATGGTCCATGGTCGGACAGCGAGTCGCCCATTACTCGCCGCCCGCATGCCTGCGTTTACGGTAGTCGAAGATCGTCTGGCGACGTTCGTCGCCGTGGCCGTCTACCACTACGGCTGGGTGCATAGGGCAACGCCTTCATAGGGCAACGATGGGCGAACACTCCGAGAATAGGCGACAATTTGTAATAGCGCTGGTCCGCTGGTCTAGCCCCAGCCAGGGCGTCTGTCGCTTGACTACCTCTCTCGCCCTGCCTCTGACTGTCTCGGCAAGAATGTACAATCACCTTCACACTTTACTGAACAAAACGCAAGTTTAACAACCTTTTGACAAGTGCATTGAAGTCTATCTCAATTCATTTGATACGAGGAGGCATTCGAGAACATTCAATAGTGTGTATCATGGAACACTAATGTGCTGTCTATGGAGCGTAATAAGTACTTAATGACTGTAATAAATTGTAAAAGACGAAATTCACTCAATTCAAACGAATCTTCAAACGGTCTGGTTCATTTATTTGGTTCGTACCACCAAAACTCACTTAGAAGTGAGAATAATTACAAATTTTAACATTATAAAAACCTGTTTCTGTAAACATTATAAATTCCAGCAGCTCGCGTATCATAACATCCTTTTTTTAACATGATAAAATCATCAAATGAGTCCTCCCACCCCGTTCAGGGCGGGAGGAAATGTCAGACTTGTACTGACTAAAGTCCATGGTGTCTGTCATTAGCCCTTTATGTTCCGGGGTCCCGCGACCCGGCAGATCCGACCCGGTGATCAGACAACGAGTCGCCCTTACTCGCCGCCCGCATGAGAAACGGTTTCATCAACGGAAGAATAGACAGAAACGCGCACATCAAAGAGCTCTCAGTAATCTGACGGCCAAAGCCTGCCAGAGTCGCGACTGTATCATAAGGTAACCGTGAACCTCGAACGTAAAGGGCTATTGAAGGATCACTGTGGTTTTAGTCAGTTTAAGTCTGACAGTCCCTTCCGTTCCGCCCATCAGGGTGAGAAGACTCATTTGATGATTTTACAACGATAAAAGAGTACCTACTCGGGCAAATAAAAATTTACATTGTAAAGAAATAACTTTGTCTGTTCTCGGTAGAATAGAGATAGAATAGTCATGCTACGAGTTCTAATCCCTCTTCACTTTACCTGAGACTTTCACAAGAAAAAACACAATCTTAGTGAACCTTCATAAAGTTAACGAGAAACTCGGCCCACAGTCTGCGTGAAAAGAAACAAACAAACAATTCAACAATTGCGCTAAAAGGGTTCCTAGTAAATCGGGTTGAGGGCCACAGAAATAGCGGAATAATGGATAACCATAACTCATCTCATAAGTGTGTTGGCCGGCAAGTTAATGACCGCAGTTACTGAAATGCTCTAGCTGATGGTACTGCCACAGTATAGAAATCATACAGTAGGACGACGCCTTTGATCTCGGGTAAAATGCCGACATCGTCTAGACAGTTATGCATCGGCCAGGGTTGTCACAGGTAAAGAATATTTATGAAATTATTTATTTATTGCAGATCAACATGGATGGCAGAATTATAATGAAAACAATATTAAACACTTATATAACAATGAAAACAAGTTTTAACCCCCTCTTTACTGCATGTATTATTAAGAAGTTGAATGAAAATAAAAAATGCAGATAAGACGTATACTAAGAGATTTAAAAATTGAACTGATGCATTTGATAAATAGTTACTATGCGACACTGACGACGTGGACTGCGATTTTTTTTTAATTTTAACTTCCAAATAAATAAATATCATAAATACAATACAAATTAATAAATAATAAGTATATTCTAACCGAAAGGGTACTTACATACATGTGAAAAAAAAATTGCTACAGACTACCAAAATGAACAACTTTTACTATAGGACCAACTCGAGACAGATTTAAGTTATTTAAATGGCATTTCGTAACCAGCACCCCAATTTATCACGGAATTGGCGTAATACATTTAAATTGACGCCCGCCATCTTCGATTTCAAAAAGAATGACTTTTTCGTTACACGCACCCCAATTAACCTCGAAATTGACACCCATATCAAATTCTAAAGAAAAAATGACGTCCGCCATCTTGGATTTCAAAAAGAATAGCTTTTTCGTAACAAGCACCCCAATTAACCTCGAAATTGACACCCATATCAAATTCTAAGAAAAAAACGGCGTCCGCCATCTTGGATTTCAAAAAGAATGGCTTTTTCTTTACAAGCACCCCAATTAACCTCGAAATTGACACCCATATCAAATTCTAAAGAAAAAATGATGTCCGCCATCTTGGATTTCAAAAAGAATAACTTTTTCGTAACAAGCACCCCAATTAACCTCGAAATTGACACCCATATCAAATTCTAAGAAAATAAACGGCGTCCGCCATCTTGGATTTCAAAAAGAATGGCTTTTTCGTTACAAGCACCCCAATTAACCTCGAAATTGACACCCATATCAAATTCTAAAAAAAAAACCGCGTCCGCCATCTTGGATTTCAAAAAGAATGGCTTTTTCATTACAAGCACCCCAATTAACCTCGAAATTGACACCCATATCAAATTCTAAGAAAAAAACGGCGTCCGCCATCTTGGATTTCAAAAAGAATGGCTTTTTTGTTACAAGCACCCCAATTAACCTCGAAATTGACACCCATATCAAATTCTAAGGAAAAAATGACGTCCGCCATCTTGGATTACAAAAAGAATGGCTTTTTCGTAACAAGCACCCCAAATAACCTCGAAATTGACACACATATCAAATTATAAGAAAATGACCTCCGCCATCTTGGATTTCAAAAAGGATGGCTTTTTTGTAACAAGGACCCCTAATAAACTCAAAATTGATACCCGTACTTGGTAAATTAAAATACGTCCGCCATCTCGAAATTCACCCTTGGTAATTAATAAAAAAAGTCCACCATCTTGTCATGGGACATACAAATTATAACACAGTCATATAAATATAATATTAGTAGAATTTCCAAACAGATGCCCTGTGCAATAACCTATTAAAAAAAAGGCGTGCGCGGGTCGGCCATTTTAAATAAACAAATAAAAATAGATACGCACGTCACACGCGATAGCCCTGAATGATAGAGCCCGACATAGTAACATCGTTTTGTTCCCAAGTCGGGCTCGGCTTACCCGCGTCTCACCTCTCACACCCCGCACGATTGCCCTGTCTAGACGTCTTCGTCGGACGACTGTAGGATTATTAGACTGTGGTACTGCTGTCCACCATCAGGTTCGTGCTCTGAAATTTTAATCAATTTACGCTCACTAAAGGCGTTGTTCAAGTTCTCATACAAAATGCTTTCGGAGACGATACGAATACTTTTTCGAGAGTGATTAGTGCTAGGGGTACAGATTTTGCACTGAGATCTTTTTATTTATTTTTTATTTAACAATAGGATCACGTTTGACTACGATCTCGCCTGATGGTATACGAAGCATACTGGTCTACGATGAAGCACGCTTACTTAATATTATTAATATCTGATTGACCGAGCTTCGCTTGGTTTTTAAAATAATTATATCTTGGGAACCGAACTTTTCTCGAACCTGGGACCTTGATAAATCGATTCCTTGAGCCGAAAACCCCCTAATCTGTAACTTTCATGAAAATCCTTGGAACCGTTTCCGAGATCCTGATTATATATAAATTAATATACAAGAATTGCTCGTTTAAAGATATAAGATTAACCTTTCAGTCTTGACTTGAAGACCCTAAAGGTTATTGCTATCAGAAAACACAGATCCCTGCAGGGAATTCCATTCCTTAGATGTGCGCACAATAAGTCATTAGGATATAGTTATACCGCCAGGTCTGGATTTCCGGAGCCAGAACGGCTAGATGGTGTACACTGGAATTCATATTTCGGTTAATACCTAGTGACATTCTACAAACCCCACAAAAGAAGATAGTGTAGCCTATCCAAATGCCTTGGACCACACAAAGCCCTGATATAAGAAAGAAAGAAATAACATTTATTGGCACAGACACAGGGTATATCACAATAATAAACATGCAAAAATTAAAAAGAACAATAGTGTTTTTTTTTTTAATTTAAGTACTTAAAACTATTGGTACAAAATAAATATATACTTCTTTTTTTACGTGGTAGAATCTTCAAATGAGTCCTCCCACGCAGGGCAGGACTAGAGGGACTGTAAGACTTGTACTGACTAAAATCCACAGTGTCTTTCGATAGCCCTTTACCTTCCAGAGCCCTTTACTCGATAGTCTCGCAACCCAGGCCTTGTTATATACGAATAAATAATCACACTAAACTTTTTATTTCGACCGCCTTTTTTATGGCCCCATCCCGATCCTATGTGGATAACATTTAGATACTTTTCCCCCAAGGGCAGATCAGCAACCCATTTGCAGCTGAGTCAGCATTCCCATTCAACTACGTGTTAATTTAACACCTTGACCCAATAACCTAAACATTGGAACGCTTTGAAAGCTTCAACAATACTTTCAGATAAAAAATAACGTAGAATCTATTGAAATTGAGTTCATAATGTCTATATATTCTTAGAGGAGCCCGTGGCTAAATAATTACAGCCGCACAGGTCGATATTCCCGGTTAAGCCGCGCTTGCCGAGGTTGGTCTGTAGCTGGGTAACCATCTATCATAGCGAGTTTCCTCGGAAAGCACATAAAGCCGTAAAAAGTAGATCTTTGACAGTCGTTAATCACAGCCAGAAGCTCGAAAGTCTGACAACCAGTCTTACCATGGGGTTTCGCGTTACCCAGTGACTGGGTTGTGAAGGTCCGATAGGCAGTCGCTCCATGTAAAATACTGATATCCCGCTGCATCTGGTTCGACTGAAAGCCGACCCCAATATAGTTGGGAAAAGGCTAGGCAGATGAATGTCTATTATTCTTCAACAATCAAGACCTTGGGACCGGTGGTATATTTTGAAATTAAAATAGTTGCCAAATTCAATGAATTAAAATAATAGCATTCCTTTGAAAACTTGCATTCAATACCCACGCAGGTCGCCCGGCGCTGGTGATAATGCAATTATGTGCATGCGTGCAGTGCATCGCCATTGAATGTGTGTGAGGTTGTTGAACTGAATCATTCTGTTATCGATTCTTCCGCGTTTTAGTGACGACAATATAAAAAAAAAACATAAGCTTGCACTGACTGAAAATCCACGTTGTCCTTCAATAGCCCTTTATGTTCCGGGGTCACGGTAAGGAAAAAAAGTCCCGCGGCCCCGGCAGGCTTTGGCCCTCTGAGACGGGGCCCCGTCATTTTGCTGACGCTCTTTGAGGCGCGCGTGAAACACGACGCGCCGTCGCGTCGACCCGGGCGTGGTCCATTGTCGGATAGCAAGCTTTCCTCTCCCTCTCGCGGCCCACCTCCTCCTTCACGAGCATTACTGCTTCGCAGAAGGAGGAGCAATAAGTATTCAGAAAATGTTATCGTTCCTGTGAACCTTCTGTGAAAACCAACTGGCCGTGGTAATTGAAAACTAACCTTTAGGACAGGCTTAGACTGTGGAACAATAAATGAATGTGTAGTAACCTATATGTTTAATAAATGTTTGCTTAGGATACACAAAAAGTTTTCTCATTATTTATGTTTGATCTTTTATAACCTTCAAAACTAAAAAGAGATTAAAAGCAATATTAACACGTGTATCCGAAGTTTTTGAATATAAATCATAATATTACAAGCATTACAATGAAAATACAATGAAATCCACCCAAAGCGAAAAACAAAGTTAATTCCTAGTTTCAAATAGGAAAACACGCGTGTGCACATCAAAAACTAATAGTCACTATCTATACGGGTGCATTACTCTATCTATTTTGCTGAAAATTCATCGAATAGATTTATAGAATAGACCTTTAGATTCTCTATTATTTTCATTATAAATATTGAGTTAATTAATTTAATTTAATTTTTTGAGAAGATAAATAGTACAAAAATTTTATAAATAGAGTGTACAATTGTACAGTAGATCGACAAACGGGTATGCGATTCATGCTTGTGCGACAGAAGTGACAGAACTGTACTGCGACTCACTCACTATAATTCGAAGTACGCTGGTGCGACACACTGAAGTTCGACACAATAACATCAATGAGACATGTTGAATGTTACTTGAATGTTGTTTTAAGGCGCGATAGTAAAATTACGTTATATTGGGCAGAGCCTCTACCATGAGTTGTCATTGCGATACTCGATCATAAGCATCGATCGCGTTTACCGCTCTCATTGGTTGCGAGTTCATACAATCTTGGAGCGGGCCAATGAGAGCGCCAAACGCGGTCAATATCGATGATCGAGTAACCTAATGACAACACTAATGGTATGGGTACCGGCCCGAAACGGGGCTCCGTCGAACTTGCTGCCTGACCTCGCAGTACGTGAATTAGGGTGGATCGCACAAGTCCTTGATTAGTCTAGATTAATGGAAGCTGACTACAAAACATTAAATCAGACCTTCTGTGGCAAAAACTAAGCTCTAATGCGGATATTAAGGACAGGCACGAAGCGACGAAACTTCTTTGACTTGAAAATAACTTAATAGGCCGGATGATTAATCAAGCTGATTAAATGTAATATAGGCACTTTCTTACACAGCACAAAATCAACGCCCCCGCAGCGTCTGGAGTTCGCATTACTTAGATAGATAGCTAGATCTATGTCCTAATTATTTTTATTGCGTTTGGTTTTTGGAACTACGTCGGAAACACAACTTTGGTCATAGAAGACAGAAACTAGTTTAATGCGCTCACTTATTCTCACTCTTTAACCAGATGAGACGACTAGGAAGAAAATGTCCAAATGTTACGCCTTTTTAAGAAAAGCGTAGAACACTAAGCACTGCCACATTGGGTCAGATGAGCAAGGGATGGCCTCGAGTTCACCGCCCCTGGATTTATTCCCCCACCTAAATCTTAGCGGACGAAGTATTTCGCCTATGAATTTCCACCCTCCAGAGGTTTTTTAGCAAGTGACACAAATAAGTTGGGCATTTACTCCTGGATTTAAGTAGAAAAAAAGTCCCATGTTTACTAGACTTTTAGTGACAAGGTGAACCGTATGACCTTAAATATTTATACAACTGCTTATAAATAAAATTAAGTATGTATGTAGGAAAATTGAAGATCCTTCCTGGAACTTCTCCCGAAAATTTTATAAAATCTATCACAAACCTACACTCAATGGTCCTCGAGTAGGTAAATAACCATCTTTATGTAAATAAATTGTTGATCTGTTTATTTACATTGATCGATAGCTTATTTTGTATAAATAAAAATAAGTTCGACAGGTCATCTTCGTGACCCATGTTATAGTAGGTGTGTAAAGTAAGTGGGTCCTATGCTGTGTCAATTTAAAATGGCCGGTCTTTTTCAAAAAGTGCGTCTGTGAAGCCCTTAGCGGGTTTCGTCACAGACAGGGGTTTTTGCACCCCCTGTCTGTGGACGAAACCCGCTCTCAGGGGTTCCTTGGATATGCGGAAGCTCTTTTATTGATCTGAATCATTTCTAAATTAAATTTTCTACCTAGAAAATAGTACTTTGGTAATATATTTGTTGGTAATAATATTATACAGCTGGTATAATTACTGGGTACCTAAATATTCAGTACATTTTGGGTCATATTTTAATATTATACCACACTTAGCAAGCCAACAAGAGTATTTATTTATAACCTTTTATTACTATTCACGTAATAATATCACACAAGTCGTGACTCTCATACAATTATTTTAAATAAATCAAGTTTTAAGTACAGAAAAAAAATGAAGGCTGCGACGCGGCCGTCTGTTTACTGGCGATTTAGCGGTAATTTTTTCTCTACCGAGAACTCAAAACGACACTTGCTAGCTGTCTCGCTCTACGTAGACGCGTTTTAATAAGTTGAACAAAGACAAAAGTAGTTTTATCGCTGTTTTTTCACATGAAATATGTGAGCGTAGACAGAGCGACCCGGAAAGGGTCTCTCCACAGACGCGGTCAAAAACGACATAAATGACGTTGCGGCCCGATTCGGGCTTCCGCACAGTTGAGGGGACCGTACCAACTTGGGTTGGTCTAAATCTAAACTTAGACAAATTTTTGACTGAAATAATCATATTCTATAAAATGAAACGCATAAAATGTACTTGCAAATACGCAAAGAATCCAAGCCGAATAGCCTGTTATCAATCCATCCACTCAGTCATTTTAAAACCTAGACAAACTGAAAAAACGCGAACAAATGAAAGCAAAGAAAGATTCGTGTAACGGAACGCATTAAAACTACATTTCGTTCAACGCAATGGTGCTGTTGCCGAGATAACCAGACAATAAAGTATAGTATTTATAATCAATTTATTAAATGTGCCATAACCGTGAATAAAAAAACAATGCAGCATTAATAAAACTACATCATAATTATGACCGAACAATGGGGATGGCAACTCAAAGCTAATCGTAGATGGCGCTGCGATAGTTGGTCCCCACGTCTACCTTGTACAAAAAAACAAACAAGATTATTTGTTATAAAAATTGAGTATAAATACAAAACAAATATGGAAAATTATTCGTCCATGCAAGTACTATATCGTCGGCTAAGAGTGTAAACCTGCTAACTCACTTTTACCCAATTTTACAGGAGACAGATAAAACTTAATAAATTTGAATTTTACAATTTTAGGTTAAAACCAAAAATACAGTTGGTGTATTTTTGGATATTCTACATTACTAGAAATTAATAAAACAGTGAAATTTGGTTTTTAATAAGTTATTAGTGTTTTTGTGACTTAGCTGGATTTTTTTGGTAGCAAATGTTTAATTTTGTGGACATAGCAGGTTTTTCGAAAAATATCCAGAGTAAAATTAATTTAATTGTTAAGTTAATTTTACTTTATTTACAAAACATAACTATATTATAATTTACTATATTAATATTATATATAAACTATAAGTAAAAACTGATTGTTAATATAAAAAAAGTTTTTCTTTTTATATAAATTCAAAGGGAATCAAAGAATACGTCCACATCGCTGCAATGGGAACAGTGCCGAGAACGCTGGCCACATTGCCACGTTGTATGGCAATGCTGATTCGTTGGCATAGGAATAGGCCAGCCCTCTGATCACCTGAAGAGTCTACTAATAGCCTGGCGATATCCTCAAAAACGTGAGCACTCGGACCCAATGGTTCTAGAGTTTCAACCCTTAATGGCTCAACAAATAGCTACTAGCTAAACCAATGTATTTGCGCTGCTTGGAGTTTTCAGCACCTGCATCAGCAGCGCCAGCACTACACGCTGTACTAGAAAGATGGGATGACGCAAGGGTGTCGACACATGTTGCATCCCACACCACACCACACCTACTTAGTTTCCATGGCATTATGGTCACACCATTTGGTCTGTCGCCATCGTCGCGTGCCAAGCCTCTGGGTTCTAAGACGGCTGGCACCCCGGCGACTTATCCCACTGTCTCTGGGAAAACGGGTTCACGGGCCGATCCGTTACCGTGCTCAGATACGGATTACGGCTTCGGCACCTTTGCATCGTTAAACACGGACAAACTATTAGCACCTCGTTTGCTCTCGGGACTAAATAAGTAACTTTCACCCCTTGAATAAAAATGTACTATTGTAATTTATTACAATAAGTACACAGTTTACAGCAGTGCAGTGGTGGTCCAGTGGTATCGGTCCCGACTTACGAGTTGTAAGTCGTGGGTTTTACCATGTGTAATTTATTTCATTATCACTGCTCTTAAAATGAAGGAAAACATCATGAGGAAACCGGCATGTCCTAGAACCAAAAATTCGAAGACATGTGACATCTGCCAACCCGCACTGGGCCTGCGTGGTGGATTACAGCCAACTTTTTTAGAGGATAACAAGTGGATAATCCAAAAATAAACTTATTTATTGAATACTAGACGTAAACCGAAAAGTGAATAGTAATAATAAAGGCTTGCCTCTACTATATTCCAACCAAGAAACCTTGAAAAAATCGAGTTAATTGACCGAAAACTAAATTTTAATTGGACGGAACGTTGTCACGCCGAAAACTCAATACAAAATGGCGTCAATCATGGAGTTAGCAGCGCAATTTGACTTAAGTTTATTTGGCTGTTTTACGCATCACACTTTTTTGCCGATGTTACGTTGAGAATGTGGGTAGCTGCTTTTACAGACTGTGTGGCTTAACTTTCTCTTACAGACTGCATCAAAATGTCATTTTTGGTCAAAAGTGGAGTTAGCAGGTTTACACTCTTAGCCGACGATATAATAAAAGAAGAATTAAGACGCCGCGGCGCATCTACAAGAGGAAAAAAGTGATTTAATTGAGTGGTTATACATTTGATTTTACCGTAATAAATCCACAATTACTTGTAGTTGAGGTTTCAATTTTTGAGTTTAGGTATGTTTTACCTGTCCTCTCCTTTATCAAGAATATAATGCTGGTTTTGACTTTCTATTTTGATAAAATATCATAATGTTTTAAGTCAGTAATTTTAACCTTTTTTTTCTATTTAGATTCGAGAAATATCACAATATATTTAATTTCTTAACACCACAACTATTACAAAACTCGTTCCAGGTGATAATTCTTCGATTTTCGAGCAATGCAATACTGGTACTTAACCTCCAAAAGAAAAGTAGATATTATTTTGAAAAGTGTATTCCATCATTTTTACAGCTTATTACACAACATCTAGTCATTTTACATCAATAAAATGGTTTTTTTTCTGAAAATTCCTTTGATTTTACAGTTCTTTGGGGACCAAACTGTCATTTTCACTTTGACACTTGCCTTCCCCATAGACCGCTTTTAATAATAATTTCTATCCGTTCCAATTTAAGTAAGCAGTCTTCGCTTTGACAATGACAACTTATTATCACAACTGTCACTGTCATGTAATCATCACAATTGATTGGGATTTCCTTTTGTAATTTTATAAAGTTTTTCTATTTTGTGAAAACATAATACAAATAGACGAAATTAAAAATGGCTTTTCATTTAAAAGATGTGACATTAAAACCAGATAGGCCTAAAACGTTGTTACTGAAGAAACATGTAGATTATTTGTCCAAGTATGGAACTGAGAGTGAAGACTATGAATATAATATGACTGAATATCTTCGAATGTCGGGGATTTATTGGACTTTAACTGCTATGGAATTAATGGGAGCTTCTGACAAGTATGTACTCCTAGTTTTTAATAATAAATGATAACTACGTTGATAAAAAATAATTAGGTTATAATTGCCTATCTGTTATCTATTCTGATACTAAAAATTAACCTATGTATCTCTACAGACGTTATTATTTTTGATAACTCAAATGAATTTCCGTGTTAAAATTATGGCTGAAATTCTATATACAGCCAGATATCCCACAAACAAGGTTCAAAGACAACTTAAAAAAAACATTTTTTTTCAGAATGCCTAAAGAAGACATCATAAAATTCATCAGTTCATGCCAGGATAAGGAGACGGGTGGCATCTCAGCTGCCTATCCACATGACCCACACATATTATACACTTTAAGTGCTGTGCAGGTTTGTCTTTTATAAAACCTTAACCTTTTCAGCTCTTTTTTTTTCATTTTTAGCATGGTAAAATCATCAAATGAGTCCTCCAGCCCTGGGCAGGGCGGGAGGGACTGTCAGACTTCTACTGACTAAAATCCACGGTGTCCTTCAGTAGCCTGTTATGTTCTGGGGTCACGGTAAGGAAATAATCCCACGACCCCGGCAGGCTTTGGCCCTCTGAGAGGGCCCCGTCATTATGCTGACGCTCTTTGAGGCGCCCGTGGGACAACGCGCCGTCGACCCGGGTATGGTCCATGGTCGGGCAGCGAGTTGCCCTTTACTCGCTGCCCGCATGCCCAACCTTTTCAGCGCTTGGCTAAATATCAATTGCCGTGCCCCTAGCGCCCGGCTACAAATCGTCCTTTCCTCCTCTCTCTTTCCTCTTAAGCTCCGATTTGTAAAATATCATGGTGTACAATAAAAAGTATAATATTTGTCTATCCACACAAATAGAGAGATATAGAATAGATGCAATAAAATTGAACAAAACTACAAAAATCATTGTACATTCTCTGTCGCATAAATACGACATGGGCACTAGGGGCACGGAAATGTTTGTCGCGTATATACAACTTGGGCTGTTAAAAGGTTTAAGGTCTGATTATCATTTATTTGTTTTGTTTGATACTAGTGGTAGCTCAGTGATCAAACTTCAACCATTATGTCATTCATTTAAAAAGTTGTATTATGTACTCCTCCCATAAGCGACCACACAAATTGTGCCACAACTACGTTTTATTTTGTCTGAAATGTGAATAAAAGCATGACAATAATCTCTATGATTTTCTTTGGAAAGGAAAAATTCGATCCGCGGGCAGGATTCGAACCCACGACCTTCGGATTCAGTACATCCGATGCTCATTTCCAACCGAGCCACCGAGGATCTTACTTGCCGCGGCGAATTCTTCCTTCCATTTCTAACGTCTCATGGTGTTAATGCGTTTAATATAAAAATATTAATCTCTATGATGTATGATAATCTGTCTTAAAAGAATATACATATATTTCTTTGCTTGCAGGTCCTCGTAATGTTCGACAGACTGGATGCTATAGATGTTGAGGGAGTTGTCAAATTTGTGGCGTCTCTGCAGCAGAAAGATGGCAGCTTCTGTGGTATGTGTTTGTATAGTGTACTGGTGGCCTACCATGAACTATTAAAGCATGAGTCTTTAGGCTGTGGGAAAGAGATGGTGCTAGACGACTTGTATAACTCTGTCCCTTTCCCACAGCCCAAACTGGATCGTGTTGAGAGCTTGTGGTAAGGCATCTCATTAGCAAAGCCTAAGATTTATAGATAGTACTTAAAAATTAACCTTAAACACAATATTACTTACTTTAAAGTTCATGCACACATTCCCAAAACATTTATTATCAAGTGCATCCTTTAAATATAAACATTATAATTATGAAATTAAGGTTCAGTTTCGAATGATGCATGACTAAGCTAAGCTTGTGCAAAATCTGAGTTCAATTTAACAATAGGGCTCTTACATGCCCATCTGATTATTTTACTATTGAGCAAACCATTCTCGCCTTATCTACACTGCATAGACAATTTTAAACCTTATTGTAACTGCTTTATGACATCATTTTGACCAACAGGTGACCCATGGGGTGAGGTAGACACAAGATTCTCATTCTGTGCAGTAAATTGCCTCTCACTTTTGAACCGACTGGATGCAATAGACGTTGACAAGGCCGCTAGCTTTGTTATTAATTGCATGAACTTTGATGGAGGCTTTGGATCCAAACCTGGGTCTGAAAGTCATGCGGGTAAGTTTAATTACCAAAAAATATTTGCAACAACTTAATTGTTTCCCATTATTTTAATAGAAAGGATAAAAATTTTGTTTTCACGAATTTCACTCGTGTAGAATTTAGTAGGTGCTCAGACTCAATAACGACAGAAACAAAATGTTAGTTTGACTTAAGAGTAATTTGTTTTAGACCTGGGTGTTTGTTTATGTGAGTTTAAATGGACTTAAGTCGCGAGAAAGTGTGGTTACTTCAAGGCTTGCCATGCTATACTACCAACCACATCATTGCTCTTCATTAGCCATTAGTGGCCAAATGCAAGCCTATTGTTGATTTAAAAAAGGAAGGTAGTCAAATATAATTTTCGACATACAGAAACCATATTTGACGCATTCGGACGAATCTAGGATTTCAGCGACGTGGGAGCGTTATGATTTTTTAATGAAATCAAGTGGAGATCCAGTTAATTTTATTTCGGAAACTGCCGCCGCTGCCGCACTCAACGCAAAATTCGAGGCAGAGACCTTACAATCAAAGTAAATAATAACGAAATCAATATTTTATTTTCCAGGGCTTGTATACTGCTGTGTGGGTACGCTATCTATTTGCAAGAGGTTAGACGCTATCAAAATAAACCGCCTCGCGTGGTGGCTGTCTGAGCGACAGATGCCCAGCGGTGGGCTCAATGGCCGGCCAGAGAAACTGCCAGACTTGTGCTATTCTTGGTAAGGAAAATTCTTTGGATAGTAGGGAAAGCTCAGTCCATTTTCTATGTCTATGAACATAATAGGTTAAATCTGCACCTTCCATAACCAACTGACAGTTCAAATTTTTCCCTCTAGAAAGAATAGAAAACAGTTATTGGCAAAGACTTAAGCAAATAATTGTTTTCCTCTCTTTCTAGAGAGTATAGTTAATTTGGCAAATATTGCTCAGTCCATCCTTTTAGTCTATGAGATGGGTAATTTTTGTACTGCCACTAAAAAAATACCCTCCTTTTTTCAGGTGGGTGTTGTCATCACTGACAATAATAAACAGACTGCACTGGATAAAAAAGGAAAAACTAGAAAATTTCATCCTGGCTTGCCAAGACGCAGAGACGGGCGGTTTTAGCGACCGGCCGGGTGATATTACGGACCCATTCCACACGCTTTTCGGTATTGCCGGACTGTCACTATTAGGAAACACAACTGTCAAACCTGTGAATCCAGTTTACTGTTTGCCACAAGAGACTATTGACAGACTGAAGTTGGAACCACAGATACACAAACATTAGCGATGTAAATGTTACAGTCAATGCTCTTTTTCGTTCAAATGTTTTGACTGTTTCCAGTCGGAGCGGATATTATGTGTGTTTTCGTGTTTTCTCTGTTAAAAATCTGTTTTAACAGCTAACGCTTTTCTTTGTACGTACAGATCAGACGCCAGCAGGTCAACCTACACGAATCTGTCCAAAGTTCATCAATCGAACACCTTCAGTTATTGTAATAAGGTTGAAAAACTATTAGAATTTGATCGATTGAGGTAGGCTGTTGTGCTGGCAGACTGCAAAATGTTTTAAGGTTCACAAAAACACCGATTTATTTTGATTGATGTCAAAAAAACTTTGATAAACAGTTTTGACTGTAACATTTATTTCTCTAGAGAAGGGTATATTAGAAAGTCTGTGCACATAATAAAAATTGGAAGAGCCAATATGGCAACATTTCAACTAAGATTACATTTCTATTTATAGATAAATAATTATGTATTACTCGGAAAAATGTATTTATTCTTATGCCTAAGTAAGCATCTACTTATTAAGAAAATAAATGTGATAATTTCAAATCAAGACTTGTTTGTATTCCTTTCTCTCTTGATTTGTCCATAAAATAACAGTGGTAAGTTAGAATTACGAATGTAAGTAAACGGGAATTACATTGCACCCTTCGTTCACTGATTGCACCAACGCAACCTTATACAAAAGTATACAGTACTCTATGAAAGCAACTAAGTGAAATAAACAACATGAATTTAATAACGCTAAATATGATGGGTGAAGCGGCATTGCAGAGGTTTTATTTTGTTTCATGTATTACAATTTTAGTTTTTTAATCTGGGTAGATCATGGACCTAAAAAAAAAGGCGGACGGAACTTCACTAAGAAACGATTGAAGCACCAAAATGGCGACCGTGTTTATATGTGTGAGTTTGTATAGGGATGCCAGATGAAGGAAAAAATTACCCATTTTTAAACAATATTTAATTAAGATCTCCCTTGAACTTAAGTTTAATTACATTTTTTTTGTGACAGATACCTATTTTTAAAATAAAGGTAAAATAATTTAAGCACATTGGATATAAAATATTTACAACTCGTTTAATATTAATAAAGTTTTACAATCCCTTTTGGTTATTCAAATTTTTGTAGACTTGTCTTTTGCTATTGACACATCTAGAAATCCCTTCTAATTTACTTAAATGGTGAAAACGAATGTTTAAGTATTTTTCGCCTATAAATATTTAATTAAAGCTATTTTATGTTTCATTCCTACACGTCTACATTCCTATTCCATGTCTACACTCCCTTATTATTTTTATATAATCATTTTTCCATGCATCATTTGCCGTGGGGAAACTTGTAAAAAAAAATATTTAACGAAAAACAAAAAACCCGACTGCTTTAAAAAAAACTAAAAAGAAAGAAACAAGCCCAGTAGTTAAGAATTCACTCATTCACACTCACAGTCGGGGCCCATTCAAATTATACCAATCAAATCTTCCCAACGGGCCCCGACTGTGAGTGTGAATGAGTGAATTCTTAACTACTGGGCTTGTTTCTTTCTTTTTAGTTTTTTTTTAAGCAGTCGGGTTTTTTGTTTTTCGTTAAATATTTTTTTTATTTCATACTTTTTAGTTACTATTCAGAAATTATTGTTTTGCTAAACAACTTTAAATCGTTATATTTCCTAAACTATTATTTAAAATGAAAAATGATAGAGGGAACCTAAAGATGATTTTAAAATACCTATTCAACGATACCCCACATGACATAGTTCATCGACATTTTTTTTTTTCATTTTGACAATTATGGCGTCTGGTTGTCGCTGTGGTGAATTTTGATTACTGTCATGTCTTTAGTGACACTCGCAAGGTCAAGACGAATCGATTAACGTAAAAATTATCAAAATCGGCCAACGCATTTGGTCTCTAGAACGCCACATAGAAACAAACATACATACATACATACATACATAGACTGATAAACACATTACCCTCCTTTGCGTCGCGCAGTCGGGTAAAAATACAGAAGAATACAATAACGATAAATAGTAACAAAATATAAATCTCCCAATTTTAAAATAATTTGAACCTTGAAATAGTTGCAACACTGATTGATTTCGAGATGTTTATAAAATTTATTGACGTAAAATCGAGAAATAAGCTTCAAAATGACATGTTTAACTATGAAAAGTGATCCCCTGCCTTTTTTAATTGAACTACTATGGTTTAGACAACTTTTTGCAACACATGACGGCATACTTTGATTTTTATTAGACAAAATAACACCGTATGAAACCGCGAGTGTCGTTCGAAGCGTAATGGCCGACGGCTGACTTACTATGGTGTGAATGTGTGTGTGCCGGCTTGTGTGGACAAGCGCACTGACTTACTATGGGTGCTTCAATTCTTTCTTAGTGAAGTTCCGTCCGGCTTTTTTTTTAGGTCCATGGGGTAGATACTGACTAATCAATATTCCTTTGCCGTGAAAACACTTTTGTCTTGGCATAAAACCTTGAAGCCATGCCAGAAACATTACAAAAATAATACTGTCAGTGTCAAGTGTCAAAATAAAGTTGCATATGTCAATGTCACAATTGAATTTCGTACAAAAATGTAAACAAACTCATAACCTAGAAACACAAAATCTGGCTAGAATAGCTGTTTAAATTTTAATTTAATTTTAAACTTTACGTCAAATAACTGAAAAAACAATAATTCGTCATGATAACACTATACTGTTTTCAGTTTTTCCTATTTAGCACCTGTGTTCATATATTTACAGTGTTTACATACTTTGTTTATTATAGTGATTTAGTAGCCACTACATATTTTCAAAAAATTCAACCGGAATACGACTATGTCATCGGTAAGAGCTATTTGTAAATATTGAGGCTTGAATATGACATTAATTTCAGAAATAGAATGCCAAGAGCTCTTTCAGTTTTTTTTTTTTTTTTGTAATAATTCTCGACTTCCATCTTCTCTATTATTCAAGATCAGAGGCGTTATTTAAATATATCTATATTTGACCAGTAACATTCATACTGTGTAATCCAAGGCCAGCCTACTGAGGCTCGAAATGGCATGAAATGATGTAGGGCGGTCTGTTCGTCCACCCAGTATTGGAAGAACAGACCGTCTTACATCAGTAACACTGGCATCCTCACCAATGTGTATCTTATAAACTTATCTTCTATAATTCTTTTTACAGTTGGTTCCGGCACAGCAGGTTCAATCATCGCCCATAGACTAGCAACAGAAACAAACTACACCTTCATAGTCATAGAAGCAGGAACCAAGAGTCATGCTTTACTTGAGGCACCGGTACTTGGTCCATTCTTCCATGGGTCACTGTTGGACTGGCAGTATGAAACTGTGCCTCAGGAGCATGCTTGTTTTGCTATGAAAAATAATGTGAGTCTTATTTTCCCTGAGTAATATTATTAGTAAATATAAAACTAGTGATTTTTATTGACTTGTTCCATAAGTTGGTGCAATGAACCTTGGACTAAACTTAAGTATATTTTTCATAAAGTGAGCACAAAAAATAACTAAGATATCATAATTTATATTTTTTAAATTTTTGGATATATTGCAATAGGCAGTCGCTCCATGTAAAATACTGATATTCAGTTGCAATATTGTTGGGAAAAGGCAGGCAGATGATGCAAATAATTGCAATACTGTTCCTTTTTCATCTAACCACTACTATAATGCTTTTCCTTTCCTCTTCTAATAACATTTCGTTTTTGTTTTCAGAAATGTAAACTAGCCCAAGGCAAGATAATGGGAGGCTCGTCTAAGCTGAACAACATGATACACGTCAGGGGTAACCTATCACACTACCTGGACTGGTTTCAGGGAAAACACACCAAAGAGTTTATCACAAAACAGTTTGAACTTGTAGAGAAAAATATTTTACATCTTAATGATGTGCAATACCAAAGTGAGTTAGCCAATGCTGTTATAGCAGCTGCTAAGGAATTAAACTATGATAAACTAGGCTTAGATTTTAAACTAGGTTTTAGGAAAAATATAGTCAGTCAAAAAAATGGAAAGCGATGGTCCACTTCTGATAATTTAGATCCAACCAAACATGTAATAACTAATGCTTTAGTAGAAAATGTAATTTTAAATGGCAACACTGCTCTAGGCGTCAGTGTCTTACAGTCTGGAAGAAGAAGTAATATTTACGCTCGAAAAGGCGTAATTTTGTCAGCTGGGACAGTCAACTCACCTAAAATTTTGCAATTATCAGGAATTGGTCCAGAAAATTTATTAAAATCCTTGGGGATACCAGTGTTAAAAAATCTACCAGTTGGTAGAAATCTTCAAGACCACATAGGAACTGGATTAGACTTTGTATTATTTAATAAGTATGTTTCAATTAGTGCTTTGGATATGATCAATCCAATTAATGTGTTGCAATATTTCATTAATGGTAAGGGCCCATGGACAACTGCAGGTTGTGAAGTAATTGGTTTCTTGTCTACTAAAAACCAGACAGAACCAGATTTACAATTCATGGTGTTGCCAGTAGGTTTATCATCAGATAGGGGTAGTTTATTAAGAAAAAATGTGAATATTAAAGATGCAGTATGGGAAGAATATTTCTCAAAAAGTTTTGATAGTTATGTAGGAACTATATTACCTCTTATATTACATCCTAAAAGTAGAGGCCATGTTTCTATCAATAGTACTGACCCTAACTTACCGCCATTGATAGACCCTAAGTATTTATCACATAAAGACGATAGAGAAACCATCATAAATGGTTTAAAACTAGTTATAAAATTTGTTAATACGAAAGCAATTCAAAATGTTGGGGGTTACATAAACAAAAATCATTTTCCTGGATGTGAAAATTTTGAGATTTTCACAGATTCATACTTTGACTGCTACATAAAACATTTGACTTTGACAAGCTACCACCCTGTTGGTACTTGCTCTATGGGGTTGCCAGACTCGAAAAATACGGTAGTGGATACTTCTTTTAGAGTTTTGGGCATTGAAAAGCTGTTCGTTGCCGATGCTTCAGTGTTGCCAACTTTGCCCAGTGGGAATATAAATGCGGCTATCGCAATGATGGCAAGCGTATTCTTTGAGACTAATATTAGAGAAAAGGCTAACATTCCAGTTTGTGATAAATATGATTTGATTTTTGAATATTTTTTTAATGTTTGTTACAATAATACTGGTAGAAATCAGTGATTGGATAGTAAGCAGGGAGATATGTTAATAAGTACTGGAATTAACCACTTACCTTAAAACATGGTGAGTAAAACACGATGTTTGTCGCATCGGCTGGTACGCTGCGTGTCACAAGTTCGATTCCCACAAATAATTTATAATAATTCCAAGAAATATTCCTTCCGGTACAAATATTGCCTGGCTGTTTGTGTTGTATTTAAATGTTAGTACTCAGTGTTGACTCGAGACTATTCAAGACAAAACTGAAAAGAATTTTAAAATTAATTAATTTACGTTTTCCTCAAGTTGAGTCTCAATTCACCTCCGTCCGTATTCAGCCCGTTTCGCTACCTACCAGTTTGAGATTAAATAATACCGAGATTAAGCTTGCTTGCTTTTCCTATACAGTTAAGACATAAATATAATTAGGACTTAGTTTATTATTTATTTGTTACGAATTTCTGATATTTCGCCACTGTTGCCCGTCACGTCATTTTAACAAATATAATGATCTACCCTCTTCCTTGCGAGTTACGTTCATTAAAAAATAGCCTTTGTTTTACCATTAATTTCACGATGATTACAACTTTAAATTAGCTAGGCGGTGGAATTTAAAGAAAACACACGTCTATATTTTAACACTTTATTGAATGTATTAAGGACACTTCTAAACTAGATATGAGCGCCGATGGTCAATCAGTCGGCGGCGGCGCGCCGACTTTTTGGAGTCGACGGCGGCGGCGTTGGCGGCGCGGCGTGACCTTTATTCAACTACTTTAATTAATTAATTTAAGAGAAGAAATAGAACAATATTTTACGTATAATTAAAGATTTATTATAATTTTGACTAGACAAATTGAATTGGCAAAATAAACTAAAAGAAGGGAAGAAAAAAAATTAACATTAAAGATTGCTGGTGGCTATATTTTTTTTACAGTAAGCCTTGATGAGTATGCCAGAGGGTCATGGCTGTCCGGATGATTCGGGGATACCCCACGATCCAATCTCCGGGTCTGACGGATTGCTGCCCTGGGATCTGGAGGCGACTACCTTCCAGGGCGGCTAGAATGGCACGTGGTGGCGCAGCGCCGGGGCGTATCCCCGCTGCCTCGAGAAGTCGAGTCGCGGCGGGAAGAGCTCCGGCGCGAGCTCAGGGCAGTATGGAGGGACGTCCGGGCACGCCGCAATCGTGGCGGTAAGACCCCTCTTGGAGGAGTGGCTGGATAGGCGTCACGGCGTCCTGACCTACCGTTTGACGCAGGTCCTCACCGGAAACGGAAGTTTCGGGAAGAACCTGTGTCTGTTAAGGAAGGACATAGTAGAGCATACGATGCAAAACTGCCCCGCTTGGGTCAGAGCACCGACGCGTCCTCATGGCGGCGATAGGCGGAGACCTCTTGCACCCGGCATTGGCTGCGGCCATGCTGTTTCTGCGAGGCAGTCATACTCGCGAAGGAGGAGGCGGGCCGCGTGAGGGAGAAGACAGCGTCCTCTCCGTCCTAGCCGCAGTGGTGGACGCCCACGGCAACGGACATCGCAAGACGATCTCCGGCCACCGTAGGCGCGGTCATGCGGGCGGCGAGTACAGGGCAACTCGCTGTCCGACCACGGACCATGCCCGGGTCGTCGGCGCGTTGTGTTCCACGCGCGCCTCAAAGAGCGTCAGCATGATGACGGGGGGGGGAGCCCGTCATCATGCTGACGCTCTTTCTCTGGAGGGCCAAAGCCTGCAGAGACATAAACGGGCTTTTGTTTTTAGTACGAGTCTGACAGTCCCTCCCGCCCTTTGATTTACCACGCTAAAAAAAAGAAGCCTTGATGAGCGCTCATCATCATCTGCCTAGCCTTTTCCCAACTATATTGGGGTCGGCTTCCAGTCGAACCAGATACAGCTGAATATCAGTATTTTTCAAAACTGTGTTTGTTTGCTGATAACTTGGACAACACAGAAATTGTAATATCAAAGAGTATCGTTTTATAAACGTCTACGTCTAGTGCCGCCGTTTGGCCAGCATTTATTATCGTGCGTTCGGTTTGATCAGCGTGTTAGATTATACTGAACGCCGCCCGCTCGGGTTCGGCGCGCTTGAGTTCGGCGCGCCGGCGCCTGTGGACGGCGGCGGCGGCGCGAGCAAAATAACGGCGGCGGCGGCGCGCCGGCGCGGCGCTCATATCTATTCTAAACATGAAATCGCGAACATGATTTTGAGCGTCAATTTCAAAACAACCATTTATTTATTACAAAATAATAAATTGACACGATTTAATGTACCTATCCACAGAGAATTTTAAAAGGACCAAATTCAATCGAAATGTTATGCCAGTTTTCGCTATCACTAAACGATGCAATTTCCAAGTAAAGCATTAGGTATGTCGGGTTTTTGGTTTTCATAGCTTACGAGGTCTAAAAATCGAGGATTGGAACGCAAAGGACAACCGAAAGAACAGGGTCGTTTTGTCAGTGCGAGTCTGACAGACATTTGTGGTCCACAAACGAAAGTCTCATTTGATGAATTGAAGGGTTTTTATGGGTCAAAAAGCGCACTTTACGATTTCAGAGATGATTGCGTTTTGTATGAAGTTTCTGGTGATTATAATTATAATATTATTGTATTAGACTTATGCAATTGTTTAAGTATCGTTTAGTGTTCATGAAAACTGGTATTTGGTTGCTTATATAATTTTATTAAATACGCTTAAATCGTGTCAAATTATTTCAAATAGTTAGCTTTAATAAATTAGTTTAATTAGGTACTATGATTATTTTTGTTATAATAGCTACATAGAACATAATAGTAAAAATATATTTGTGCCACAAGAAATTATTTCAGTTACTTACTGGTATTATTATTATTAAATTAAGTTATACAAAATAAATTACAACTATACATATTTCGTTTCACATTTCTATTCTTCTAATTCCTAAACACGTAAACACAATTTTTAAAATGACTAGTACGATGTTATGTTGCAGACACTTAAAATTATTAGCCGTTATCACAAAAGTCATTTAAAACATTTTATCAATATTTAACCGCTTTTTTATAAAAACGGTTTTAAACATTTACTTTTAACTCTCAATAAGCCTGTCTTTTTTCAGTTTTTCTGGCAGTTAGATTTGCCGAATATATTTTTTACAATTTCCAGTTTAATATACTGACCATAAACACATATTAAATAGGTACACAATAATATCTGATAACAGTTACAAATATACGTAATACAATTTTTAATAGGTATTCGTAAAGATCTTTTAACCAGCAGGCAACGACTAGGATTTTGTTACAAAGTTAGGCCAATGTTTTTCTGTCACTTAGCAGTTAAATATAACATGATTTTTCAAATACATGGGGCATTAGTAAGGCAAGAGATAAGTCATGATTATTTTTAGAGTACCTATAGTACCTACATCCCCTTTATAAATTAAATTTCAATTAACCTTACCTAGAAATGGCCCTAAATTATGTAAACCATGATAAAACAACAGACAAAATAGCGTCACAAGGGCCGACTAATTTCTTAGACATCTATTCCTTTATAAGTTTAAAGAAAGGCAAACATTCCTGCCATCATACTTATTTTGACGTAATTTTTCTTAAAAAATTGTTTATAATTTTTAAGACACTCACGGACGGAAGATTCTTCTACATTTATTTAATCTAATCTTTTCACAAATTCTAAACACCATATTTCTAATTTTGTGCAAGTCAAATAAAAGATCTAATTATAACGTGTTCTTCAACGTAGACACAGCTTACATTAGCTGACTATTTCAACAATTTAAAAAGAAATACGAGTACATTTTGTGTGTTATATTTTAGATAATAGGTTGTTATAGGAAATGTTTCTAATAAATGACCCACTCTGTTTATTTAGCCATGTATACATAAATATACATATAATAATTATATCGATCTATACATTTGTAAAACTTACAGAAACAAGCTTTTTAAATAAAATTATTAAAAGTTCATGTTTCATGTTCATTTCATGTAAAATGAAATACAAGTACCATTTTTTCAGATGATGAAATTGTTATTCGACCAACATTTTAATTTTAATATCGAACACAAACAATCTTTCACACTGTTAAATACAAAGAAGCATACGTATATGCCCAAACAAAATAAAGAAAAACGACAAACCTTTTCGAGGCATTAAATAGTTTTACATTGCTTTACAATATTAGATATATCATTATTTATATATATCATTCCTGAGCAAAACGCAGTTCACTGCTCTCATAATACTGGACGGATTATCTGATAAAGCTCCACAAGTTATTTATAATCAATAATAATTAAAATATTGCCACACATCTTAATAATTAAAAATAATTATTTAATAAGTAATACTTTGTACATCATAATACTGAGCGGTAAATACGCCATTGTATACAATCTTTACATAATAAACCTATATTAGAGCAGTAGAGTTAGCAACACGGAGATATTGTTTTCTGTATCTTAGACATCTTTTACTAATTTCGAACAACATTTCATAATGCTTCAAAGTTATGAGAAGATTTACCAACAGTTTTAATTATCTTTTTGTTTTATAAATGCTTTAGTTATGCCACCGTTATTTATTTTTGATTCACCAACCCGTACTGAACCCCAATAATTACAATATACTCCCTTCACAGAAAAACATGTGAACATTAAAAATTGCCACCAAATTGCTAACTCATCCACATACTCTAACTCATATACATTTATTCAAGTAAATATAATTTAATTAAAATATTTGCTACAATTAATTGTGCATAACTTCCAATACATTAATACTGTTTTGTTCAAATTAATAGCCCAATTTGTTAGGCCATCGGCTGAGCTTTTATTGAGCAAAATCATTAAATTTTGAGACAGGTAGTTTTGAAGTATTTTATACCCCGATATGAGCTTAAAAATTGTTACTAAGTAAGTTGTGCATAAACAATTATATTTTAAGACTAGTTTACAAAACTGTTCATAGTTTTACACCATTGATAATGCCGGCTAAAGCCGAAAAAGTTCACACGTTTATACCACGAAATCGATGTTTTTTTGGTGTATCGCAGTAAGTACCTACTTATATGTTACATAACTTATGTGGACGGCTTTCAATACTGCACATACTGCAGTAGGTACAGACAAAATTAATAATATTCTATAACACATGTTATCAGACATCCCTTCGTATTTTAATACCTACGCAATTTTCGGAATTCAAAGTTTTAAATCTTTTAACATACAGTGAAGTAATAAAAATAATGATAACTACTAGAAGGTATTGAAGTTTTAAAATGCACTTGTAGGTAGGGACAAAATTAGTTTCCCTAAATAAAAACTTTGACATTTTATACAAAATAAAATCTACGTTAGGTACAATACTAACCTACCTATTCTTTCGCAAAAGCCTTTTTTGACTAGACTAAATTATGGATCATGTACAAATGAAACAAATACAAAAATCTTTTCACCATAAACTGCTGTTACAAATTATACAAAAACCTTTTTACTTCTCCATAACTCCCAAAGCTAGCTATTAGGACGGAATCCATTTTCATAATTATTTATTTTTTAAAGGCCACACCACAAAAACTTTTTACGTACCCATTTACCTGAGTAAGGCTTTTTAAATATATCCTATCGCACCAATAATACGAATTCACGAGAAAACAAATTAGAGTTCACACACAGTTTATGTCGCGGTCAAATGAGGAAATCGGACAACTACAATAAACACCGATATTATTTTTTATAATAAAATAAATAATTATCATCGTCTACTCCTAAAACGGAACTGTACACTCACTAACACCGAATCGTAACGAACCCCTAACAATAAATGCATAAAATCTTACTTGAAACAAGAATCCAGGTAGTTGTCCAGCATGTCAAGTTGCAGATCGTCCCAGTCCGTTGGATTCAAAAGCAAGGACGATAGATCATCTTCTGGGATGATTGGAGGTGGTATAGTTGGTTCTACGATCACATTGGCTCCTATATTCGTCTCCAAATCTATATCAGGCAGACTCTGAATACTGCTGAGATTGAAATCCGGCAAATGCAGTGTCACAACCTGATTTATGTCGTTCGAAATATCTTCCGCTAAGTTGACTTGCGGAATATTGGCGACCGCAGATTTCTCCTCTGTGACTTTGTCCTTTCCTGATGATTTTTTCTTCTTATGAGGTCTGTTTGAGATTCGTTTGGTTCCTTCTAAATGTGCAAGATCTAGTTTCCAGAAGCCCCCTTTTCCTGGCTCTTCTTTTGAACGAGCCACTTTCACAAACACTTTGTTAAGGGACAAGTTGTGCCTTATGGAATTCTGAAATTGAGAGAAAGGAATAATTATTTATAAATTAATTAAAAACTCTTACCTTCTTATTAATAAACGTGGACTAAAGTTGCAACCAGGATGATCTTCGGATTAACCATACATTTTAAAGGATTAAACTTGGCGTTATTTTACTTCTCGTTTTATTAATAAGGGGGTAACACCTTTGCACTAAGTCTACTAATTAAAACATATTTAAAAAACTAAACGTTAAATAAGCCAAATTTTTCATATTAACGACGACCCTTTTTCCTGCCGCGTTTAATCGCCAATCACGAAAAATAGATTATGCAATAAAACCTATCAATCATACACTCGACTCCCTATTCATAAATCCAATTAGACGTAATCTTATCACTTTGTTTGCGGATCACACGTTTATTAAATCATGAATTCATGAGGTTTCCCTACCGAAGTGATAGCACTCACCTGCCAAGTGGGGTCGGCGTTCCTGTAGTACTTGAAGTTGTCTCTGATCCACGAGTATATCGCGGAGAGCGTCATCTTGTCGTTGTTGTATCTCATCGCCATGCAGATCAAGGTGCTGTACGAGTACGGCGGCTTCTTCTCACTGTTTGTCCTATACTCGTGCTTGTTCTCCGTAAAGTCTCTCTGACACTTCGCTATTGTTTGATTGAACTTGTGCAGCCTCGTGTTCTGCGGCTGCATCTTCACCTGAGGACTCGGTGACATCGGAGGCAGTGGAAACTGCGGCACGGACATTATATTCGTTATATTCTGCAACCACGTCAAATTCGTTAGATCAGCCTCCGGCTCCTCATCCACGACCATCTTGCTAGGCTTGTGTTTGCTGCGTATCTTTTTAGAATAATCATCTTTATCTCCAGAGACGACCATATCATTTTGAGCTACATCCGTTTCTACATCTTCCTGGTTTATGGCGTACGTGTCCGGTTGCTCGTAGACGTACTCGATCTCGACGGTGTGAGATGACTCCGGCACTGTGTGATCCACGGCGAAGTACGTGGTCCCGTACTGATCCCCCGAATCTCCATAAAAGTTGAGTGAAGACGCGTCCAGCATCTCGCCGGACGCCGGAGACAGACCTGACGTTATATGCATCGCGACCAACTACATCGCTCGCCCTGAAAAAATTGCGACAATGAATGGATGAGTCACGTAGTTCATGATTCAGCTAATATCGGAACCTTCGATTTCTTGGAATTATGAATAATGAAACGCGGAGAATTAATGAGGATTTAGTTGATCACTGGGGTTGAAATACCTGAGAGAATAGAAGGTGGTGGACGGTGTTGTCCAAGATGTCCGGAGGGAATCGATCGGCGCGGCGCGGCCGGTGTGACGTCGTGGCGGTCAGCGGCGCCCCCCCGCGCACATGGTGGTGCGGTGGTGGCGGCTGGTGCGTGTGTGCGCGCGGAGCGGCGGCGCGCGAGCTAGTGGGCAGGTGCGCGCCCCATTGTGTGCACCGTCGAACGATTCCGAACAGGTGTGTGCTGCGATCGATATTTTTCCGCCGCAAGACAACGCTGGCCCGCATCGTTGATAGCTCCGGACAATTAGTCACGGTTATCGGACCCAGGACCGGACTGAGCCGCTAGCCAGCATCAGCCTACCCCCACGGGCACAACCTTTAATAGAAGTTTCAGCCTACACAACAAGGAAAAAAAACTCAACAAAACATTTACTAAAAACCGGCCAAGTGCGTGTCGGGCCACACACAGTGTAGGGTTCCGTAGTTGCCCATCAAAATACTTATGCGAACTAACTAAACTGATTCGCTGAATTTAATTTTAAAAAGAAGAATTCTCAAAATCGGTCCAGGAGTCTTTGAGAAATCAGGGAAAATACATAAGAAAAAAGAATACGACGAATTTAAAACCTCCTCCTTTTTTGAAGTTAGTTAAAAATAGTTGACGATAAAAACCTACCTATCCCCAAAAAACATACCGTAAAAACATACCTATTAAAGCTGTAAAAATAAAGTTGACTAACTTACATTTGCAGTTGAAGAGCATGTTCTACATTTTGTTTAAGAAAACATATTATCCAAGTACATTTTATAAGTTGGGCGACTATTACTCGTAAAGTTGTAAAGCCTACTTAGTCATGATAATTTTCTTTTAAACTTCGTTATATATAGGTATACTACTATTGTGAATTTTTTCACACCCCCAAACATAACCGTTTAGCTGGTAGAGGGGGGGGACACTCGAATCGAGCAAAATTTAGCACTTTAAAGCTTAATATTTCACAAACGAATTTTTTTATCAAAAAACTGTTAATGGAAACTATCATTATTTTTTAAAGGCCTATTTAATGATACCCCACACTAAGGGGTACGCGAGAAAAAAAAACCACTTTACGTGTAAGTACAGGAGGTACCCTAAAAAAAAATATTTTACTAGATTTTATTTTACCACTTTTTCGGCACAACAAATCCGTATATTTACACCAAATTACAGCTCTCTAGTACTGTGCGTCTCTGAGCTAAACTGCGGACAGACGGACGGACGGACATGGCGAAACTATAAGGGTTCCTTGTTGACTACGGAACCCTAAAAAACATTCATTTTAAGTGCATTTAAGTATTTATCAGACCATTAATATTTCCGTTGTCTATGAGCACCCCAAGTGCGGGCCTGATCGATGATTTCTGAGGCATATCGTCGCAAGTAAGCTCGTGCGGGTACTTCCGTTCTATCTCTCACATTTTCTAGCTACGCAGTTTTTTAACAATTGTTATGAAGACCTTCATTTTACAAGCATTTGATTACTGTGGTAAAATCATCAAATGAGTCCTCCCACCCCGGGCAGGGCGGGACGGACTGTCAGACTTGTTCTGACTAAAATCCACGGTGACTATCAATAGCACTTTGCGTTCTGCGGTCACGCCAACTCGTTAGTCCCGCAACCATTTGGAAGCATAGTCATCTTTGGTGACTTAATCATATTGGAAATAGTCTTTCAATTAGAAGACTATTTAGGCCTATCTCGTCCGGGCAGGTACCTACCTCAATGGATAAACATTAACATTTTTTTTAGAAGTTTTCGTACCTGACTACTATCTTATAAATTTTAAAGGATAGGCATATAGGTATAGAATTATGTACCTATGTATTGTAACGTCCGATCATAAGAACGGATAATGGGCATGTGTACTTACCTACATAGTGGATTATCAATTGTTGATCTGTACTAATAATAAAAAGCTGATGAAGAGTTTGTTTTGGTTCAACCGATCTCAGGAACTACTGATTCGAATTTAAAAATTACTATTGTGATGGATAGTCTATTAATCGAGCAATAGAATTGAGTTGCCGGAGTCGTGCCGGAGTGGAGCTGTGTCAATAACGCAATTCTATTGGTTGTTCAAAACACGTCTCGACTCGCACAGCTTTGGTGGAGTCTCGGCCTAAGGCTATATAACATCAACCTACAACCGATAGTAGCCGAGCAGTGGAAGTGAAACCACGGATAGCTAGTCCATCATAAAACCAGTCAACCACGTTATCAAATCTGCAGAAATCGATTCGCATAAACCCACTAGGTCATCTAAATCTCCAATGAACTATACTATACTAATAACTACCATTAGACTTTTGTCCCTGTGAATTTTACATCGACTTAGGTACATTTCAGCCCAGTATTTCCAAGTATGACAAGGGTAGCCTTTTCACAGAGTTACCGAGTCATTATCGATATAAAGTAAACAAGGGTAAAGGAGGGTGACATTGGACAAGCACTTGCTTTAATTTTCTGTTTAAACGGATCAAATATATTGGAGCTAGTAATGTACTTTACTTGTCTTTTTGATTGAGGGTCTTTACATACTTAGATACGCACCTAAATGGGGGAATATAAACACCATCTAGAGTGTAATGGTATACAGACTGATTCTTTTGAATTGGATAACAGAAGGAAACCCGAATCCATATGACATACTGTAGAAAATTTCTTAAGAATCTCTAGCTCTACTTTTTTCGTAAAATTTTCAGTATACAAGCGTGAGTTGTCCATAAACAAAATGTGAAAACGACTTTCTTGCTGCTAGTACTTTTTAACCCCCGACGGAAAAAGAGGGGTGTTATAAGTTTGACGTGTCTGTCTGTCTGAGACACCGTAGAGCCCGAACAGATGAAGCGATTTCAATTTAGTTTTTTTACTTGCTACATCGTTCTCACATGAATGTTGTAGCATCTCAAGTTGAATGTTGTAACAAAGGTTTAGTTATAATTTTGTCGATTTTATAAAAGTGTCCATGGAGTTTACCGCCCGTTCTTCTCCATAGAGATCTACGCTTTGGAATGGGCATTAACAATACTTTCACAGTTTTTATGTCTTGTGACTGGGACTGTAGCACCGTAACTATTTTATTTAAATTTTAGTTACAGGCACTTTTGACAATTCAAAAGTGCCTGTAACTGGCCTACTTGAAATAAACGATTTGATTTTGATTTTACTGCGCGAATGGTTCGTGTAAGTAAGAATCATGGACTGCAGACGTTGCTTTGGTCATATTTTGCAAAATATTTTTTAAAATACGTAAGGTGTGAGATTTTTGACCTGAAGAGTAATAGAGCTACAAAAAATTAAAAAGAGTTTTAAACTTAAAAAGAAAAACATAGCATGTATTGCTGTTATCCTTCTAAGTACTAGCTCTTACTTTGGCAAGCTCACCTATTTATCTAAGAAAAATACTAATACGCAGCTGACTATAGACCTTAATAGTATAAAAGCGCTTAAAATAAATACAAGTAGGGTAAAGTACCCAACTGCTGACCTCCCACCAACTATTGACCGCATAACAGTTTTTATCAAAAATAATAATAAATCTTCTTGCAGTGCTGCATAAAGAATACAGAAAATGAAATATAATTTATCTTGTAATATATTGGCGTCACAGAAAATTTAAATAAAGCAATAATGCGTCCGTAAACCTATGATAACAAAATACCCTCCTAAAATCATCAAAAAATTTAACAATTTGCTAAGCTGACGGTTGTTTTCAATGTCACTTTATTTCAGTTTTACAAGATAGATTCCTTTGAGTTTGGTATTTTTTGGTTATTTAAGACAGACACAATGCTTTTCCACATGATTTTCAAGTTTTAATGAGCGTTAACTTGTTAAAATGATGAGGTCAATATCTGGTACACTCAAATGTATGAATAACCATTTTTTTAACATGGCATGTCAATAGCTGGTAATTTACCAAATGTACGAGAATACCAGTTACTGACACCACGGTGTGTACGTATAGTTCATTTTTAATGGTGAGGTAGCTTAACTTTAATGCATCTGTATTAAGCCCATGGGCGTTGGCACCCCTAAAGGTGTGTATCTGCATAATCACAAACGTAAAAAATACCTTACGTAGTAACCTGACTACCTAGCATAATTTGAGTGAGGTACTTAAGTTTTCGGTCTACTGTCACATTCTGGATCCTCCTGAATATTTTAGACTTTTAGACTTACTAATATTATAGGAAAAGTGAACGGCTGAATGGATTTTGACACAATTTGGTAAGCAGATTATTTTAAAACCTGGTTAAGTGAGTGTACCTGGACGCAGAATACTTTTTATGTCGGTATATGGTCCCGTGGGACAATTGCAGAATATAACATGAGCAATGCCTCAGCCACAGGTTGGTTTAATGCATAAAATGACAAAATATACCCTAACCTGCATGTTTAGGCAAAGTGTGAGCTAATTTTTTATTTGTATCTATGTTCTCTTCATTTGTGAGGTCTTTTACATAAGTTTAAAAAGTTAAAACCGTCTTATGTAATTAGGAAAATATTAATTCAAAGGTTTTGAAACTCATTTTGTAGAACTAAAGCCGTGTTCTTTCAATTTATATTTTGCCGGCGAGTATTTTTATATCTGCTGCATAATACAGAACAGTGAAATTAATAACTACTAATAAAGAAGAAAAATTGGACAAAAAGTGATAAAAACTACAACAAAAAGTGATAAAAACTACAAAATTTCAAAATTAAGTGCAAGAATATTATTGACGGCGTTTGAAGACTGGAGACCTAAATAGAGTGAAAAAAGAAAATGAGAAGGGCTATAAGACTAGCTTTGTTTGTTTTTTTGTCAAATAAAACCTCGTATCACATTCATAAAAAAAAATATTTGAGTTTATTCTTATACTACAGGAGGTCAAAAATTGGTCATTTGCATGATGAAAATTTGGTACAAGCATGTTAATAACTGGTCAAATGGCCTGTTCTTGCTAAACTCGAGAAAAACAACACTTTTTACCTTTGTATGACTGGAAATAATGTTTTAGTTACATTCTCCAATGTTTATTTTATCTTCCAAAAACATTCATTTCCACTTGCAACTCGTACATTAGTTTATTTTGCGAAAGAAGCAAGGAAAACCGCTTAAGGGGTCAATAGTTGGGTGTTTTACCCTACATTATATACAAAAGAACTCACAGCTAAAAGGTCAACGACTGGGCTAGTTACGGGGTGTAAGACAATTAGTATAATATGTAGCTTTTAATTTATGCCCATTTGCGGTAACCATATGGCGTTAATGGAGTACTTAGTAACTAAAGCATTTAATAAATGCCTAGGTTTTTACCTATAGCACTAAGCATATATAAGTACCTAGCTATAAAGGTCATTCCTGATGAAAAGTCGGTTAAAAAGAGATAAAATTTGGGAGACTTTTTTGTACCTAAGCCACACTAAGCTTCATTTTTCTTTTGCGTTCCATAGCTACCCAAAGTTTACCACTTTAAATTGGTAATCTCTGAAACTAAGCATTCGGTCAAAAAATAGTTCACTGATCAAAAGCTAAACTATTACCCTGAATAAGATACGTTACTTCCATGTAGACCAAGTCAGGAACAGAAGCAAGCAAGCTATAGAACATCGGAATAATTACCTACAATAATTAGCGCGATCTACGCTTGTGATTGGACATATCAAAGGTTATTTAATATGTGGCAGTAAAGGTCGTTACACTTGACCTTAACTAACTCTTTTGTCAATCAAATTACCATAGAACGTGATTTTACGTCGATATAATGTTTACCGAGACTTTTACAAAATCCTAATCGTTTCTATTTTATCTTTGTTACGTGTTCAGTAAAACGTAAATAATTAATTACGGGGGAGGTTAAAGGTCACTGTAACTTGTGAAATGTGGAGTTACGAAGCAAAGTTTCAGGAGCTTGAATAATGTTGTGAAAGAGATGATGTGGAACTTTGGAATATTACGCTGTCGATTTTTAATACTTAGTCGTTGCAGAAAACTACGCATTGGAGGTTAAGAGGAAGATTATTGAATAGATTTTAAAAGAGATTCGAATCGAAACAGTTTACAGAAAATAGATTTATCTTTAGGTAGCCACTGGTCAAAATAAAGCCAGGAGCATACTGATAATACTTAGTAAGTGGCGGAAATTTTTCTCCATGGAAACTTTTTTGGATCTAAGGCGCGGACCACATAAAAAAGACGTAAGACGAGGACACGTCGCGGATGTGCGAAAATGTATGCCTGCCGGGTTCTCTTAAGGAATAATTACTGTGACCCTGAAACGAAAAGGGCTATTGAAGGATCACCGTGGATTTTAGTCAGTACGAGTCCGACAGTCCCTCTGATGATTCGGCCACAAAAGGTGTGCGCTGCAAGGAAACATTCGACTAGGTGACAAAAACTTAAGTACTGCGAAAAGTTTCCAGTGAGCGGCAGCTCTAACATTTAATTCCGATTGGAAATTATAAATTCTATTTGCTCATAGTTCTTCTAGAAAATTGATTTAATTTTCGAAAAACCGCAACCGCCAGTGATAAATTAAAAATAAGCGCCATTTACATTGGAATATCAACTCAAGAACCTTCCCACTAGAGTGAGTTTTCGTCCGTCTGCTTGAAACCCCATTGCAATTAGTTTTTTTTTTAATAATAAGGGATGAATTTGGAAACGGACCCGGCGACTGGCACGGTACGTTCCGTTAGGCGAGTAGGTACACCTGACAATATGGCTGCCGTCGAGGGTAAAAAACGCGGGAAAAGCATATTTTTACAATAACAGTATATCTCGTCACGCTCTTGTCTCGGGTTCGATAAATAATTAGCGATTGTGATTATAAATAAATTAGGGTGAATAAAATTCAGGCGCAGTTAACCCTTTATGGAAAAAAATCATGAACTGATTTTGAAAGGTTTATGGAAATGAACGCAAGTAATTTATGTTAAAAAAAAATAAAACAAAATAATCTTTGACTTGTTGCTGACTAGGTACCCAGTTTTTGTTGAGGATGCGTTAAAATGACACCCACAAGCAGCCACCACCAGAATAACTACCTATTTGTAGGACCTACAAATACCTACTTACATGCTCCTCGCGGGAATCGACCCCGCAGCGCAAGTCTCAATCACTCAGCCACAGCACTAACTCACAGAGAAGGTACATCTTTCTGAAAACTCCCTCATAGTAAAATACCTAGCATTGGATTTTGTCAGTTTCATGGAAAACCTTCTGCAAATCCTTAACCAGTCTTCTCGTACAAGTCTCGTATCTCGTATTCGCATTGGCAAAAAATCTTTAAAAAAAACGAATAAATCTTATTGCAAACCTACTTAATATATGTAGATACTAGCTGTTGCCAGCGGCTTCACCCGCTACTACTCGAAAGTTATCCCACGGGAACATAAAATCGGGATAAAAACTATCCTATGTGTTAATCCAGATTATAAACTATGTGTGTACCAAATTTTAGCCAAATCCGTTCAGTGGTTTTTGTGTGAAAGAGTAACAAACATCCATACATCCATACTTACAAACTTTCGCCTTTATAATAGTAGTAGGATGACGGCACCGTTGGCGCAGTGGTCGAGCAGCGTGTCGCGGGTTCGTTCCCCACACGTTGCCCACACGCAACAAATATTTGTATGACCTACAAGTCTAGATAGTTAATCCGGGTCTGGGTGCATGTGAGTTTCTATGTTTGTCAACGCACCCACGACACAGGAGAAATTTCTGTGCAGACAACATTGAAAAAAAAATAGGTGATGTGTGATGACGACAGTTTTTTGGGCAAGTTTGAGGGTACGACGACAAGATCTCTTTATTTCAGTTAAAAATTCCTTAAAACATACAGCTTGGCAAAAAACAGTAGAAAACCGGAAGTCGCCATTGTGCTCTCGCTACCAGCACTTTGAAAGTTTGAATGATTTCATTTCATTATTTTTTACTTATTACGTTAGTTTTACGGCACAATAATAAATCTATCAAACCTGCGTTCTTTGTTCACATCAAATATCAAAAATTTTAAACGTTGTCAACAAACAAAAAGATTAGTTCCGTTTCAATCTGTTCTGGCCAAGCTGTACACACTTTTTGTTACTACATTCTTTGCCGCTTTAAATGACTATAAGTTCCTATCTACTAATGGCATTATAATAAATAGAATGGTCTCAAGTGCATGTTTAGCAGTTATGTAGCACTTAGTACTAATTAATGACGTCACAACTGTCCGAACATGTGGACTATGCGTTCACGACACATGGTGGAATAGCGGGCACCTGTCTCGTTACGGTAGGGGTGGTAATGCCACTGTGCAGGGTTAACAGTAGTGTAACTGTGAGTTGTCATTGGAAAAAATACCTAGAAACGTATATAAAATTAGGTATAATTGAAGAGAAATGATACTTCAACACAGAGGCGTCTCACCCAGGCGCCCAGGCGGCGGAGGTATTGGGGGGTTACGCTTGGCATAGTTGTAATCAGATGGTTTTTTCAAACTCAAAAATATTTTCCCATAAATTTCCAATGATTAGAAAAAAAATATTAGAGGCTATCGCTTCAGTTTCTGGAGACGTCGCAAATATTTTATGAAAATAATATCAAAGTGAAATAAAAACCATATAAACATTGGTTTATACATAAAATTAACATTTACACAAAATACAGACAAAGAGAAAACTTCGGAAAAAACTGTCGCGCGTGTTCTTGCGTGGTCTGCTATTGTAGAATTTTAGCAACAGCGTGAAATTTCCAACAAACGCGGTCGTGCAGGTCGCTGCTGAGATGCTAATAGTGATAAATAGTTACTAATAGAGGAATACTATGAGTAGGGGCACTAGAAACACATAATTTACATTAAAATTCTACGAAATGCATGTGTGTTCTACAATAGTAGAACGAGCGACTAACGGAGTGCTATTCGATAGTGTTGCTAATAAGGAACAAATTCTGGGAAGTAATCATATACGGAAACTTAAGAAAATAGCAGATTTTTATGCTTTGCTACCACGCGCTCGGCGGTGGCCATATCACGAGCGCAGGGTCTTTGGGAGCGCCGGCATCGACGCATCTTTGGCGGTGTCGCATTAGAGGGCGCTCGGCGCCCCCTGAAACCCGGCGCCCGCGTGCACCGCACACCCTGCACTATAGGTAAAGACGCCTCTGCTTCAACACGATTAATGTAGCATAGTTTGCAGATTTCAATGAGGGACAGCTAAATGAGTGTCGCAGCTTGTGTCTTTGTGGTAGACCAACTGTCGTTTTCTGAACTATTTCCATTATTTTCAATAGATATAAATAATATTGGTTTTTGTCATTAGTCACTGGTTGACAGAAGAATGAAAGGGTTTTTGAAATTGTACTTCCAAGTCGTCCAAGCAGGCTACAAAATTGCATGAAACCTGAAAGTCACTTCCCGTTGTGAAAGCCATTCAAAATTTTATCGCGACTCTATCCAAGTCTCTTAAAAACCTGTCAAAAACTTTAACTAATAATAAATAATAAAGCCAGAAACACATTATTTAACACGCCACGCGACGCAACGTGTCAACACCCGATTTGCAGTGAGCGCGTGTCGTCGCGTCGGGTGTTCATAGTGTGATTCTGGTCATAGAAAACAATACATTTGATTTGACTCAACACGCATCACGTTTCGTCGGGTGGCGTCGGGTGTTAATAATGTGTTTCCGGCTTAATAATATTCCACAACTATCACACGACGCCATCTAGTCCCAAGCTAAGCAGAGCTTGTGTTATGGGTACTAGACAACTGTTATACATACTTATATATTTCTAATCTATATAATTATACTCGTATAAAAGAACAGGGGTTTTTCTTTTGACTCGACTACAGCCGAAACCGCTAAACGCAGAAACTTGAATTTTGGACAGCATTTGCAGTCTACCATGTAGATTGGCAATAAGACGGGATTTTGCGAAAATCCTCCTCTAAGGGGGTGAAAAGGGGTGAAAACGTTTGTATGAAAAATCTTATTCCTTGGGTTTAAAAACTTGAAACTTACCGCGAATAAGAACACAAGTAAATAAATAAGATTAGCACCATTATTTTTTTAAAACTACCCCCCATTGGTAATCTAGGGGTTGCTAAAGTTTGTATGGAAAAATCATAACGCGTGAGCTAATGAATTTGAAAATCAGTATTTATATACTAGATAAGAATTAATCAAACACGTGTTTTTGGATTTTTCGAAAATCACCCCCCAAGTTGGTGAAAAGGGGTATTCAAGTTTTAAGGGGAGGATATTAAACCACTAAACGTAGAAACCTGAATTTTGGATGATAGTTGCAGTTTATAATGTAAGTAAGCACTAAGAAAGGATTTTGCGGAAATCTACCTCTAAGGGGGTGAAAAGGGGTGAAAACCTTTGTATGCAAAATCTTATTCTTTGGGTTTATAAACTTGAAACTTGGTACGAATGTGAGTATATGTAAATATCATAAAAAATATAGTCATTATTCGTTTTTTATAACTACCCTCCATTTTTGAGATTTTCGAAAATCACCCCCTAAATTTTGAAAAGGGTTGATTAAGTTTTAAGGGAAGGATAAGGAGGGTGAGCGGGAATTAAATTCACTGAGTTCGAAGTTAGAAACACGCGCAGACGAAGTCGCGGGCAAAGTGCTAGTTACATACATATTATTAGATAAATTACACCCAGACACAGAAGAAATGATCGTGCTCACCACACAAACATTTGTCCTGGGTGGGAATCGAACCCACGACCTCCGGCATAGCAGTCAGGGTCACTAACCACTAGACCAACAGGCCAGTCAACTACAACAGCTAGTTATTTAATTAGCCTTCATTTGCCCGAGTGCTTTTTTGCGTTAAAAAAGCGCTGAGTTGGAAGAAAAGGGTAAATTGAAATTACCCTTGTAAGATTTACCCTTTTCTTCCAACTCGGCGCTTATAACTTAAATTCAAATATAGTTCCAATAAAAGCTACGCGCTTTTAAAGCGCTGCTGGCGTGTGAACGGATACATGGGAATGCATTTGTTCTATTTCGGCGATTTTTTAACGCCTTGAAAAAAAGTACTCGTGCAAATGGTAGGTATCTATCTTATTCTCGAAATATTTCGGACAGATTGTCTTGTCGCCTAAAAGAAATTGCAACTTAAAGTTATATTTTAAACAAATGTTGCCCTTCTGTGCTCTTTTTTTTCTGACAATTGTTACGTGTACGGTAACCCCCTTCTCCTATTTTACTACAACCCAATCATACGGGTGATTAGGTGCCTAGCTGTGTAATTTTACTTTTTATTGGCACTTTGTTTTACCATTTGATACACAACCCCTAGTTTTACTATCCACCCTTTGGTTACAATAACATTGGCTCTTGTCAAGTTCACGATATTCGATAGACTTAATGTTTTTACGGCATTTTGTAAGAAGACTAGTTTGTAAAATAAAAAATATTTGATTAATTAATAGAAATAAAATGTACGAGTAAATATAAAACAAAAGAACTCAGGTAAACGTAAATCGAAGTGTACAATCTTCTCCTGGTCCCTATTAATTTCCAATTAATGAAAAAAAGAAAAAGTCTCACACGATAAAAAAGGCCGGTCACTCTATAAAGACAACTCACATTGAATCAAAGACAAAATTATAGTTTTACGTTCTCTTCCGGTTATCCCGGTTAGGGACTTCACGGCGCGATGCGACGCGATTTCAACTACAAATGAAAATCAACCTTGTCACTAAGAAATAACGATGCAATTCGATTGACTTGACGTCGTCGTGGCGATCGTGTTTTGTTTTTCATTTACCCGTAGATAACAACGTGTTTTATGTCATATGTCGTAGTGGTAACGTTGATTTTCACTTGTAGTTGGAATCGGTCGAATTGCAATCGGATTTCTCCGTGTTGTCCAATGTCCAATTTAACTAAAGAATATTTCTTTGTTCGATACACGAACCCGTCTTTGAGGTGAGGTTTTCAAAAAGATAAACTAAAAAATGAATATTCATTGATTTATTAGCATTTTATAAAAAAGAGAAATGTATAATTATATTTGATTACAAACTTATTTAAAATTACCCTATTTCAGGGACGGCATGGGCGTAGCCAGCCGTGTGCATAGGGTGGGGCAAAATTTTAGATACGTACTCAGAGTGGGGCAAAATTCTAAATTTTATTAAAAAATCGTTTTTTTGGTGTCGTCTGACGGTTGTCGAGTGTGAGGTCTTAAGGATATGAAGTAGGTATTGTATTAGATACGTACCTACATTATTTAATTTTGGTTAAAAGACACCTAACAAGTCGGAGTCAGGGTGGGGCAAGCGCCCCACCCTGCCCCACTGTGGCTACGCCCATGAGGGACGGTGCTGTACAAACTGGGCAAAAAGGCTTGGTTTCAGCACTTACATTTTTCTTGATGGTTATATTATATTTTTTTTAAAATACCTATTTATTTAGAAACCTTACAAAATTATCAGAGATGCACTGATTGTACTTGTATCGATTATGCTAACTTTAGCGATTATTTTATTTTTTGTCGAATCCAAACTTTTGCATAATAATCTTATTGACTGGCGTCGATTGGGTCAAAGGTATGTATAAAAAAGTTTTAATATACAAAAATCACTTATCAATTCGTTCGTATACCTTTATATCCAAAACCAAATATTATGTATTTACAATAAAGATGGTGGTTTCTATAAAAAAAAAATAGGATAGATATAAATTTAGACCCAAACCCAGGTTGCGTGGGTGTCATCACCCACGCAACCGAAGTTAGTAGTTTCAGTCGAAGATTCGGATGTTTCTTAATCCGATGATGATATATCCGTATCACTTACGGACATAAGATTGCAAACTAAAAAAAAATTGTGACAATATAATTGCACAGTTGCGCATACTCCCGATGTCCTGTATAAACGAATGAATCCGAAAATATAGGAAGCAGGGTTCAATCTTTCGAGTTACTTTCGGACGAGCCCGTATTTTCGTTGCCGTACTTTTAGAAAATATTAATAACAACAATCGATGGACCAGTACTAATCAGTTCGTCTCTTCTGAGGCACTACAAAATTGTTGATATATACATATATTATGTGTATAAGTAGAATTAAGTATTTTTACATAGTACAAAAACATTTCATGATCACTTATAAAAGTCCATTTTCTCTATCACTCATTCTTCAACGTCTTTTAATCATACATAACAGATGTTTTATCAAAAATTCCTGTATCATTAACAAAGCCCAAACTAGGTAGATTGATTTTATGTACTTGTATCACAAACTGTAATAGAAATCGTAATATGGATAAGTCTTTATCAAGGGATTTTAAACATATTTGGGTGAAATTTAAAAGAAAGATGGTTTATACCCTGGATTAACAGATTACATTTTAACCTGAAAATTTAAACTTTTCCACGGGAATAACTATAAATCTACTTTTTTGAAACACACGCGGGCTTAGCCGTGTGTAACAGCGAGTGCTTATTATCATTATTATGTCTTCATAATACATGTTCCTAACAATTTTTAAATAAAAATCTCTTTTGAATCCCGTAATCGCGGAGGCATATCCATAGTAATATGTACATTTCAGTACCCTTAGCACGAGTTTTCACAAATTTACGGCGTCTTTCCAGTATTTACAGCGTTTCTTGTATGAAAAATTGGAACAGCGCCTCTGGTGTGCAAAATAGGAACTAATTTTTTCCTTGAAAATTGTCAATTTGACGTTGTCAAAGTTCCAGTTTACTTTACGTCTCAAAGACTGAAAACTCGTGCTAAGGGTACAGGTTATTGACCCCAAATCGATCTACCTACTCCGCGCTTTGGCCATTAAACACCAACTTTCACCATCATCCCGATCAGTCATCTGAGCTTCTTAAGGATGCATATCGTTATAAAAAGCGCTGAATGCATTCAAAATGCAATCAGACGCATAAAATTGTTCGTAACGTCAGAGGTCTATGTTCTTCTTAGCTTCTTCGAGGTGCTGCATGAACCAGTCGAGACCGTTGATCAGGTTGTCCATCTCAGCGGAGGGAGAGGACAGGGAATGGTTGTCTTCGTACATGTATATTCTGGAAATAATATATATTTTATAACGTAACGTTTAACCGTGTTTGGCGGACTTATTGGCCCGCTTCAAGATCTTGAGAAAAACATAGGCGGTTTAACGTTATTATCGCGTCAACTAAAAAAAACTCGCGCCAGGCTCCGTGACATAACTAAAACTTCAATGACATTACCAAAGGTAAACATCAAACCCGTAATATATCAAATGCAACAAAACAACGATTCATTTTAATTTTAGGTGACTATGAGATCTTTACCTTTGGTAATGTCGACTATGAGATCTTTACTTTTGGTAACGTCGACTATGAGATATTTACCTTTGGTAATGTCGTCTATGAGATCTTTATATTTGGTAATACATATCTCATGTTAGCATGGAAGTGCTCCATTAACATTCAGTTTACCATCATACATCAACACCTAGTGTGCCGAGCCCTACATGGTGCCTTAACATTGAGAACTAACGCTTGTCTCATCTATACTAATAATATAAAGCTGAAGAGTTCGTTTAGTTGAACCACAGAAATATTAAAAACAGGAGAAGTGGTAAGGGGGCGTGTCGTTGACACCAGGTCCTGAGCGTTTTGGCTAGCTATTGACTTGGACTACTTTATTTTTGTTTCCTTTATTACTCCGACTGTATTGTTTTTCATAAAATACATTGCTCTTTTACAACGATCTCACATTATCACTGAGTGACTGGACCAGCAATGTAAAGCTAACATAACGATACCTCAACAAGCCGTAATGTCGCGTGGTGCGTCCGTAGTATTTGAGCGGGAGTAAGTACCGCCCCTCGCGTGTCGCGACAACACACAATGATAATTGTTAGTGTGAGTAAGTTACACGGAAAAAGAGTACGCTGTGGTTTTAAGAATAAGGTTTATATTTAAATGACTGAGTTATCGATGGCGCGTGTGTGCACTTGTTCGTAGTATTGTTTTGATAGAACTACATATGCAATATTATCGTTATGGTGGGGCTGTTGCGGCTTCACCGGTTTTCTATACATTTTAAACTCCACGCCATATCTCCTTCTTTAAGATATCTGTGAGTTAAACACACTAATCTTAGAAATTACTGCTCCGAATTGTAAAAATGTGTTTGTGAGTCAATTTATCAGATGAAACCGCGGAGACAGCTATAACATACCTGGTAACAACTCCATTAGCCTTCAGTCTCCTGGCATACTCCAGACCCTGGTAATGTGGGACTCTCTGGTCTCCCGAGCCCAGCATGAGGGCTGTGGGCGCCTTTACTTTGTGTACGTGAACCAGCGGAGAGGCCCGTCTCATAGCGAGCAACATTTCTTCAGTAACGGGACCTTTCTCAGTGAACTCGTAACCAGCTTCGACTGCACACCTGACGAAAGGTAAGCTGAGCATTAAAAAGAAGCTACTGTTCAAAATGATTTTTACGGAAATTAAACCATATCTCGATGACACAAGGGGTGTTTTAGAATGCTTACGAGATGCATATTTTGACAATAATTTTATCATTGAGATAAAGTTTAATCTGTACTGGTTTAATAAAATACTATAAAAAATTGAACCTCATACTCTCTAAAGCATAACACAAAAAAAGCAGAGATGAGAGTAAAAAATAAGCGATACAAAAGCATGAAAAATGTTTTTGCAATTTCCTATTTAAAAATATTAATTATATTTACAATAAGTGGTGATTGAACGTTATTTTACACTACAAACTGACTCGCGTTAAAAGCTCGTGGTAAGGCCTCTGGTGGTCTACCATCAACTCTTAATGCGATTCAGTTTAGGATGTGGGAAAGAGATGGCGCTAGACGACTTGTATAGCTCTATCTCATTCCCACAGCCTAAACTGGATCGCGTTAAGAGCTCGTGGTAAGGCTCCTGAGCAAAACAAAGTCTGGACTTTAAAAGAGACTGTGACCTCTGAGTTTGTTTCGGCTAGTCAGGTACGAAACACCAGCCTCATCTAGGTTTAAAAATATTGGTGTTGACGTGTAAAAGTGTTATAACCAACTTACAATAGTTATTTGTTAGGCAAGGCTGCAAAGTTGATTTTTGTTCGCGAGTACTTGAATTGAAAAACTGAGCGAGCGAAGGATTCTAAGATTGAACCGCGAGAGAAACGAGCGACTCAAATATAGAATCCTGAGCGATGCGAAGTTTTCAAAGGTACGAGACGCAGAAAAACTTTGCTGCCGAGTGCAACACATAACTTTTCACCTCACACAGCGAGGAAATGTAGTGGGGACGGCTCGCCTGGCAGTGTAGAAAATAATTGAATAGAAGACGTGTTCGAATTTTGAACAACACTTTGTGCTCTAGAGCACAAAATGGAGATTTTTCCGACCGGGTGAGGTGAAAAACAAATATCATTTATCAAAACTGAACTCACCCATCAGAATTATCAGCATAATGGCCTTTAGTAGCCAGGTCTATCAATGGGTTCCTCATCACCGTAGCTCTAAACTCCTCAGGGTATATCCCAGCCAAGTGAGCCACAATCAGCCCTCCGTAACTCCCTCCATAGAGGAACAAATTATTCCTACATAATCCTCCATCTCTTTCTAGCGCAGTGTTTAGAGCGAGATGGCAGTCTTGTACGTCGTATTCGCCTACATGGGCTATGAGAGATCGGGCGTTGTCGTCTCCATGGCCGATGGAACCACGGTAGTTTATTCTTACTGAGGCGAAACCTAGCGAGGAATGTTTATTTTTAAAATCTGGTATGTGACGTCAGTAGTGTTAGCTTTTTTCGCAAAATTCCTTATAGACAATTTATCGTCGCATTTGTTGAATAAAAATGGAAACAAATAATTATTACGACAATCGTCTACCGAGCGCTCGTCCATACATAAAGAGAAAACGTTTTCCTGCCCCTAAATGTTATACTATCTCAATAATTTTTTAAAATGCTTCTGACACAGTAAAAACTAGGTTTTTCAGGTTTTCTTTTTTTCAAAAGTAACTCTTAGGCGCCTGTAACTTGCAGACTATTATAAATTTTGAAAAAAAGAAAACCTATAAACCTAGTTTTTTACTGTGTCAGAAGCATTCTAAAAAATCATTGAGATAGGATAACATTAAAGCGCTTATTACACAACCCGATATGAAGGGCCCTGCATCCAGGGTGGGCGTGTACCCTAGTTAGTGCAGTGCTTATTACCTTACCTTATTCGGGACACTAACTCCCTAAGTCTTATTACACCACTCTTAGTTAGGGTTAGGGTCCCTAAAAATTGGGTGGTCTAAGGCCTTTAGGGGTAGGATAACGTTTTCTCTTTTAGTATGGACGATTGTCTTATAGAACGCTGAACATAAAGTAATCAGAAACAAAAAAAAACATAATATGGCAGGCTGCTATTATATATTCGATTACCTATTTTATAACGTTCAATTACCACTTATAAATATTTGATAGTATTATAAAGCTCGCAAGTAATATAATATGAATAATGAAACTCCTCAATCGATATTTTAAATTGTATTCACATATGATTACATGCACATAAACATGGAGATCCTCGTCATCAGATTCTGACTTAGTGATAAAGGCATTTGAATAAAAATATAATTTTAGAAATCAGTCCAAGTTTTGTGGAGAAATCAGTGAATATACACATGAAACATAGAACTTCCTCCCTTATTGAAAAATAAAAGCACTACATTCGGTTTATAGGGTCCGCACCACCACGAAGCAATATGATGTGATAACCTCAGATCAAAGAAATAGGCAGTTACAACGCTCAGAACACGAGAGTGGGTCCACCAAAGTTAATACAAAATCAAGTGTCACACAAAATCAGTGTTTTCTTTGTTTTTGAGAACAACTTTTACAATGGTTAAAGACACGTGATTTTTTGGCAAACAACAACAACGACGCGTAGCTTGGTACTGTCGCGACTTTGTATTCGATTTTGATTTTGTATTAACTTTGGTGGAACCACTCGCGTGTTCTGAGCGCTCTATCTGCCTATTTCTTTGTTCTGAGGTGATAACAAAGACACTAGCGCCGCGTCAAAAGGATTTGACACAAAAGCAAATGACATACTGCATACAGCCACAGATAAAAAAAACACATGCTCAACTCACCAGTCAGCGATATCCGTGGAGTTATACATACTGGCGATGTCAATAACGGGATTCCTGGTAACGACAGCAGCATACGTATCCGGGTACTGTCCACTGAGATGCGTGACCAGGAACCCGCCGTGAGACCCGCCCATTAGGCACACTTTCCTTGAATCTATCGGGTAGTTCTCCACGGTATAATCTGTGGCCTCCTTACAATTTTTAACGTCCGTGTCCCCACACCGGCCCAGTAAGGACTTTAGTGCTTGCTCCCCTGCGCCCGTAGAGCCGCGGTAGTTCACTTGTAAGCACGCGAAGCCTGGAATTTTTGTTTGTTTCTGACTACTTTATATTCCACATAAATATTCCACAACTATCACACAACACCATCTAGTCCCAAGCTAAGCAGAGCTTGTGTTATGGGTACTAGACAACTGATAAACATACTTATATATTTCTAAATACATACATATTATAGATAAATTACACCCAGACACAGAACAAATGATCGTGCTCATCGCACAAACATTTGTCCTGGGTGGGAATCGAACCCACGACCTCCGGCATAGCAGTCAGGGTCACTAACCACTAGACCAACAGGCCAGTCAAATTTTGAGTAGATTCTGAATTTAAGTGGGTAAGTTTTATCACTATGATAAAAGAGCTTGGTTGGCTCAATGACTACTCATGACACGATGCGATTCAATGCGACGCGAGTCAAACGAATTCCAACTACAAGTGAAAATCAACGTTGCTACTAAGAAATAAAGATGCGATTAGATTGACTTGACGTTGTCGTGGCGATCGTGTTTTGTTTTTCATCTATTCTTAGATGACAACGTGTTTTATGTCTTATGTCATAGTGGTAACGTTGATTTTCACTTGTAGTTGGAATTCGTTCGAGTCGAGGTCCCCTAGTTATGAGCTTTAGTAAGTTTTTCTAGACATTTTTTGTCGATGGTCAGTAATTTAATAGAAGAAAGAAATAAATAAAGTTATTAAAGCTAACTCATTTACATGAGAAGTTTCTCGCCTGCGATACGATATACGAGTCGCTTTGAGCATTCCCGCGGGTACGCACTGTCAAATTTTTGAAACACCAACACAGGCTTTCATGTTCGAAATTCTCAACCAATGAGAACGCCAAACGCGGTCGATGCGTATGATCGAGTATCGTAATGACAACTCATGGTAGTGGCTCTGGTATAGGCAAATTCGGTCGGTGATTGGAATCGAGATTGCCATCGAGATACATTACTAATTTTCCGCGTTAGACACTCGCCTATGGCCAGTTCGACAGGCAAGAATCTATCGTCATGTAAATAAAATTTTAAATATTGCGTCTGTGTTAAAACTTAGAAACCTTTTCATTTTTCTAATAATAAACCCTATTACTCTAATCTGACTTTAAGAATGTGTAAAGAATTTTAAAATACTCGAAACTTACCCAACATGTTGAACATGGCCGCTTCAAAAGAGAAAGCGTTGACAAAGTTGGAGTGTGGTCCGCCGTGTGGCCACACCACTAGAGGCAGCTTCTTGTCCTTCACTCTAGGTGTGAAGTAAATCGCTGTGAATTTTTCTGTGGAAGGAATTTAATTGGAATCAGAACTGAGGATATATTGATTCATAGTGGAATATTTGGTAGAGTAAAACGGGGCTATTTGGGTTTTTGGGGGGTATTTGGGACGACCCAGAATTTCTAACAAAAACATCGATAATTGTCGGTTGGTAAAAGGTCGGGATAATTGTCGGTTGGTGTAAGGTCGGTATTTATTGTACAAACTCTAGCAACACTTTGATAGTTTACGCTTACAATAAACAAACGTATTTGTAAAAAAAAATCTTTCTTTAATATCCTATAACAGGGTAGGCGAACCAATGGCACGCGTGCCATTGATGGCACGCGACACAATATTTTGGGCACGTCGCAGAATTAGGTACCCTAACATAAATTATTTGTCATCTAACCTGCAGCAACAGAAGTCACACTAATTTTTCTGAAATTTAATATAAACATACCAAAATGTACCTCTTTTGCTTACTTTATTTACTAAAGAGTTTTGATAGTACCTATTTATAATTATTATTTTGACAATAATCAGAAAGTCAAAATTATTTGATGGCACGCGAATGACCCCATTAAACTTTTTTTTAGAAAAAATGGCACGTTGATGCATAAAGGTTCGCCTACCCTGTCCTATAACAATCCCAAAAAAAGGATTATTTTATGTGGTAGGAAAAAAAAAGGGAACCGAAATTTTTGTGATTGGTTTTGAAGTCGTTTCTGTTTTTTTCAAAAAGTGTTTTTATCCATTGAGAATTGAGTGTTTTCTTACTTTCTTTACAGTGTTCAACTTTTCATCATCAATCATCTTCTAAAGAAAAATTCTGATTTCACTTTAGTTTGAGACTCTATTCTTGAGTCTCTAATCGTGTAATAGTCACTAAACTAAACTTACCCTTGGGTTTTTCCCCCAACTCAAAGTAAACGACATCCGACTCAATGACGGAGAAGGGCGCCTCACAGTTGGAACTGATGCGTTTCCACACGACCTGATGCTCGCGGGACGTCGGCGGGAGACGGGCCACGTATAACTGTAATAGACAACCAAACTTTAGGATAAATACTACAGCAGATAGTGAACTTTTCTGACATAATTAAAAGGAGGGGGGTTGGAGTTATCGTCAAGAAGTATCTGCATTTTTTGTAACCAGTACTTACTTGCACCTGTCACTTTGACATCTCAAAAGGCTTTGTGCCTTTTGTACCAGGTGCATCCGCCATTTTGAAATTTAGCAGTCACGTCTGAAACATTCATAACATGAAACATGAAACATTCGTTTTCGAGTTCTGAGCTGTCAGACATGTACAAATAGCTAGGTACTTGTACATGTTTGACAGCTCATAACTCTGAAACGTGACGTTTTACGAGGTTTTGCCTCTTACATTTTATGTTTGTATTGATAATTATGATCTATCGATTTATGAATGTTTCAAGCGTGACTGCCAAAAAATGAAAAACCTGGTACACACCCCATACAAAAATGTTCAAACCCTCTTTCTTTTTTTCTGTGCTTTGGAGCCCACAAAAGGCGTTAATTCATTGTACCAGTCTAAACAATGTCATACTGCAATAACCTCCTCCTTTTCTGAAGTCGGTAAGAGCCAGTTTACAAAATTCGAACGCTCGAGTTTAGGTAAAAGACGGGAACAATGTTCATGCGTGCGTACCTATTCACACATACACAATGCAACCAGTGTAGCGCTAGTGTTGAGTCGGACTAAACAATCTTGAGCCGATATAATTGTAATGCACATTGGTTACATTTTTGAAAAAGTTTTTTTTTTTATTCAGTTTAGACTGTTAAAAGGTATAGAACGGAAAACATCTCACGCGCTGATTGGATAAACGTCATGTGCTCGGCGCCGCCATAATTATTTGTTTGATAATTCATTTGGTGTAATGTAAACAATCTGTTCTGGTGATTTTAATTTACTTTCGTAATTCGTAATTTCGTTAAAAATAACCTGTGAGTTAAAGTTAGTTATATGTTATTGTTGTGGAAGTAAAACTGAATCTGCGATTAACCTAAGAAGTGAAGTCTGGACAATAAATAAGTTTTAGTCAACGAATATAACCTAAATTACATACATTTTCCGTGTTTTCATATTTTTTATGAATGTGAACCTTAAACATCTTATTTGATAATGATATTAAGTCTATAGACACAGAACGAGCTACTGTAAGACCGACCAATCAAGGATAGCTTTCGGATAATTAAACATCAGCAGCGAAGCTACCTAACATGCCGATTCCTATCGGCTTTACTTTCGAAATATAGCAACATTAGTATCAATGATTTTCATTTATCATTAAAAAAAAATATTTACGAAGCTACATTACCTACTTGTAAAAATAACAATCAAAGAAAAACACTCTAAAACTAACAATCAAAGAAATAATAAACAATTTCAACTCCCGCAAAACAGAAAGGTTTGTAAGCCGCACGGCAAATCAGGAATCCCGATCACAGTTCCTCTTGTAGCGACCGTGAGCTTGACGCGTCATAACACCGCTGAGTTAAGGACGCTGGAAAGCCGAATGTCTCCGGCTTATGATAAGGACAGAGATATGAAATGCGTACGCCAGAACGAGATGGAATGATACTGGACTTCGTAATTTGTTTACTGTTTAGATAGTTTTATTTGGATTCAGTATTAGTTTTAGCCCGCTTATTTTTTTATAGTTTTGAATATATTGTTTTCAACTGTCCATTTGCATTTGATTTTGTATTATTTTTGTAATTGATAAGTTTTGCGTAGTTAGTGCAGTAAAAACATGGTTCGTTCAGTTCAATGATAATGTTTGGTAATGTTCACCGTAAAACAGTGTACGTTAGTTACAAGTTTGAAACTAGATGGCGTTGTGCAATTTCGTCACATTTTTGAATCGCGGTGTTAAGATCTGTAGGCGATTAGTATAAGGTTTTGTGAACATAGAAATTTTCAGAGTTACAAGTTAGTAATGTTAATGGCAGTACAATGTAAGATTGTAATAATTGGATAACCGACTACAGAAAATGTGAACAAGGAGGTTTCTCAATTCGTCCGTATCCATTAGATACGGATTACGGACGAAGTATCCTAATACAATGTTTTTGTTTTTTGTTCGCGGGATAACTTCGTCGTTTATGAACCGATTTTGATGATTCTTTTTTTGCTGGAAAGTAAATGTTTTAAAGTTGGTCCCATGATAAGCAAATCAGTGGTTGATGATAGAAGACTGGAGGAGAAGTCGAGTGGAACTTTCAAAAATCTTAGGGGCGACTAGTGTGTTTGTAATTTTTTTTCATTAAGTATTTCAAATAAAGGTCTGGAGTAAAATATCTTGATGATGGAGCCGAGAGACAGTTGAGAGAACTCCTCAACGATTCACAGCAGCTACCTTGTGTTTGAGCTTGATTAATTTGTATTGATGAGAACTTTTTACCTAGACAGGTTGCAATTGTCATTAGGGGTCTGATGACGAAAACGAAGAACAGTTCAGGGAACTCCTGAACGGTTTATAGCAACTATCTTGTATTTGGACTTAATCTCTCACTCACTCTCTCTCAACTCATTTATGGTGATGAGAACTTTGCATCTATATGGGTAATATTATTCGATGCCTGCCGATACCTGCCATTTGTTCCCATAAAAAATAATTTAATTTTTATGGGAACTTTATATTTAAATAAATTTCATTCAGTAGTTTTTATTTAATGAGCATTTTTAGCTTATTATGTAAGTACATGGGCGATGTAAAAACCCGTGGTACGAATATTAAAATTCTAGTGCCCCAAATTTTTGTTGAATGTTTAAACTAAAAAGGCTAAAATTAGCCAAAAGCCATAGTTACTAGATATCACCTTTTGGTCCGGGTTCCCCTTCAACATTTTTTACCCCACGCCACTGTTAAACATTAACTTGCGTTAGATTGTAATGTATCTGTTTAGCTTCGAGATATTACAATCTCCCGAAAATAATGCGTTAAATCGTGAGCTGTTTGTTAGGGTTCACAATCTTTCGATAGTTTAAAATCTCCCGAGATAGATTGTAATCTATCGGTATTTGCAATTATACGGTGAGATTTATACAGGCTGCTTAACCCTTGGGCGCAGGCAGTACTATTTATACCTCCGATTTTCGTTTTATTTATTCTAAACATTGTGAAACAACATTTATAAAACAACACAAATAGATTTCCTCCCTTTTTCCTCCCTTATTCCCGAACCTGTCGGAGAGCCAATTCGGCTTCCGCAGGGGGCGCTCGACGGTGGACGCAATCATGCGCGTGAGAGCCCTCACGACGGGGGATGCAGTAGCCCGGGGCAGGGTCGTCTTGGCGGTGTCTCTAGACATCACCAATGCCTTCAACACCCTGCCCTGGAGTTGCATCAGGGAGGCACTCCGGTATCACCGGGTGCCGACCTATCTCCGCCGTATAGTCGAGGACTACCTGACGGACAGAGCCGTCATCTACCCCGGTCACCGGGGAGAGTGGAACCGGCGAGAGATGTCGTGCGGTGTTCCACAGGGTTCGGCCCTGGGACCGCCCTTGTAGAACATCGGATACGACTGGGTGCTGCGCAGCGACCTCCCTGACGGCGTCAGCGTAATTTGTTACGCTGACGACACGCTCGTCCTTGCACAGGGAGAGTCGCACCAGGCGGCGGCCGACGTGGCGACGGAAGCGGTCGCGACAGTCGTCCATAGGATCCGGCGGTTGGGACTCGACGTGGCGCTGCACAAGACGGAGGCCATGTGTTTTCATGGCAGCCGTAACGCGCCACAGTCGAGTTACAGCATTACGGTGGAAGGAGTTCCAATCGGCGTCAAGAGGACGATGAAGTACCTGGGACTCGTCCTCGACAGCCGGTGGAACTTCAGGGAGCATTTCCTGAGTTTGGCCCCAAAGCTGAACCGTGCAGCAGCCGCCCTCAGGCGACTCCTGCCCAATCTCAGCGGGCCAAACGCTTCCTGCCGTAGGCTGTACGCTGGTGTCGTGCGGTCCATGGCCCTCTACGGGGCCCCTGTGTGGGCCCTGAGCATCCGGACGCGACCACAGAAGCTGGTCGCATGCCAGAGGGTCATGGCTATCCGAATGATCCGGGGATACCGCACGATTGCCGGCGAATCGGCCAGCCTGCTTGCCGGATTGCTGCCCTGGGATCTGGAGGCGACTGCCCTCCAGCGCGTCTATGAGTGGCGCGTGGAGGCGCAGCGCCGGGGCGTGACCCCGCTGCCTCGAGAAGTCGAGGCGCGGCGGGAAGAGCTCCGGCGCGATCTCAGGGCAGTATGGAAGGAACGACTGTCGCGACCGAAGGCCGGGCACGCCGCAATTGCGGCGGTAAGACCCCTCTTTGAGGAGTGGCTGGAGAGAAGTCATGGCGTCCTGACCTACCGCTTGACGCAGGTCCTCACCGGACACGGAAGTTTCGGGAGGTACCTGTGTCTGATGCGAAAGGAGGAGACGCCTGGGTGTCACCACTGCGAAGATCGCCCGGAGGACACGGTGGAGCATACGGTGCAAGACTGCCCAGCTTGGCCGGAGCACCGACGTGTCCTCACGGCTGCGATAGGCGGAGACCTCTCGCGCCCGGCATTGGTTGCGGCCATGCTGCGGGGCGAGACGGAGTGGGAAGCGGTCAGCTCCTTCTGCGAGGCAGTAATGCTCGTGAAGGAGGAGGCGGGCCGCGAGCGAGAGAGGACAGCGTCCTCCCTCCGCCCCAGCCGCAGTGGTAGGCGCCCACGGCGACGGACGTCGCTTGATGATCTCCGGCCACCGTAGGCGCGGGCATGCGGGCAGCGAGTAAAGGGCAACTCGCTGCCCGACCAAGGACCATGCCCGGGTCGACGGCGCGTTGTGTCCCACGCGCGCCTCAAAGAGCGTCAGCATAATGATGGGGCCCACCTCTCAGAGGGCCAAAGCCTGCCGGGGTCGCGGGATTATTCCCTTACCGTAACCCCGGAACATAACAGGCTATGAAGGACACCGTGGATTTTAGTCAGTAGAAGTCTGACAGTCCCTCCCGCCCTGCCCGGGGTTGGAGGACTCATTTGATGATTTTACCACGCTAAAAAAAAAAAAAAAAGACCAGGCTCTATTGCAACAGGTTCTATTTCCTACAAAAAAACCCACGTTTTTAAATTTCCTAAAAATAAGAAAATCTCAATCATAAGGAATATGAAAAAAATAGCCACGTGTCTTAAATCCAGCATTGCGGACAGCCAAGATGGCGGATTGGCTATTTGAAATACACCCCCATGATATGGGCATTAAATGAAAGGGTTTGCTGTCAGGAGTACGAAAAAAATAGTCACGTGACTTAAATCCAATATGGTGGACATCCAAGATGGCGGACAGGCTATTTGAAATGCACCCCCATGATATATGGGTATCAAATGAAAGGGATTGCTTTCAGGAATATGAAAAAATTGTCACGTGTCTTAAATCCAACATGTCGGACATCCAAGATGGCGGATTGGCTATTTAAAATGCACCCCCATGATATGGGTATTAAACGAAAGGGTTTGCTGTCAGGAATATGAAAAAAAAAAAGACAAAATTAATAAATTAATTAATAGATTTAAAAAATCTAAAAACCCACGTTTTTAAATTTCCTAATAATAAAAAAAAACTTGTGAGGTGTCAAGGGACACCCGGATGGAACGAAGTTCCTTTCGATTAATTAGTGAAGGAACTGTAATAAAATTTTATTTTTTTTAAGTTCTAATAATATTTTTTGATTTTTGTTATTTGACATCTGGGATTTCTATTTTGATAGTAATATCGGTTTCAACACCCTCAAAAACAACGAAAACGACATCCATGATGAAAACCTCGATAGTTTTGGCAGCCGCCACCTTGGATTTACATTTTGACTGCAATATTGGATTCAACACCCTCAAAAACCATGAAAACGACACCCATGACGAAAACCTCGATATTTTTTCAGCCGCCATCTTGGATTTACATTTAAACTGCACCATCGGTTTCAACACCCTCGAAAACCATGAAAACGACAACCATGACGAAAACCTCAATAAATTTATGCAGCTGCCATCTTGGATTTACATTTTGACTGCACCATCGGTTTCAACACCATCGAAAACCATGAAAACGACACCCATGACGAAAACCTCGATATTTTTTGCAGCCGCCATCTTGGATTTACATTTTGACTGCAACATCGGTTTCAACACCCTCGAAAACCACGAAAACGACACCCATGACGAAAACCTCGATATTTTTTGCAGCCGCCATCTTGGATTTACATTTTGACTGCAACATCGGTTTCAACACTCTCGAAAACCATGAAAACGACACCCATGACGAAAACCTCGATATTTTTTTCAGCCGCCATCTTGGATTTACATTTTGACTGCACCATCGGTTTCAACACCCTCGAAAACCATGAAAACGACACCCATGACGAAAACCTCGATATTTTTTGCAGCCGCCATCTTGGATTTACATTTTGACTGCACCATCGGTTTCAACACCCTCGAAAACCATGAAAACGACACCCATGACGAAAACCTCGATATTTTTTGCAGCCGCCATCTTGGATTTACATTTTGACTGCAACATCGGTTTCAACACCCTCGAAAACCATGAAAACGACACCCATGACGAAAACCTCGATATTTTTTGCAGCCGCCATCTTGGATTTACATTTTGACTGCACCATCGGTTTCAACACCATCGAAAACCATGAAAACGACACCCATGACGAAAAACTCGATATTTTTTGCAGCCGCCATCTTGGATTTACATTTTGACTGCAACATCGGTTTCAACACCCTCGAAAACCATGAAAACGACACCCATGACGAAAACCTCGATATTTTTTGCAGCCGCCATCTTGGATTTACATTTTGACTGCACCATCGGTTTCAACACCCTCGAAAACCACGAAAACGACACCCATGACGAAAACCTCGATATTTTTTGCAGCCGCCATCTTGGATTTACATTTTGACTGCAACATCGGTTTCAACACTCTCGAAAACCATGAAAACGACACCCATGACGAAAACCTCGATAATTTTTTCAGCCGCCATCTTGGATTTACATTTTGACTGCACCATCGGTTTCAACACCCTCGAAAACCACGGTAAACAGAACTCTTGCGCCCCATTGCAAAATCTAATAAAACAAAAACAGATGGTTAATGAATGCACAAATTCTACAAACTACTATAATAATACTTTGCTTGATAAAGTAACGAAAATCTTACCTTATGAAAAAAAAATATGAAGAGAATCAAAATGTGGTAGTCGCGGTATAATATTCCGTTCACGATACGTACGCTCTATAATCGCGACGCGGAAAAAAATGACACAGGTCCTACGTCGACGGGCGCTGGAGCCGTACTGATCGCAGCCCGCTTGTGCTTCGTAATTTATGCTAGTTTAGAGTGATTTTAAAAATGATATTATGTTTAATTATATGAAGGGATTTTAATGAAATTTAGGAATTAGTTTATTCTGTAAACATAGTATATATTTACAGAGTTTTTTTAACGTAATTACGCTTTGTTCGAACCAAAAATCGCGATAAAACAGCGATATAAAACGTAAAAATTGACCTCAGACTTTATTTTTTTACTAATTAATGTTATTAAAAATACAAATTTTTGGACACAGTATGGCGACAAAAACGTATGTCTGATGATTTGTGTATTTTTTTTGGTTAAAATTATGAATATTAATGGTAGATGTAGGAGTCGCAAATCGACTCTGCGTTGATTTTTCAGTAAACTACTTGTCGGAGATTAATTACCACAAAGTTAATAAAAGAGTTTTTTGAAATATGTTACGGTTTTTTACAACACGAAAGACTGGTCTTTCTTTTACAGGTATTAAAAAATGTTGGAGTGTTACTTAATATGGTAAATTAGACGACCATAATTTTAGTTCTACGCGCAAACGGGTGAAATGGCAGTTTTAACTCGTAAGAAACTTCCTAACATCACAATCCGCCTTATCCTAACAAATCGATCTTACTTCAAATATAAACGCGAAAATTTGTGAGGATGTATGTTTGTTACTCGAAGGTCATCATCTGCCTGCCTTTTCCCAACTATATTGTGGTCGGCTTCCAGTCAAACCAGATTCAGTTGGATATCAGTATTTTACATGGAGCGACTGCCTGTCGGACCTCCACAACCCAGTTACTGGGTAATACGATACAGCTTGGTAAGACTGGTTGTCAGACTTTAGAGCTTCTGACTAACAGTAACGACTGTCAAAGATCTACAAATGACAGCCGGGACCAACGGCTTTACGTGCTTTCCGAGGCACGGAGGAAACTCGCTATGACAGATGGTCACCCATCCACAGACCAACCTGGGCGAGCGCGGCTTAACCCGGAAGATCGGCCTGTGCGGCTGTGATTATTTAGCCACGAGCTCCTCATGTTTGTTACTCGAAGGTATTGGATGAATTTTCATTTAGAAATTATGTAAATCAGTACTTAAGCCTATATGGACTTACGGCATTCAGCTCTGGGGTACAGCCAGCCACAGTAAAGGTTTCAAAGCAAAACAATGAGAGCCATGTTCAATATTCCACCACACATAAGCAACAAATATGTGAACTTAGATTTGAACCTAAGAACCGTGAAGGACGAAATTGATATACAGGGTGTCCCAAAACTCAACGTCAAGCCGGAACGGGGTGATAGCATTGATCATAACCATCACGAGAAAAATCTGAAAAAAATTCTATCCCATGCAGTTTGACAATTATGGGCATTTTAAGAAAAACCTAAAAATTTGATCAAACTGCACCAATTTTCGGTTATTGTGGTTATTCCTTTTTATTTTTGTTCAATTGAACTTTGGAAACGTAATCCTAAGTAACATTTCTAGAATCCCAATAAAAAATAATGACACAATTGCCTCAAGTTTCCGAGAATTGAGACTATTTGTTTAACTACGAATTTAAAATTTTCAACATCCATCGACTTTGCCAGGCCCTCCTTTACAAAAAGTGTACTAGAGTGCCTTGGCAAGTGGCATCAAAAGTTGGCGCATTTAATCAGGATTCTAAAATGGTACAATACTTGTTAGTTCCATACAATCAAAAAGAGTAAAAAAATTAAAACCTCAAGTAAGCCGATTTTTGCTATCTCAGTTAAAATGTTTTTGATTCGCACAAGCTCTAGATAGGTTCTTAATTTTAAGGCAAAATGATGAGAAAGATGGATAGTGGGTATGTTTGCCATAAGTGAGCGAGATAGATAATGACGCCACTTTAACCAAAGTGAAAAAAGTTAGTAAAATTAGTAAAATAATGAAAAATCTTGATCTCGTTTAATTTAGGTTTGATGGAATAAAAGTCAGATAGAGAAATAACATTTTATAACAATAAATTCAAATTGTTTAATATTGGCCTCAATACAAGCCCTACATCTTCTTGAAAAAGATCTACTTATTAGTCGAGCATATCTTCGAGAGTTAATCTCCTCAGCTGCTTGAGAAATGCATTAACGCAGGTCGGCTACGTTTTCAATGGGCTTTGAGATCATTTTGCCTTAAAATTACGAACCTACCTAGAGCTTGTGCGAATCAAAAACATTTTAACTGAGATAGCAAAAATCGGCTTACTTTAGGTTTTAATTTTTTTACTCTTTTTTATTGTATGGAACTAACAAGTATTGTACCATTTTAGAATCCTGATTAAAGGCGCCAACTTTTGATGCTACTTGCCAAGGCACTCTAGTACATTTTTTTTAAAGGAGGGCCTGTCAAAGTCGACGGATGTTGAAAATTTTAAATTTGTAGTTAAACAAATAGTCTCAATTCTCGGAAACTTGAGGCAATTGTGTCATTATTTTTTATTGGGATTCTAGAAATGTTACTTAGGATTACGTTTCCAAAGTTCAATTGAACAAAAATAAAAAAGGAAAACCACAATAGCCGAAAAGTGGTACAGTTTGATCAAATTTCTAGGATTTTCTTAAAATGTCCATAATTTTCAAACTACATGGGATAGATTTTTTTTCAGATTTTTCTCGTGATGGTTATGATCAATCCTATCACCCCGCTTCGGCTTGACGTTGAGTTTTGGGACACCCTGTATACAGCAAGAAATATCAACACCGACTGAACCAACATATAAATGAGCTAGCTGCCAAGCTGCATGAAGAAATCAGGCAGTCTAAGATTCTCTCGCCTTAAGAGGAATAAATAGTATATCTAAATTAGCGACAAGATTCGCAGATAAAATATGAGAATTGTACCGTTGGGCGCACATCTCTGCTAAGAATAAAATAGCTGATGAAAATCTGACAGCATATTAGATTATTGTTGGAAAGAAACAGATCGCTAAGTAGCAGGATATATAAAAAAAAATATATGTAAACAGTGACCTGTCCCGGAGTCTTCATATTGGAGCATGTGGCGAGCACAACGTCGCCTTTGACGTCCAGTATGGTGGTGGAACATCTCTCCGACCTGTTTGATATGTCCACCAGCTGCCGACTCTCTGTGGAAAAATGATACTGATTGAATGAAAATTTAAATATTTGAGGTTCTTTTTCTCGTACCATGCATAAGAGACTTATTGAAAAAATATCTCAAACGTAAACATTACAAAATTTACAAATATGTATGTAAAGGTTGGGTTCAAAAAGGTACGGAAAGATTGCGAACAATTTTACGGTATGTAAAGAGTCCGAACCACAACTGACGTCCTTTTGACGTGGCGCTAGTGTCTATGTCATTACATCAAATGGGGAAGGCAAGTCAAAGCTAATTGTAGATGGCGTCACCATAGCTTAGTCCTATCCGACCAATGACGTAGTACTATTTTGAAGTACCTTTAAGATTTGAACTGATTTGAACCAATGACGATGCTTGGAACAAGCTATACTAGCGCCATTAGTTCCCCAGTTGCCACCCGAAATTTCCGCAGGACTTGGCCGGCTGTGGCGTGGACTTTACATAAATTTACCCATAATAACTATCATCTAAAAATATTATAACAAGACAATCGTTTCACAAAAAGTCTAATGTTGTTTAAGGGTGCTCCCACATCTAACGACGCGGATTCGGATTTTTCCGTCGCCCTTTCTCTTTCTGTCGCTTAGAAATGCCATTTGCTAGAGCGAGACAATGCTAGAGCGAGACATGCATGCGGCCGCCTTGAAGATTCCGTCGCATGCGATCGCATTATGCTTTCTGTCTCGGTCTAGCAAATGGCAGTTCTAAGCGACAGAAAGAGAAAGGGCGAGAGAAAAATCCGAATCCGCGTCGTTAGATGTGGGAGCACCCTTATTGAGACATACATTTGGCTCAACAGAAAAAGTTAAGATAAATAAATAATACATACCAAAATTAAAAACATAGGAGCGCACTTCAGTCTCCTGTGGACTAGAGAACACCAGCATGTTCCCGGACGTGTTGAAGCACCGGCCGGGCAACGCTTGGCAGTAGATGCCGTAGAATGGCTCCGGGACATCTCCGTACTGTATGTTGACTGAGGTGCCCACTATATCAATCAGTGTCGTTGGAATATCCTGAAAGGATTGAAAAATTTAATACAGTGAAGACTATCGCATCTGTTTTTTTTTAATCATTATACCTACTAGGATTTTTCCTGTATCGTGGGTGCGTTTACGAACAAACAAACATACACAAACAATCGACCCGGAAAAACGACTTGTGGATCATACAAATAATTCTACCACGTTTTTGATCGTAGTAAAATCATCAAATGTGTCCTCCCACCCAGGGCAGGGCAGGAGGGACCATAAGCATTGTACTGACTAAAATCCATGGTGTCCTTTACGTTCCGTGGTCACGGTATTCGTTAGTCCCGCGACCCCGGAAAACAACCAGGGGTGGAACAACTACTTGTAGATCATACAAATATTGTGATAATGTGCAACAAGCAACGCAGCAGTTCAATCGCTCAGTCACTGAGTCAATCGTGATATTTAATTTAATATTTCACAACTATCACACAACGCCATCTAGTCCCAAAAGCTAAGCAGAGCTTGTGTTATGGGTACTAGACAACTGATAAACATACTTATATATTTCTAAATACATACATATTTATTATAGATAAATTACACCCAGACACAGAACAAATGATCGTGCTCATCACACAAACATTTGTCCTGAGTGGAAATCGAACCCACGACCTACTCCAGCTTAGCAGTCAGGGTCACTAACCACTAGACCAACAGGCCAGTCAGATATGGTGTATGAGTGCGCCGCTAGAGGCGTTAGAGTAGCGTGAGGTCTTCGAAATGTCGAACGTCATAATTTGTGGGTGGACCAACGCAGTTTTTTTACGGACGCCACAGTTGACGCGGTGGCTAAGTGATTGCTGCGTTCTGTGTCGCAAGTCCGAACAAGCAGGGAACAATAATAATTATTTGTATGATGATCTTTAAATAGCTGTTCTTTTTTATACCGAACAAATCGGAAATATCCAACACTGATATTTTCTCTATTACCTGTAGGTTAATTCGCTGACTTCTGCTTTCATTATTATTATTTATTTAGCATCTCAGACTGTCAGACACCAGTGGTCCATGGGTTAGTAACACACTTGGAAACTATGTTAGTAAAACACACATGTTATGGAAAATTAACAATTATACTGTGCTAATAACGCATTACACCAACTACTACTAGTCGGTTGACTAGATACATGAATAATATTTATTATTTACTTACAATACCCTTCTTGCGGATAGCGAGCTCGTGGCAAGCATGGTGTGGTCCATCGGCCTTGCGTTGTAGCCACACGAGGTCTCCGGTGGGACTGAACCGAGGAGATCGGACTGCCAGGCCGTCCGCAGTTATCTTCTCTAGATATAGAAAGACAAAGTTCATAATCCAATGTCGTAACATAAATCATGGCTGTTCTTGCCAGGATTAGGCAGATCTGGATCATAATTCAGAGAAGACCGCGACTTAGCAATGGGGAAGGTAAGTCAAAGCTAACTGTAGATGGCGCCACCATAGCTTAGTCCTAATCCGACCAATGACATAGTACTATTTTAACCACTCTGCACGACAATATTTTGACACATGACACATCAGCTGAGTCGACCAGGTGATTCGAAATTTGAGCTATTACACAATATTTTTTGTCAACTTTCAGCATCCAATTTTTGATCAAAAATATGTTACTACAGCTATTTCATGCGATAAGTTTGTGAACAATATCTCTAAGAACATGTTGAGGTTAATAAAACTGCCTCATTCTCTTGAAAAATGTCTGTAACATACAAAATGCTACATCGTTCCAAAAACTAGGTAATTTAGATGTGCTGAAAAATATGTACATAAAGAAGCTTATCACATGATAATAATGGTTAAACAGTGAAATAAATAAAATAACTTACTATATACATTACTAGATTTGCCAGTGTTCATACATAATTTCATAAATAATAACGATCAAAGTCAGGATAAAAATTTGCAAAAACTATGTTGCAACATGACTCTTTTTAGTGCTGACCGTAAACCCAATATTCACAAAACGATTAAAAACCTTCATTCAGCCTAATCGATACTCGCAACATAATCGAACATGAAAAAAAAAGTAAAACAAGACATAGAGCATGGACTGATTTATCTGCTTTTTGACTATAGAAAGCTCAGTCCATGCAATAAGTCTATGAATCTAAATCTGAATCATTTTCTAATATTCAAGTATTATTTCGTTTACGCAATAATTTATTTATCGGTGTTTCATTGGAGGCTAAACATACCTATGTGTCTTCTAAACTTAAATTTAATCATATGGTTTTACTTATACCCATTTTGTGTTTTCGTTAATTAATTTCAATTTATCTTTTTAAAACGGATCTAAAAAACGTGAAAATACAAACACCGGGTTCGGATCTAATGCTGAGAGATGGGAGTATGTACTTCTAAATGATTCCTTGCAGTAACAAACAATAAGAAATTCCAACGGGGCGTGTTTGGCTAAATTTTAAACTATGAGGAATAGCGAAAAATCCATAAGGAAGTCTCGAGGCCGATTTGATAAAAATTAAATAACAACATAAAAATTAAATTTTTGAAATATAAATTCAGCAATCAAACTATCAATATTCTGTGAAGTAGAAACATGCGACAAACTTGAGGTATAAGGATTTTTTTCCAATAAATAATGTTTCGCTACATGTTCACAACATAGTGTTCTTATTTCAAATTTTTATTATCACTTCGTGGTGTAAATACATTAACGATTTTTTTGAAATTCGAACTTTAAGGACGCGTTTACAATTGACGCAAAATTATGCCTTTTTTCGGTACCGATTCTTACTAAACTGAATCAAATCGAATAAAAGTAATAACGAATACAAACAGATTGGTTCTTTATCTTCCCAGGATAGACAAGCTTTTCTTGAAAATGATAGGTTTAAATACTTTAAAATCGATCTGCCGTTGCCATGTTTACCATATCGTGTTGTGTTTGCGAACAAATTTTGTTCTACAAATAACATATTTTAATATTCCTAATACTACTGAAAGTAGGCAAGTATAGTCTATTTTAAGACATAGACAATATTTCTTTATTTTTCATTCAGAAATACACCAAAAGTAATTCCGCAAAACAGGAAGATATTGACAAATTTTCGTCAGAAATTATATTTTTTTATCTATCAATATTTAATGGGTATTTAATTAGAAAGTACTGAATAACTAAGGTTACTATCTTACCTTGCATCAAAAAAATAATGAGTTCATTTAAAAGTAAAATAATAGTGTAAACAATTATTTTATGAAATGACAAAATTCAATATAAAACCAAGACCATTTTGTTCTTTGATTTAGACGGCGCGGGGCGCCTATTGAGGGAGGACGTATCGCTCGCAACCATTTTGACATTAGTCACGTAATCATTAAAATTAAAAATATACGCCACCATTCATGACCTTTAGACGCGGCGCTAGTGCCTTCGCCATAACATCAAATTGCATTTGAAAAATGTAGTAACTCGAATTTTCCGTAGGTCATGAATGGTGGCCAGGAATTTTTCCAATCGCAAAGAGTACAGCGTAACCAACCTTTCTTGATACAAATTAATATTTTGAATTATTTTAGTTTGATCTGATTGTAATGTAAATGTATCAATGTGTTGAATACGGATATAACTGTATCTTATCCTATACTATTAAACGCGCATAAAAATAAATATATTTTACGGTTCTCGAAAATGACTCCGACGATTACGATGAAATTTGGAATAAGTATAAGTATTTATTGGTACAAAAAATCAATTTAGGTAAATGTTCCATGTCTGGGAAAAATTGTTATATCCGTATTTACACCCATAAAGATTTACACCAACAATATCTAAACTCAGGGGGTAATCTCCGGAAGTAATGAACCGATTTTAAAAATTGTCTCACTTGTCAAAAGCTATATTATTCACGAGTGCAGAGAGTGTAGGCTATAAATTATAAAGATATCATGTATATTTTACCGCCTAACGAAGTGGGCACGGGTCAGCTAGTGTTTTATAATTTCGTCGAGCGAACCTGGCGTTGACTTCCATAGGGCACGCATGCCGCAATCGCGGCGGTTAGACCCCTCTTTTAGGAATGACTGGATAGGCGTCACGGCGTCCTGCCCTACCACCTGATGCAGGTCGTCACCGGACACCGAAGTTTCGGGAGGTACCTGTGTGTGTTGATAAGGAAGGAAGAAATGCCTGGAGCATACGGTCCAGGTCTGCCCCGCTTGGGTAGAGCACCACCGTGTCCTCACGGCGGCGATACGCGGCAACCTCTCGCGTCCGGCATTGGTCGAGGCCATGCTGCGGGGCGAGACGGTATGGAAAGCGGTCGCCCCCTTTTGCGAAGCAATGATGCTAGCGAAGGAGGAGGCGTGACGCGTAAGGGAGGAGGAGAACAGTTTCCACCATACAATGCAAAAAGCAACCAAAAAATAAAGAAAACCTGCAATATCACGGGTATTGCATCGATACCAGTACCCAAATGCATGCAGGTGTAAACGATCATAAAAAAAGTCTTTTATGGTCCCAATCATTGAGCGCGCAGCATACTGGAAAAGCATTGGAAAAATTCTTTCTTCATGGAAAAAAAAATGTTTTTTCTTTATAAAGACTCATAAAAGGCCTCGGCGTTAAACCACCACGCCAAACGACATTTCGCAATTTGCTTCCATCGGTTGCAAGTGACTCTCACAATGTCGTCGGTCCGCCTAGGAAGAAGCCTGTCTATGCTGCCGATTTTAGGGGTAGCTGGGTCGTAAGGTGGAGACTGTCCTCTCCCTCACGTGTCGCACCTCCTCCTTCGCTAGCATGACTGTTTCGTAGAAGGAGGTGACTGCTTCCCAATCCGTCGCGCCTCACATGACCTCGGCCAATGTATGAGCATTCTCGCGGACACAAACACTTAGAGATTTGTGTATCACTGCTACTAAGAGGTTTCAATCAATCGTAAATTCTAATTAGTTCCAAAGTTTCAATCTAGAGGCATTGGTTGTTTACCTGAACCCGAAAAGTGGTCGTAATTTATATACCGTATAAGTTCGCACCGACATTATCAGAAGTAAAAAGATTGAAAATGATCTCGTCCATGCCCCAATGCTTGATTGACTTGATTTATGTTTCTAGAGACATCTTATATAAATACTAGCTTCTGCCCGCGGTTTCACTCGCGTCAAATTAGGCGTTGGGCCCTATGGCCCCGTCCGAATTAGTTCCCTTAAGGTCAAACAAGTCAACATTTTTTCCATAGAAACTTCGTTGGGGTTTTACTCCACTATTTGACAAAGTACATCCAAAATTAAACATGGTATCGTTTTGTCTCATTATTAATTTTGTCTGTACGGAAGCAGAATTGTAAAATATGAAGCTATTAAAAAGTTACGAGCTTCTAAAGATTCGTTTTTTTGCTAATTTTAACACAAATTTAGGTGTAAATTAGAAGCTAAAGAAGCATCAAATTTCCAAAACGAAGTCCGTACCGACACAGCAAATTTATCGAAGAATTTAATAAATTTTATTTGAAATTAATTGGTGCAGTGGTTTTTTCATAAAACCCCAACAGCCAAAGGCTTTTTCGTATTTTTTTACGCGCGCCTTTTACTCTGAATGATCGTGCATCTCACTGAATAAGTTTTCCCCTGTTTTCTCCACGGAGGGATGACGCTCGCGCACAAATGAACAATATGGCTCGATTTCCGGTGAAATATCATGGTTTTTACCATGCCTGCCAGTGAGTTCGAGCCCGCGACTAGCGTCGCCTTAAGGAGCGCCTGCAACACGACGCGCCATGACTCATGATCAGACGGCGAGCTACCCATTGCTCCCCGTCCGCAAGCGACTGGAATATGCCCTACGATTGCATGGCATTACATGTCCATTCCCTCACACGTTCAGACTCTTCCCCTTTCCCTTGCCTGCCGCTGAATCCGCCGAATCTCCGACTTGCGCTAGGTTAAAGATGAGGACGCCCGCCGTAGCGCCTCTCCAACCACTCTTCGAAGAGGGATCTTACCGCCGCAATCATGACATGCCCTGCCCAGCCCGACATTATTTTGATGTGATAGTATTTTGATACTGTGATATCTCCTAAGATATTCATTCAAATGAATTGAAGTCAAGGACAATTTTGTTCAAACTCAAATGCTTCTAATGAATAACGTATTTACTTGGATAAGGATCAATATCATGTTAAAAAAGTCCTAAAATAAAAGTAGAATTTTAGGTGTGGATAACCTTTATCACCTAAAGGTTTGAAAAATAAATAGTAGCCGATTCTCAGACCTATTCCATATGCCTATAAAATTTCCGTTTATTGCCCGTGGTCCACCCGCTTGGTTCACCTAGGTGTACCACGGGAAATTATTTTTGCCCGTGGTTCACCTGAATGTCCACATGTTTTCATCGTAGTATAACGAAAGAAAAATAGTGATATTACAGGGTTGGGTTTAGTAATAATTGGTAGTCGGTTAAGGTAACAGAGGCTTAAAATGGGTAAGGTTTAAGTCCTCGATTGTAATGCTACCACTATTTTTACGCGGAAATTTATTTTTCCAGACATTAAAGAAGAAAAGTATTTACAACCTCAAACCAGATAAAAACCGAAAACGGAACGTAAAAATGGGCGATTGACAACCATATCTTTGCCACTTATTTTCTATGGCGCAAAATCAAGCGATTGCATACGTAAAACTGAATGTCATCTGTCATTGTTTGTCAATTTTATCAGAAAAGCCTCGGATCCAAGAGCGAGCGAAGCGAGCTCGGGAATTGGGGCACCCCGACATGGACAGGTTTGAAGGCATGGCAGGGTGTCTGCGCCAATGCCAGACCTCGCCATCGCCTTTGTGTTAGATTATTATTTTAGACCTTGAACGCAGAATTAGGAGCCCTACGAAGCAGGGTTCCGTCGAGCCACCTTGGTAGGTAGTAGGGAGTTATTTGACCTAGGATGCAAGAGCGAGCAAGTCCCGAGACTTGGAGCACCCTTGGAGTACCTTTCCGTGTCGGGGTTTAGGGTCTAGGAGTTGCCTTAACATGACAGTGGTGCCAGGATACATGAGGCACCTAATCCTTATGCTAAACGAAACCAATTTTTTGGAATACGCCTATTATGTGACTTTAACGAGTTTTGAGGTTAGGTTACAAAACCACATTTCCGCATCATGGGTGTGGTGCCCCCAGGGGTGTGGGAAAAGGGGTCCTCTTTTCCCCCCTCCGCCTGCCACTTTATACTAAATTTTACCCCCTTACCCCCTTACCCACTTACCTACTTATATTTATGTTTACCTACGTAGAGGTAGAGATACGTTAAAATGTTAACTAAATTAATTAAATAATACTTATGCCGTCAAAATAATAATGAAATAAAATAAAAAAAAGTTTAAAAGAAGTACTTTAACACGGAGTAGAATTGGAGCCCCATGCAACTCATCCACTTCGAAACTGGGCCCAGGGACAAACCAGTGAAAATGAAAGAAATGGTGCTACTACCGTCGCTCGTCCACTTCGTTGCATGGGGACCATAGTGCCACCGTTTCTTTTTAAGTCCGTGAATTCCAGTTAGAAAATGAAAGAATGTTGCTAACCAGCAAAATTAATAATAATAATAATAAACCCGCAGGGCAGCTTGTAGCGAGCTGTTGGGCAGTTGCGACCCCACGGACCTGATCTCCCGGGAGATATCTTGTTCCTCATCTCTGGCTTGCCTTTATTGGCCGGTCAGAGTGAACACTGACGAGGAACAGACCTCCCACCTCTTTCTTGCCTTAAATGGCTGGCTAGAGTGGAGATTCGCAAGAGCAAACGTGCTCGGAGGAAGGAAGTGTTCCAGTAAGTGTTTGTAGGGATCGACCATACTTCCGGGTTCCTGGTCGATTCTGAGAACCGTGGAATACCTCTCCACTCCTCAAGCACCTCAGGATATGTTACCCCCTTGTCGCTACGTCACCTAGTGCTAGCGATATGTTTGGGGGTCCATTTGTTGAGTGTGCAAGTCACCCCCTGCCAACGCATCTTCTATGTATATAAAACATTGATTAGGCAGGGGCCATAGTTTTTCCATAGATATTATATAACCAGTCCACCAAACCCACCAAACGCCATAACCCTGTCTTTTGTTTCCATATTCCGCAATAGTCCAACTCCAACCGGGGGTTGTCCTTGGGTATACTGACATAGTACATACAGGGATAACCGTCGGTTGGAGCCTCATTTCATTTAAAAATGCATAATGGGCCTTTGCAAGATGGCTTCGGCTCCTGGCACGCCTTTCAAAAGCCCGGGACCCCATGATCCCGAGATGTTAAAAAGCATTTCAAATAATAATAATAATAATAAATAAATAACTGGCAACACCCAACGTCAGCTGCATATCAAAAATTTTCCTCCACCGTTATATTTATTTTCATACCGTAAAGAACCGTAATAGACCGTTTTAATATCAAAGGAATTCAAACATTTTACAATTAACCCAAATAACAGTGAAAACCATAGAAAATCCAGCAAATATGAAAAACTTCAAGAAAAAATGTTTATGACAGACATGAGTCATGACACATCATGTCACTAAACAAAATGAAAATATTTTATGAAAACTTGGATGGAGGAAAAACAAGGTTTGGTTGATGATCACTAGAGCCAGAAGACGCGCACGCCTACCACCCCCGGAGTCGTCGCTCAGCTCCGCCTCGCCGCCGCCGGACCCCGGATCAACTGCGTCACCGGCAGCGGCAGTTGCGTCGAGCTCGAGCGACGAATATTTCTCCCCGCCGACGTCGCCAACACCTGTACGTCGGCAGGGGAGAGGCCGGCCACCGCGGAGCTTGGGACTTAGGGGCCAACCGGCCCCGAGCCGGGTCCCCGCTGCCGGTGGTTGTGTGCAGCGCATGCGATGGACTCAGTCCATAAATGAGAATGTCATGCGCGCATACTACGGGTCTACAGAGGGGGGAACTAACCTCACTGCGTACCGTGTTAGGATGCTGTCTCTGTTCCAGGTACTTGAACCAACCCTAAACGTCTCGGCACAACGACTCTCGGATCAGGTGCGGGTTATCCAGCGTAATCACATGTTGGACGACACCGCACTTGATAGGCTGCGCTCAGAGGTACTAAGCAACCGTAACATCTTATCTCCACCACCACCAACGGCGCCGGCGCCCGTATCCATACACAGAGTCCCGCTGCGCTCTTGTGTTGTGGAGGAGGATGATACGGTTGCCACGGTAAGTAGCCAGTGCAACGAACGATTGAGGAGCGCACTGGAAGATGCGCTTCGTGAGTACCGCTCAACTCCCATTACACTTAGACCCCGATTGCCACGGTTGCCCATGCACAGAAAAAATAGGGCGCTGGTGAGTGCCTTGAACTCGCTGCTTAAGAATCTTTTCGAGAGCAGCGAGGATCTTGCCGATACACATTCAATCCTGTTTTGCGGGGCTGTTGCGGCATGTCGATTGGCTAATGTCAAGTTTCCGAACAGTGACGGAGCTAATCGACCAAAACCAGCTGTACCAGCCTGGCAATGCAGGATTGAGCGTCGTATCGGCGAGGCCAGGGTACTCATCGGCAAACTATATTGCTTCAGGGAGGGAAATACACGACCACGTGTGATGCGCTTTGTGAGACGGGCATTCTCGGGGACTGGTATTGGTCCTCAGGAATACATGTCCCGTGTCACAGAGCGCATCGACTTCCTGAAGCAAAAAGTTTGTGCATGGGCAAGCCGTATTCGGCGGTATAAGCGACGAGTTGATCGGTACTCGCAGAATCGCATGTTCCGGAGCGATGAGAGGTGGGTATATAGAGGTTGGGAGCGACCTGAACAAAGCGTGACTGACACGTGCCGTCCGGATGACGGCGCCACGAGTACATTCTGGCGCGGCATCTGGTCGGTACCGGTCAGTCATGCTGAGGCTGACTGGATGCGTGATGTCGAGCAAGTATGTGAATCGATTCCAGAAATGGAAAAAGTAATAATAACGCCACTGGATGTAGCCAAAGCAGTCCGTCCGTTACCGAATTGGAAATCACCGGGACCGGACGGACTGCATAATTTTTGGCTTAAGTGGCTAACTAGTTCACATACTTGCCTGGCATCTCAATTCCAGTCATCCTTAGAGTCTGGGTCGCTACCCCAGTTTCTAACAACTGGTATTACCCACCTGCTCCACAAATCAGGTAGTACCACGGAACCCAAGAACTATAGACCGATCACTTGTTTGTCAACGGTCTATAAACTTCTTACATCCATTTTGAGAGTGAAAATTAACACACATATTGAAAGTAACTCCATTATGTCTGCCTCTCAAAATGGATGTAGGAATGGGTCCCGTGGTACTAAGGAGCTGCTCCTCATTGACATGGCCATTAGCCAACAGGTTCGTCGATCTCGCAGGGATCTGTCCACATGCTGGATAGATTATAAGAAGGCCTACGACTCGGTGCCACATACATGGCTCATGAGGGTGCTGGAGTTGTACAAGATAGATGCAACTCTACGCGCCTTCCTTGAGTCATGTATGGGGCAATGGAGAACGGTCCTTTGCTATCCCGGATGTCGACAGATCCAGGCGAACGATGAACCTGTATGGATCAAGCGGGGAATATTCCAGGGCGACAGTCTGAGTCCACTTTGGTTCTGCTTAGCCCTGAATCCTCTAAGCACATTGCTGGAGGACTCAGGTCTAGGCTTTCGGTTGAGGAGAGGTGGTCAGGTCATATCTCACCTTCTATACATGGATGATCTGAAACTCTTTGCCCCCAACAAATTGCAACTGATGAAGCTACTAAAGGTAACTGAAACTTTTAGTAGTGCCATCAGGATGGAATTTGGTGTGGATAAATGTGCAGTCATGCATGTAAAGCGAGGAGAGATTATGGAATCTGAAGGGATTCAGCTTTCAGATTCCATACACCTGAGATCACTCTCCTCATCCGAGACCTACAAGTATTTGGGTATATCGGAAGCGTTAGGCATTGATATACCGGACGTGAAACAATCGTTGAGGGAGCGCTTCTTTGGACGCCTGAAAAAGGTTTTAAATAGCCTTCTTTCGGGCGGAAACAAGGTGCGCGCCTTCAACGGTTGGGTCATGCCGGTGTTAATGTACTCTTTCGGCATACTCAAATGGACTCAAACTGAACTCGACGCCCTGGATAGACGAGTCCGTACGCTGTTGACCGCAAACCGGATGCATCACCCACGATCATCAGTGATGAGGCTGTACATCCCGCGGAAGTGCGGGGGTCGAGGCTTTTTAAATGCTAAGACCCTCCACAACCGCGAGGTGTGCAGTCTCAGAGAATATTTTCTGAAAATGGAAGTGGGTATGCACCGAGATGTGGTCACAGTGGACAAGGGACTCACCCCGCTGTCCATGGCTAAAGAGAACTGGCACAAACCTGTGGTACTCAGTACTGAAGACCGCAGGGAAGTATGGCAAAGCAAGGAGCTACACGGACGCTTCTACCGGGCTCTTCATGGGCCCGATGTAGATTTTCTAGCGTCCGTGTCCTGGCTACGTTTCGGTGACCTCTTCGGGGAAACTGAAGGTTTTGTCTGTGCGATTATGGACGAAGTTATCTTGACGAACAACTACCGGAGACATATTATAAAGGATGGGACGATTGACGTGTGTCGGGCATGCCATCGTCCAGGTGAATCCATCCGACATATTATCTCTGGTTGTTCTCGTCTTGCTAACGGCGAGTACTTGCACAGGCACAACCTAGTAGCCAGGATCATCCACCAGCAACTTGCGTTGAAATACAAACTTGTGGAATCTGAAGTACCGTATTACAGGTATGTGCCCGACCCAGTTCTCGAGAAAGACCATGTCACGTTGTACTGGGATCTGCCTATCATTACTGACAGGACTATTGTCGCCAATAAGCCTGACATAGTAGTGATAGACAGATCAGCGCGCCGCGCAATGATAATCGATGTTACCATCCCGCATGACGAGAACCTCGTGAAGGCAGAGAAAGATAAACAAATGAAATATCTCGATCTGGCACGCGAGGTTGTCGACATGTGGAATGTGAGCTCGGCTATCATTGTGCCGATCGTCGTGACTGCCAATGGCCTGATGGCAAAGAGCCTCGACGAACACCTTTCGAGGCTCTCCTTAGGGGGTTGGATCAAGGGCCAGATTCAGAAGGCAGTACTTCTTGATACGGCTCGTATTGTGAGGAGGTTCCTGTCTCTGGAACCCTAACCACCGGTAGCTTGGACCCTGCTCCCACACCGGCGGACTACTATTTTTATATTTTTAAATGTTTTTTTTTTTATGTTTTTGTTTTTAAAATATTTAAAAATATAATGATATGTATAGAAAATGAATAAACGAAATAATAATAATATTCCACGACTATCACACAAAGCCATCTAGTCCCAAGCTAAGCAGAGCTTGTGTTATGGGTACTAGACAACTGATAAACATACTTAAATATTTCTAAATACATACATATTATAGATAAATTACACCCAGACACAGAACAAATGCTTGTGCTCATCACACAAACATTTGTCCTGGGTGGGAATCGAACCCACGACCTCCGGCATAGCAATCAGGGTCACTAACCACTAGACCAACAGGCCAGTCAAATTACTAGGCTGGCATGAGTTCAAGGTGGTCTTTTTTTTAATAATATGGTAATTATTTTAATCATTTATACAGTCTAGCAAAAGTACAAAACCAGTCAGGTGCAAGTATTTAAAAACATACCACCTTGAACCTATGTAAGCCTGGTACTTATTCTGGTTAATACAATTCTTTCAGTTTCTAAGCTTGTAGCTGGAATTCTGTGCAGACGGTGAGCTACCCATGAACCTTCTTGATGTGGCATAAATATTAGTCGAGAATCGTACCTAGAGAAAATAATTTGACGTGGCACACCAAGGTGAACCACGGGAAAAAATAATTACCCGTGGTACACCCAGGTGAACCACGGGCAAAAATAATTTCCCATGGTACACCCAGGTGAACCACGGGCAAAAATAATTTCCCGAGGTACACCTAGGTGAACCAAGCAGGTGGACCACGGGCAATAAACGAAAATTTCATGAAATCGGTCAAGACGTTTCGGGAGAGTATGGTTACTAAAGCCGGATCCAGACTGGTGTAGCCTGAATCTTACGATTACGTGTAATCTGCATGAAAAGTGTGGACGGCACACGAACTCAAAGCAAATTGAGAACACGAATACTGCGTGCGCCTTTGTGTTCGCGCAAAAACCGACAGCCGATGGATCAGCCGCGAGCGTTACATGTAATGCTGGCGGTGCCGTCCACACCTAGAATTCGCGTTACATTACACGTTGGATTCGCGTTACATTACAACAGTCTGGACCCGGCTTTACACTGTGATGGCGGCTTCACATATTAGTGCCGTAAACCCCCTGACCAGGCGCGAACGAGAATGTGGATGGTTTTTGCGGGGTTCACGCACATTCGTGCCTGTTCCCCGATCAGTGTCGGTATTGTGCCGAGAATTCACGGATTCAGTATCTAGTTATAAGTAGATATGGCTACGCTACGCCACATACTAATTGACGGCGCGGCGGCTTCGAATACACAAGTGTGAATCTGTTTTTGCATCAACACCTCTGTAGGCTTCATAAACATCAGATAGATAAGTACTAAAATTTCTACCAACCTGCTGAATAAATTACCAAAAGGACCAAAGCCTGCCGGGATCGCGGGACTAACGAGTAATCATGGCCACGATGGTCCGTAATTTTTACTGTTACACCTCAAAAAGATAGAACCGGGTGGATTTGGCTCCTTTTTCCGGAGAAACTCACGCCTTGGTCTGAGCAACCGGCCATGGTTAGTCTGATATTTGTGAATAGGTCAATTATCCAACTGCGGCAAGAACGCAGTATTTTACAAATACATAACGTATTATCCATTAGTTACCTACTGAGAAAATAAACTAGTGTCTAGAAGCCACGGGATCTCACTCTGTTTAAATTTTCGTAAAAAAATTGCAAATGCTCTTGTAGTTGTCTTTCTGGTATACGAGGCATAGATGTTTCGTTAGTGTTTTGTTTTTATTCGTGGGGCATCACGCTGTCAAATTGACAGAAATTGTGTTCTTTCAAACGTATTTACGTCCTTAAGTGAGTTTGCGCGAATTTTGATTTTATTCTGCTGTACAATGACTAAATTATTGTTTGTATATTAGTTCATATTTTACCAAGTTATCATTACTTCACCGAATTTGATCCTCAGCGACATCGAATAGTGTAAAAAAATTTAATACCTAGCATTTTCTTTTTTTATTTCAAAAGCTCGATTTCTGACGTGTAATACTTACATGACCAAACCAATCTCACGAAACAAATTTGTACAATAAAATAATTAATTTGGCTATCATTTGTTTGGAGCCGCGAGAGGGAGAGGACAGCGTCCTCCCTCCGCCCCAACCATAGTGGTAGGCGCCCGCAGCGTCGGAAGTCGGCAGACGATCTCCGGCCACCGTAGGCACGTGCATGCGGACAGCGTGTAAAGTGCAACTCGCTGTCCGACCATGGACCATGCCCGGGTCGACAGCGCGTCGTGTTCCACGTGCGCCTCAAAGAGCGTCAGCGTAATGAGAACTTAGAGGGCCAAAGCCTACCGGGGTCGCGGGAGTTATTTCATGACCCCGGAACATAAAGGGCTATTGAAGGACACCGTGGATTTTAGTCAGTACAAGTCTGACAGTCCCTCCCGCCCTGCCCGGGGTGGAAGGACTCATTTGATGATTTTACCACGATAAAAAAAAAACTTTTATTTGGTAGGAAACAAACTCATTTATAATAAGCCTATCAAAATCCAAGGCATTCTACGAGTATATTCATTCAACATTAAAAATTATGTGATTGTACAAAATAAAATGTACAATAAAAATTAGCTAATAAATTAAAAGTTATTACATATTTTGATTATCGAGTACCACAGCGAGTGCATTCCTAATTCAAAATTTTTGAATTAAATAATTGCCGCGCATTCAAACATTTATAATCTGACATTGTTCCTTTGTCTATTATTGTTTTTTGGGAATGACAATGTACGTAATATTATTTTACTCAAAAATGCATGTAATGTGGTCATTATTTTGACAACCTTGTTTGAGCAAAGTCGCCTTTGCCGGAGTGTTTCAAGGAGCGGCCTGTAATGTTTTTGCTGGCCGCTCTACAGGTCGGTAATACATTGCCGGCCGCTATTTTGACGTTTCAACGTTTTAAAAAGACAAATGCAAAAAGATTTTATTTAAAACACAGCTGTTTGTATATAAAGAGGTAGGCACAAAAAGATTGTATTCCATATTAAAAAAAAAAATACAAAGAAGTAACAAAAGCGCGGTTCAGCGAAATTTTAATTTTTATTTAGTGACTTTTTTTTTGCTTTATGTAAGTGAAGAAAATATACCTAACAGTCAAACACCGCATTAAAATTATCGCAAACTATTAGTAAGTAATATGAAACCCGGAAACCCGGTGTTGAATTTTAGTAACTGTACTTTTCATATTGTTATTTTAATTAATTTTCTAGTTAATACCTATATGTATTTTATTTAAATCACTTGCTGGTTTTATTTAGGATAGGTACTTGCATTTTTGAGTAAAGCACTATACAAGCCTTGGCCCATTATGACTCTTCGCTGGTCACGCTATGATTGCCTCGAGCTAGCCTAGCTACGCTCTAGGCCTTCCAGCTTGGCCATCATGCAGCCCTTGCTGTCCTCACTGTAAAGGCCTCGGCCTCCGGCCTCGGCCTTTATCTCAGCTCGTCCATCAAGTGGTGCATGCTGACCGCGCTGTGTCGGCCTGGAGCTGCGCTAGGCTGCGCTGTCGGCCATCATCAGCGCGACCAGCAAAGTAGCCATTATAGGCCGCGGCAGTAATGTACTAATAAAAGCTTTAAACTATATTATAATAGATAATAATTGTATTCTAAGCATAAAACAAATTTATTTTAATTTTTGTTAATCGATTTCCTAATTTCCTTATTTTTTTCACTCGAGTTGACAAAAAAATCAATTATGGAATCGATTAGAATACTCGCTTTCACACATCATTACGATTAAAAAAAATAACATGGTTGTCGATTACGAATACAAATTGAGTAGTGGTAATGAAAAATACGTGCTATTGGCCCTGTATTAGAGAATTACGCCAAGATCACATGATATTTATCTTTATTATTATGGAGTTAAAGCTCGCGTGTGTGATCCAAGTGCAAAATAAAAATGTAAACAAACAAAAGTGGCGCGAAAGTTCGAGTTCAGATATCAAATTTTTCATTACCACTGCTAATTTATGTTGAAATACGTATGAATTCGTTACAATACTAAATGACGAGTTATTCATTCCTCCTATAATGATCCGTTGGATGTCCGAAAACCACGTTTTTTATGATTTTTAGCCCCACCCAGCACTGCCATCAAAATGGCGAAGATCGTATTTACACTTTTGGATTTTGTTACGGTAAATTATGAAAATAGGCGTTAAATGTAGAAGTTTTAATTTCGTGAATAAATCAGATTTTTATTTAACATTCTTAATTAATGCGCACTCATAGGATTTTACGCAGAGAATATTATATTTTTTTAATTTATAATGAGGATGTCGTATGACTACAACGTCTGCCCCTTTTGGACCCACTATTGAGCCAGCGTAGGTTTACTTGTCGCGCCCCTTTCGGGGGCGCTACCGAACTATACGGTTAAAGTACTTTTAAGATTTGAACTGATTGCCATCCCAAATTGAATTATTTACTAAATATTTATAACTTCATTCAGTAAAAAAAATATTTAATTTTTTTACTGAATGAAGTTATATTAGAAGAAACAACTCACTTTTGCGAATAATTATTATGGCAATATGGCATATATTTAAGACAGTTTATCGAAAAAAAAACAATGTACTAAATAACTCACTGAATTCTCCTTCCAATGTATATTCAAAGATGTAGCTCGGTCGGTTGGTGCAGAATATGAGACCCAGTCGACGCGGTTCCGTCTCCCACACGACGCCCACCACACTGTTACCGTCCGGGGAGAAACGAACCTGACAACAGTACAAAACAAATGTACTAGAGATCCAGTGTCTATTGAAACCAGTGTGCTTAGTGCGAGTTTTTTACGTAGACGCGTTCGTAACGTTTTACTACGTTCGGCGCTCTTATTGGTCCGCTCCAAGGTCGTGTGAACTCTCAACCAATGAGAGGGTCAAAAGCGTATAAACGTTAGTATCGCGTCAACGTAAAAAAAAACTCGCACTAAGCACACGGGTTTTCTCCATATTAATCTATGATTTAGAATGGGCCAGTAGATACTTTTACAAGTTCTTAATTACTGTGAGTAGCTTAATTTTCTTTTTTAATTATAAAGTGCTTGTAATGGCGGCATAGTGATGTTAATGTGACACATTATGCTTGGTACACATCTCTTGTGAAAACATAGCCACATAAATTCCAGACGATTTTTCAATCACATTTCTAAAGAATTTTAACCTAAAACCAGAAACTTAATGATTGATCATAAGAATAACGCCCTAAAATTATGATACAAGTACGTAACTGCAGCAAATCTGTCAAATTCACAATGACCTTTATTCTCGTTATCACAAGGTTGCTATTATGTTGTTAACTGTGTAACTTCTGTAGTAAAATTGCACCTACCTGTCCCGGACACATGCTTTCTGGAATCCCGTCCAGCACAGTCAGTTTCTCTCCATCCAGTTTGAAAATGACAACGACGGATAGATGTTTGCCTCCCAACTGCTCGCCCCAGTCCTGACGGTATAAGAACTCTTCGCCCTGGAAAAATAGTAAGTATAACTTCAGAAAAGCTGGACAGATCTTTACGAAATTTTGCTCAGAGATAGGCTATAGCCTGGTATAACGTAAATGATGCCATTTATCCCGGTATTACCACGCCCGCGGGATAATTTTAGAAATACACGCGGACTAATCGCCTGGCAACAGCTAGTGGTTAATCAGTTATAGTTGTAATCAACGACGATATAGTACTCTCCGCATGCACGATCTAAGAAACAAAAATGATTCTGTCAACTCGCTGAGGTACTACGTCAGCGAGGGGGACGGGGTACTGCGTTGTGATTGGCTAACTCAAGGTCTGTTCTGTCTCAACGTATGTTTACGGCTCACAGGATTGGTAGAAATGAGACGAATATAGACTTTTTTGCCTAATGTGTTGACAGACATCGGTCGCCTGTTATTACGAGTCTAGTATTAAATCGTCGTTGGTTGTATACAATCAGATACCTTGGAACTAATTAATTATTTCCTGTAGCTGCAAATTGGTGTTTAGAGACTGGCCTTCTAAGATATTTTGGTTAGCCTTCACAGGTTTTGGGAAAAAAAAAACAGTCAAGAAAGAGTGGGCCATTTTTTTTTAATGTGAGATGGGTTTTCTCTTGACCTTAGTCTAGGTCAGGAATGACTAAGACAAGGTCGACGGTGGAGCGAGCTTACCCAGAAGAAGCCTGTTCACTCTAACTTTGAAGAGATTAGGGTTGTATGATTTATTTACACACAAAAAAAAACAAGGAATAATCATCTGTATGGGACCAACTGAGTTTTGACCCGCAATAAGTCAGAAACAGCAAATTTAAAAAATTTGGTAATCCTTCTCTTAAAATTCAAAGTTTCGAAACTCACCCTTTTGGGCGCTGTTTCCCCGCTCCCATCACTCTTGGGCTTGTCATCTTTCCTCTTGATATAAGGCTCAAATTTGGGCAGCTTCTTCTCGGCGACGTAAACCAACGCCGTCTCGTCGCGTGACCATTGCAAACCACCAAATTCAGCTGCAACAATAAAGTAATTGATAAGAATAATCCAAAAATAGGGTGACTGGTAATTAGTGAACGATACTTAAACACGTGATTGTGCTCATGATAACCAACAACTTTTACTATGGGAACAAACCCGAAATCATGAAAAAAAATTAGCTGTTCAGTACATTTATGTTTGCTTAATGTTAGGTTAGGTTATCATGAGTACAATCACGTGTTTAAGTATCATTCACTAATTACTAGTCACCCTATATTTAGGCTAGCTGTATCACGCGGTTTCACCCACGACTCGGCTCCTATTGATGGTAACGTGATGTTATTATAGCCTATAGCCTTCCTCGATAAATGGGCTATCCAATATCAACCAGTAGTTCCTGAGAATAGCGCAAGGATCCAAACAAACTCTACAGTTTTATAATATCAGTGTAGATTATCAGGGCTGGACGAGAGATGTCACCACAATTCTCCCTTCATCCCTTGGGCCCTTTGTTGAGCATTTTAGTTTAAGCAATAGCGTGTTTTATTCTAACTAAACTTACAATCAGCATAAACATCGCCATGCTTGTCGAGACTGGTGAGATCCACGCTGTGAGCCAGGGTCTTCTTACTCCACACCTCTAGGAACAGCTTCTTGGGGTCTTTGCCAGATTTCTCCTCCCGGATTAGTGCTCTGTAGGTCTCATTAGGGGACACTGCTGATAGTATTCTGGAAGTAATATTATTATGCTTTATGTAAAGTGAGATGTTTTATCAACAATCGTCAATAATATTATATGGATTTGGGTACACAAGTTTATTTGGGGTAAGTCGTCGAATCAGAACTCTTGGTTTCGCTTCTGAGTGGAGCGGAACTATCAGACTTAATTGATTTAAACCACCCTATTTCTACAGATGCCCTTTAGAGTTTAAGGGCCAGGGTAACATCTTACACAACCCATTATTTGGCACTTCAATAAACGATGATCATTTCGGGAAACTATTTTGAAAAATGCAGCTTTAATTTAAGCACCAAAGATTCCTCGAAAAGAAAGCATTTAGCAAAGATCTACTTAAGAAATAGTTTGTAACTTTATTCTTAATACAGCAAGCAAATACATAGGCGCCATCTCCACGAGCGAGAGAATCGCGATATTATCGTCGTGACACGTATTTCCATACACTCTCTATGAACGCGTCTCCACACGGCGACATTATCGCGGCGATGCGACGAGTGGCAATGTGTGACATTAGGCTGCTCCCACATTTATCGACGCGGAGTCAGCTTAAGCCGGTCAAAAAATCCTTTATGTCAACGTAATAAGGGCATTACTAATGCCATTCGCATCGGCTCGGCCCGGACGACGCGAGCCGGTGCGAATGGTATTGTTAACATTCTTATTACGTTGACATAAAGGATTTTTTGACCGGCTTGAGCCGATTCCGCGTCGATAAATGTGGGAGCACCTTTAGTCGAGCGTATCGCCGCGCGCTTGTGGCTTATCGCGCGACGGGCGCGCGATGACTCGCAACGGATACGCCGCGCGCCCGCGACAAGTGCGTTACCAGTAGCGAAACAAAACAAAACTACACCAAACGACTCGTCCCAGGCGCGCGGCGATTCCGTTGCGAGTCGTCGCCCGCTCGTGGCATTTTAATGACGATATTCTGGAGGAGTTTTCTCGCTCGTGGAGGTGGCGCCTTAGAGCTCAAAATTAATAATTCTGTAGGCCCAAACTGGACTGAAATACTTACTCATTACTTATATCAGTCCCAAAATCACTCTCATCAATAACATTGAAGTCATAATCCAGGGTGTAAGAGGAAGCAAACTTGGAGACCTTGCCTTTATCCAAGTTGCGCACAGACCACTTAGCATTCACCTTAGTGGCTGCATTGTTGAGCTTCGCACCAGCCACTGACGGTATCTTCGCTAGAGTCCTGTATGCATTTATTATGTTTTCCAGCTGTGGAATGAATTATTTTACAATTAGCCTAACATAGGACTGCATCATGACTTAGGGACTTTTGCGACGCTAAGATTTTCTTAGGAAAGGAAAAATTCGATCCGCGGGCAGGATTCGAACCTACGGCCTTCGCAGCGGCAGGTAAGATCCTCGGTGACTCGGTTGGAAATGAGCGTCGGATGTACTGAATCCGAAGGCTTTAGGTTCGAATCCTGCCCGAGGTTCGAATTTTTCCTTTCCTAAGAAAATCTTTGAAATTCGCTACGCATGCGTTAATGCGTTTAATATTTAAAAATATTTTGCGAAGGTTAACATAGGAATGCATGACTAAGGTACTTTTGCGACGCGATTCGACCGATTCCAACTACAAGTGAAAATCAACCTTTACTACTAAGAAATAATGATGCAATTCGATTGACTTGACGTCGTCGTGGCGATCGTGTTTTGTTTTTCACCTATCCGTACATAACAACGTGTTTTATGTCATAATATGCCGTAGTGGTAAGGTTGATTTTCACTTGTAGTTGGAATCGGTAGAATTGCAATCGCAACGAGTCGCTTCGCGCCTTGGGTAGTCATTAAATAACAGTTGCACTGGTGGCTTTACGTGCCAGACAAGGAGTTTGGTGAAAACGCTATGAAAGACTAATTTTATGCAAAGACTAATATCAACTAGCGAGGATCAAGTCAAAATCATAGTATTTATTTCAAGTAGGCCAATTAAAGGCACTTTTGAATATACCAAAAAAAAAAAGGTGTTACAGTCCCAGTTACAAGTCATTATAACTGTGAAAGTACCGAAAATAGACTAGCGCCGCTGTTAATGTTTTAACAAAATGCAAATGTTATTTTAAAATAATTTTAATTTAAACTGACCTGAGCAGACATTTTCAGCATAGCAGTCCGTAAGGCACAATGAATGTGACGCTATCTGGAAAGTAAATACATTACACAATTATTAGCATACAATATGATAAGATGCACAGGGGTTTGTTCATTCAATTATGTAACTGTAACATGTTATCATCTTCTTTTTATTTTCCATTGATTCAATTTTAATTCACCATTGGGACTACACAGAATAGATACAATACATAAATAAAATTACAAAATACAACATAATTAATTTCAATATTTCGCAAAACTGTACTCAGAATTTAAATAAAAAATACTGCTACAACTTGAATATGAAACCCTAAAAACACATTAAATATATGGTGAAAATATTTATAGTCACACAAATACAAAAAAAACTGTGTGTCTTAATGGATCCAAAAATAATGTGTGCATGTCGACAATGATAAATTTTTATCCATTATAATGCAAAATAATGGAAATCATGAATGCATTTAATTAAAATACATAAGTATTAATTTAAGGAGTTGACTAAAATTTAAATACATATTATTCAGAATGGCCCAGACATACAACACACAAAAGCCAGACTTTATATAAATCTTCAACAAATTATTTTATTACTGAGTCATGAAACAAAACCAAGATAAGATAAAACAAAGCCACAGAACTGTTCTGCGGTAAATACATTATAAAATGGGAAATACAATACAATGTAAATATTCAGAGAGAGTAAATATTGTGCTGTGCCACTGTTTTGCTTGGTTCCACAGCATTATGCTAAGTAGATGGTCCAAGTTCTGCAAATCCTTTCAGAGAACCAAGACTGGTCCTTGCCAGGTACATGTAGTCCCGGGAGCATGTTATCCGAGTCATAATGAGTTTGACAAAATTCATAAAATGGAATACTGTATTATTTTGCTCAAACTATAGTGTACATAATAGAATAATTTTATCGCAACTCATTCTTATGATTCTGTTGAAGTGGCGTTCTTAGAACCTGAATGCATCAGCATTGGAAACAGCGAAGATGTTGTGTTCTGTTCTGATGATAGTCTAAAAATAGCATGTTGTGATTTAGAATGAAAATGCTGTAAGTATATGTTATCAAAAAATCCAAAACGAATTTGATAATTAACTTTTTTCCCATAGAATTTATTTTCCCCATTGAATTGCTTTATAATTATGGTTTTTCCCATAGAAAAGAATGGAAACAATGGATGAACTGTGTAAAATATGTTATGGTCAGCAAAATATAAAAGGAGACATACAATGCACACCACTCCCAATGAAACAGGTAGTTGGCATGACACTGACGATGATAAATAACATTATTTTCCGAGTAGGCAGAAATGCAAGTCAGACTTCTACCAACAACATCTGTTTGTGGTACTTTCCGTAACCCCCAGAAAGGTTCCATATGCCAAGGTCTTATATTAAAGGCCCAATATCTGGCTATCGATCAAAATCGATTCCTTGAGCCGAAAAACCCCTAATCTGTAACTTTCCTGAAAATCCTTGGAGCCGTTTACAAGATCCTGATTATATATAAATAAATATACAAGAATTGCTCGTTTAAAGATATTAGTTTTACATGCTGCAAAAACTGACATGCAAGTTGCATGCAAGATTGGCTACATTGCAGACTATTAAATGGACAGTGAAATAAAGAGTACGTCTAAGATCACAAGCACAAAATAATGACGAAAAGTAGAAAAAAATTTAATGAAACTTAAGAAGGCGCCAACTGATTAATACGTTATTTTCCTGTGTTAAAAAGTGAGTTAAATTAAATTATATAATAATTAATACTTGCCTAAATCGGCTGGAGAAGACCGGTCATCGGAATAAGCGTTTTCCGAAGAAGTACTTCCACAATAAAATTAAAATAAACAAAGAGTTTGTCTACTAAACAGGGTTAAAATGGAAATAAGTTCACAATGATAATATTTAAAAGCAAAATAAATTAAGCACGCCAGCAAACCAAACAAGCTTTGCGGTTGCGGTCTTTGTGTTGGAAAATTGCACGAAAATAATTTTATTGATGGTCATTGACACCTTGCTTGACAAATCAAATGTCACTCGTGCACCTCGTGTCACTGTCAAGCTGTCAACATTAATGTCAGTTGAATTTTTTTTTTTTTTTTTTTTTAAATTTATTCTTGACCATGGATGCTAGTCCTTCAGTCGAAAATGTCAGTTGAATTTTTTTGGGGGATGCTCCGACCAGCCCGCGAAATTCAAATATTTTTACGTTTTTTGCAAAAAAATTTGAATTTCGCGGGCTACATCGAAGCAATCACCTTATTACCACCTTGTCTTTCGTCAACATTTCAGTTTAGGACATTGAGACGTATCTATGGTTTAAAGGTGGTTGCGTTTGCGTTGTTTTCATAATTTAAACCTCAACTACAAGTAATGGGAAAGGCAAGTGTCAAAGTGACAAGTGACAGTTTGGTCCCCAAAGAACTGTCAAATCAAAGGAATTTTCAGAAAAAAAACTATTTATTGATGTAAAATGACTAGATGTTGAGTAATAAGCTGTAAAAATGATGGAACGTACAAATTTCCGACAATTCACACTATCAAGAAATAATGGGTAGCTACTGTGACTGCTGTGAGAACAAAAATTGTATTATCACTAAGGAAAAGCTATATAATAAACAAATATCCAGCCTTGCGAAGCCGAGACAGGCCGTTAGTTGAGTTTATTAATGAAATTCTATTATTATACCATAACTAAACAATCGAATACACTTTTCAAAATAATATCTACTTTTCTATTGGAGGTTAAGTACCAGTATTGCATCGCTCTATAAATCATGAAATGGTTCGTCTGGCGGAAGAATTATCACCTGGAACGAGTTTTGTGATAGTTGTGGTGTTAAGAAATTAAATATATTGTGATATTTCTCGAATCTAAATAGAAAAAAAGGTTAAAATTACTGACATAAAACATTATGATATTTTATCAAAATAGAAAGTCAGAAGCAGCATTATATTCTTGTTATAGGAGAGGACAGATAAAACATATCTAAACTCAAAAATTGAAACCTCAACTACAAGTAATTGTGGATTTATTACGGTAAAATCGAATGTATTACCACTCAATTAAATCACTTTTTTTCCTCTTGTAGATGCACCGCGGCGTCTTAATTCTTCTTTTATTAAATGTACTTGAATTGACGAATAATTTTCCATATTTGTTTTGTATTTATACTCAATTTTTATAACAAATAATCTTGTTTGTTTTTTGTACAAGGTAGAAATTAATCTGACGTGGGGACCAACTATCGCAGCGCCATCTACGATTAGCTTTGAGTTGCCATCCCCATTGTGGAAACGTGTGTACGGTAAAATCAAATGTATAACCACTTAATTAAATCACTTTTTTCCCTCTTGTAGATGCACCGCGGCGTCCTAGTTCTTCTTTTAGTATATGCACGTGCATTGACGAATAATTTTCCATGTTTGTTTTGTATTTAACTCAATTTTTATAGTAATAAAATCTTGTTTGTTTTTTACAAGGTCGACAGTAATCTGACGTGGGGACCAACTATCGCAGCGCCATCTACGATTAGCTTTGAGTTGCCATCCCCATTGGGAAAGAGACGAAATAGAGCACGAGACGAGTTAATAAAAATGACCAGATACACAAGGTGACGTATTAGAGAATGAGACGTAATAGGGAAAGAGACGAAATAGCTAATGAGACGAGTTGTTAACGCAACATCATGGACCTAAAAAAAAAGGCGGACGGAACTTCACTAAGAAACAAGTGAAGCACCACAATGGCGGCTGCTTATGCATGTGTGCGTTTGTATAGGGATGCCAGATGAAGGAAAAAATTACCCATTTTTAAACAATATTTAATTAAGATCTCCCTTGAACTTAAGTTTAATTACATTTTTTTTGTTACGGATATCTTTTTTTTAAATAAAGGTAAAATAATTTAAACACATGGGATATTTTACAACTCGTTTAATGTTAATAAAGTTTTACAAACCCTTTTGTTGATTCAAATTTTTGTAGACTTGTCTTTTGCTATCGACACATCTAGAAATCCCTTCTATTTACTTAAGTGGTGAAAACGAATGCCTAAGTATTTTTCGGCTATAAATATTTAATTAAAGCTATTTTATGTTCCATTCCTACACGTCTACATTCCTATTCCATGTCTACACTCCCTTATTATTTTTTTACAATCATTTTTCCATGCATCATTTGCCGAGGGAAATCTGTAAAAATACAGAAGAATACAATAACGATAAATAGTAACAAAATATGAATCTCCCAATTTTAAAATAATTTGAACCTTGAAATAGTTGCAACACTGATTGATTTCGAGATGTTTATTAAATTTATTGACGTAAAATCGAGAAATAAGCTTCATATTGACATGCTTAACTATGAAAAGTGATCCCCTGGCTTTTTTAATTGAACTACTATGGTTTAGACAACTTTTTGCTACACATGACGGCATACTTTGATTTTTATTAGACAAAATAACGCCGAATAACACGCGAGCGTCGTTCGAAGCGTAATGGCCGACGGCTGACTTACTATGGTGTGAACATGTGTGCGCGCTGGCTTGTCCACATTAGCGCACTGACTTACTATGGGTGCTTCAATTGTTTCTTAGTGAAGTTCCGTCCGCCTTTTTTTTTAGGTCCATGCGCAACATAAGTAACATTTGCTTAAAAGTGACATGCTCTCGTGTTTTAGTATGCTAGTTTAAGGCATCGTTCACACCAAACGTATTGTCCGCCGCTGATTGTGAGCACGTGTTACGCAGTTTATTGTTTTTCAATATATATTTAACTTCTTGTTCACACCGAGCCGACTATACGCAATCCGACCGACTATACAAACAGTGAGTATATTCACAGTCGGCGGCGGACAATACGTTTGGTGTGAACGATGCCTGAAGCATGTGTATCTGTACCTTTAGGGTTCAATGCACTGACTTATTAATCCTATAGACTTGAAATGTTTGACTATACAAAAAGTAGTTATACAAATATGAGGCATATCGACACCAAAATCATAAAAATACTGCTATCTCTTTTTAACTTCTTTCATTTTGCGTAAGTGAAAAAGGATGAAAGTGTTTTTGACAGTTCCTTTAATGGAAACACCTCATTCCTCGCGTCATTAAATACCTATTTGCGGCCGGTCGCCATTTTATGGCCCCACAGTTTGTCAACAAACTTGGAGTACGTCAACTGTCAAATGTTCGTGAGCTGTGGATATATTTGCGAATATTGGAGTAATTTTGCTGTGTTGTTGCGTTTGAACTCGTTTCTATAGTGGAAATCATCAATTACAAGATGCCCAATTGCAATATAAAAGGATGTGGCGTCAAAAGAAGCGGAAATCACCCGAAAATAACTTTGCACCAGTACGTACTTCATTTTTCAGCTTTAATACTTTTAGATTTAGATAATAAACAAAATATTCTGCATTAGTTGAAGAGTTTCAACAGTAAAGCATTCATAATTTCCCTTTTGCCTCTAATATCAACAGTAATAACATTGTATTTCATGAAATCATTTTCTTGTTTATTTTAGGGATAGAGTAGTGCATACATGACATTTTAATATTTATCGATAATGCTATACTAAAGTTCTATAATGGTTTAATGTTTTATTTTCAAGGCTGCCTGCTAATAAAGGAAAAAAAGAAAATTTGGCTGGAAACAACTGGCATTGAAAACTTAAAGATGTCAACAAAAACAATCGTTTTCTTCACTTTGAAGAATCTTGTTTCAACTGGACAAATATGAAAATATTGTAAAACATTTTTAAAAATAGTAAGTATGGTGTTTCTTGCCCATTCTTCTTCATCCAACCTACCTTTGCGAATGGGTGTAGAATCAATCCAATCCCATCCCATCCCATTTCCTTAATTTTAATTATGCGACGTTTAAAGTGCCTCTTTGATGGCCTTATTGAAATAAATGATTTGGCTTTGAATTATTGTTGACTTTCAATTAAAACCCAAAATCATCGGCATGTCATAAAAGATACGTGTTGGAGATGTCCGTGCTGGTAGCCCATCGCGGATGCAGCGTCATTTGTTGTCTTGTGTTGTGTTTGTTCCCTCCGTCTCGAACGTCTACCTAAAGGCGCGGGGCGGGCCCACCCGCTGTGCACGGAGAGTCATTGATACAAATGCGTGGCTTGCTCGAATACATAGCTCAACGCTGTTGACGTGGGTCGACATTTCCACTGGAGTACACGAATATGACTCACAGCTATTTATAGCTTATCGTTTGTTTTCAGTCATAGGCCTTGTGGGACGGACGCGTTTCGTGTCCGTGGATTGCAGTGGCACGTGCGTAGCCGTGCCTCCGTGCGCCATGCTATACATAGTCGTGGGTCTTGGTATAGGTACTCCAGTGGAAACGTAGACCCACGTTGTCAAACAAATTAATACACGGAGCTAAAATGCGCCGCGTGCCCGTGCACAGCATGCACCGCGGTGGGCCCGCGTCTTAACGCAATACTTGAATAACACTTTTAAGCCTGGCGTCGACTGTAGAAGAAACGAGTTGCATCGAGCCAATGTTTATCTGACACGAGCCGAATCAAAGTGTTCATTCATCGCGACTCCTCACCAAAGTAGTTTGTCAATTACTAACTTAGCTCAACCGTCCTTTTCTCGCGCTACCTTAGAAGAAGGATGTTATCTTTGCGCGTCTCGCAAGTAAGCAAGTTGAACTTGCTTACTTAAAAAAAAGTAAATGATCTGGCATACCGACTAAAAGGTAGAAATTCTCCATTTATTTTATAGTTATTGAACAAGAGAATCGGCACCAATATTATCCAAACTAAACATGATTGCACGTGTAAATTTTATCGATGTTATTGTAGAGAAATATCGACATGGGTTTACTCTATTAGCCGCCATTTTATGGCCCCAGCAAAGTTTAGGCATACACGTTTTTCTTGTAGGTATTTCAGGTCCATAGGATTAATAAGTCAGTGGTTCAATGACATTTTGATGTTATAAAATTCTGTCAACGTCAGTTACTTGTCAGTTGGTTTCGTTGGAAGTTGTTTTGGTTGTTTTTCCAAAAATTTATTAAAAGTGTAACGAGCGCGTTATTCAATATAAAATATTAATTACACTTATAAAGACAGTATACATTTTAATGTTTATTATTTTGTTTTAAAAATATAATTAACGTGAAAATTTTGTGTTCGTTGTTACTAAAACATAATATTTTTAGATACGTGCGGCAAGCAACATAAGTAGCTGCTATGCTTAAGTTCTTAATTTCTGCTAACTAAACAAAAGTTTGTCTTCTATGTCTTTTTAACAGAAAAAATGAAGCCAGTAAGTATTTAATTACAAGAATGTTTTTTAAAATGTAACCTCACCCCACTCTTGAACAAAAGCGCCGTTTTCTCGTGGTCCTACTATTGGGACCACGAGGGAGACCAGTTTCTGTTCGTCCTAGTACTATAAAATATTGGAGCAGTTTTCATTTATTTATACCACCTGTAAGTATATAATTTATACCTTTGAATTATTTTTTTTCTTACAACTTCGAGTGTCTATTCCCATTTCTATCCACTGGCTTTAACACCAGTGAGGCAATCAGAAGCTGACAAAAAGTACTAGGCTAGCATGAGTTCAAGGTATATGTATTTAAATAATTCTAAAGCTTACTTGAAACTGTCTTGTTCTTTCACTATCCAGCAAAAGTACTAGGCTAACAAAAGTACAAAGTGGTAGTCATTTAAATATTTCTGGATAGATATAAAGATTACCTTAAGTTTGTTAGAAAATGATTGTTTTTTTTTTCGTCCTTTTATTACTAGGGTTAAAGGTATAAATTACATACAGGTGGTATAAATAAATGATTACTGCTCGAATATGTCATAGTAGGACGAACAGAAACTGGTCTCCCTCGTGGTCCTACTAGGAGGACAAAATAGTAGGACCACGACAAAACGGTGAACAAAAGTACTGTTTAATAAAAAGACACCTCAGAAAAACCAAAAAAAAGATAAGTTACTGATTTATATTAGTCTTAATAAAGCGTCTGTAAGTCTGTTACATCCCTGTGGCAGAATCATCACTCTTCTGCCTTTATAGCAATTTATTTCTTACTTATAACTTCTACTCTTCATCACTGTTGGTTCAATTACTAAATTGTAATTTCTACTAACTATAGGATTATCTTACATACAGAATTGGAACGAATAAAGTATTTATACCATCATGTCTAAATTAAATGGTCTTTCTAGAACTGAAAGTAAGAATTTGATATGCATTAATTGTGAAGACATTACTTAGAAACAGTAATCTATGAAAATCATTACTATTTGTTTAGAAAATACAATAGATAGAGCGTCGATTATCCAAACTAATTGGGGGACATGGGTGTTCGGAAAACCGGTTTTTTCGGATAACCGAACTACCTATATGTTTTTTGTTTGAGATGGGTTTGCTCTTGACTCTAGTCCAGGTTAAAGGGGACAGAGAAAAAACCTACAATGAGCCGAGCTCTATTACTTTTTGTATGACCCAAGAAGTGAGTTCCACTACTTTGCTGTGCACATTATGAAGGAAGATTGTAAGCGCATAGTGAGGCTAGGTCTCAGTTCGGATAAGCGGTCGTTCGGTTAACCGATGTTCGGATAATCAACGCTCTACTGTAATCATTTTTTTCCATGATCTTTGTAGGTAAATATAAGAACTAAATAACAATAAGAATCTGAAGGAGTAAGTAATTTCTTCACATCTCACTTTTCAGTGCCCGGAGTTGCTCGTGAAACTGAAGAAGATAGATGTACATGTGTGTGATAAATGCCCAAAAGTCTTCCCAAACCCAAGTGACCTCTTAAAGCATAAGGCTTATCATGATGAATATTTCCTATCACATGTGAGTTATTTAAGTCATTAGTCTTATTGTTTAATTGATGGCACGGTAGATGCGGTAACTGGGTGACTGAGCAGTCTGAATGTTCTCAGTTTTCAGCATTGTTAACTTAGTCATAATATCAGCCCGGATCACCCACTGCTGGGCATAGGCCTCCCCCTTTTTCTGCCACATCTCTCGGTTCTGTGCCTGTCTTATCCATTTATTCCCCACGATCTTGATGATATTGTCAACCCAACAGGCATCGGTATAACTTAGTAAAAAATATATTTCTTTTTTTAGATGTTACAATGTTAGATGATCAAAAATCAAGTTGCAGGTCTAAAAAGTTTATCAGAAACATAGATTTAATTATAATTAAAATTAATTAGATGGAATATTTGATTCAATAATATTTCACCATAAGTCTAAGATTCCTAAACTAGCCTTTGTATACCTTCAGGTTAGCTTAGATATGAAGAATAACATTTTTAAAGTGTTAACCAAGTTTACTAGTATAAATATGTCATCACAACCAAAGTAATCTGTTTGTGCAACATGTTTGCAGAACACTAATTGTTGATTTTTCTTTTTCTTTTTTGGTGGTGATATCTTGAAATGAGGCCTCCCCCATTTTTTAGCATGGTAAAATCATCAAATGAGTCCTCCCACCCAAGGCAGGCCGGGAGGGACTGTCAGATTCGTACTGACTAAAATCCAGCCCTCTACGTTACGGGGTCACGATAATTCGTTAGTCCCGCGACCCGAGGCCTTCCCATAAGTGGAGGGTAAACTAATAATTCATGCTGATCTTTTAATTCCCCTTCACGTCTCTACCTTGTTGCTGTAGCTTGTTTATCTTTCAGTGTTGACAAATTATAATATCAGGAGGGAGTGATTAGACCCAAAAAAAATAAAATTGTCCGTACGTCACTCGGTCGGTATAATTTTACAGGTTTTATGACGTCACAAGCCCGCACTCCCGAATTTCGAAGCGTTTTATCTTTGTTCGTTATTTCTCAATACTCTATCTGACAGACTAAACACATGTTCAATTTTACTTGTATTTTAAAACTGTTGTTGGCTACTAATAATAAAAAGATTCTTTTTTCAGGTTGTCAGTGCCTATGTATCCTTGGAAAAGGCTAAAATATTCACATGCGACAAATGTACTCGAAGCTTTGACAATAAAACAGATTTTGTGCTCCATAAGGTTACGCATATACAAGATTATGTGTAAGTATTATAATAAATAATAATAACTACAATATATTGGTTGAATTTTAATTGAATTATTTACTTTTAAAGTGAATATAATTAAATATTCTGTGAATATTTCAAACGCCTACCTGTTGCCACTACCAAAATATAAGGCAAATATAAAAAAAAAGACATACTATTTGTTTGCATGGACTTCCTGGCTCCTAATTTATTACTTACTTATTTCTGTTAAATAATTCATACATTTATATGATCTTTCCATTAATTGACCAAAACAAACTTGTGAATGACTTATTAAAGCTATTGTGTTAAGCTTCATAAAAATACATAGAAAAAAGGCCAAAATTAAATAATTTCTAATTTATTATTTTCAGGAGAAATAAAAGAAATAGAAACATATGGCAGAATCCTGATATTGCGAAACCTTACAAATGCCCAGACTGCGACGTTTCTTACGCTGCAAAAACTACTCTTGATGCCCATTCTTTTGTTCACTTGCCATTCCCTCACATCTGTGAGTGTGGCATCGGATATTACAAGCAACAAGATTTGAACGCCCACATTAAATTAGTACATGGAACAAAAATTGATGAAGAGGATATTTTGCAACCAAAAGAGGAAACAGTTATTCGCCAACAAAATTCCGCAGTTAAACGTTCAAGTGAGCCTAAATCTAAATCCAAGAAAAGTCCAACAGCTAAAGGAGCTGTAAAAAAGAAAAAACGTAGAACCAACCAGTGGGAACTTAATCTCCCAGATGAAGTTCTGAAGGGCTATATACCAAAAAGTGAATCGGACGTACCAGATCCCGATGTTAAATTCAGAGTAACTTCTGATAAACGGGTCAAATGTCCCGAGTGTAAGAAATTATTTAGAGACAAAAGAGCTGCTATTGTACATTACCGTGTCCACTCGGGTGAACGTCCATTCGCTTGTCATCTATGTCCGAAGACGTTCGTGCAGGGAGGCACGCTCAAATTACACCTAGAGAGGCACGCATGTACGGAAAAGATCTATTCGTGCAAATATTGCCCGAAAAGTTTTACCTTTGCAATCTATAGGGATTGTCATGAAAGAATACACAGTTCAGTTAAGTCTTACGAGTGTCCATTCTGTGGGAAAGGATTCCACGATCCGTCCGCAATGACGCGTCACAAACGAATACACACAGGAGATAAACGATACGCATGCCCGTATTGTCCTAAGGCTTACACTGACGTCAGTGCTCTCAGAGCACATAACTTACGCCACGAGAATAAAAAACAGTTTCCGTGTCAAAATTGTGATAAGAGATTCTATAATCGGACTCTTTTAAAACATCACATGCGAGTACACACTCTTGAAAAAACCGTTGTTTGTGATTATTGCAAAAAATGGTTTAGTTCTAAACCCAATTTAATAAGCCATATGCGGCGCGCGCATATTAGTGTGGTTATAAAAACACATAAAATTGGACTGTCAAAAAAAGTAAAGTGTAGTTTTTGCTCTAAATTCTACACAAGGAAAAGTTTATGGAAACATATTAGAAAGTTCCACCCAGGAATACGATGTGAGAAGTGCTCACTGTATTTTAAAACTGAGGGCCACTTCAAAGCACACTTACTAGGTAATAAGGTACAATGTGAAATATGTGATATGTCGTTTACTTGTGAAAATATGATGGATAAACATTTAGAAGTTCATTATGCCAAAAGTGTAGAAACAATCAAAAGAGATTCAGAAAACCTAAACGAAATTTAGTAGACTTTAATAAGCTAATATGAATTGGGAATTCAGGAAGTGTTATAGTCTTTATAAAAGTTATTTATCTTCAAAGTTCGGATAGCATACTAACTCTAGGGCCACACTAACGGAAAATGCTGTTAATTGTCGCGTTTAAGACATTTAACGAAATTTAAAGACTATTATCGCGAAAATCATCGGGAAATGCCTTTAGTGTGGCACGGCTATAAGGCTGCTTTTCCACCAGAGATGCGCTATGCTACGTTGCTAAGGATGCGTTTGATATCCACCAATCATATTCATTTGTTTTCATAACGCACACACACATAATGAGTATGATTGGTGGATAACAAACGCATCCTTAGCAACGTAGCATAGCGCATCTCTGGTGGAAAAGCAGCCTAAGACTGGCCGTTCACTGACAGCTTCAAGCATTATGTATTTTCATTATACACAAATGAAAATAATGTTCTGTTTCTGTTAATCCTTCTAAGATATTATAGAGCTAGTTGATTATAAATGACTTGTGTTATAGTGAACTGCCATGCCATGGTTCCGCCCAGGGGACGAGATAGCGCTAGACGACTTGCATAGCTCTGTCTCTTTCCCACAGCCTAAAGACGTCATGGTGGGCCTCCTGATTTCAAAATAACTATATAATCGAGACTATAGCCAAAAAATAGCTAAAACGCCCTAGTTGAAAAAACGCCCCATCATTCTAGCATTCAAACTTGCTGCTTGGCCAACCACACGTGAGTGTGGCCACTGTTAGCGTATAACATGGCCGAGGCCAAGAGCCATGTTGTACGCCAACAGTGGCCACAGTCTAATGTAATTAATTTTAATTAATATATTTACTGGATCATTGTTATATTGTTTTCCGATTGTATCCTATGCGCGTTAATGGGGATGGCAACTGGGGAACTAATGGCGCTAGTATAGCTTGTTCTTAGCATCGTCATTGGTTCAAATCAGTTCAAATCTTAAAGGATTAGGACTAAGCTATGGTGGCGCCATCTACAATTAGCTTTGACTTGCCTTCCCCATTAGTAAAAAGGCGAATAAACCGCAATGGAAACTTGAATATAATGCAAACAATTAAGTTCCTATAATATAGGAACCTGAGCTAGCTATATTATAGCACCAATAAAGTACAACTAAAATAATTATTAAGTTTTTATTTAAATAGAAATGTGAAACTCTTGATACAGTTTAAATGATTAAAATAATAATTAAGGGTGCTTCTGAAAGTTGGCAACGTCGCGTATAGTTGTCAAATATATTTATTATTGCAGTTTTGAATTATGAATGACAAAATTACTAATATTTTTTATGATGTTATTTGATTTGGTGTCTATTAAAGATCATTTCATTGTATAGGAAGGGAAATGTTTGGGCAACAGAAGTGGGTCAAATCTAATGAAATACTGACTACTACTGATAAACTTTATACTGTTAGAAGATATTTTCCTTCCCATACAATGAAATGATCCTTAATAGAACTTAATCAAATAACAAAAAAAAAAAGTGGTTATTTTTTCGTTCAAACAATTTGTGTGAATAAATATTTTGCATTTAACCAACTTCCGCCGTCCCGATTTTTTTTTCCGATACAATGAAATGATCCTTACATGAAACAGAGTCAAACGGTACTAAAATTAAATAATGTAGCGTAATGGGCCGGAAAATATTTGTCGGATATATCCGACGTTGACGATTAAAATGTTAATACACCCCGTACCCCTGTCCCTTTAAGTCTTCCATAAATTGATACAATGAAGCCTGAGCTAAGCGAGCTCGGGACTCAGGGTAACCCGACTCGAAAAGGTTAGGTTGGAAGGGGATAGCGGGGTCTATAAGTCATGTTTTAACAAAGCTATAACATAATATGAAATTAGCGACGACGCTGCTAGCTTTCAAAATGCACCCTCTCATGGCAAGTATCCTAAGATTCGTTACCTAAGTAATGAGCTTTATATTACGAAAATAAATGGAATGAAACTAGGTTATACCAACGACTGAATATTTTATTAAGAATTAAATCATTTTGTTACAGCTATTAGTAGTAGGGGAAAGGTGTACGAGATGATTCCCTTAAGGGAGATTGTAGATCAAATGATATTCTACTTAGCGCGATTGTAAATACGTATATACATAGTAAATTTATCTATCTTATTGTTGGCATACTCAAAATTTTAATTTTTTAGATGCTTTACTATAAAAAAACACATTTTTAAAACCTTGTCAAAGGATCATCTTGTACACCCCGGTGTCCAAGATGATCCTTGCGGTAGGGGCAAGATGATCCCAGGATCCAAGAAGAGAATAACCTAAATAAAACCATAATTTGGGTTTATTTTTTCACCTATATTTCATTGTACCATATTTTTAGTGTGACAGCCACCATATTTTTTACTTTAGCCCGCGTTTTTAGTGATAATACAGGCAACCCAAACTGTTTACTTGCTGTGCTAAATGGAATGCCATTTTTAACAGCATCCAGTGCTTTCATCATGGAGTCTTCCGACCACAAACCGCGTTTAGTTTTTTTTTTATAATTACGAGGCATATAAACCAAAAATATATAAACTTAAACATAATAACATACAAATGGTTAAAATATTCCCGTAATAGTTGGTTTGTTACCGGTGTACAAGAAGATCCGTGGGGATCATCTTGTACACCGGTAACATAATCATCTTGCCCCAACATAAACTTTTTTATTCCATGTTCGATAACTTAAACTATGTGCTTTCAACTGTTACCATGCTATTAAAAAAACAAAATAGAGCAATATTCAAAGCTAACTAATACCCTAGCCTAGTAATAATGTACCTAGAACAAATTAGATATAAACTTCAACTCACCCTTACCTTAGATCAAAGTCACGGAATATTTGTTTTTTTTCTCAAAAAATTTAATTGTCACTCTCGACACCACTACTTTTGACTGAGGCGGGGGAATATCGGGGACTACGTTTTACCATTAAAAACAACTAGATGACGCTACTGGGTTCGTTGCAATATCAAAGGATCATCTTGCCTCAACGGATCATCTCGTACACCTTTCCCCTATATAGGTATTGTTATTTTTAATATAAAATTATTATGTTTTTAGAACTTAAAATGTGTATCGGCACTTGGATGAGTATCGAATTTATGGAAAATCTTAACAAGAAAATTTATCTTCTAATGATAATGTTAAGGGCTTCACACACAGCAGCTATAATGTTAAGATGTACATTATAGCACGATACATCTCATTACATCTTTCCATAGAGATTCTAACATGTAAAAATATACATTATAGCTGCAGTGTGTGAAGCCCTTAAGTGTATGTTAAAAAAACCGTTATAAAAGAAATATATTTTATTTAAAAAAACATTAGCTTATTTTAGTAAGATCTCCAACATCGCTGTAGAAATCAAAAGGCAAATTATCATTAGGTATCAGCAATATCAATCAGCCAATATTTGCTCTCACTACTGGGACACATGCCTTATTGTGCTACTTATATTATTCACCATCCAGCTAGATGTAAGATACACAAAAATAATAATAAAGACCTTTTCTTCGTTTAATATTCAGTTGGTGCTGTGGCTGAGCGATCTACTCCTGCGCAGCGCGTCACGGGTTCGATTCCCGGACAGAAAAATATTGTTATGATCTACAATTTAAATGTTCCGGGTCTGGGCGTCACATGATTTTGAATGTTTGTAAACGCACCCGCGATTTGGGAGAAATTTCTGGTGCGAAATATAGTTAAAAAACAAAGTTCAACCGGTTATGTAAAATGTGAAAACGTATACAGCTTGGCAATAAACTGCAGAAAGTCGCCACTGTCTTCTCGCTACCAGCACTTTGATAGTTTTTTTTTTCACTTATTACGTTAGTTTTATTGCATAATGGCACAATAATAAATCTAACAAACCTGCGGTCTTTGTTTACATCAAATATCATTAGATTTGATTTTAAAACGTTGTCAGAAATAAAAATATTAGTTCCGTTTCAATTCGTTCTGGCCAAGCTTTAAGCCCGGTTTCCACCGCGAGCGGAACGGACACATTAATGACTCAACGGGTGAAAAGAGTAAAAATGAGCTCGCTCCGAGAACTAAAAAACTCTTTGTTGATGGAAATACAAGTATGCAGTTAACGCTTGCGAGTTTAACGGAGTCATTAATGGGTCCGTTCCGCTCGCGTTGGAAACCGGGCTGTAGATTTGCTCCTCCTCGGTTACAATCTATGAATTTATTCAAAACATGTTATCGGTATTTTTTAATGAGAAACGTTCTCATTTTGTTGATAAATTCTCGTTTTCCTGGAAAGAGATAAGACAGGTCTGAGAATGTAACAATTAGTTTAACGGGTTTACGTATTGTAATAGAGACGTTCGAAGTTTGTATTTTGTATTATTAATTCCGGTAACAAAATAAGACATAGGTTACGTACTATAGGCACATATAGGTACAAAGCATCTTCTCAAAAACTTTTTTTAAAATTTAAAATGTCACTTACGGGATATCTTCCGTAAGTGACATTTTAAATTTTGAGACAAACCGTGAAAGCTTAAAACAGTGTTTAAAACTTTTTTTGTTGTTGAGCTACTAAAGTTTCGCTAGTAATCGAATTCTTAATTCAAATATCTCATAATCATCATCATCATCATCTTTTAAGCCCGGGTTTACCTACACTTAGTTGCATATAGACATAGACCTCCCCCTTCTTATGGCAAACGGTTCTGTGCGGATTTGACAATACAACGCGCTTTGTGACCGCTTAATTAAAATAGTTGTAGGTACGCCATACAATAATTTTCACTAAGTGTGAGAACAAAGAGGGCCAAGGCCTGCCGGGGTCGTGGGACTTATCTCACTACCCCGTGACCCCGGAACATAAAGGGCTATTGAAGGACACCGTGGATTTTATTCAGTATGAGTCTTACAGTTACAGCTAAAAAAAAATGTGCAAGAACAATACCTACTTCATTGAAACAGAATTGCATTTTTTACATTACAAAAATATCGGTAGGTACAATAATATTTTGGCGCGCGACCAAAATCAGAACTCACATCGCCAAATTATTTTTAAAATCATAAAATTGTTTACCAACAGCGCTCCCTAAGTACGTCATTCGAGTGGCTGAATATACATAGGTACTTAGTTATCCCTATTCACTTGTTTCCTAATCAGCAAAATCAATAATGTTGGAGTTGCTAGGGACGGGGGCGCCGCATCGGCCGCGCCGCCGCGCCGCTCGATACGCGCGCGCCGCGCGTACCGTGCGTCACCCGCCTCGGAACATACCCAGCCACCCCATTTCACCATCAGACCGTCATTGTGTATCATTAAAACTAAAATAATATACGCCCTAAAATAAATTAAAAAAAAAGTGATCGTGATCAGTGATTTTGGCATCGAAAACCGGCTTCTCTTCGCGTGGACCAACTGTGTAACAACGAAATTGAATTAAAGTTTCTAGTAAAATAAATAACTCAGTGTGTAAAATATAGAATCAAAAGATTGCGTCCGTGTCCCATAACAAAAACTAAAATACCTAAATAAAAGTTATTTGTTTACATTAAAGCAATAAGTAAAAAAATATACGTAATCTAGTACTTATAAAAATATTGCACAGCCAGCAACAAAAAAGATTGTAAGATGAATGAGATAGATTTGATAAAAGAGGTTGAAAAGCGACCGATTTTGTATGACAAGTCCGTGAGCGGTTTTAATAAAACAAAGCTTAGAGATGATGCCTGGAAGGAGGTTCAAGAATCACTCAATGTTTCTGGTAAGTAAAGATTTTCTCTCCTTTTTGTTTGTATCCGCATCCAAGATTATATTGGCCAAATCTTCATTTACAAGATGGTTAACTAAACGGTTAATTAAGAAAAAAAAAATACAAATATTCTACAAAGTACAAAAAAAATCAGTGGCAAAACAAACACTAAATTATGTAGTTAGTCACGTCTGTATCTCCACTCACCTCAATTTTGTGAATGTTTAAACTTCTTGTCATCATAAACACAATTACGACATTCAACGGGGTGGCGACTCGTTGCAGTATTGTTTTTATGAAGACAGACGATGCCAACTTTATAAAAACATAATTATGTGTAAGATTCATAATTTTTTTCGTGAACTTTATTCACAGAATCGGAATGCAAGAAACGGTGGAGATCGCTCCGTGATTCGTTCATAAAGCTGCAGCGAACCCACGGAGGACGCACCAGGTGGCCCTACCATCAGCACATGAGGTTTCTGCTGCCACATATAGAACCCAAAGATAACGGGTAAGAAGTAACTTTCTTTTAATTTATTATTTTCTTACTGGTTTGAAGTTGATGCGTAATGTCTGTTCCAAAAACTAGATTTCTAAACATGCTAGAAGGCCATTAAGACTTTTTATCATAATGAACCCCCCTTAATGATAATTGAGTCTAAAACACTGTACTCCTTTTTTCATTTCTACAGAACAACCATGAAAAAGGAGGCCGAAGATTCGGACAACGAAGAAGAAATACGTCAACGTCAATGCTTGCCAGAACTGTCCTATAGTCAGGACACCAAATACGAAGAAGATGACGATGATGACGACTCCCAACCTTCACCCAAGAAAGCTCGACAGAGCTCTACTGACGAAGAAGTAACCACTTGTTCTTGTAACAGATCCGACCCTGACGAACTTTTCCTCATCAGTTGTGCCCCCACACTTAAACGGCTGAATTCTAAACAGAATGCACTAGCCAGACTTAAAATCCAACAAGTATTGCTAGAAGCCGAATTCGGATCTCAACTGGAACTACCCTACGTGACACCGGCTAGTGATTGTGATTTCGATGCGGTTGAATAAGGCTGAATAGATTCCCGGGTTTTAATAGATATTATATAGCACATAGATTTTATTGAAACAAATATACACAAAGTTAGAAAGATTTACAACGTTCATTTTAAGAGCGTCTATGTTTTTTTTTGTTAGCAAAAAACGATAGAATTGTTAATGCAATGAGTCCCTATAAGTTGCCGTTTAGAAATGATATATGAAAAATTTTATGAATGCATCGTGAGCCCACCAGCATGTCCTAGATAGCATCTACCTACCAACGCGCACAGGACCCGCGTGATGGATTACAGCATTCCCTATCACAGAGAGAAGGCCTCTGTCTTAGTAGTGGGAACAATTGTAGGCTGAATAAGGATACACGCACCTTCCAGGTGGTGATTTTGTGATACAAGGTTTATACCCTACATCTCTCATCTCTCCACATTGCATTTACGAGTAAATGTCCTATTTTCTCATTCCATAACATCATTACACTTTTTCGGATTCCATTCTATTAAGGATTTAGATGTACATATTGTCTTACTTATCTAATTGTTAATTAAAAAGCAAGTTGAGGGTGTCTATCTAGAGGTTATGTCATCTGGGTCTTTTGTGTCCGCTCGTCTCTTAATCAACTAACATCAACGCAACCCCAAAATCACAAAAAATAATTTAAATAACAAAACAGAGGAGGGCTTAAGACATTTCCTTGGAGTACTCTTAACATTTCTGCTCTGGTTATTATACGTCACTGCAGGTAAGACTACTCTTTGAATTGGGAACCTCGCAATTTTCAAGTTGTCGATAAAATTGTTGATGTAATCATCAGGCACACCAATTAACAAAAACTTTTTGTATGGGGACCCAGTCAAATGCCTTCTTATATTTTAACTCTTTTGTTGTAACCATGTAGATTGATTTATATGATTTCTGATTTCATTAACGTACCTCATTGCTGATGAAGAGTGTACCTACCTATTGCTTGAAAGTGTTGAAATATTTGGTTCGTACTGTTTTCGTAGAGTTTTTTTTTTTCCACAACTATCACACAACGCCATCTAGTCCCAAGCTAAGCAGAGCTTGTGTTATGGGTACTAGACAACTGATAAACATACTTATATATTTCTAAATACATACATATTATAGATAAATTACACCCAGACACAGAACAAATGATCATGCTCATCATACAAACATTTGTCCTGGGTGGGAATCGAACCCACGACCTCCGGCATAGCAGTCAGGGTCACTAACCACTAGACCAACAGGCCAGTCAAACAGTTGGAGAACAAATGAGTAAAAACTCATTTGTTGCATGCAAAAGCATGAAACTGATGAGTTGAGTGATGAGATGAATATAGCTAGCACTAAATATTAAACTCATTGAGCGGTTGGCGCCAATTTCAATTGCATTTATTAGATTAATCAAATAAAAAATGATATTTAATAAAATTTGCTAAATAAATCTTTCAAAATGAATCGGCGTTTTCTTTAAAGTACCTCATCGCTTACATTTATATTTTTGTCCACTATCATCATGATACCTACTACCTTTTGATAATTTTGTAGTGAACAGAATTTATCAATATTTTATCAATTAGAATGCACGAAATGACGTCACTCATTTTCCGAATTCACGGCACGGCTTTTAATTGTGTTTGCAATGTTAGTACTTACACTAGGTATCTAGTTAAAGTACTAACATTACAAACACAATTGCAATAACCCTATCGCCCAGAAACAAACTCCAATGGAAAAATTCAACAACACGTTTCCTGACCTGGAATTTCAATAAATAAATTATAAAATGCATAATATAGCTTTGATCGTGGAAAATAGCAATGATGAAGAAAATCTGCATACAATAGCCATGTTTAAAATTTATTTTTGCAACTTTAACATTTTTTGTTGCCAAAGTTATGGATGATTTGTTTTTTATTTGGATGGAATGGAATCCATCTCCTAGCGGTCCACTCTGAGCAACAGCACAATGGTTTTTTTTTATTTCTATCCTGTTAAACTGATCTGAGGTTAAAATAATCAAATAAGTCCTTCCACCCATTACTGACAGACTTGTACTGACTTAATTAAAGCCACGGAGATCCTTCAATAGCCCTTTACGTTCCAGGGTCAAGGTTACTTGTTGAGACAGTCCCGCGACCCCATCAGGCTTTGGCCCTCTTAGGGTAGATTGCTGACAGCTCTTTTAGGCGCACGTGGAATACGACGCGCGGTCTATCCGGGCTTGGTCCATGATCGGACGGAGAGTAATCCATTACTCATCGTCCGCATGCACGCGCCTACGGTGGTCGGAAACCGCTTCGCGACGTCTCAGGCAGTCAGGCTGCCAGCCTAACAGTTCTATTAAGTTTCGAGAAAACGTACTTTTAGTGTTTTCTCCCATTTTTTTTTTTTTTTTTTTTTTTTTTTTTTTTTTTTTTTTTTTTTTTTTTAGCGTGGTAAAATCATCAAATGAGTCCTCCAACCCCGGGCAGGGCGGGAGGGACTGTCAGACTTCTACTGACTAAAATCCACGGTGTCCTTCATAGCCTGTTACGTTCCGGGGTTACGGTAAGGGAATAATCCCGCGACCCCGGCAGGCTTTGGCCCTCTGAGAGGGGGGCCCCGTCATTATGCTGACGCTCTTTGAGGCGCGCGTGGGACACAACGCGCCGTCGACCCGGGCATGCCCGCGCCTACGGTGGCCGGAGATCGTCGCGCGACGTCCGTCGCCGTGGGCGTCCTACACCGCGGTTGGGGCGGAGGGAGGACTCTGTCCTCTCTCGCTCGCGGCGCGCCTCCTCCTTCGCGAGCATTACTGCTTCGCAGAAGGAGGCGACCGCTTCCCACTCCGTCTCGCCCCGCAGCATGGCCGAAACCAATGCCGGGCGCGAGAGGTCTCCGCCTATCGCAGCCGTGAGGACACGTCGGTGCACTGCCCAAGCTGGGCAGTCCTGCACCGTATGCTCCACCGTGTCCTCCGGGCGATCTTCGCAGTGATGACACCCAGACGTTTCCTCCTTCCGCATTAGACACAGGTACCTCCCGAAGCACCCGTGCCCGGTGTGTTTTCTCCCATACAAAAAAAACATAAATATTTTTTTTCTCACGCCTAGTGTAACTTATACCATCCATACTTTAATATGTTGTCAAGGGAGGTATACCAGAGCCATTACAATTTTTATTTTTTTAATTCCTCACTTTAAGTTTCTATATATGAGTATGGAGCTCGATTTTCGGACCACTGTGCGTCTGTGCGATCCCAATGGCGGTGGAAGCAAGGCCTCAACCCCGCCGCGCCGACCGACGGAGCCTCAGAGTTTACTACTACGTTCCGTCATTACACAAGAGTTCCTACTTAGTTCCTTCTTTATGAGCTCGCTCCTTCTTCATCTGACGGCACGGTTGGCGCAGTGGCCGACCGATCGACCGCCGCGCAGCGTGCGCGTGTTGATTCCCGCACGAAACAAGATATCTGAATGACCTACAATCAGATGTTCCGAGTCTGTTTGCGTAGCTATGTGTGTTTCAGTGTTTGTAAACGCTTTTTTTTTTAAATCTTTGGTCTCATTTTTGCCTCTCGGGTAGATTAAGGCCAAAAGGCGTTAAGTAGGCGCGGCCATGCGGGCGGCGAGTATAAAGGGCAACTCGCTGTACGACTATGGACCATGTCCGGGTCGACGGCGCGGCGCGTTGTGTTCCACGCGCGCGTCAGCAAATGGACGGACCCCCCTCTAGAGGGCCAAAGCCTGCCGGGGTCGTGGAACTTACCTCATTACCGTGACCCCGGAACATAAAGGGCTATTGAAGGACACCGTGGCGTGGATTTTAGACAATATGAGTCTGACAGTCCCTCCCGCCCCGGACAGGGCGGACTCGAAAAAACGTCATCTTTACGATGCGCGGCGCATATATGCGTTTATGCCAGTAATCAAGTAGGATAATGATGACCATCTTATTATTATGTACCTATTACCTAAATAATAACATAGATGCAGGGCATCACATCAGGCAGTATGTACCTACTATTAAAATGTGGGTACACACCTCTGCCCAGCCCCTTCAGTATGTAGAGGCGTGGTACGATCATACGATCCAATATGTTACCTCGAAAGTGGTCATACCAGTTTATGTGTGCCATGTGTAAAACCTAGTACACACTGTACACATGGTACCTAAGTACTTTATAGTTGTTTCTAGGTCATAAGGAACACTTGTCTAGACTTATTATAAAGCTACAAATCATCGGTACTTTGCGGAAATGGGTATGATAAAAGTCTAGCAATATTGAACGAATAAAAGTGCAAAACATCTGGCAAATACACTGTTTAATTATTTACCAACTACGCTGTTTCATGTTATTAAAATTCATATTGATGACACCAAATGTGTCTACCTTTAATGCCTATTTACATAATGAAAAGCACAATGTTTACTTTGGGGTGCTTCGGGTAAAACTACTTATTTAGTACCTCGAAGGTTCGAACTATTAGCGCCCTTAGTTACGGGCGCCAAACCTTTCATGCTTTCACCCCTTGGATAACAATGTACACTTCTCTGGTTTGTCACTTACCGATCCCAACATAAAGCATTGTTTTGCTTTCCTATTTACTTTTCTAGCTAAGTCATGTTTTTAAATTATTTGCTGTGGAAGTGATTTTTGTTTTAATAGATGTACAGGGTGATTTGTAATTCGATGCGTTCCTTGAAATAGGTGATATTTCTTTTCAACAACTTTAACCCTACAACAGGGGTCCAAAGTGACTCATGGTTTTGGAGATATCGATATCGATAACTTTAAGATTTTCACCTTGATAGACTAAATTGACGATGGTCACCACTAGAATTCATACTTTTCTAATAGAATATAGACGACTGAATCTAGTGAATAAAAGATTGTAATAAAAGTAAAAACATCTTGGGAAATTAAGTGCGATACTCATAGTATCTGTAGGTATTGAAGTTTTCTTAAAACTCCCCTTGTCTTTCAAAGCATATTTCTCAAAATAATTGTGTGACACTTGCTTGGCAAATTACAGAAGAAACTTTCTTGTCTCATTACCTTTCTAAAATGGTGCCTCAGTACCCTACCTATTTAGTAACTATAAGCTTGCACCCTCCGCGATTCTGTGTTCATCATCAGATTACCTATTCACCTTGTAAGTGGACATCCTAATATTTCTATAGTTGTAAACTAAGCCTTTTCTTTTTTTTTACGTACTTAATTCATCAAATGAGTGAATGCTACGATTAATTGTTTTGCAATTAAAATAATGCAAACGATTGTTTTTTTAACTATACCTAGGTCTAACTAAACAATTAACAAGGTAACATAATTAAATAGGTACGTGCAAAAAGCATAATTTTATCATGGTCCGAAGTACGTTGTTAATTGCCATTTTTTTGTGTATTGTATAAATGGCTTTTATTAAAGTAATAGACAACCGTGTCTCACCCCAACTAGAAAAACATAATTGCAATATGTCCAGGAATACATCTACTTGGGCCAGATAGTCTCTTATTTCCAGTCCAGACAAGATGCGGAAGTGGCAAGACGAAAATGCCTGGAAGAGCTACTGGTCCTTGAAGGAGCTTATGAAAGGAAGTCTTCCTTTGACACTCAAGCGGAAAATGATGGACATTTCTTAATAGTCCGGTCAATTTAGACAAAAAAATGTGAGTGAAATTACATAAAGTCCCAGCAAGCTGATTTTTTGTGAAGTTGTTCAAAACATAATTATAAACAATGTCTAGAAGTTCCCCATCATTCCCCTGTAAGGAAAAAAAAATATTAAAGGTCAAAGGTAAAAAAAATGAGTTTTTCGCGATTTTCAGCAAAACGGTAAGTTTTATCATACAAGTACCTCAGACAAAAATTGTAGATCATAAAATTATCTATAAAAATGTGTTAATACTTTTTTTCTTACGAGCTACCGTTTCAGAGATATAACGATTCAAAAAGTTATAAAAGTTGTTATCGTCATATGCATCTAATGAGGTAGTGTACTTAGCGCGTTTTTTTTAACGTGGTTTCCCCAGTAGGCCTACTCTACGGGTCAGTTGTGATCCTGTTTATTGTAAAACTATTGCAAAATAACGGAAATTTTCAAAGATTGGGAAAGATAAAAGCGATGTAAATGAAAAAAAAGTGTTGAAGTTTATTCGTCTCATTCGTAAGTTTCAAATTCTTGTTCTTCTTCTTGATCTTCTTCTCCTGCTTCTTCTTCATCTTCATTTTGGATGCAAGTAAATTGAACACAGGGACAGGCACGCTTTTATCTTTCCCAATCTTTGAAAATTTCCGTTATTTTGCAATAGTTTTACAATAAACAGGATCACAACTGGGCCCCTAGTCTGCTATTACAATAGTGTCACAATGGTCTATCATTGATTTCATAATTGTTGATTTTGACAAGTTTGGTAATCTACTATTATAATGGCGTCATTATGACTTTCCAATGGACAACCACTGACATTCCATTGAAAGAAATGGCTAGCATGGTAATCTCGTACACAATGACAAATGAATGACTGACGTAAGGGGTAATCTGCTAAAATTTTTACAGTTCCTTTGATCATTGATCTACCATTGGATCGTCATTGTGCAGTCATTGCTTCTAATAGCTCGGTAGTCAAAAAGAGTTTGTTATCTATCGTGTTTGTATTGTATTTTGTGAAATATTGAGTGGAGAAATGTATTCACTACGAGCAAATATTCTCGAGCCAGTCAGCGCAGTGGATCCTAGAGAAAGAAGATGCGCGGAATGCAAAAGTCCCGTCGCTATTGATATTTCCGAGGCGGAATTTGTAAAAACGTTTCGCCCTGGAAGAAAGGACTGAGTAAGGGGGTTAATTAAAGAACTCATTCCCTTTATGGCCAGACTGTGTCGAAACGATAGCATATCGAGAATACTGAATTTGATTTTCATTGATTTATTAAGGTGAACGCAGACCTAGCCGCACCGCAGTCTCCGCATTCCCCGCATTACGAATTCTTTGTATGAAGTTCTATGAAACCACGCACACTCACCCGCTTCGCAGTAGCCGCAGAAGCGGTAAGAAAACGATGACTGCGGGACTGCGGTGCTGCTGGATTAACACATAGGATAGTTTTTATCCCGATTTTATGTTCCCGTGGGATAATTTTCGAGTTGTAGCGGGTGAAACCGCTGGCAACAGCTAGTATTATATATAAATAAAACACATAAATGAAAATAAATAGCAAAACACCGGTGAACGCACACCTAGCCGCACCGCAGTCTGTTTTCTTACCAATTCTGCGGCTACTGCGATGCGGGTAAGTGTGCGAGGTTTCATAGAACTTTATACAAAGAATTCATAATGCGGGGACTGCGGTGCGGCTAGATGTGCGTTCACCATTAGAATTGTAAACAGTAAGCAGTAATGTCACATTTGACTTTGACAGCTACAGATAAAACATTATTGAGTTTCACATATTTCTATGTAGTCTGTGGTTTCACTGCTAAAAACGTTACACATTTTAATGTTTTTGCTATTTAGGAACTTCTTACTACTTCAGATTGCTTATAACATTATTAAATAATATGTAAACATGTATATAAATGAAATCTAAATGTTCAAATTTAGTAGTAGTTTTTCGAAAATCATTTCTACTACCGGGTTTTATAATAATGGCAATACGACAATGTCATTCTGCCACGATTCCATTACGAGACCACTGACCGACCAGTGATCGACCATTATGAATTAGCAGATTACAAACTTTTATCAAAATGACAATTGGATCGTGTTGGAATGACGAATTTATTAAAATTAGCAGACTAGGGGCCCTGACCCGTGGAGTAGGCCTACTGGGGAAACCACGTTAAAAAAAACGCGCTAAGTACACTACCTCATTAGATGCATATGACGATAACAACTTTTATAACTTTTTGAATCGTTATATCTCTGAAACGGTAGCTCGTAAGAAAAAAAGTATTAACACATTTTTATAGATAATTTTATGATCTTCAATTTTTGTCTGAGGTACTTGTATGATAAAACTTACCGTTTTGCTGAAAATCGCGAAAAACTCATTTTTTTTACCTTTGACCTTGAATATTTTTTTTTCCTCACAGGGGAATGATGGGGAACTTTTAGACATTGTTTATAATTATGTTTTGAACAACTTCACAGAAATTCAGCTTGCTGGGACTTTATGTAACCTCGAATGTCTAAATTGACCGGACTATAAGCCTCATTTAGACGATGCAAGAACTCGAACGCGAGTTGCGTTACATTGCGGAATTTATAGGTAAAACAAATTGAGTTAATGAAACAAATGCCGCAATGTAGTGAAACTCGCATACGATTTCTTGCTCCGTCTAAATGGCGCTTTAATCTTGAGTACACAAGCGCGATTTCTGGTCGTGCCGTCGCGTGGTGAGGTCTTTGTCTTCGATTCCGTACGTTATTTAGGTAAAATTCCAAGTAGAAGCTCGGGGTTTGGAATACCAAAATAGATGGAAAAACATTTAATCAGTTCATTATGAATTCTAGTTAAAACACATTAATTCAAGTACAAAACATGATTTATTTTTATCTTCATTAGTCTTATCTTATGTACATATTTGTGTCCAACAATAATAAAACTCTTAATGCTATAAAATTATAAATAAACTTATCAACACGTAATTTTCCTATCCATTGCACTTCCCTAATGGTACGGTCAGCAACAAATATTTACTATAATTTTAACACAGTTTTTAGGGTTCCGTAGTCAACAAAGAACCCTTATAGTTTCGCCATGTCCGTCCGCAGTTTAGCTCAGAGACGCACAGTACTAGAGAGCTGTAATTTGGTGTAAATATACGGATTTGTTGTGCCGAAAAAGTGGTAAAATAAAATCTCGTAATATATTTTTTTTTTAGGGTACCTCCAGTACTTACACGTAAAGTGAGGATTTTTTTTTTCTCGCGTACCCCTTAGTGTGGGGTATCATTAAATAGGCCTTTAAAAAATAATGATAGTTTCCATTAACAATTTTTTGATAAAAAAATTCGTTTTTGAAATATTAAGCTTTAAAGTGCTAAATTTTGCTCGATTCGAGTGTCCCCCCCCTCTACCAGCTAAACGGTTATGTTTGGGGGTGTGAAAAAATTCAAAATAGTAGTATATATAACGAAGTTTAAAAGAAAATTATCATGACTAAGTAGGCTTTACAACTTTACGAGTAATAGTCGACCAACTTATAAAATGTACTTGAATATCATATTTTCTTAAACAAAATGTATCGGAGACAACTGCAAATGTAAGTTTGTCAACTTTATTTTTACAGCTTTTATAGGTAAGTTTTTTGGGGATAGGTAGGTTTTTATCGTCAACTATTTTTAACTAAATTCAAAAAAAGGAGGAGGTTCTAAATTCGTCGTAATCTTTTTTCTTATGTATTTTCCCCGATTTCTCAAAGACTCCTGGACCGATTTTGAAAATTCTTCTTTTTAAAATTAAATTCAGCGAATCAGTTTAGTTAGTTCGCATAATTATTTTGATGGGCAACTACGGAACCCTACACTGTGCGTGGCCCGACACGCACTTGGCCGGTTTTTTAACCGACTTCCAAAAGGAGGAGGTTCTCAATTCGGATGTTTGTATTTTTTTTTTTTTTTTTTTTTTTATGTTTGTTCGGGCATAACTCCGTCGTTTCACAACCGATTTGAAAAATTCTTTTTTTGTTGGATAGGGTATACTTCCGAAATGGTCCCATTAAAATTTTATCGAAATCGGACTAGTACTTTTTGAAAAATCAACAAAAAACAACAAAAACCTAAAAAGTTTTCAACTTTGTCTACACCGATTACTCCGAGGTTTCTGGTCCGATTTCGATGATTCTTTTTTTGTTCGATACAGTTTATCTGCCATTTGATCCCATAAAATTTTCATTTAGTTTGGTGCAGTAGTAAATATTTTTAGCTCATTGTGTACATACATCCATGGGCGTTGTTTTGTTATTACCGGTGCTACGGATTACAACATTTTAGTGCACATGTAAGAAAATTATGTATTTGACAATAATTTGGGTTGAATAGTGAAACTAAAAAGGATAAAATAAAAAACTTTTTCAAAAAAAAATGCAACCGACTTCAAAACAACCACAAAAAAAGTTCAAAATAACCTACAAAAAAACTTTTCTTTAGAAAGTCGGTGACACAAAGTCAATGAAATATAAAATAAAGTCACCGACTTTCGAAAGAAAAGTTTTTTTGTAGGTTATTTTGAACTTTTTTTGTGGTTGTTTTGAAGTCGGTTGCATTTTTTTTTGAAAAAGTTTTTTATTTTATCAGACCTATAACGCAATGCACTATTCTACAGTCTATCACTTGAAAACATTTTTTGTTTGTTATAATTATGGTCACATTGTTTCCAATTTTTTACTATTCATTAACTGCAAGGTTAGCGCAGTTGGCTGAGCGATTGAATTGCTGCGCTGCTTGTCGCGATTTCGATTCCCGCGCGGAGAAAATATTTGTATGATCTACAAGTAGTAGTTCCGGGTCTGGCCGGTTGTGTGTGTGAGTTTATTATGTTTGTAAACGCACCCACGACACAGGAGATATTCCTAGAGAGGGCAATATTTTATTAAAAAAATATGACTTTTGTAGCTGACCGTACAAACAACGCGATATTTGATCAATATGAAAAAAAATAGCAATATCTTTAAAGGGCTTCTGAGGGGGGCTAATGAGATGTATCGTGCTATAATGTACATCTTTACATTATAGCTGCTGTGTGTGAAGCCCTTTATAGATAATGTTTTTTTTTGCTTTCTATATTTTACATGGTGGATCAATGCGAAATCAGCAAATGTTTTGAAAACTCCGGTGGAAAATCCAAGTGTCCACTCCTACCCAAGTTTCAAGTTTCACAAACAAGTTTAATTTGCACCTAAAACATACGTCATTGTCAAGCTGTCTGGCTAGAATTACATTACGAGAAAGTACATTGAAATTGTTAAGTATTTGGTATGCAAACCAATAAGATCACTAGAAGTAACAAGCCATTGAAATATTATTTAGCGACACACAGAAAACACATTTGATATAAAAGTACAAATATTACAGCTATCCTTATACTAAAATTCACAAATTGAAAGTTTCAATTCACTACACCATCCGCACAGTAGGCAAACTGTTTTCACCATGCTCATCGAGCTGTAACTCCTTGCCGTATCTTTGAAGGAGTTCCAAAACTATTCCATTAGTCCACCCGAAGCCACACTGGACAGAGTACTCCCCGCCTCCCCCGTGATCCCCCGCCTGAACACAACTGTACTTCTCAAACATCTTCCGCCACTTCGCATAACCTATGTAATTTGCCCGAATCCATACCGTAACCTGTTCCCGTGCCAAATTTCGCGCTTCTTCGTAACCGCTTTTCTCCAAACCACCGATCACGATGCTCTGGAGAGGCGGCCAGGCGTTCGGGAAGTCCCACTGCTCGCCTGTGTGCCACAATGAGGTCGGGATGCCACCGGGAAAGTTCAGCGCTCCGCTCGACAGCAAGTATTGAACTAAATGTGATGCGTAAACCGGTGCGGTCACTGGCTCCACAGCTTCCGCCCACAGCGGCGTCGCACAACTCGGGTAGAACTCCTTCTTGCGAGCCTTTGCCGTGGTATCATAATCGTACCACACACCATCACTGGGGTCCCACAACACATTTTCTATTGCCACCCTCCAATACTTCGCTAGGCTCCACCATTTCTGGGCACTCCGCCTATCTTTTAGTTGATTTCTTAGGTTACCTACTATTTGTAAGGCCCCAGCGAACATAGAATTTAGATCAACTGGGAGGATGTGCGACGTGTGGACATCAGTCAGATTGTCTGTGGTCACATTTTTTGCGTTCACAAACCACCGCGATGAGAAGTCCCAGCCGCTCTCCGCCGCGCTTCTCATTTCTTTGTAGAACTCCTCACGTCTTGCATCCGGTAGTATTCTGCTGCTGGAGTAATCTTCGTAATATGATTCTGGCCGCGGACCCGTGTCTTCTTCATCCGAAATGTAGCGTAGAAGCCTGTACTGTTTGCCATCAACTTCAACAGTTAATTTCTTTTTTTCCAACCAGTAGTATAGTTCTCTTTCCACAATACCGATGTTCTGTTCGAGCCAAGAGACATCTCCAGTTGCTGAGAAATAGTCGGATACCATCAGCGCTAGGAGGGGTGGCTGACTACGTCCCAAATAATATATTCTGCTTCCATTGGGAATGTAACCTAGTTTATTAACAAGATGTATGAAATTGTCAATCATTCCTTTTGCAGTTTGCGTCATATTACTGATTAGGAGACCGCGGATGATCCAGTATGAGTCCCAGTAGTACAACTCTTTGAATCTTCCCCCAGGAACAATAAATCCGTTAGGCACATAAATAAAACTGTATTGATCAGAGTTCCGGTCCACATCTGGCGATACTTTCCGGCCGAGCCCCGGCCAAATACTGATAATATCCTTCGCAAACTGCTTCAGCTTCGGATCAGCGATCTTATCGAGAATCGGTGGGTTCAGGTCAAAATCTGGTGGGTTCCAGTTGAGCAGCTCGTCTCCATCGATAAAATTTGAATCCACAAATGAAGCAATTTGGTCACGCGATGGATTGTTATTAGTCTGTTTCATAAGACTAGAAAAATTGGTCAAAGTTTCCTCTTGAGAGTGCGCAAGCCTTAGATCGACAAAGGTTTTCGAATCGGGAAAAATCCTGGCGAGTTGCACTGTACGGAGGAGATCACCACCACAGTAGATGGAGGAGTTACAGACGGAGACGATGTTGATGGCCTGCGCACACGCACCCAGCAACCCCAGCACTGGATACAGCGGCACGAACCGCGCCGAACAGATCTTGAACATGACTATTCACTGTCACAATTTTCGCCGTACATTAACCGGTGTGTGATGGGAATTGCGCGATATCCGCAATGTTTGAGCGCACCGTGTACCCGTACTACGGCGGGGAGCGACGCGGGGCGAGTGGCCGCGAATCCGAGCGACACCGATTAAATGCATTTCGTGCATCATGACGATCAGTTGTCGCGAGCGCATTGCGATGACTGTGCGTTAGGTCGCCGACCCATCTCAGCTGATGCACCGCCGAGCACTTTTACTAACGAGTACCGCGCTATCGGTACATTGCGCACGTTCTAAATTACAAGGTCTTCCAAAATAAACACAAGCGGACACGCGTGCCGTCCGCCCAAAGTCAGATAACGAACTGTCAGTTTGACATTAGTAAGACTGTAGTATGTTTCCCAGCAACGAATCGTACACGTGTATGTTCTGCGCATGCGTCTTTCTACGTAATTTGAACGAATCGCATGTGGCCTAAATAAAACGCTATCAAAACAAGTATAATATACCTGGTTATTTGAAGAAAGGATTCAAAGATTAAAATTACTTAAGGCTTTCTAAATACAGCCATGTAATTATCAATATCTAATTATGTCTTCCAGGTGCTTCCAGGCTAAATTGCGATCTGAATATTGAATATAACAGTGCGTATAAACTTTCACACGCCTGTCAATCACACGAATTATTTCATTTTAGGGGGGGGGGGGGTCACAGGGGACATGACCCCCCCCAAAACCTAAGGTCACATTGAAAAATCACAAAAAAATCCCAAATAATAAAAAGAAATTTCTAACTGTCCCCTAACGGCGATTTTATAGTTTGACATCTTGTGCAATATGCAATATGTTTTGTGCAATAATGTTCATTTTATTCCAGATACCTATTTTTTATTAGTGTAGTGAGTGACCCCCCCCAAAATTTCAGGCTGCGACCGCGCCTGATTACAATAACAACGTTATACATAGTTAATTTTTAATTTATTATCAAAGACATTAAACTATATAATATACTTACTTTATTATGCATAATAAATTACCTATAGGTATGTGTATAGCGTATTACAAGGTCAGCCTAGACTTCCTCATTAAATATCGTCTGTTGGTTCGTACCTAAAGTTTGTACATGGCAATCATAAAATGCAAACTCTTAGGTATAAATTATTATAGTGTCAAAAATTTTATTACCTATGGTTTTTGAAAATAGAATTTGTTTTTCTACTCAGGCTTGCTACCGGTAGCTTTTCCTTAACCTAAGGCTAACGCGATCACACTAGCTTGTTGAGGGCTTAATTCTGCTGATCTCGTCGAGTATGCTGTATGCAAGCGTGATTCTTATGATGTAGGTCATTTTTTTAATTAACGTCATCTATAGAGTGCTAATAGAACACAAAAGTAATCTCTAAGCTAAATACCACCGTTCTTCAACGAAACAAAGCTAGATGGCGCTTTTTTCAACAATGAAAACGGAGGTTCTAAAGCCCGGATTACAACGTTACGGTTACGTTTACGTCCCTCAATAGTTCAATACAAACCGATAATTAAAACTAGCTTCAACCAATCAAATGGGTTTCTTGAATCTAGTTTTAAGCATTTAAGTAATCCTTACGTATTGCTCGTATTATTCCTCCTCCTTTTTTTGGAGTCAGTTAAAAAAGGTACTTACCTAAGTACCTACTTACATTTATATAAAATAAGTTAGTACCGTTCTTTTGCACGTAGGACGCCTTTTATTTTTCGGCAATGATTTTGCACATCCAAACTTTTATATTCTTAGATCAGGTTTTTTTTTGTACATAATGGGTGTGTCCAAATAATTTACCACTCATAACAAAACGTTTTTTCAATACTTCCTTACGTTTTTGCTCTAGCTATAGGCAATTCTTTTTAAAATAACCTTCATATTTTTTTTTCATTATTATTAAAGGGAGCTTCAATCATAAGATACCTAGGTACCGTATTTTTTTTTGTTACTTACATGTAGGTTTTTTTTTGTGTGTTATATTATGATGTGTAGTTAATAAGGTTACATCTACTTACTAAAGCTAATGAGTAATTCTATTTTGAATTAATTTGCTAAGGAGACTAAACCTAAGAATGTGTTCATTTATTGGTAACGCGGGCGGGTCAATCCTCAATGTTGAGGCATCCGTTGAGGATAATGGCGTCCGATACTTTGACTAGTGCAACCAATGATATTGATATTATTTACTTATAATATCATTGAGTGCAACCATCCATTGACAAAAAACAAAAATATAATTTATTTGAATTACTTTTAACTTAAATAAAATAAATTAAAATAATTTCATTCCACTTAAATCTTAATACCACTAGGTAGAAAACTTTTAGCTGATTTAATAGCACCCCCGACGGATAGTCGGGGACGGGGGTTTTGTATTATTTTATTCTTTTTCAATATGATTTTACCGTCGTGATGGGTTTTAAATAATCACACAAATATTATATCGACACAGCCTTTAATATAACACAACATTGGTAACAGACAAAAACTCATAGTTTATAAGATTAAGAAATATATAAAAATAAAATTATCTAAGTACTAAGATGTATGATGATACAGTAGTACATTGCTGGAAAAATTGGAAACTACAGACTTTATGCACAGCTACAGAGATTAGGGCAGGTAGCACGATAACCTGGCTTTTGTATCAAGATACTATAGGTAAGTACACTTGTTGTTGAAATATACGAGTATTTTACATTTCAGAATTTCACAATTGTCCAGAATCAGCATTAAACCATAGTTTCTAATTTCTTCTTAGCAAATTAGAAACACATTTAAGATACGTAGGTAAATAATAATTGTATTCATTTGGAACTTACTACCTATTAAGTAAAAACATCATTATTATAAAACTGTCCTTTAATAGAGATAAATAGATAATAATAACTTGGAAACATAAATTAATAGAATAAGTACCTACAACTATTCGTAACAACACTATTATAATTATGCTAGACTATTATGTTAACATCAACACAATATTTTGTAATTTACAGTTTATTATATATGATGGTTTTTAAATAAAATGTAAATTTACTTCACACATAGACAGACCATAGAAGAAAGTCTTTCATAAATCTATGGATATAGGAAGACATTTCGAAAAATATAAGTACTAGGTATAGATACTATAGGGGATTTTGGTAATCGCCATGTGTCTTCGAATATACGAACTCATATTTGATGCGATAGATCAGTGGTATGGTACGGTAATTCCTTCGTAGTAGCCTGCAAATTTTTGTTTTTGCAATTTGCATATCAGTAAAAAGTTTTAACTGGATCAAAGTAAGTAAGTAAGTATGATTCGCGAAGTAAACTTTTAAATCTAAGAATGATCAAAACAGTCGCTCCATTCGCTCTCACATAGATTTGGTCAAAATAAGTTAGATTTCCGTGAGTTTTACCAATTATGACCAAAATTTTGTAAAATAATAACAAGTTATAACATTTCCTTAATAAGAACATTGCAAAAACAAAAATTTTAAAATCGCGTAATACTCGTACTACGAAGGAATCACCAACTCTGCTAATGGCTCGATGCTAATATTATGCATGTACAATTGTACCTACATACTTATTTTTTTTTTTGCTGACTCTATAATAAGTATAATAATAGTCACTATACCTACTATTTAATACTATAGGTATTTATTTTATACAATAATCATAAATTATGCTTAAGTATTTGGTTTCCTATTAAATTAGTTAAGTACTTTGAACATTTTACTATTTATTTAAATAACATTATGCTAATAAATGCCTACTTCTGTAACCGTAGGTTCCCTAAATAAATAAGTAACATCAAACTATGCTTTTCAACCCTGATTTACCCGGGGCTTTGTTATGGTTGTCTATTATACTTATTTAGTAACGACACAAGAAAATAATGATACTAAGTATTAAGTAAAGTAAATAGTATTTTACTTTTTATATACTTGTAGGAAAATATTTCCTAAGTATAAAGTACTGCACAGCGTTATTCCTTCATATGCTGGTACAAATTCATTTATTTTGACAGTTAATTTTTTTCGGCCATTCTTAATGAACTGTTAATGACTCGAAGGCAAATCGAAAGCTATTGCTATTTGTTACGGAATAAGGCCACGATGATAAAAACACGAATAAGCGAATAAAATAAATTAGATACTAATAAAATAAATTCATCCTATTACAGGTTTGTTTAGATCAGAGGCGTATGCTACCGCCGTATCAGCTGTACCACTTATAGGGGGCCCCCAGGTGTCACGGGCCCGACTGGAATAAAAAGAAAACTTATCGCGGCCATAAAGCTCTAATTATCGAACTCCTGAAAAAGTTTAATTTTCATAGTGCTATTGTCTTTTTTCTGCAAAACTATAACTTACATTAGAAGGGCCTCAAACAAGTTTTGGTACGGTGCACCTTCTGGCTTAGCTACGCCACTGGTTTAGATGCATATGCCTTTCTGTGGAATGTAGATAAAGCTATTAAGCTTATTACTACAGCAGCAGCCTTGTGATATGGACATAATTTATTTGTTATCAGTTACCACAAGTTTTTGATAAGTTACTGGTAAAATGGCTTTCTAGAGCACTGAATAAATTATTGATTCTTTTGTTAATTTCTCTTTAAAATGAATGTTGTTGTGTATAATCATACAGTGATACTTTATATATTATCTATCTTGAAGAATTTGCTTATTATTTGTACAAAGTTTATTTTCCTTGTTGGAAGTAGCAATGTTTATCTCCTTGACATTATATGTCTCTATGGCACCCTTTAAGTTTATAATCACTTATTTTAATTAAAATCGTTAGTTCACAACCTTCAATTACTATAATAAAAATTAATAAATATTTTTATTGCTGATAAGAAAATTAAGAATTTGTTTATAACGCCCACGCCTAGTCATGCGCTCTTATTAGGAGGAGCGTCTGTGGCTGTGGTAGAGGCGACAGTATTATTGTCTTCAGCGGTCAGAACACTGCCGTATTTGTTTAAGAATTCGAGAATGGCACCGTTGCTCCACCCGAAGCCAAACTGCACGTTGTACTCGCCACCCCCGCCAAACTTGCCAGGATTCTCCGCGTCGTACTTCTCGAACATCTGCTCATACTCCAGGAAGCCCCAGTGGCAGGACCTTACAAACGTTTGCGCTACTTCCAGCGCCAGTGCCCTGGCTTCAGTCGTTCCGATGTTGTCAATGGCATTCACAACGATGCTCATTTCTGGGGGCCACACATTCGGGAAGTCCCACTGCTCACCGCTTCTGATGAGTGATGTGGGCACACCCCCGGGGAAATCAAGACCTCCGGACTGTTCGATACTGCACACAATCCTGGGCCCGTTGGTTGCAAGAAAACTAGAGCTAACGGCATTCTGCCATAGCGGTGCCACGTTGGAAGAGTAGAAGTATTTGCGATGTTTATTGTCTCGAATATCGTAGTCGTACCACATCGCGTCTCCATCGCTCCACAGCACTGCTTCAATGCTGTTCCTCCATTCTAAGGCTAACGCTGCATAGTCTTCAGATTTTTGATAATTAAATAATAAAACATGAAAAATCCTCAATTGCTGGAGCGCACCAGCGTAGATAGCATTAAGATCCACAGGGACGATGTACCTGGTGTGGAGATCAGTGATAGTACCGTTGTTGCTTCCGTCGGCCACGATGAACCACCGCGTTGAGAAATCCCAGCCGCTCTCTGCTGCGCTTTTGGTGTCCGTGTAGAAATCAGCGCGCTCTTCTTCACTCATGCTGATTGTGTTGTTGTAGTCTTCAAAATATGATTCCGGACGCGGTCCAGCGCTGGGTGCATAATACCTGAGAAGCGTGTGGTTACTGCCACCTTTTTCAACAGTTACAGCTCTATTTTTCATCCAAAAGTCCAATTCATTTTCCAAATAAGCAATGTTTTTTCTCACAAATTCGATATCCTTGGTGTATTTATAATAAATAGCAACCATCGCCGTCAGCATGGGGGGCTGACTGCGTCTCTGATAATACCATCTGCTACCGTTGGGGATGTGACCGAACTTATTCAACAGTTCAATGAGGTTTTCAATCATTCCTTTGGCGGTTTCTTGCATTCCACTAATAAGCAAACCTTCGATGATCCAGTAAGAGTCCCAGTAATAGATCTCCTTGAATCGTCCTCCAGGGATGATGAATCCATGAGTGAGTGGTACTAAACTGAATTGTTCTGGTTTTTCGAAAACCTCTGCTTTAACTTTTCGTGCAAGGAGCGGCCAGATGTCGTTGATGCCTTTCCCGAACTTTCTCAAGGCTTCGTCTTTTATAGTGTAGAGGAAGGCAGGATCACTTTTGTGGTCTGAAGGCGTCCAGTCCTCGAGCTCGCCTTCATTGGAGAAGTAGTCATCAACGAATTGTCTTATCTGTGCTACAGACGGACTTTGATTGGTGTCGTTTAGTAAAATCTCGAAGTCAGTTAGTGTTTTGTTTTCGTCGTACTTCATCTGGAGATCGACGAAGGTCTTGGAGTCGTTGAAGATCCTGGCCATCTGGACGTGGTGGAGGAGGTCGCTGTCGCAGTAGACTGGTCTCTCGCAACTGGAGGGCAGTTCAGCGCAGGCTAGCCCGGCAACCACCAACAAAATCAGAAATTCCCGCATCTGGAACAAGTACAACAATATCCATTAATACAAATGCGGGGACCTTCCTACGCAAGGTACAAATTTAAGTTTCAAATGCAAGCAGCTATTAATATTCGTCATTTCGTTTTCGATCACAATCTTCTCCAAACCGTGACGAATTCATCATTAACCAAATGATCTAAGCGATTAATCCCGTTAATGACTCGACAAGACAACATAATGATCGTTTAGGTTTTTGCATTCTTTAGAATAATATTATGATTTCTTATTTATGTTATAGTACAAAAGTTTTATAAGTAATTTATTTGTTTTTTCATCGTGATTCTTTTATCGTTCAGAAAAGTCTGGCTGATTCCTGATGTTCCTCCATTGTGATCCTGATGGGCTGCTATTCTCTATAAGAAATATCATCGAGTGACTCTACAACGACGTACTCTTCAACGAGACGGCTTTGAGATCGTCCAATCGTGCAGCCTTACGTGCAGCGTATGTGGTGAGCCGGATGAGCGCTAGTGTCGATGCCAGTAGCTGCTGCATTGCTTTAATTCAGCAGGCGTAGCATGGCGCCGTAGAAAGGGGTTTTGTCGACGCAAGAATAGACATAATGACAGAACGTAGAAATATTTTTAGCGTTTTATGCATGGTAATGTAAAAAATATCGAAAATAAACGTTCTTTTCTTCAATAGTGTACTAATGGCGAGTTGCTGATTTGTGCAAAAAAACAGTGAAATAACTTTGTCTTTTCTTGGTAGAATAGAGATAGAATCCCCATGCTACGCGTGCTGAAGCGTGGCGTGAGCGCTGCGACCGTGCTGTGCTAATTTTATAGAAAATATCTGACCATTTCTGCGCCCTGTACGTGCCTATTAGACACATTTCGGCATTGACCGTTAGACCTAACGAGCAGTGGCATTATTATAGCGACAACAATTTGCAAAGAATGACCATGAACCGATGCCGTTTTGCCATTTCGACTGAGGTATCACGTTTTTATTTATTAGCACTACAGGTATTGCCAACACTTTTTCCTTGACTTTTAATTATTATTCTTAGGCGAAGTTACACTTATTCACTGTATCCTCGAGATTTTTACATAATAATTACCTACCTATGTTTTTTAAATCCTGCTACCCAATCCTACTATATCCTGCTATGCTACTTCCTATTGAATAAGTAAATGTGAAACTTTTTTTGGATGGTTGGATGTTAGTTACTCTTTCACGCAAAAACTAAACTAAATGATATTTTATAACCTGGATTAACACATAGGATAGTTTTTATCCAGTTAAAGCCCGCTATAACTGGAAAATTATCCCACGGGGTCAAACCGGGGGTTCACCCGTGAAACAGCTGGCAGCAGCCTGCTGGACTGCTGGTATTTGATTTTAATATGTAATATATAATATTCCACAACTATCACACAACGCCATCTAGTCCCAAGCTAAGCAGAGCTTGTGTTATATGGGTACTAGACAACTGATAAACATACTTATATATTTCTAAATACATACATATTATAGATAAATTACACTCAGACACAGAACAAATGATCATGCTCATCACACAATCATTTGTCCTGGGTGGGAATCGAATCCACGACCCCCGGCATAGCAGTCAGGGTCACTAACCACTAGACCAACAGGCCAGTTGATAATTATAAGTATGTACTTTTCCAATGATGATGTTCTTTTCCAATTTTGTACACTTCTCAATGTCCAGAATATCGCATGCAGCGAATGAATGCGTAATGAATCGCTCTGTGTTTAAAATTCTGTAGTGATAATTTGATTCGTTGTATATTTCTTACAACCATAATTATATTTCTTACACCTAATAATTTAAGTATCAATATTAGTGCCCAGAGTCTAGCTTTTTATATTCTAGTTTTTTGTCGACACAGATTACTTCGCATCGATAAATGACAGGCGGTATTTAGCCAATTATGCATGGCAAAGTCAAGGTAATATTTTTCTTTATAGCAACCGTATCTGTTTCTATTATCCTACAACGGGAAACACGTGATTTTCAACTAAAAAATAAAAACTTTTTCTAAAAAAAATGTGACCGCCTTCAAAAACAACCACAAAAAAGGGTAAAATAACCTACAAAGCTTTTCTTTCGGAAGTCGGTGACTTTTTTTATTAATTTCATTGTCTTTTTTGCCACCGGCTTCCGAAAGAAAAGTTTTGTAGGTTATTTCCCTTTTTTTTGGTTGTTTTTGAAGGCGGTCACATTTTTTTTAGAAAAAGTTTTTATTTTACTCTTTTTAGTTTAAATATTCAACCAACATTCTTGTCAAATACATAATTTTCTTACATGTCCACTAGAATTTCGTAATCCGTAGCACCGGTAATAACATCGTTAACATCTCTTGCATTCATTCTATCTCAAAAACTACTGAACCGATTTTGATGAAATTTGCAGTATTCCCTAAGTTGAACGATACCTAGTACAACAAAAAAAGAATTACTTAAATCGGACTTGTAGTTCCGGAGATATGCGAACACGAACATAATTTTCTTACTTGAGGAGTTGTACCTTCCATCATCAGCTCAGCTACATGAGATGATGATTTCTATACGCAAGTACTTGAATTACTTCATATGATTTGCGAAAAACTATGTGTCAGCTTATAAAATTTGAGGATTGCCCTCGATTTCTCCAAGATCCAATCATCAGATCCTAAAATGGTGACAATGGGACCACACGGGAAGCACCAGCTTTCGATTGAAAAAAGAATTATGAAAATCGGTTCACCCAGTCGCAAGTTATAAGGTAACAAACATAAAAAAAAAAAAAAAAATACAGTCGAATTGATAACCTCCTCCTTTTTTTGAAGACGGTTAAAAATCTATAAACATATCGACTATCGTGGTGTACAGATACGATAAATCAAGCGTGGCACAACGTAACCGCCTTGAGACTTTTGCCACGGCTTTTGCCTTCTTAGGGTTCCTCAGCTAAAGCGTAGTACTATTATGTATTTTGTGGCCAAAGGGTAAAAAAAAGAATTGGACCAATCGCGCCTAAACGGTTCATACATCTCGCAAATTATTAAGAGCATAGATTTAGTTTGCGTGTATTAAAAACATAGACAATCGAAAAACAAGTTTTGTACTTAATTATAATTACAGTCTTTAAGCAACTCGCCAAGGTCAATACTCGTAGGTATATGTAGAATGGACAATCTGTGATGGTCAAACATAGCTCTTTTAGAAAAACTTCATTTCATAAACGAAACAAAGGTTGGTGTCATCATCATCAGCCGGAGGACGTCCACTGCTGAACATAGGCCTTCCCCTTAGACCGCCACGCCGAACCCGCGACCCTCACGATGTCGTCGGTCCACCTAGTGGGAAGCCCTGCCTACGCTGCGTTTTCCGGTCCGTGGTCGCCACTCGAGAACTTTTCTTCTCCTTCGGTTGTCAATTCTACGAGCGATGTGGCCTGCCCATTGCCACTTCAACTTGCAAATTTTAGGTTGGTGTCAATTATTTTCAATGGCATCGCCGACGCATAGATCGCTAACCTACAGTTTCTTTCTAAAACTAGGGCAACAATAATGCCGCTAATTTTCACGATAATAAGTCTTGAAATATTCGTATAAACGACCATCAACACGATAATAACGCGATACCATTTTTTTGTTAGTGTATGGAAGGACAAGAAAATGATGTTCAAAAGATGAGAGAATAGATAGTGCTGGATCTAGAGAGGGGATAGGCGGGTCACGTGCCCAAGCGCCAGATTCCGCGAAGGCCAAAATCATGAACTTGATCGATTGTTTGCTTGCAAACAAAAAACTAAAAAAATCAGAGAAAGGTGCAAAAAATTCGTGTTTGCATTGTTCTTAGTCCTAAATGACTGTCGTGTCAGAAGCGTTTTACCTATTAGAGAATTGGCGCCTGTTATAGTAAACAAGCAAGTTTTTCAACGATTAATTAAGGCGATAGAGCAAGGTGCAGAAGATCAGATACTGATACTGAAGTAACCATCAGACGCAACACGACAACAATCGAAAATCAAAATCATATGAGGGAGGGCTCACATAGAGAAGGCTTTGCTATAGGAAAATTGCTATTATGCTCAAGGAAATAGAAAGTACTATGCACGTGCAAACAGCAAAGGTAACAATTAGTTAAATGAAGGTGACAAATACAAAGTTGACTCACTATAATTATTGGAAGAACCGCTTTTCACAAACAGTCACGATCGTTATTATTGTAAACACTAAACATAATAACAAATTGTTTGTAGAACATCTATCAAATCGCTGGTCTTCCCAGCGTATTTGTGTTAATGATCGGTTCTAAGTTAATTTCGTAAATGTAACAAGGCCCTGTGATCGTACTTGCGTAGACGTATTTTTGATTCAGTGGAATACCTAGGTTAGTACATCTTTTTTCTTTAATGAAACTGCTCACAGAGTCCTTATAGGGGAAATGAAAAAGGGGAAATTTAGAGTATTTTGTATAACTTGAGCCATTTTTTACAAGATTAAAAGAAAAGAAAAAGAAAGCTTATTTACAGGATGAGACAGCTAGACCATACGTTTATCTATTCAGGACGAGCTTGCGTGTATTGTAAACTAGGATTATGAATTTATAGTAGGAATTCTTATTGTCATTAATTTGATTAAGGCTTAAGAAACTAAGCCTTCAGTTTTCTCACCTCGCCTCGTGAGTAACAATGAAAGGAAAATATCACTCAATATGGCCGATTGAAGACCAGCAAAAACTGTCCATAAGTAAAATGATGTAAATTCTTAAATAGGAGCAAATGATATAACTGATGTGACTTGTTGCTTCAAATATCTCGGAATCATGTGATACTTTTACTTAATATCGATTACAAATAGCAGTCGGTGACATTATTATGTATTAGATAATTACGCAATGAGAGAATAGAGTTGAACTAGTTACAAGAAATCCTATTGACTAGCGAGACGGAAAATAGTGAAACGTCAAACGAAACCTAGCTTTGTAGTTCATGAGTAAAGTCAGACTCGTACTAACTAAAATCCACTGTGTCCTTCAATAGCCCTTTATTATTATTATTTTTTCCGTTCCGGGGTCACGGCAATTCGTGTTTCCCGTAACCACTCAACGAGACATCGGTAGAATTTTGAACTTATTAGACTAAGACTATGCCTTTGAAAGAAATGAGTTCGTTGGGTGAAGTGGCCTCGTGAACTTTACAGAAAAGAACTATAAACTGACCTAAGTCAAAGCCATATACCTAAATGTGGGCAGTGCCCTTCAAATCAGAAAACAAAGATATTTGCAGGCAGTGATAAGCTAGATGACATGTATCCAAAACCTATCACAACTGATTTTCAAATTAGTAATCATTTGAAAAATTCGTCTACTCGAAGAAAAAAACATCCTCAGAAATGATGTAGAGTCGACAAATAAAAAGGCATCGCAATTTAAAGTGTCTAATGTTCAGCAGCAGATCGAAAATAAGAAGATAGGAAATGAAGCACCAGACAACAAAGCAATGCTCAGGAGCTTAATTGCAGTATTGGACCTCTTTCAAATATGATGATTACGACATGAATGGACTCAATTATGTCCGCATACGATTGAAATTGGTAAGTATGTTTTATAACTAACGTAACGTGACACCAAATGCATAACAAGGTGCGCTACAATATGCGTATCAAACACGGTTACATTTCAAATGGAAAAGTGTTAACATTTTACGTCGGAACATGATTACATAAATTAGTATTATCAGCGTGGAAAATAGGATCACGTGTTCTTAACACTTCTTACATTTATTTTTATATTTTGTTATACATGCTCCTTATCAAACTAGGTAAGTACTTTCAAATTAACATTTGGAATTGGAGCCGAAGAGCTAATCAATTTTTGCGGTTGGCAAAACTTTTGTACGTTCTGATTCCAATAATCAAAATGCAGGCAATAAAAGTAGGGGTAGACACTATGAAGAGGTGGATGAATGAGCATTCATAATAAAGAAGATTACTGCACACTAACACCAAACGATTTGGAATGTTCGTAGGTATAGAGGCAAAATGATGAATTACAAGACCATGTCAGTGACGGCAGTTGATCTAGGCCAGGCTGTCATTTGTAAAACTTTGTCAGTCGATACTGTACTGTTAGATGCTCACTTTTATCTAGGGGTAACGTAAGAGTTACTGGGCTCTGGACTTCTGGAGATCAGATAGGCCCAGGATCCATTCAAATACTAGTATTCATCTGCATCCGGTTAAATTGGAAGATGAGCTCAACATAGTCGTGAAAAGGCTAGGCAGATGACACACAAAAGAAACAAGTATAATTCTATGAAATTCTATCGAAATCGTAAAACTCAAATTAGGCTAACGTTTCTTGATAGCGAATCTTGCTCCGCTGGTTAAGGCATAAAACATTTATCATTGGAGCGGTTCGTCGCTATTAGAAAACAGGTTTTGATCTCAACTATCTCTAAATTTAGAATAATTAGTGCAAAAAACTTGTAAGTTCCTTCGAACTAGTCGACTCTACGCAACTTTAATGCCTCATTCTAATCTAGTTGTGATTTTTTTGCTCAATACCGGAAAATAAATTAACGAGTTCGCTGTACTCGACTAAAAATCAATTTGACTGCTAATGCTAAATATAATACCGGTAACTGAGATTTTTTCAAAGTTTTATGACTGGCACTATCTGTAACCTTGTTTGTAGACGCATAATATCGATAATTTGTGCTGAAACTAGCTAATTCTTTTATACATGTTTAATATTAAATCATTTTGTATTGTATCGTATTTGTGCCGCTCTATCCTTTTCATTCTTCTCTTCGTGTTGTTTCTGTTTAACTTAATTAATTTCTATAAAAGCTCAATAAACTCTAGCAATTATTAAAGATAATAACAATCTATGTGAAAGGATTATTTTGGCGGAACAAATGTGACCCACTTGAGATCGCAATGTCCACGGTCGGTTTTATAAGGTCATTTGGTTGATCAACAGCTTTTTTTTTGTAATTTTGTGTTTAATTATAATCCTGCTCTGTAACTTAGTTTTATGTTCCCTGAAAACTATTATTTCATTCAGTAATTTTAAATTTAATTTCAATATAATTAAATATAGAAACGATAGAACCTTCACCTCCAAGTTGCAATGTATAAAAAAACTTTTTCAAAAAAAAATGCAACCGACTTCAAAACAACCACAAAAAAAGTTCAAAATAACCTACAAAAAAACTTTTCTTTCGAAAGTCGGTGACTTTATTTTATATTTCATTGACTTTGTGTCACCGACTTTCTAAAGAAAAGTTTTTTTGTAGGTTATTTTGAACTTTTTTTGTGGTTGTTTTGAAGTCGGTTGCATTTTTTTTTGAAAAAGTTTTTTATTTTATCCTTTTTAGTTTCACTATTCAACCCAAATTATTGTCAAATACATAATTTTCTTACATGTGCACTAAAATGTTGTAATCCGTAGCACCGGTAATAACAAAACAACGCCCATGGATGTATGTACACAATGAGCTAAAAATATTTACTACTGCACCAAACTAAATGAAAATTTTATGGGATCAAATGGCAGATAAACTGTATCGAACAAAAAAAGAATCATCGAAATCGGACCAGAAACCTCGGAGTAATCGGTGTAGACAAAGTTGAAAACTTTTTAGGTTTTTGTTGTTTTTTGTTGATTTTTCAAAAAGTACTAGTCCGATTTCGATAAAATTTTAATGGGACCATTTCGGAAGTATACCCTATCCAACAAAAAAAGAATTTTTCAAATCGGTTGTGAAACGACGGAGTTATGCCCGAACAAACATAAAAAAAAAAAAAAAAAAAAAAAATACAAACATCCGAATTGAGAACCTCCTCCTTTTGGAAGTCGGTTAATAAAATAAATTAAAATAATTTCATTCCACTTAAATCTTAATACCACTAGGTAGAAAACTTTTAGCTGATTTAATAGCACCCCCGACGGATAGTCGGGGACGGGGGTTTTGTATTATTTTATTCTTTTTCAATATGATTTTACCGTCGTGATGGGTTTTAAATAATCACACAAATATTATATCGACACAGCCTTTAATATAACACAACATTGGTAACAGACAAAAACTCATAGTTTATAAGATTAAGAAATATATAAAAATAAAATTATCTAAGTACTAAGATGTATGATGATACAGTAGTACATTGCTGGAAAAATTGGAAACTACAGACTTTATGCACAGCTACAGAGATTAGGGCAGGTAGCACGATAACCTGGCTTTTGTATCAAGATACTATAGGTAAGTACACTTGTTGTTGAAATATACGAGTATTTTACATTTCAGAATTTCACAATTGTCCAGAATCAGCATTAAACCATAGTTTCTAATTTCTTCTTAGCAAATTAGAAACACATTTAAGATACGTAGGTAAATAATAATTGTATTCATTTGGAACTTACTACCTATTAAGTAAAAACATCATTATTATAAAACTGTCCTTTAATAGAGATAAATAGATAATAATAACTTGGAAACATAAATTAATAGAATAAGTACCTACAACTATTCGTAACAACACTATTATAATTATGCTAGACTATTATGTTAACATCAACACAATATTTTGTAATTTACAGTTTATTATATATGATGGTTTTTAAATAAAATGTAAATTTACTTCACACATAGACAGACCATAGAAGAAAGTCTTTCATAAATCTATGGATATAGGAAGACATTTCGAAAAATATAAGTACTAGGTATAGATACTATAGGGGATTTTGGTAATCGCCATGTGTCTTCGAATATACGAACTCATATTTGATGCGATAGATCAGTGGTATGGTACGGTAATTCCTTCGTAGTAGCCTGCAAATTTTTGTTTTTGCAATTTGCATATCAGTAAAAAGTTTTAACTGGATCAAAGTAAGTAAGTAAGTATGATTCGCGAAGTAAACTTTTAAATCTAAGAATGATCAAAACAGTCGCTCCATTCGCTCTCACATAGATTTGGTCAAAATAAGTTAGATTTCCGTGAGTTTTACCAATTATGACCAAAATTTTGTAAAATAATAACAAGTTATAACATTTCCTTAATAAGAACATTGCAAAAACAAAAATTTTAAAATCGCGTAATACTCGTACTACGAAGGAATCACCAACTCTGCTAATGGCTCGATGCTAATATTATGCATGTACAATTGTACCTACATACTTATTTTTTTTTTTGCTGACTCTATAATAAGTATAATAATAGTCACTATACCTACTATTTAATACTATAGGTATTTATTTTATACAATAATCATAAATTATGCTTAAGTATTTGGTTTCCTATTAAATTAGTTAAGTACTTTGAACATTTTACTATTTATTTAAATAACATTATGCTAATAAATGCCTACTTCTGTAACCGTAGGTTCCCTAAATAAATAAGTAACATCAAACTATGCTTTTCAACCCTGATTTACCCGGGGCTTTGTTATGGTTGTCTATTATACTTATTTAGTAACGACACAAGAAAATAATGATACTAAGTATTAAGTAAAGTAAATAGTATTTTACTTTTTATATACTTGTAGGAAAATATTTCCTAAGTATAAAGTACTGCACAGCGTTATTCCTTTATATGCTGGTACAAATTCATTTATTTTGACAGTTAATTTTTTTCGGCCATTCTTAATGAACTGTTAATGACTCGAAGGCAAATCGAAAGCTATTGCTATTTGTTACGGAATAAGGCCACGATGATAAAAACACGAATAAGCGAATAAAATAAATTAGATACTAATAAAATAAATTCATCCTATTACAGGTTTGTTTAGATCAGAGGCGTATGCTACCGCCGTATCAGCTGTACCACTTATAGGGGGCCCCCAGGTGTCACGGGCCCGACTGGAATAAAAAGAAAACTTATCGCGGCCATAAAGCTCTAATTATCGAACTCCTGAAAAAGTTTAATTTTCATAGTGCTATTGTCTTTTTTCTGCAAAACTATAACTTACATTAGAAGGGCCTCAAACAAGTTTTGGTACGGTGCACCTTCTGGCTTAGCTACGCCACTGGTTTAGATGCATATGCCTTTCTGTGGAATGTAGATAAAGCTATTAAGCTTATTACTACAGCAGCAGCCTTGTGATATGGACATAATTTATTTGTTATCAGTTACCACAAGTTTTTGATAAGTTACTGGTAAAATGGCTTTCTAGAGCACTGAATAAATTATTGATTCTTTTGTTAATTTCTCTTTAAAATGAATGTTGTTGTGTATAATCATACAGTGATACTTTATATATTATCTATCTTGAAGAATTTGCTTATTATTTGTACAAAGTTTATTTTCCTTGTTGGAAGTAGCAATGTTTATCTCCTTGACATTATATGTCTCTATGGCACCCTTTAAGTTTATAATCACTTATTTTAATTAAAATCGTTAGTTCACAACCTTCAATTACTATAATAAAAATTAATAAATATTTTTATTGCTGATAAGAAAATTAAGAATTTGTTTATAACGCCCACGCCTAGTCATGCGCTCTTATTAGGAGGAGCGTCTGTGGCTGTGGTAGAGGCGACAGTATTATTGTCTTCAGCGGTCAGAACACTGCCGTATTTGTTTAAGAATTCGAGAATGGCACCGTTGCTCCACCCGAAGCCAAACTGCACGTTGTACTCGCCACCCCCGCCAAACTTGCCAGGATTCTCCGCGTCGTACTTCTCGAACATCTGCTCATACTCCAGGAAGCCCCAGTGGCAGGACCTTACAAACGTTTGCGCTACTTCCAGCGCCAGTGCCCTGGCTTCAGTCGTTCCGATGTTGTCAATGGCATTCACAACGATGCTCATTTCTGGGGGCCACACATTCGGGAAGTCCCACTGCTCACCGCTTCTGATGAGTGATGTGGGCACACCCCCGGGGAAATCAAGACCTCCGGACTGTTCGATACTGCACACAATCCTGGGCCCGTTGGTTGCAAGAAAACTAGAGCTAACGGCATTCTGCCATAGCGGTGCCACGTTGGAAGAGTAGAAGTATTTGCGATGTTTATTGTCTCGAATATCGTAGTCGTACCACATCGCGTCTCCATCGCTCCACAGCACTGCTTCAATGCTGTTCCTCCATTCTAAGGCTAACGCTGCATAGTCTTCAGATTTTTGATAATTAAATAATAAAACATGAAAAATCCTCAATTGCTGGAGCGCACCAGCGTAGATAGCATTAAGATCCACAGGGACGATGTACCTGGTGTGGAGATCAGTGATAGTACCGTTGTTGCTTCCGTCGGCCACGATGAACCACCGCGTTGAGAAATCCCAGCCGCTCTCTGCTGCGCTTTTGGTGTCCGTGTAGAAATCAGCGCGCTCTTCTTCACTCATGCTGATTGTGTTGTTGTAGTCTTCAAAATATGATTCCGGACGCGGTCCAGCGCTGGGTGCATAATACCTGAGAAGCGTGTGGTTACTGCCACCTTTTTCAACAGTTACAGCTCTATTTTTCATCCAAAAGTCCAATTCATTTTCCAAATAAGCAATGTTTTTTCTCACAAATTCGATATCCTTGGTGTATTTATAATAAATAGCAACCATCGCCGTCAGCATGGGGGGCTGACTGCGTCTCTGATAATACCATCTGCTACCGTTGGGGATGTGACCGAACTTATTCAACAGTTCAATGAGGTTTTCAATCATTCCTTTGGCGGTTTCTTGCATTCCACTAATAAGCAAACCTTCGATGATCCAGTAAGAGTCCCAGTAATAGATCTCCTTGAATCGTCCTCCAGGGATGATGAATCCATGAGTGAGTGGTACTAAACTGAATTGTTCTGGTTTTTCGAAAACCTCTGCTTTAACTTTTCGTGCAAGGAGCGGCCAGATGTCGTTGATGCCTTTCCCGAACTTTCTCAAGGCTTCGTCTTTTATAGTGTAGAGGAAGGCAGGATCACTTTTGTGGTCTGAAGGCGTCCAGTCCTCGAGCTCGCCTTCATTGGAGAAGTAGTCATCAACGAATTGTCTTATCTGTGCTACAGACGGACTTTGATTGGTGTCGTTTAGTAAAATCTCGAAGTCAGTTAGTGTTTTGTTTTCGTCGTACTTCATCTGGAGATCGACGAAGGTCTTGGAGTCGTTGAAGATCCTGGCCATCTGGACGTGGTGGAGGAGGTCGCTGTCGCAGTAGACTGGTCTCTCGCAACTGGAGGGCAGTTCAGCGCAGGCTAGCCCGGCAACCACCAACAAAATCAGAAATTCCCGCATCTGGAACAAGTACAACAATATCCATTAATACAAATGCGGGGACCTTCCTACGCAAGGTACAAATTTAAGTTTCAAATGCAAGCAGCTATTAATATTCGTCATTTCGTTTTCGATCACAATCTTCTCCAAACCGTGACGAATTCATCATTAACCAAATGATCTAAGCGATTAATCCCGTTAATGACTCGACAAGACAACATAATGATCGTTTAGGTTTTTGCATTCTTTAGAATAATATTATGATTTCTTATTTATGTTATAGTACAAAAGTTTTATAAGTAATTTATTTGTTTTTTCATCGTGATTCTTTTATCGTTCAGAAAAGTCTGGCTGATTCCTGATGTTCCTCCATTGTGATCCTGATGGGCTGCTATTCTCTATAAGAAATATCATCGAGTGACTCTACAACGACGTACTCTTCAACGAGACGGCTTTGAGATCGTCCAATCGTGCAGCCTTACGTGCAGCGTATGTGGTGAGCCGGATGAGCGCTAGTGTCGATGCCAGTAGCTGCTGCATTGCTTTAATTCAGCAGGCGTAGCATGGCGCCGTAGAAAGGGGTTTTGTCGACGCAAGAATAGACATAATGACAGAACGTAGAAATATTTTTAGCGTTTTATGCATGGTAATGTAAAAAATATCGAAAATAAACGTTCTTTTCTTCAATAGTGTACTAATGGCGAGTTGCTGATTTGTGCAAAAAAACAGTGAAATAACTTTGTCTTTTCTTGGTAGAATAGAGATAGAATCCCCATGCTACGCGTGCTGAAGCGTGGCGTGAGCGCTGCGACCGTGCTGTGCTAATTTTATAGAAAATATCTGACCATTTCTGCGCCCTGTACGTGCCTATTAGACACATTTCGGCATTGACCGTTAGACCTAACGAGCAGTGGCATTATTATAGCGACAACAATTTGCAAAGAATGACCATGAACCGATGCCGTTTTGCCATTTCGACTGAGGTATCACGTTTTTATTTATTAGCACTACAGGTATTGCCAACACTTTTTCCTTGACTTTTAATTATTATTCTTAGGCGAAGTTACACTTATTCACTGTATCCTCGAGATTTTTACATAATAATTACCTACCTATGTTTTTTAAATCCTGCTACCCAATCCTACTATATCCTGCTATGCTACTTCCTATTGAATAAGTAAATGTGAAACTTTTTTTGGATGGTTGGATGTTAGTTACTCTTTCACGCAAAAACTAAACTAAATGATATTTTATAACCTGGATTAACACATAGGATAGTTTTTATCCAGTTAAAGCCCGCTATAACTGGAAAATTATCCCACGGGGTCAAACCGGGGGTTCACCCGTGAAACAGCTGGCAGCAGCCTGCTGGACTGCTGGTATTTGATTTTAATATGTAATATATAATATTCCACAACTATCACACAACGCCATCTAGTCCCAAGCTAAGCAGAGCTTGTGTTATATGGGTACTAGACAACTGATAAACATACTTATATATTTCTAAATACATACATATTATAGATAAATTACACTCAGACACAGAACAAATGATCATGCTCATCACACAATCATTTGTCCTGGGTGGGAATCGAATCCACGACCCCCGGCATAGCAGTCAGGGTCACTAACCACTAGACCAACAGGCCAGTTGATAATTATAAGTATGTACTTTTCCAATGATGATGTTCTTTTCCAATTTTGTACACTTCTCAATGTCCAGAATATCGCATGCAGCGAATGAATGCGTAATGAATCGCTCTGTGTTTAAAATTCTGTAGTGATAATTTGATTCGTTGTATATTTCTTACAACCATAATTATATTTCTTACACCTAATAATTTAAGTATCAATATTAGTGCCCAGAGTCTAGCTTTTTATATTCTAGTTTTTTGTCGACACAGATTACTTCGCATCGATAAATGACAGGCGGTATTTAGCCAATTATGCATGGCAAAGTCAAGGTAATATTTTTCTTTATAGCAACCGTATCTGTTTCTATTATCCTACAACGGGAAACACGTGATTTTCAACTAAAAAATAAAAACTTTTTCTAAAAAAAATGTGACCGCCTTCAAAAACAACCACAAAAAAGGGTAAAATAACCTACAAAACTTTTCTTTCGGAAGTCGGTGACTTTTTTTATTAATTTCATTGTCTTTTTTGCCACCGGCTTCCGAAAGAAAAGTTTTGTAGGTTATTTCCCTTTTTTTTGGTTGTTTTTGAAGGCGGTCACATTTTTTTTAGAAAAAGTTTTTATTTTACTCTTTTTAGTTTAAATATTCAACCAACATTCTTGTCAAATACATAATTTTCTTACATGTCCACTAGAATTTCGTAATCCGTAGCACCGGTAATAACATCGTTAACATCTCTTGCATTCATTCTATCTCAAAAACTACTGAACCGATTTTGATGAAATTTGCAGTATTCCCTAAGTTGAACGATACCTAGTACAACAAAAAAAGAATTACTTAAATCGGACTTGTAGTTCCGGAGATATGCGAACACGAACATAATTTTCTTACTTGAGGAGTTGTACCTTCCATCATCAGCTCAGCTACATGAGATGATGATTTCTATACGCAAGTACTTGAATTACTTCATATGATTTGCGAAAAACTATGTGTCAGCTTATAAAATTTGAGGATTGCCCTCGATTTCTCCAAGATCCAATCATCAGATCCTAAAATGGTGACAATGGGACCACACGGGAAGCACCAGCTTTCGATTGAAAAAAGAATTATGAAAATCGGTTCACCCAGTCGCAAGTTATAAGGTAACAAACATAAAAAAAAAAAAAAAAATACAGTCGAATTGATAACCTCCTCCTTTTTTTGAAGACGGTTAAAAATCTATAAATATATCGACTATCGTGGTGTACAGATACGATAAATCAAGCGTGGCACAACGTAACCGCCTTGAGACTTTTGCCACGGCTTTTGCCTTCTTAGGGTTCCTCAGCTAAAGCGTAGTACTATTATGTATTTTGTGGCCAAAGGGTAAAAAAAAGAATTGGACCAATCGCGCCTAAACGGTTCATACATCTCGCAAATTATTAAGAGCATAGATTTAGTTTGCGTGTATTAAAAACATAGACAATCGAAAAACAAGTTTTGTACTTAATTATAATTACAGTCTTTAAGCAACTCGCCAAGGTCAATACTCGTAGGTATATGTAGAATGGACAATCTGTGATGGTCAAACATAGCTCTTTTAGAAAAACTTCATTTCATAAACGAAACAAAGGTTGGTGTCATCATCATCAGCCGGAGGACGTCCACTGCTGAACATAGGCCTTCCCCTTAGACCGCCACGCCGAACCCGCGACCCTCACGATGTCGTCGGTCCACCTAGTGGGAAGCCCTGCCTACGCTGCGTTTTCCGGTCCGTGGTCGCCACTCGAGAACTTTTCTTCTCCTTCGGTTGTCAATTCTACGAGCGATGTGGCCTGCCCATTGCCACTTCAACTTGCAAATTTTAGGTTGGTGTCAATTATTTTCAATGGCATCGCCGACGCATAGATCGCTAACCTACAGTTTCTTTCTAAAACTAGGGCAACAATAATGCCGCTAATTTTCACGATAATAAGTCTTGAAATATTCGTATAAACGACCATCAACACGATAATAACGCGATACCATTTTTTTGTTAGTGTATGGAAGGACAAGAAAATGATGTTCAAAAGATGAGAGAATAGATAGTGCTGGATCTAGAGAGGGGATAGGCGGGTCACGTGCCCAAGCGCCAGATTCCGCGAAGGCCAAAATCATGAACTTGATCGATTGTTTGCTTGCAAACAAAAAACTAAAAAAATCAGAGAAAGGTGCAAAAAATTCGTGTTTGCATTGTTCTTAGTCCTAAATGACTGTCGTGTCAGAAGCGTTTTACCTATTAGAGAATTGGCGCCTGTTATAGTAAACAAGCAAGTTTTTCAACGATTAATTAAGGCGATAGAGCAAGGTGCAGAAGATCAGATACTGATACTGAAGTAACCATCAGACGCAACACGACAACAATCGAAAATCAAAATCATATGAGGGAGGGCTCACATAGAGAAGGCTTTGCTATAGGAAAATTGCTATTATGCTCAAGGAAATAGAAAGTACTATGCACGTGCAAACAGCAAAGGTAACAATTAGTTAAATGAAGGTGACAAATACAAAGTTGACTCACTATAATTATTGGAAGAACCGCTTTTCACAAACAGTCACGATCGTTATTATTGTAAACACTAAACATAATAACAAATTGTTTGTAGAACATCTATCAAATCGCTGGTCTTCCCAGCGTATTTGTGTTAATGATCGGTTCTAAGTTAATTTCGTAAATGTAACAAGGCCCTGTGATCGTACTTGCGTAGACGTATTTTTGATTCAGTGGAATACCTAGGTTAGTACATCTTTTTTCTTTAATGAAACTGCTCACAGAGTCCTTATAGGGGAAATGAAAAAGGGGAAATTTAGAGTATTTTGTATAACTTGAGCCATTTTTTACAAGATTAAAAGAAAAGAAAAAGAAAGCTTATTTACAGGATGAGACAGCTAGACCATACGTTTATCTATTCAGGACGAGCTTGCGTGTATTGTAAACTAGGATTATGAATTTATAGTAGGAATTCTTATTGTCATTAATTTGATTAAGGCTTAAGAAACTAAGCCTTCAGTTTTCTCACCTCGCCTCGTGAGTAACAATGAAAGGAAAATATCACTCAATATGGCCGATTGAAGACCAGCAAAAACTGTCCATAAGTAAAATGATGTAAATTCTTAAATAGGAGCAAATGATATAACTGATGTGACTTGTTGCTTCAAATATCTCGGAATCATGTGATACTTTTACTTAATATCGATTACAAATAGCAGTCGGTGACATTATTATGTATTAGATAATTACGCAATGAGAGAATAGAGTTGAACTAGTTACAAGAAATCCTATTGACTAGCGAGACGGAAAATAGTGAAACGTCAAACGAAACCTAGCTTTGTAGTTCATGAGTAAAGTCAGACTCGTACTAACTAAAATCCACTGTGTCCTTCAATAGCCCTTTATTATTATTATTTTTTCCGTTCCGGGGTCACGGCAATTCGTGTTTCCCGTAACCACTCAACGAGACATCGGTAGAATTTTGAACTTATTAGACTAAGACTATGCCTTTGAAAGAAATGAGTTCGTTGGGTGAAGTGGCCTCGTGAACTTTACAGAAAAGAACTATAAACTGACCTAAGTCAAAGCCATATACCTAAATGTGGGCAGTGCCCTTCAAATCAGAAAACAAAGATATTTGCAGGCAGTGATAAGCTAGATGACATGTATCCAAAACCTATCACAACTGATTTTCAAATTAGTAATCATTTGAAAAATTCGTCTACTCGAAGAAAAAAACATCCTCAGAAATTATGTAGAGTCGACAAATAAAAAGGCATCGCAATTTAAAGTGTCTAATGTTCAGCAGCAGATCGAAAATAAGAAGATAGGAAATGAAGCACCAGACAACAAAGCAATGCTCAGGAGCTTAATTGCAGTATTGGACCTCTTTCAAATATGATGATTACGACATGAATGGACTCAATTATGTCCGCATACGATTGAAATTGGTAAGTATGTTTTATAACTAACGTAACGTGACACCAAATGCATAACAAGGTGCGCTACAATATGCGTATCAAACACGGTTACATTTCAAATGGAAAAGTGTTAACATTTTACGTCGGAACATGATTACATAAATTAGTATTATCAGCGTGGAAAATAGGATCACGTGTTCTTAACACTTCTTACATTTATTTTTATATTTTGTTATACATGCTCCTTATCAAACTAGGTAAGTACTTTCAAATTAACATTTGGAATTGGAGCCGAAGAGCTAATCAATTTTTGCGGTTGGCAAAACTTTTGTACGTTCTGATTCCAATAATCAAAATGCAGGCAATAAAAGTAGGGGTAGACACTATGAAGAGGTGGATGAATGAGCATTCATAATAAAGAAGATTACTGCACACTAACACCAAACGATTTGGAATGTTCGTAGGTATAGAGGCAAAATGATGAATTACAAGACCATGTCAGTGACGGCAGTTGATCTAGGCCAGGCTGTCATTTGTAAAACTTTGTCAGTCGATACTGTACTGTTAGATGCTCACTTTTATCTAGGGGTAACGTAAGAGTTACTGGGCTCTGGACTTCTGGAGATCAGATAGGCCCAGGATCCATTCAAATACTAGTATTCATCTGCATCCGGTTAAATTGGAAGATGAGCTCAACATAGTCGTGAAAAGGCTAGGCAGATGACACACAAAAGAAACAAGTATAATTCTATGAAATTCTATCGAAATCGTAAAACTCAAATTAGGCTAACGTTTCTTGATAGCGAATCTTGCTCCGCTGGTTAAGGCATAAAACATTTATCATTGGAGCGGTTCGTCGCTATTAGAAAACAGGTTTTGATCTCAACTATCTCTAAATTTAGAATAATTAGTGCAAAAAACTTGTAAGTTCCTTCGAACTAGTCGACTCTACGCAACTTTAATGCCTCATTCTAATCTAGTTGTGATTTTTTTGCTCAATACCGGAAAATAAATTAACGAGTTCGCTGTACTCGACTAAAAATCAATTTGACTGCTAATGCTAAATATAATACCGGTAACTGAGATTTTTTCAAAGTTTTATGACTGGCACTATCTGTAACCTTGTTTGTAGACGCATAATATCGATAATTTGTGCTGAAACTAGCTAATTCTTTTATACATGTTTAATATTAAATCATTTTGTATTGTATCGTATTTGTGCCGCTCTATCCTTTTCATTCTTCTCTTCGTGTTGTTTCTGTTTAACTTAATTAATTTCTATAAAAGCTCAATAAACTCTAGCAATTATTAAAGATAATAACAATCTATGTGAAAGGATTATTTTGGCGGAACAAATGTGACCCACTTGAGATCGCAATGTCCACGGTCGGTTTTATAAGGTCATTTGGTTGATCAACAGCTTTTTTTTTGTAATTTTGTGTTTAATTATAATCCTGCTCTGTAACTTAGTTTTATGTTCCCTGAAAACTATTATTTCATTCAGTAATTTTAAATTTAATTTCAATATAATTAAATATAGAAACGATAGAACCTTCACCTCCAAGTTGCAATGTATAAAAAACTTTTTCAAAAAAAAATGCAACCGACTTCAAAACAACCACAAAAAAAGTTCAAAATAACCTACAAAAAAACTTTTCTTTCGAAAGTCGGTGACTTTATTTTATATTTCATTGACTTTGTGTCACCGACTTTCTAAAGAAAAGTTTTTTTGTAGGTTATTTTGAACTTTTTTTGTGGTTGTTTTGAAGTCGGTTGCATTTTTTTTTGAAAAAGTTTTTTATTTTATCCTTTTTAGTTTCACTATTCAACCCAAATTATTGTCAAATACATAATTTTCTTACATGTGCACTAAAATGTTGTAATCCGTAGCACCGGTAATAACAAAACAACGCCCATGGATGTATGTACACAATGAGCTAAAAATATTTACTACTGCACCAAACTAAATGAAAATTTTATGGGATCAAATGGCAGATAAACTGTATCGAACAAAAAAAGAATCATCGAAATCGGACCAGAAACCTCGGAGTAATCGGTGTAGACAAAGTTGAAAACTTTTTAGGTTTTTGTTGTTTTTTGTTGATTTTTCAAAAAGTACTAGTCCGATTTCGATAAAATTTTAATGGGACCATTTCGGAAGTATACCCTATCCAACAAAAAAAGAATTTTTCAAATCGGTTGTGAAACGACGGAGTTATGCCCGAACAAACATAAAAAAAAAAAAAAAAAAAAATACAAACATCCGAATTGAGAACATCCTCCTTTTGGAAGTCGGTTAAAAATACATAAAATGCAATGAATTTCGTAGAACTGTCCAAAGTGCTCGTAATATTAATGAGTTATGGAATAAAGATGATTGTGGTTCAAGGTGAACGCAAAATACTTCTAGATGAAAAGGACAGCGGACAAGCTAGACAATCGCCTATAATTTTGTATTGGCCTACTTTTTTCACAACGAATTTCAAATTGTTACGAGCTTCGAACTTTTCCGTGTTCTAACTGTAATCAAATCGAATCATTTGTGTTATCGATGGCTGTTGGTGTTCCGTCAAATTGAATTTCAAATTGTTGTTGATAGACCTGTTCCATCCACACTGCGAATCCTCTCTATTAATTTGGTTCCCGGAGCTACACAAATCCCGAGTTTTAACTTTTTTTTTTTGACAAAGCATCTCGCAGCTCAACAACTCTAGAAGGTTGATGCTGCTTTGATTGATGATGAAGGTTGATGATGCCGGTTAAAACCGGACAATCCAGTGGTGGTCAATCCAAAAATTACTGTAAGGCCACGGCTTACAGACTAGGGTTCAATTAAATGACCGTTACTAAGGGCCCTACCTGTGGGGTTGGGCCCTAGGCTTAGTGGGTCATTGAGGGTGGGAGGGGGGCAGCAAGGGCCAGGCTGGGTCGAATTATTATTTGGGGAGTTTAAATCTACTTGCTAAGCTTCGCGGGATGGCTTGTCAAGCAAGGGTCGCGCGGTCCCGAGTTTTATTATACATGGGCTATACAGTTTAGGCTGTGGGAAATAGACAGAGCTACTTAAAAGTCGTGTAGCGCCATCTCTTTCCCACAGCCTAAACTGGATCAAGTTAAGAGCTCATGTAAGGCCTTTGGCCATAATATATTATATGCCATTCAGTACCTATATCAAATCTTTTCTTCTTCCCTTCTTCCGGGTCTATTAGTCTATTAGCCTTCTTCTCAAAGATCCATCATCGTGTAAATATTGACAAAGTAGTTATCGCTCAAGGGCTACCCGTAGTTATTAAGTACAGTTTTTTTATTCTGTCTCGTTCGATATTTCCCTATAGGCGCCCTCGCCCTTGCTTTTTATCAGACAATTGACGGTCTTATGACGTGCCGTGCTTCAGTTTATGATAAACGTGACTTCGGCAGTAAAAAGATAGTTTACTGTCTTACCAAACTAGTTTACAATACTTATAACTTTTTAGAAATAGTTCTCTTATCTGCTCCCAACTCCCCAGTCACGTGTCTTCAAATTTTTGGTTCTAGGACAAGTATTTACTTAATTTCACTTTATTAGCTAACTTTAAAATTGATTTATATAGAAATTGTGATAATCGTTCAGAAAGTACATATTATATTAATGTTGCAGGAAACCTGTACAGATAAGAGCGTTGAATTGTTTTGTTTGTGTCGCTTGTTGTAATGTGTTATCAATGACTTCATCGTGTTCATGTTGATTGATGCAGATAACGTTATTAGCAGAAACCAAAAACAGAATACTTTTTACTATGAAAAAGTTTATAAGATTTGAAGAAGAATTATCAAAAGGAAATATCATCTTATCTTCATCTTCATCCGGAAGGGCAAAGTCAAAATTTAATTACCTACGTATTAGGTTTAAAGTTTCTTCATTTATTCTAAAAGAACTACCTTATTTATGGCATGAGCCTTGAGTAGCATTTATTTTTGAACGTTTACACTTATGACAGTGGCCCAAAATGGCCGTCTTTAAAATTGGATTCAGGGGATTCATTAGGCCATCGTAGAGGCCACCCCTATTTTCTACCTTTCCATTTACCTACCTAAAATTGTAATCTTTCTATGACATCAAAGATTAGCACTATCGTCTTGGCTATATATTTTTTCTACACAACAATTCAATAAGCTATTACAAAGGACAATGGGCAGTTAGTACTGTTCAAATGCGTTGCGGAGCGAATCATCACCATTCATCACTTTATAGCTTTGCATTTAGGGCAGCTTCCTTGACTGGTGCATGACTGTCCGCGTCGGTAAGATGTGGTCAGATAAGAAAAAAATAAGATGAACAGACAGAAGAAAAGAATTTGATTTTTCAAAGTGGTCGCAATTTTTTTTTAGTCCATGTAATAATCGAATCGAAGATGCTAATATGCAACTTCTCCACAACAACCCAGTACAAACTGGGTTCAGGCTATGTTAGGCTTTATTGTCATTGACCAACCCGCCCGCACTGGGCCCGCGTGGTGGATTATGCCCCCGAGGGGGGGGAGGGGGCCTCACACAGAGAGGAAGCCTGTCCCAGCAGTGGGCACATTAAAGGCTAATGATGAAGTATAAAATGATGATGATGAAAAGTTCAAAAATAAATCATCTCTCTTCATACTCATGAGTAGGCATTGCGGAGTCATTGAAAGCCCATGTTACTTGTCTGTGCCATAAGGTTATACAAAAGGCTGTTAAAGAAGCTTACCTATGACCTCAAGAGCGGAGTTAGGGTCCTGAGTGGAGACTCGGAGAAATATTAACCAATAGGTGATACCCCTGTAGATGAACGGAGATTTAATGCAATCCTATTCCTATGGTTAAAAAACGAAAGATCTAAGTTATTATATTCTTCGACGCGATTGCAACCGCGGTAGCTGATAATTCAACTAAATTTTGAATATAAAAAATTACAAATCACGCCACAAAATGTTGATACATGACAAAATAAAGAAAATGTTGTACAACAACAAAAAAATTGTGATTCAGTTTCTTATGGCAGGCGGAAGGCCAATTTTCCGTGCACGTAGAAACCACAGTTTGGTCATTGTCAACAGTACCGGCGTTAGGGTAAGGCGCGGTTAGGCGACCGCCCAGGGCGCCGAGTACGGAGGGGCGCCGCAGGCCTACTTTCTCGTTAATTTCCCAATTTCTTTCATCCCATTTTTAGGGGATTAACCCAAAACCCGTCTAAAGAAAACATGACACTTACACAATTCAAGGAACGATTGTGCAAAATTGACAGAGAGCCACGTTAGTTGAACTTTTTCATTCTGTTTGATCGAACGGAAGTAAAAGTCTTCAGTTTTCTTTTTTATCGAAATTACGTGACTTATGAGTGTAAATGGATAAATAAGCTATGGAAAAGGAAGGATATTTTTTTTACTAATCTTATTGCAGCCAGGACGGCGCGCCATGTTGTCACGACTAGAGATGGGTAGCTATAGCCATAACTAGCCAAATACCGGCTATGAGCAAAATAGCCACGGCTATGTTAATATACAACATTATTTTTAGTATAAGCGAAACCTGAATATATAGTTTGTTCAGAATCAGTAACTGATTCGATTCCAATCATTTTTACACCATGTTATATTTTTTTTCAAAAATATTTTATTTAAATTTTATTACCAATTAAATACAATACAATCACCGTACGGTTAGGTATCTATTGCAAAACTATTATCACGAGTGTATAACACAGGAGTCGCGGTTTACGCGGTTGTACCGCGAAATGAGCATGTTTTTGAACGGAAAACCGGGTAATATACAAGCTTATAACTTTGTGATTTTTTATGATACGGTTTTAAAATTTTGTACATAGATTCTTTAAACAAAAATATTGGACAGGTGTATCGGGTTTCGCATAAACAAAAAATAATGTTGTATATCCGTCAACAGGATAGCTAGCTATCGGCTACTAGTTGGCTAGATAACTGACATAGCTTGTAGCCGTTGGCAGCCGCGTAGATGCTCGTAGCTGCGTAGCCACTCGTAGCCGCGTAGCCGCCAGAGTATAGCTATACTATCTGCTACGGTTTGTAGCCTTCCCAGTATCCGGTAGCCGGGTGGCGAGAGTAGCCAAAATAGCCGATAGCCGTGTGCGCGCTCACTGCGCTACGCGTGTGCGATCTTCATTTGAATCGCCCATCTTTTTCTCACAATATTCACAAATTAATTAGGCAAATAGAGAGCATTATCCTAAGTAATTTCGTTCGTTTAATAAACGAACTTATGAAATGGGATGATTAGAAAGGTGGTTAGTTACCGACAGGTTTAAAATAAATAAATATTTGATTGTTAGTATTTTGGTTAGGTATTGTTGGGGTGACGAGGATCGAATTCAGATCGGGCAGTTGATGTTGCGTTATTAAAGACCTACCTAGCTACACCCACCGGCGGCGGCGCCGCGTCTCCGCACCACTAGTTACTGAACGCTATTGTTCAATAGCCAAGTAGCCAAATAGCTGGCTAGCTAGCTGGCTATTACAAAACAAATAGCCGGTTAGCAAAGGTACTGAAACGGCTAGTTACCCACCTCTAGTCACGACGGCCATGAATAGAATAGAATAGAATAGAATAGAAATACACTTTATTATGCACACCATACAAATTATTGGTACAGAGTATCTTATACATAGGGTGACACAATGGGCGGTCTTATCGCTAAAAGCGATTTTTTCAAGACAACCTTTGGATGGATTTGAAGAGAAGGGAGAAACAATACTGTAGGTAGTCTGTGGTGTACTATTTACACACAAAATACATACATATATACAAACATTATAAATATATACATAATTATAATATATACAAAACAAAATATAAAAATAACAAACATAAAACAAAGAAACATTTTAGCCACATTTTTAAGGAGATAAGTAGTGCTTCTTTACCAGAGTTTTAAACGTGGACAAGGTTTGTGCACGCCTTATTGACAAGGGCAAGGCATTCCACAGCCGTACCGCTTCGACTGTAAATGATTTGTCGAAAAAACTGGTAGAATGCATTGGCATCTCTAGTCTCAAATTTCCGATGACCTAAGATATCTATTATGTGTGTCATGAAGGAACTTGAAACGTTCTTTAAGATAAGTGGGGGTAGTAGGATTGAACAGAATACTGTAGAGTTGAAACAAGATATGCGAATTCCGGCGAAGACGTATAGGAAGCCACTTGAGTTTTACACGAAATTCAGAAATGTGATCATATTTACGCAAGCCAAATATAAATCTTATGCAAAAATTTTGAAGTCGCTCAAGTTTATCAAGTTGTGCCTCAGTAAGATCAAGATAACTGACATCAGCGTAGTCAAGGATGGGTAGTAAAAGGGATTGTGCAAGCGCAGTTTTAGTGGCAGTCGGAAGAAAGTTCCGCAGTCGTCTCAAGGCCTTAGCAGACGCAAACATTTTGCGACTTACGTCCTGTAGCTGGGGACCCCAAGAAAGGTGTTGATCTATCCAAACTCCAAGATTTTTCACTTTTTCACTTAAAGGAATGGTGGATCCGTTGAATTTAACCTGCGGTAGCTGCGACCAGTTTGTCTTGGAGATCATCCTTGAGCTGCCAACAACAATGACTTGGGTCTTCAATGGATTAACCACCAATCCATGCGCCTCACTCCACTCGCCAATTGAGGCTAAATCCTCGTTGATAATACTGATTGCATGAGTCAGATCTGAATGCGGTGCCTGCTTATAAATTTGTAAATCATCTGCATAAAGGTGGTAGAAAGAAAGAAGTTTCTTGGAAATTGAATTGCCATGCTGCGGGGCGAGACGGAATGGGAAGCGGTCGCCTCTCTTTCTACCATGCAGTCATGCTCGCGAAGGAGGAGACGGGTCGCGTAAGAAAGAGAACAGCGTCCTCTCTCCACCCCAGCATAGAACACCTCATAGTACCACAGTGGTAGACGCCCACGACGATGGATGTCGGCAGACGGTCTCTGGCCACTCTAGGCGCGGGCATGTGGGCGTTGTTGACTCGCTGTCCGACCATGGACCATGCCAGTGTGTCAGCATAATGACGGGGCCACAGCCTGTGACCCCGGAACGTAAAGGGATATTGAAGGACAGTCTCTCCCACCCTGCCTTGAGTGGGTAAAATCGATTACAACGATAAAAAAGTACAGCTAATATCTATTCGAACTAGGCTACGGAGACAAGCTGCCTTTGACATGGTGACTCCCCCCCACCCTGATGTAAAACTTGGATCCGCCCTTGCAGTTAGGGGGCGCCGTAGAAAATCTCGCCCAAGGGCGCTGGTAGTGCTAAAACCGGCACTGATTGTCAACCAATGAGTACCGAAATCATGAGGAAAACGATTTTCCCTATAGTGTCACTAAAGCATTTGTCATTACTAGGTACTTCTTACTTTAAAAGTTTCAAAAGAAAAAAAAAAGTAAAACGACAGTTTTACTTTGTAAAACTATGTTGTAGTACACACGGCTACACATCAAGCTATACAAAACCAGTTTATCGTAGACTCACTTTGTATGATCATTCCGCGCATACAACGATCAGCTTATACTGGTTTTGTATAGCTTGATGTGTAGCTTTTTAGCTTCTTTGTGTGTACCTACGAAAGTTTCTGTTACACCCTGTTTAAATTTTAAGAAAATAAAGAAAAAAAATAAAAATAAATGGCTTGTGTGTTATACATATATTATGAACGTAGTTTCTTGGTTATATGAGCGAGGAAAATCACTGGTGAGCGGCATTCTCACTCATCAGTCACCGTCACGACAAAATGTTTCTATACTCCTAGTATGATCTGTTCGCACACATCAGTTACCGGCCAGTCTCCGGCACGTGATCTATCACATCACCGGTCAGGCACGTCAAATACTCGTAATATTTCCATAGAAGTTTCATACTTTTATCCTTTTATCCGTACACAATCGGGAACGTCGCGTCAGTCCTCACGTCTCAGATCAGTCAGTGATTGTGTTCAATGTTTCAGCCAAACCGGACGTGACTGAGGAACAACGTTACGGTGGCTGGTGACTGGACAAACCGTCAGCGTTCCGTTGTCAGTGACGACGTGACGTGACTGCAGATGCGTGTGAATGCACCTTTAGGCCATGCTTAGATAGAATTCAATAACAATATTTAGAAATCCGCAACTTACTCGTATGATAGGAAAGGATATTGTATTAAATTGACGATACGAAAATATATTTTAATGCTTTTATAATCATCATTATTTCAGCTGTAGGTCACATCAACATAGTCCTCCCGTTAGATTTCCAATAAGACCGATTATAAGCAGCTTTATATCCAAACGCAATCCTGTGGTCTTTAGATCGTCTGCCTACCTTGTACCTGTGGACGTTGACGACGACCAAGGCTGTGCTTAATTGCTTATTAAACGTGAATTACAAAGTTACATTAGTTGCCATAAAATAGGGCCTAAAAGTGGTAGGGCACTTGAAGTGCTGTATCATGACTAATGAGTATTAGGCAACGAGTAAATAACTGTTACTTGACAAAAATCACGTGTTATTTTTTAAATATTAAACGCATTAACGCATGCGTAGCGAATTTGAAAGATTTTCTTAGGAAAGGAAAAATTTCTTCCTTTCCTAAGAAAATCTTTAAAAATCACGTGTTTGTCAAGGACAGCTATTGACTATTGATGTCACTTCACTGAAGTCAGGCCCTATGTTATCTCAAGATGTTTCATGTTGGACCTGTCGATAGCTATCACTATTGATAACATAATATCATTTGTTTAGGCCTACGTGGCTACTAGCATCTACCTGAGTGGAGGAATGATGAGTGATGCTGATAAATTCAAGTGTTTATATTATGAATTGGTATGCACTGATATCCTAGGTACTGCAAAATGTTGTGAAAGGTACGTATTTCTGAATCTGATATTATTATTAGTAACTTATCAATACATGTGAATACAAAACTATTGAGTAAACCGTTGAGTCATGAGCGTCCATCCTGAATACTTAGACCAAAAAAGTTTATTAAAAAGTTAAGTTTTTTTAAAGATTCTCAGGATAGTATTTAAATATATGAGGCATAATGTAGCTTCCCTATTTTTTTTACTGGGTAGGCCTCCAGGGATAAGAAATATTCAGTGAGCTACACTATATTTTTTAACATGGGTAACCAGGTAACCACCGACTCTTCATGGATTTTTTGTACATCTGATGATTTTGTTTAATTCTCTTCATGGAATTAACGATATCAATTAGCTAATTTTAACATTCCCTATTTTATTATCAATATTTTTGATTACGATCAAATTCCAGAGTAGATGATACGAGATATTTTGTTTTCACCGCTTGACATATTTTTGTCTACATAAATCGATAATTTAGACATCTGTAGTTAAACAGTCTAGCAAAGTAAATCCCCGGCAGCCATTTTATAAAATCTCGAGGAAAATTTATTGTATCAGTACCAATTTTTTGTGAAAAATCATAAAATTTGGAAGAGAATGTTACATTTGACCATTGACTAAAAACCACCCTGTTCCTATTGCTTACGTAATCCACGTCCCTGTTACACAAACAAAGGAACAGGGCCGCGTACCCTGTATCGAGACAGATATTGTATGCCTTTTATCGTACATTTGTACCTTCCTTTTATCTTACGTAAACCTTGGGGTTGTGATAAGTTTTATTAAAATCCTAGTAAACATTGTATCTATTAAAGAAAATAAGGAAAAAATACATGCTAGAGATAACAAAAATCATGACAGTTTGAACGGGTTTTTAACTTATAAATATTTTATAAAAATAAATAATAAGTTTCCTCATTCAGGTTTTACCGGCTAGCTAAAACCACAAAAAACTTAATTAAGTATTTAATTTGTCTATGCTGACCTCATAAAGTGTATTTTAATTAATGCGTGTCTTTTTATTACTTATGTAAATAAGACAAAAGTCTTATTATTCAGTTTTAAAACTTTTAGCCAATAAATCAGCCACTACGGTTTTTAACCGTAATATGTTTTGTACAATTTTAATATAGGTTTAAATAACTAAATGGTTTGTATTTGTACGAATTAAATATGATAAGGACCTTACCCATTAGTGTTTAATGAGCCGAGGTGCGAGGTCAAGAAAAATAATGAAATTAATGTTCAATTAAGATCATACAGAATTCTAAAAATGAAAATCTGTCTTTTTAGCATCAACTTAAATGAGTTAAAATGAGGTATAAAGTTAGACATATATTTCGTTAGGTATAATATTTCGACGCTTGATAAAAGAAATAATGATAAAAGCGATAATGTTATCTGTTCCAAGGTCGGACAGATCTATTTCTGTGGTGCAATTTATGTGTTTCTATGATGCAAGTTATTTGCAATTTTTTATACTGTCACTCGGGTCGGTTCAGTCCCCATTTTATTGCCACTCTTTACTCCGGCGGAATTGACAGTTGTCTTTGGTACGACGTAGAGTCGTAAACCTGTGGTTATTTTAGAAGTTACTAGCACATTAGAATTATGTGACATTTTTAACCAACCAATCCAAAACACAATTACTCTGCAGTTGCATCAAAATCGGCTCAGTAGTTTTTGATATAACAGTGACAGGACAGTGCCGCATTATCCATAAGGCAATTTAGGCCAGTGCCTAGGGGGCCACTATGACCAGCGGCCCTGCACTCACGGTAACAAAATATAAGGGGATTGTATGGTTTTATGAAACCACGGTAAAAGTGAACTTTTTTTTCACATTATAAGGTCCCATTATTGACACTCTATGAGTGACGGTGAATGTCAGAATTTTTTAATTGTATTGAAATTAATCTACATAAGTAACTCTTTTTTAGACAGTTACTAACATAATCTTAGACTTAGACGTTACTAAAATAATCGCTTATTAAATGACAAATAATTATAACAATTTGAAATCAGCAACTCAAGTGTGGGTATTATTGACAGGGCAAAATGGTATCAGTGTCTATTATTGACAAATTGCGTTGTTGTGGTATGAAAAAGGGGGTAATTTTTCTATCGTTTTTAGGGTTCCGTAGTCAACAAGGAACCCTTATAGTTTCGCCATGTCCGTCCGTCCGTCCGTCCGTCCGTCTGTCCGCAGTTTAACTCAGAGACGCACAGTACTAGAGAGCTGTAATTTGGTGTAAATATACGGATTTGTTGTGCCGAAAAAGTGGTAAAATAAAATCTAGTAAAATATTTTTTTTTAGGGTACCTCCTGTACACGTAAAGTGGGGACGTTATTTTTTTTTTCGCGTACCCCTCAGTGTGGGGTATCATTAAATAGGTCTTTAAAAAATTGATAGTTTCCTTCCATTAACAATTTTTTGATAAAAAAATTAGTTTGTGAAATATTAAGCTTTAAAGTGCTAAATTTTGCTCGACTCGAGTGCCCCCCCCCCTCTACCAGCTAAACGGTTAAGTTTGGGGTGTGAAAAAATTCACAATAGTAGTATATATATAACGAAGTTTAAAAGAAAATTGTCATGACTAAGTAGGCTTTACAACTTTACGAGTAATAGTCGACCAACTTATAAAATGTACTTGGATAACATATTTTCTTAAACAAAATGTATCGGAGAACATGTTATTCAACTGCTAATGTAAGTTTGTCAACTTTATTTTTACAGCTTTAATAGGTATGTTTTTACGGTATGTTTTTTGGGGATAGGTAGGTTTTTATCGTCAATTATTTTTAACTAACTTCAAAAAAAGGAGGAGGTTCTAAATTCGTCGTAAACATTTTTTTTTTATGTATTTTCCCCGATTTCTCAGAGACTCCTGGACCGATTTTGAAAATTCTTCTTTTTAAAATTAAATTCAGCGAATCAGTTTAGTTAGTTCGCATAAGTATTTTGATGGGCAACTACGGAACCCTACACTGTGCGTGGCCCGACACGCACTTAGCCAGTTTTTTTAGCTTCAGTTCTCAGTGGCCCACTAGGCCTGTATATTCTAAGATCTAATTTATGTAGACCTAGACATCCGTAAACTGTGACATGTCAAACAAATGAAAATCCAAAGTCCGGCAATAGTTTTAAAGTTCACAACTAACTCATTTTATTTAATCTAAAACAACTTCTTTAAATCATTTTTAAAAACTATAAATAAAAACTTACTAGCAATATGTACAGGAAAAATTAAAATAAATAAATAAAAGAGAAAGTTCATAGGGCGTCAAAAAATACGTCCACATCGCTGTCAACGGGAACAGTGCCCAGAACGCTGGCAGCATTGCCCCGTTGTATGGCAATGCTAATTCGTTGACCTAGGAATAGGCCAGCCCTCTGGTCACCTGAAGAGTCGACTAAACGCCTGGCGATATCTTTAAAAACGTTGTGGGCACTCGGACCCCATGGCCCCAAGGTTTCAACCCCAAACGGCTCAAACACATAGCTACTAGCTAAGCCAATGTACTGTAGTTGTAATGTAGTTCACAACTTGGTCTAAAAGTCTTTATTCAATCATAATTATAGGTATCTAGTACCTACACTTCGCCTCGTGCATTGATTAGATAATTTGAAAAATGGCGTTGTCTCGACAGGTTCATTATATGTAAGTATGTAAGTAATTAATTAAATAGGTACTAGATTTTATAACAGAAAAACATTGCACGCGAAGGTAGCAGTGTTAAAAGTGGTTTTAAAAGATGGTCGAATTTTTAAAGTTTTTTTTTAGCGTGATAAAATCATCATATGTCATAAACTGTCATAGACTGACAGACTTGTAGGTACTGGCTAAAATCCACGGTGTCCTTCAATAACCTGTGAGGACCTGCGTTAGGCGGAAAGTCAGGACGCCGGTGACGTGACGCCTATCCACCACTCCACAAAGGTTGCGGCGTGGCGTGCCATAAGTATTTAAACTTAAAGATTAGGATAAGTTTAAAATTAGGCTCTGTAATTTCTTCATGTCAGCGTATTGATGGTGTTGCGGGACTGTCTGTACAGTTAACATTGACCCATTTTAAAGTCACACTTTTTTTAGACAATTTAAGTGTTCAACAGATGTTTAAATTTTTCTAATAAGACTGTTTATTTTTAAAAAATAGAGTTGATACTTACAGGATATTTCCTTACTGGTTTTACCATTGTAACAATGATCCAAACACGCCATTGTATTCGGTCAGAAAATGTACCAAGTTTGTGGTGTTTCCGCATATATTTTCCTTAGCAAGTTTAAGGAAATAGCAACGAAAGAAGCACTATAGTTAATTAAACCGATTTAGGCTGATATTTAATCTATTTACAATTTAAACTATTCGTTCGAGTGTCAGTATTGCAAACCTCACGAATAATTTATATCAACCAATTTGTATGAATTTTATCATTTTTGCAACACTTTATTTTTTTCCTTATGATTAAGTTTTCTTCATGATTTTATGTTGTAGATATCTGTTTATTTAATTTTATCTTATCTAATGTGCACATTAATGCAATAACTGTGTTCTATTTTTAGGGTTCCGTAGTCAACAAGGAACCCTTATAGTTTCGCCATGTCCGTCCGTCTATCCGTCCGTCTGTCTGTCCGCAGTTTAGCTCTGAGACGCACAGTACTAGAGAGCTGTAATTCGGTGTAAATATACGGATTTGTTGTGCCGAAAAAGTGGTAAAATAAAATCTCGTAAAACTATTTTTTTGTAGGTAGTACCTCCTGTACTTACACGTAAAGTGAGGATTTTTTTTTTCTCGCGTACCCCGTAGTGTGGGCAGTGGCGTTATCTTCATACAAGCCCAGAAGCCCGGCATGCCTTGCTAAAATACTCGATAGAGAATCAATATCAAACCCGAACTATTTAAAAGTTCGCGCGCTTAATTCTTATCAAAATAACACAAAGCATCTACCTATGCAACACTACTACGCATCGCGATTGGTCGAATGGTCGCGCGCAGAGTTTCGCATTTGCAGCATCTACATAAATATAGCTATCACGCTTACACCTATCGGGCTTTTACCAGGCTTTTCAAATACTATCTCTCGTCACTTTCGCACTTATAGCGGTGTGCCGTGTCACGAGTTAGAACCTTGTGCGTCTACAAATCGATCTGTATGACGGTATAAGCCATGCATGCGTATGAAGTTGTACGCGTATTGTCACTTTGCAAACTCTGCAGTGTTGCCGTTTTAGCGACTGTTGTGAGATCTTGGAGATTTTTAAAAAGTTTAGAGACTAAGATTTAGCAACAATAAAAACTAGCGACTTAAATAACTTAAATAACGAAATTAAATATTCAAGCAATATCCTAAATATACAAAATTGCGACTTCTAGCTAGATTTCATATAACTGGGGACTTTTTTTTTGCCTAAATGACAACACTGCAATACTGCGTAAACCTAATTCCCGACACCCGAGTGCAACTCACTTCAGTTTCGTTTGCTTGAGTGGGAAAAGGTTTTGTTGTTAAAGTTTTTTGTGTGTTTTCTTCGATTTTCTCAGTGATACAATTGTTTTAGTGACTTACATAGTAGAACCATGGAAGTAATAGTACCTTGTGAGGATTTAAAATGCGTTCAAGTTTTGATTGGCGAAGATAAGGTAAAATCTTTAAACTTTGCTCAGAAAAAACAGTTAATTTCTTCATTAAAACCGACGCCTAATCTGTGTATTTCTCAGACCAGTAAATCGCATAAACGAAAATTTAATAGATCAGTGTATAAAACTAGTTGGATTGTTGGCTGTTCGCACACTAATAAGTTGTATTGCTGGTGCTGCATATTTTTTTCGAATGAAGATTCCGTTTGGAATACAACTGGTTATAATGATTTAAATAACATATCTGGCGCCATTAAAAGGCACGCAAATTCCCATAAACACTTGTGTGCAATGGTTTCTTTCGGTAATTTTGGTAAACAACGTATTGAGACATCTATATCACGCCAGTTATCTGAGGAAATTTCAAAATATAACTCGCGCGTTGATAACAACCGTAGCGTATTTCAAAGATTAGTCGATATTGTTTGTCATTTAGCACAACAGGAACTTCCTCTAAGAGGACATGATGAATCCAAAACTTCATTAAATAAAGGCAATTTTTTAGAACTGGTCTCGTTAATTTCAAAATACGATGTCATTTTAGAAAAGCATATGCAGCATCAGGAAAGTGACAAACCGGGGCCGAGTTATTTATCTAACAAAATTCAAAACGACATTATTCATTCCGTAGCCGATGTGATGCAAACTCGTATCGATTACGAAGTTAGGCAAACAAAATTTGTTTCAATTATTATTGACGAAACCCCCGATGTTAGTCATAGAGAACAACTATGCTTGATTCTCAGATATTATTATAAAAATGAAATTCATGACCGTTTTTTGGGCTTTCTTAATGTGTCGGAAAGTCGCACAGCAGACTCACTCTCTAATATTATTTTAGAATTATTGAATAGGCATGATTGCATCGCAAAATTAATAGCGCAAAGCTATGACGGTGCTAGTGTAATGTCCGGTGTAAGAAATGGAGTGCAACAAAAAGTTAAAGATGTTTGTCCACAAGCAATTTACATTTGGTGTAATGCACATATTTTGGCCTTAGTTTTGTCTAAATCATGCAATAGAATTCAGGAGGTTAGTTTATTTTTTTCAGGCCTTCAGTCTTTGTGTAATTTTTTTAGTAATAGTACAAAACGAGCTGCTTTTTACGATACTCATTGCAGCAAAAAATTGCCTAATGCTCCCGCAACTCGTTGGACATACATGTCGCGAGTTGTAAACACGGTTTTTGAACAAAAAAGTAAACTTATTGAGTTGTTTTCTGATCTGTGCGAGAATCCACAGAACTGGGATGGGGATACGATTTTAGCTGCTGAGAATTTTGAAAACACTTTGCGATCTTTTAATTTCAATTTTTTTCTTTTCATTTTTCATCGGATATTTGAAAAAACTGACTGCTTGTACAATATTCTACAAAAATCACAAGTTGATGTTGGTTATTGTATTAATAAAATAAAGGAATTTCAGGCATGGTTACGTGCTGAATTACAATCCGAATTTGATCAAATTTATGAGAATACGTTGCAAAATAACTCGGCTCCTCGTTTGAGACGCAACGTACGCTGTGCAAAAACAGAATACAGACGACTTTTTGTAGAAGTAATTGATAACATTAATACCGAAATTACTGACCGATATTCTGAAATTTATAAATTAAAGTTTTTCCAACTGCTCAACAACAAAAAAATTGACAATTATCACTCACATTTTCCTACAGAGGAATTAGATTCATTATTTGATATTTATGCAAACTATTTCGACAAACAAACATTAAAAAGCCAATTGATTTGCCTGTATTCTAGTCCTGATCTGAAAGATCGTAATGTTTTCGAATTAATTGATTTTATTCATGAGAATAACCTCGAGGATGCCTTTCCCGAGCTGTTAAAGTTAGCGTATCTTGTTGTAACTATTCCGGCTACAAGTTCTTCCGCGGAACGTGCTTTCTCCTCTCTTAAACGTATCCATACCTATCTGAGAAATACACAAGGTCAAGAGCGTCTTTCCGAATTATCAATGATAGCTATTGAAAAACAGTTGTTGGTAGAATTAAAACGATCACCAACATTTTACTCTGATGTAATTAAATCGTTTCTTAAGAAAGATAGACGACTGCAATTAGAATATAAATAATTTCAGTACCTATTTAAATTCCTTATTAAATTCTATCTAGCTATTTTTTAACTTTCGTTTTGTAACTTTTTGTTTTGTTTTTTGTCTGTAGCCTGTTAGTTCTGTTACGAAGCAAGCAACTATGTACTTACCATAACTTTGTTCCCTCAAGCAATGAAGCAAACCAAACGGCTTTTTTCAAAGCCACCGGAGGTATGCAATTGCTGATATGTTTATTATATTCAATCTAGCACTAGCATGCCTTCAGTGAGCTTTCTGCTTTGGTTACCTCATTCACCGCACGACAAGCAAGAGTGAAATTGAAGAAAGAAGAGGAAAGAAGAAGATGGATGAATTATCTTTTAATTTATTGTACTAGGTACCTAACCAGTAGTTTATGAGAAAATTGCGATGATATACCTACCTTTCAGTCGAAAACTGAACTTTCTTTTTTTGAAATCGGTTAAAATTTTATTGGGCTTGCCTGGTTTTGAAACCCTAGGCCCGCCACTGAGTGTGGGGTATCATTAAATAGGCCTTTAAAAAATAATGATAGTTTCCATTAACAGTTTTTTGACAAAAAAATTCGATTGTGAAGTATTAAGCTTTAAAGTGCTAAATTTTGCTCGATTCGAGTGTCCCCCCCCCTCTACCAGCTAAACGGTTATGTTTGGGGGTGTGAAAAAATTCACAATAGTAGTATATATAATGAAGTTTAAAAGAAAATTATCATGACTAAGTAGGCTTTACAACTTTACGAGTAATAGTCGACCAACTTATAAAATGTACTTGGATAATATGTTTTCTTAAACTAAATGTATCGGAGAACATCCTCTTCAACTGCAAATGTAAGTTTGTCAACTTTATTTTTACCGACTTCAAAAAAAAGGAGGTTATCAATTCGACCCGTATGTATGTAATATTATCAGAACTGCCCAGTTTTCGTATATGTTAGTCTATATCAGCGTCTGAACAAATGTACCAAATTTCATAAGTGTATGTATGTATGTATGTATGTTTTTATGTTTGTGCACTCATATCTCCGGAACTACAAGTCCGATTTAAGTAATTATTTTTTTGTTGTACTAGGTATTGTTCAACTTAGGGTACACTGCAAGTTTCATCAAAATCGGTTCAGTAGTTTTAGAGATATGGATTTTTTCGTTGTGGCGGATTACAAAGTGCACATCATGTAAGAAAACTTTGTATTTTACAAGAATTTGGGTTGAATATTTAATAAATAAACTAAAAAGGGTAAAATAAAAACTTTTTTAAAAACAGTACCGACTTCAAAAACAAATACAAAAAAGTTAAAAATAACCTTTCTTTCGGAAGTCGGTGGCAATAGTCAATGAAATAATAAAAATCAAAGCCACCGACTTCCGAAAGAAAGGTTATTTTTAACTTTTTTGTATTTGTTTTTGAAGTCGGTACTTTTTTTAAAAAAGTTTTTATTACAGCTTTAATAGGTATGTTTTTACGGTAAGTTTTTTGGGGATAGGTAGGTTTTTATCGTCAACTATTTTTAACTAACTTCAAAAAAGGCGGAGGTTCTAAATTCGTCCTAATCTTTTTTCTTATGTATTTTCCCTGATTTCTCAAAGACTCCTGGACCGATTTTGAAAATTCTTCTTTTTAAAATTAAATTCAGCGAATCAGTTTAGTTAGTTCGCATAAGTATTTTGATGGGCAACTACGGAACCCTACACTGTGCGTGGCCCGACACGCACTTGGCCGGTTTTTTCTTTAATAATATTAATGTACCTATTACTTATTTTGAACAGACCATATCTTCGATTTGTTGGGCGTAATATACTTATTTAAACTTAAACTTGATAAATTAAATTTCATATTTATTTCATAAAAAAACATTTAAAAAAATTAATTTACTCCAAAAACCACCACAAAATAGTGAGTAAAATAACTTTCCTTTATTTTTAATTCAAAGACTTTTTTGCCCACGACTACAATCCAAATTCTTGTAAAATAAGTAGGTAAATAATTTTATTACATATATTATGCTATAATTTTGTAGGTAATTTAAATTAAAAAAAAAACCGAACCAGAAACCCGGAGTTATGGGTGTAAATACTTAAAAAAAAACCTAGAGAAATGTAACCTCCTTTTTGAAGTTCGTAAGTAGTAAGTAATATTTAGCTTCCCAATATCACGATGGTTATTTGCAAAAAGAATGTTTGTCACATCACTAAATCACTAGCCATAAATCAACGCGCTGTTATTATCTTCCAAGTTTAATTGCAGTGCGAAAATTTATAACCGCAAATTATCCCTAATTGATGTACATATTGTATGTATTTATTATATGTATAAAACCAACTGATGTATGAACAATAAATACCTCTATATAAAATAGTTTTTGAATTTCATCAGGCCCAGTAATATTTTAATGTTAGAGTTTACCCAAACTGTTAGACTATCTAGTTGTTTTAGCATCGCCAAATCTCGTAGCCTTTTCTACACTATTTTGGGGTCAACTTCAAAGTCTAACCGGAAGCGGTTTACCAGTGTTTTACATGAAGCAATTGGCTGTCTGACCTCCACAACTCAGTAACTGGGTAACCCCTTGGTAAAACTGACTGTCAAAGTGAAGACTGAAAATAATCTGATTTTTTACCTAAGTTCAGGATAACAATTGGACAGATTTAAAGAGTAAGTGGCATTGGCTCCCAAAATTAAATAAATAAGCGATAAAAGATGGACCACGTCATTAATTATAATGTTGAGAAAATAAATATTTGAGCAGGTGCTTCCTTCCATGAAAAATACTTCAGTATTTTTTGTTGACATTTTCCGTACGCATTTCGTAAATTACCAGCAAAAGTTCAAGCCCCAATTTCAAATATTTGGATAAAATGGTGGAAGCATAACTATCTCTACATACCTAAGTAGGTATAATAAAATAATAGGAATGTTAAAACTGTACATTGTTTTTTTTTTTCAAAAAGAATACTTGGGGTATGATCTACAATTAATCGATACCGAAGCCTATAGTTGTTAGAATTTTTGCATGTTTGTCTGTATGTATGTCCGGGATAAACTCAAAAAGTACTGCATAGATTTATTTCAAATTTGGCACGAATATTATTAAGAAGTTGGGTCAACAAATAGGCTACATATTATCACGCTATCGCCTACGGGGAGCGAGCAGTGAACCTTTATTTCTTCAACTCATTAGCGCGGGCTACTTGCGGCCAGCAGCTAGTATTTAATACAGGCTCTATCGGAGTACCTATTACTTTTTGTATCTAGTGTACCTAGTTCATTTAATTTACGAGTATGTAGTTTAAACTAAGAACTTAGGAATAAAATAAGTAACAATATCGCCTTACCTTATAAAAGGACACCATTCACTTCGGCTTCAGATCACAACTCGTTCGAACTAACTAAATAAGTAGTTCGTTAAAAAACACGTAAAAAATTAAAACTACACTGAAACAGTGTTAATAATTCACTGGTATAAATAAATTATCATTCGAAATTTAACGATTATTTTTATCGATTTGACATTTCGTCGGAATGATCGATTGTAACATGCGCTCGAGTCGCGTTCGCAGATACGACTGCGAAGTGACAGTGACTGCCTTGAAGATCACTCGTGAATAAATGCACGGTGCGCAAGAGCATGCTTTTATACTATATTATGTCTGATAAGAGCATTGCGACTACAATAGCCTTATTTTTTATTAGAACAGGATTTAAATTTGAATATCATTAGAATCCGTCATGTGTGTTATTTTATTTGTTAAAAATAGAGACTAGTTTTTTATGAATTTAGTCGCTTACTTATTTATGTCCGAAAATATCAAAAATATCCCAATGAGGATCTGTGTCCTTGATCACCGGACTCATCACTAATTACAGTGACCCTGGAACGTAAAGGGCTATTGAAGGACACCGTGGATTTTAGTCAGTACGAGTCTGACAGTCCCTCCAGCTCTATCCTGGGTGGGACGACTCATTTGATGATTATACCACGCTAAAAAAAGGGATCTGTGTCCTTTGTATGACAGCAGTTGTATACTATCAAAATATTTATTAAACTTTTAGGAAAATGGTTTATCGCATTAAAAAAAGTCCTATTGAAGAAGTTTCAATAAGCGGGTTGTTGACCTCTATTCCTCTCCGGAAATGATAATAGTTTTTTTTTTGTCGTAACAGATGAGTAATAAAATGAGCACATATTTTTATGCAACTTTTAGTGGGAACTTTCCTTTGTCATTTAACAAAGCTAGCTACTATCAGTCAGTATCATTGAACACAAATGAAAGAAATTATAATTTCTCAAGACAAAAAATGATGAATGAATGGAACTACACCAGCGAAAAATAAAGTATGGAATCACCAATGGGAATCACTTGGGATTGATCCGGGATAACTCCTTGAAAAATAGAGATATTTGAATGAATGCCTTAAAATGGTACCATAATTATTATTTTTAACTAGTTATTATGTACCTTGAGTACATAATAACTAGTTAAAAATAAAAGCGCGGAATCGGAGTGAGTGTGCTTATTTCTAAAATATCTGATCGACCTGCCCCCATCTTCAATACGAGTGTACTTACTTCTAAAATATCCGATCAACCTGCCCCCATCTTCATTACGAGTATACCTACTTATTTCTAAAATATCCGATCAACCTGCCCCCATCTTCATTACGAGTATACCTACTTATTTCTAAAATATCTGATCGTCCTGCCCCATCTTAGGTCTTATCTTTGCTTGTCTGAGATAGATTGAAACTAAGAGTTAAACGAATTTTGGAGGAACCTAAGAACACGGATAAATCTAACTGAGGACCTCAAGATCAGCAGTCGTCGACAATTGACAATCATCATCATCAGCCTATTAATGTTCCCACTGCTGGGACTCAGGCCTCCTCTCTGTGAGAGGGGGTGGGCCATAATCCACCACGCGGGCCCAGTGCGGATTGGTGGATGTCACATGTCTTCGAATTTTTGGTTCTAGGACATGCCGGTTTCCTCACGATGTTTTCCTTCACCGTTTTGAGAGCAGTGGTGATGAAATAAATTACACAAAGTAATGCGCCTGCCGGGATTCGAACCCACGACCTACAACTCATAAGTCGGGGCCGATACCACTGGGCCACCACTGACAAGAATAGGCACAATTAAATTGAAAGTGGATGGAATAGGGTGAGGTAACTTAACCCAGGAATGGGTAAAACAGGCAAGAAAAGGGAGTGTGTCGTCATAGGGGGATGCACGTAGTTCTTACTCTGCGTTGTCAATTTTATTATTTTTTTCTGTCTATTTCTATTGCGCGGCTTTACATACCTTTCACACTGGTCTCGGTACGAAGACACGGTCTCTTCATCAGGCGCATGTTATTCACGAAAATAAGGAATTTAAACTCCATAAAAGTTCATTGCTCCTACATAAATTGTTAAATAATTCACTGGCAAAGTAAATGCAAAGCTATTAACAGATAGGTATTGTTACTGTTAAGTATTCTATGCGGATAGACATTAACTACCAATTGATAAAAAATGTCAGTGTAGCCATTTTTGACAATAAATTGGTGTTAATGAATCTATATGTTAACGGAAATGTTTGTAATCCGTCACTGTATACAATTCCTTTTTTTTTAGCGTGGTAAATCATCAAATGAGTCCTCCCACCCCGGCAGGGTGGGAGAAACTGTCTGACTTGTACTGACTAAAATCCACGTTGTTCTTCAATAGCCCTTTATGTTCCGGGGTCATCAGTAAAGGAATAACCTAAGTCCCGCGACCGCTGTAAACAATTCCTAGGAAAAGTGAGTAATTCCTAAAATCGCCCTGAAATGTGTGAAACCTAACTAAACTGAATCTCGGGGTGCCCCTGACGTCCACTTTCAATGGCACCAAAAATTCTTGGGCACCCCGAAGTTCGGTTTGGTTAGGTTCCTTTAAAACTTGCATGCAGATATAGGAGCCCCGCACAGCGTTTAGGCACCTAATGAACACGTAAGACACTTTTTTAAACATTTCCTAAATAGCTTCGGATTTGTATACAATGCCTAAATATATCATACATTACCCGTAACATATAAAAAAAATTAACGAAAAACAAAAAACCCGATTGCGTTAAAAAAAAACTAAAAAGAAAGAAACAAGCCCAATAAATAAGAATTCACTCATTCACACTCACAGTCGGGGCCCATTCAAATTATACGAGTACCAATCAAATCTTCCCAACGGGCCCCGACTGTGAGTTTGAATGAGTGAATTCTTATCTACTGGGCTTGTTTCTTTCTTTTTAGTTTTTTTTTTAACGCAGTCGGGTTTTTTGTTTTTCGTTATTTTTTTTTATTTCATACTTTTTAGTTACTATTCAGAGAGTTTTTTTTTTCTAAACAACTTTAAATTATTATATAACCTAAACTATTATTTAAAATGAAAAATGATAAAAGGAACCTAAAGATGATTTTAAAATACCTATTCAACGATACCCCACATGACATAGTTCATCGATTTTTTTTTTTTCATTTTGACAATATGGCGTCTGGTTGTCGCTGTGGTGAATTTTGATTACTGTCATGTCTTAAGTGACACTTGCAAGGTTAAGACGAATCGATTGACGTAAAAATTATCAAAATCGGCCTACGCATTTGGTCTCTAGAACGCCACATAGAAACAAACATACATACATACATAGACTGATAAACACATTACCCTCCTTTGCGTCGCGCAGTCGGGTAAAAAAAATTATAATAATATATATATAATAATCTTTTCAGTGTATTACACTTTTATTTTAAAACAAAACAAATTCCAAATTAAAGTCAATTCTGTCTGGTTTATTACCCGACTGCGCGACGCAAAGGAGGGTAATGTGTTTATCAGTCTATGTATGTATGTATGTATGTATGTATGTATGTATGTTTGTTTCTATGTGGCGTTCTAGAGACCAGATGCGTAGGCCGATTTTGATAATTTTTACGTCAATCGATTCTTCTTAACCTTGCGAGTGTCACTAAAGACATGCCAGTAATCAAAATTCACCACAGCGACCACCAGACGCCATATTGTCAAAATGAAAAAAAAAAATGTCGATGAACTATGTCATGTGGGGTATCGTCGAATAGGTATTTTAAAATCAACTTTAGGTTCCCTTTATCATTTTTCATTTTAAATAAAAGGTTAGGATATATAACGGTTTAAAGTTGTTTAGCAAAACAATAATTTCTCTGAAAAGTAACTAAAAAGTATGAAATAAAAAAAATATTTAACGAAAAACAAAAAACCCGACTGCGTTAAAAAAAAACTAAAAAGAAAGAAACAAGCCCAGTAGTTAAGAATTCACTCATTCACACTCACAGTCGGGGCCCGTTGGGAAGATTTGATTGGTATAATTTGAATGGGCCCCGACTGTGAGTGTGAATGAGTGAATTCTTAACTACTGGGCTTGTTTCTTTCTTTTTAGTTTTTTTTTAACGCAGTCGGGTTTTTTGTTTTTTTTTGCTGTATTTGGGTTTATGGCTTCACGAATATTAATTGACAGACTACGTAAACTGTCTTATTTTCAAAAACTGTTTAAACATTAATTTTTCGCAAATTCGCATCGCATTCTTTTTAGCAAAAATCATCACTGTTGTTAGGCACTACAGTTGGTACGAAAACTACCACTTTGAGGTTATTTAGCACACCTACAATAATCTATCTGAATACGAAAATCAGCCAAGTTTTTTTTATCAAATAAATAATAATCAGCATTGGCAAACCTGCTAGCATTCTAAGTTTTTTTTTTCCGTTGACAGCAACACGGACATAGTAGCTGTTCCTTTTCATTATGAAACTTTTTCATTTCTTTTTTTACTATAATCCGAAGCTCGAAAGTCTGACAGCCATGTGTTTTACCAGTATCACCTTATCACCTACCCAAATACTGGGTTGTGGAGGTCAATACCCTTAGCACGAATTTTCAGTATTTGAGACGTAAACTGGAACTTTGACAATTTCAAAGTGACAATTTTTAAGGAAAAAATTAGTTCCTGCTTTGCACACCAGAGGCGCTGTTCCATTTTTCCATACTAGAAACGCTGTAAATACTGTAAAGTAAAAGATTGAAAATTCGTGCTAAGGGTACAGGTAGGCAGCCGCGCCATGTAAATTGCATCCGGTTCGACTGCAAGCTCACCCCAACACATTAGGAAATAATAGAATTTACTTACTGATGATAAAACAAAAATTAGGGAAAAAGACATAACAAAAGTTATTTTCAGACAACTTACAGGAAAATGATTAATATTACTTAACATTCGTATTAGGGAAACCCGCGAATAACGGTCTTTGTACTTAGTCCTCGTATGACGTACTTAGGCACATATATTAGAATTCCTGTAGGCATATAAATTGTTGTTTTAAATGAATAGTAGCGTCATGGGGGCTGGATCGTTGCGTCAGAAAATACTGGCAAATAAACAAGCTTTGACGTCGCCATTTTCAGCGCAAACCTGACCGAGAAATGAGACATAGGTATTGGCACGTAGGACTTAATGACACACCTATTTTTCATGCGACGCTGCTCTTCTGAAAACCTAACCACAGGTAAGTAACCTACACAGAAAGAAAAGCATGCCCGTAAACTATTAGATACAAAGAGCGTCATGATGTGTTTTACTACCTCTTGTTTTTCAAAAAGGTGACCATATCGTGACGTCCGTACCACGAGTTCAGCATAAATGGGAGTGACCACACTAAACTAAAGCTGTGACATACGGTATAGACGCCAGCACATGAAGCTACCTCAATATTCAATTTCATTCAATAGTTTTTTTTCGACTTTACCACAAAAACTAAGAATTTAAAGATTGCAGTTGTTTGATGTGCTGACGTCCAATAAAGTCAGTAAGTCCGCATGTAAGTTGTATGTTGCATGAAGTTTTAAATAAACAAACTTATTTTCGACGAATATGCTCGTTGCGGTCAGTATCAGCTTCGCGTCCATGCAATAAAAGGTAAAAAGACATCATTCGCCTTGTTAGGGTGCTCCCACATCTATCGACGCGGAATCGGCTTTTTCCGTCGCCCTTTCTCTTTCTGTCGCTTAGAACTGCCATTTGCTAGACCCTTACGCTGCGGGTGTTTGGTCAGGGTCACTTTAGGCAATTGCCCAGAGCCTTAAAATCGAAGGGGTCAAGCAAGATTATAGTGAAACTTACTGGATTTTGGGCCTTTCGAACTGGAATCACTAGTTCTAACAAGGGCAACCCACTCCCTCTGGCGAGGACTGTGTCTCAACAGCAGGATCAGTATCTATAGCCTGATTATGCTATATGATGATACTCATGAAATTGACAATTTCACAGAACGTACATATTACATCTATGGGGAATAACAAACTCTCTAAAGATTAGATTGCACGTCATGGAAACATGAGATTGTTTCCAACTTGAACGTGATTTGAATTCCATTGTTGGAAGGACTCTAAGATCCAATTAATTGAAGATTATGTGAATGCACTTGAACACTAAAGTGTTTACAATATCTAGGTACATTACCTACCTTTTGTCTGGTAGGTAGGTATTACTATTGATTGAAAGGTTAAGAATCCAATCACATAGGTAAGTATGTATGTGTGTAACCAACCCGCACTGGGCCCGCGTGGTGGATTATAGCCCACTCCCTCTCACAGAGAGGAGGCCTGTGTCCCAGCAGTGGGAACATTTATAGGCTGATGATAATGAGGTAAGTGTATGATTGCTAATATTTTCCTTAAGAAATCATTTAGAATTTTTAGTATTTGTCAGATTCGACAGAAGATCTTTTCTTTCGTCATACGAACGGAGTCGTGGGTAAAAGTTAGTAAGTATGTATAATATCTAGGAAGTCGGGTAAAAAAAATTACATCTTGTCAGTGTATTACACTTTTATTTTAAAACAAAACAAATTCCAAATTAAAGTCAATTCTGTCTGGTTTATTACCCGACTGCGCGACGCAAAGGAGGGTAATGTGTTTATCAGTCTATGTATGTATGTATGTATGTGTGTTTGTTTCTATGTGGCGTTCTAGAGACCAGATGCGTAGGCCGATTTTGATAATTTTTACGTCAATCGATTCGTCTTAACCTGCGAGTGTCACTAAAGACATGCCAGTAATCAAAATTCACCACAGCGACCACCAGACGCCATATTGTCAAAATGAAAAAAAAAAATGTCGATGAACTATGTCATGTGGGGTATCGTTGAATAGGTATTTTAAAATCAACTTTAGGTTCCCTTTATCATTTTTCATTTTAAATAATAGGTTAGGATATATAACGGTTTAAAGTTGTTTAGCAAAACAATAATTTCTCTGAAAAGTAACTAAAAAGTATGAAATAAAAAAAATATTTAACGAAAAACAAAAAACCCGACTGCGTTAAAAAAAAACTAAAAAGAAAGAAACAAGCCCAGTAGTTAAGAATTCACTCATTCACACTCACAGTCGGGGCCCGTTGGGAAGATTTGATTGGTATAATTTGAATGGGCCCCGACTGTGAGTGTGAATGAGTGAATTCTTAACTACTGGGCTTGTTTCTTTCTTTTTAGTTTTTTTTTAACGCAGTCGGTTTTTTTGTTTTTTTTGCTGTATTTGGGTTTATGGCTTCACGAATATTAATTGACAGACTACGTAAACTGTCTTATTTTCAAAAACTGTTTAAACATTAATTTTTCGCAAATTCGCATCGCATTCTTGTTAGCAAAAATCATCACTGTTGTTAGGCACTACAGTTGGTACGAAAACTACCACTTTGAGGTTATTTAGCACACCTACAATAATCTATCTGAATACGAAAATCAGCCAAGTTTTTTTTATCAAATAAATAATAATCAGCATTGGCAAACCTGCTAGCATTCTAAGTTTTTTTTTTCCGTTGACAGCAACACGGACATGGTAGCTGTTCCTTTTCATTATGAAACTTTTTCATTTCTTTTTTTACTATAATCCGAAGCTCGAAAGTCTGACAGCCATGTGTTTTACCAGTATCATCTTATCACCTACCCAAATACTGGGTTGTGGAGGTCAATACCCTTAGCACGAATTTTCAGTATTTGAGACGTAAACTGGAACTTTGACAATTTCAAAGTGACAATTTTTAAGGAAAAAATTAGTTCCTGCTTTGCACACCAGAGGCGCTGTTCCATGTTTCCATACTAGAAACGCTGTAAATACTGTAAAGTAAAAGATTGAAAATTCGTGCTAAGGGTACAGGTAGGCAGCCGCGCCATGTAAATTGCATCCGGTTCGACTGCAAGCTCACCCCAACACATTAGGAAATAATAGAATTTACTTACTGATGATAAAACAAAAATTAGGGAAAAAGACTTAACAAAAGTTATTTTCAGACAACTTACAGGAAAATGATTAATATTACTTAACATTCGTATTAGGGAAACCCGCGAATAACGGTCTTTGTACTTAGTCCTCGTATGACGTACTTAGGCACATATATTAGAATTCCTGTAGGCATATAAATTGTTGTTTTAAATGAATAGTAGCGTCATGGGGGCTGGATCGTTGCGTCAGAAAATACTGGCAAATAAACAAGCTTTGACGTCGCCATCGTCAGCGCAAACCTGACCGAGAAATGAGACATAGGTATTGGCACGTAGGACTTAATGACACACCTATTTTTCATGCGACGCTGCTCTTCTGAAAACCTAACCACAGGTAAGTAACCTACACAGAAAGAAAAGCATGCCCGTAAACTATTAGATACAAAGAGCGTCATGATGTGTTTTACTACCTCTTGTTTTTCGAAAAAGGTGACCATATCGTGACGTCCGTACCACGAGTTCAGCATAAATGGGAGTGACCACACTAAACTAAAGCTGTGACATACGGTATAGACGCCAGCACATGAAGCTACCTCAATATATTCAATTTCATTCAATAGTTTTTTTTCGACTTTACCACAAAAATTAAGAATTTAAAGATTGCAGTTGTTTGATGTGCTGACGTCCAATAAAGTCAGTAAGTCCGCATGTAAGTTGTATGTTGCATGAAGTTTTAAATAAACAAACTTATTTTCGACGAATATGCTCGTTGCGGTCAGTATCAGCTTCGCGTCCATGCAATAAAAGGTAAAAAGACATCATTCGCCTTGTTAGGGTGCTCCCACATCTATCGACGCGGAATCGGCTTTTTCCGTCGCCCTTTCTCTTTCTGTCGCTTAGAACTGCCATTTGCTAGACCCTTACGCTGCGGGTGTTTGGTCAGGGTCACTTTAGGCAATTGCCCAGAGCCTTAAAATCGAAGGGGTCAAGCAAGATTATAGTGAAACTTACTGGATTTTGGGCCTTTCGAACTGGAATCACTAGTTCTAACAAGGGCAACCCACTCCCTCTGGCGAGGACTGTGTCTCAACAGCAGGATCAGTATCTATAGCCTGATTATGCTATATGATGATACTCATGAAATTGACAATTTCACAGAACGTACATATTACATCTATGGGGAATAACAAACTCTCTAAAGATTAGATTGCACGTCATGGAAACATGAGATTGTTTCCAACTTGAACGTGATTTGAATTCCATTGTTGGAAGGACTCTAAGATCCAATTAATTGAAGATTATGTGAATGCACTTGAACACTAAAGTGTTTACAATATCTAGGTACATTACCTACCTTTTGTCTGGTAGGTAGGTATTACTATTGATTGAAAGGTTAAGAATCCAATCACATAGGTAAGTATGTATGTGTGTAACCAACCCGCACTGGGCCCGCGTGGTGGATTATAGCCCACTCCCTCTCACAGAGAGGAGGCCTGTGTCCCAGCAGTGGGAACATTTATAGGCTGATGATAATGAGGTAAGTGTATGATTGCTAATATTTTCCTTAAGAAATCATTTAGAATTTTTAGTATTTGTCAGATTCGACAGAAGATCCTTTCTTTCGTCATACGAACGGAGTCGTGGGTAAAAGTTAGTAAGTATGTATAATATCTAGGAGGCAGGCCGCGAGCGAGAGAGGACAGCGTCCTCCCTCCGCCCCAGCCGCAGTGTAGGCCCTTCGTCCATTAGGAAACTCCGGTATCCGATACTCCAGTCGCATACCTAAGTCGCGCGACTCCAGTCGCGCACGGTCCGTACACAGCGGCGACTCGAGTCGTAAGACTCAAATCGTCTATTCGGCCACCATTCTTTATTCAACCTTTTAATAATACATAGTACAAAACACAAAATGTTCATCTTATAACATAAATTAAAATGCTACTATTTTAAAAATGACGAGCGCATTCCTTTTTCAAAAAAAATCAATCTAGAAAGAATATGGTTCATAATTTCGCCGCGCCAACCGGCTACAAGGTAGCTCGATTTGTTCAAGCTTTGACTTCCAAGGTGGTGACCATGGGTTCAATCCCCAGGTAAACATAGAATTTTTCTTTTTTCGTGTTTCAGTTGTTTTTTAGAGGTTTATTCAATTTTTTTCTAGGTTTTTTTTTTATAGTTTTCTTTTATTTGCACTGGAACGCTAACGCTTACTGCTATGATGATGACCGTGGTTTCAAATTTCAGATTTGAATAGGTTTTTTTAATGTTTTCGTTTTCTTAATTACTTTATTTTTGTCGTATGTGCAAGTACATGACGAAGCTGGGTTAAAGTAGTAATGTTTGTAACGAAACCACAATAATTTATAAAAGTGCAAAAAGTTTGACACAATGCTCGATAGATGGTCGAGTTAGATCGCGCTATCGTTTTGTGAGGTTCTATTGAAGGACACCGTGGTTTTTAGTTAGTACGAGTCTGACAGTCCCTCCCGCCCTGCCCGGGGTGGAAGGACTCATTTAATATGATTATTTTACCACTTAAAAAAAAAGCTTATTCCATGCTTATTATCTATTAGAATATTCTTTTGAATTTGACAAGCCTGTTGGTCTAGTCGTTAGTGACCCTGACTGCTATGCCGGAGGACGTGGGTTCGATTCCCACCCAGGACAAATTAATGTTTGTTTGATGAGCACGATCATTTGTTCTGTGTCTGGGTGTAATTTATCTATTCATCATCATCATCATCATCAACAGCCGGAGGACGTCCACTGCTGAACATAGGCCTCCCCTAATTTATCTATTATATTTATGTATCTAGAAATATATAAGTATGTTTATCAGTTGTTTAGTACCCATACCACTAGACATGGGTAGTTCGCGAACGAATGAACTAAATGAACTAGTTCATTTCCCAAAATGAACTTTTCATTCATTCACTGGCCAATCAAATGTGTCTTTAGTTCACTATTCAGTGTTTCTATCTACACTCTACGTAGTCTGTGGTGTTTCTTTTCGCGCGTGTATGGCTGATGGCTATTGGCTGAGTACACAATGGGCTATGGACGGACGATAAGCCCGCTCTACTCACACACATTCAACCAAGGCGCTCTCTCACTCGTACACGTTCGTGTTACTTCGTCGGCTGATCGGATAACGTCGGCTGATAAAGTAACGAGCGAATACGGTGCCTCGCCACCACGTGACCACGGAAATATGTTATCAGTAGTTAGTCTTTTCACTGTAATATGAACTTTATAATGAAAGGAATACAGTCTTATTTGACGTACAACAAAAGTGTAAGTAAACCAAAACGACTATTACCACCAATACAACTATATTTCTAGGTTGACAGTCCTAAGCCTGTTTAAAGTATGAAGGAAAATCGACATACGTATATAACTGAACTAGTGATTTATTGGGGTGCGTCTCATTTCATATAAAGTTATTTGATATATTTTCATTTCAATAACGTTCACATGATATAATCAACGTGAGATATACCAACGGTTGATATAATTTCTCTACACATAATGTTTGTGTTACTCTAAAACTCATTTCATATAATTTTATTTGATATAACGTTTAATTAAGCGAAAATCATTACATATAACGTTTGAAACGTATAATTTAACGTTTAAACTATTTTATTTGATGACTTTGGCTTATCCTTTGAACTTTGATTGTTTGCCTTCACGATGGTTATTGTTATTAGAAAAATTAAGTATCCAAGAGCGAGCGAAGCGAGCTCGTGAATTGGGACGCCCCGACCGGTTACTTTAAACCTTGCACCCGGAAATAAGAGCCCCGCGAAGCGGGCCTCCGTTGAGCCAGCTTGACAGGTAGTAATCAGTTATTTGACCTAGGATGCAAGAGCGAGCGAAGCGAGCTCGGGACTTGGGGCACCCCGACACGGACAGGTTAGGTTCGAAAGGGATGGCGGGGTCTGAAAGACCCCGCCATCCCCTTCGTGTTAGGTTACTTTAAACCCTGTACGCAGAAATAGGAGCCCCGCGAAGCGGGGCTCCGTCGAAGTTTCACGGCGGGTGGTACTATTACAAGGTACATTAGTGTTAGATTACTTGCCAGGAAGAAAAAAAAAATTAGACCAAATAAGTTTTATGTCTTTTGAGCGGTAAACAAAACGATTTTATATTAATTGATTGTTATGCTTATAGAAATTAGTCATTTTAAAATTATGACAATCGTTTATTATATTAGCAGATCGTTATATCAAATAAAATTATATATTCAGTTGTTATCTCTTGTAAGTTTTAGAGATTTTGTAGTTATATCATCTATTACTTACCCGATTTATTGAAATACATCATTTCTCTAAATCACTAGTTCAGTCAGTGAACTAGTGATTTCACTTCACTAAATCACCAGTTCAGTGAACTAGTCCAGTGAACTAGTTCAGTGAAGTAGTTCAGTGAAGTACTTCAGTGAAGTAGTTCACTGAAGTAGTTCAGTGAAGTACTTCAGTGAAGTAGTTCAGTGAAGTAGTTCAGTGAAGTAGTTCAGTGAACTAGTCCAGTGAACTAGTTCAGATTTGCTGGACGAAATGAAGTACTGAATGAATGAATGAACTACTTCATCAAGTGAAAAGATATACTTCATTCATTTTCTTTTTAACCGACTTCCAAAAGGAGGAGGTTCTCAATTCGGATGTTTGTATTTTTTTTTTTTTTTTTTTTTTTTATGTTTGTTCGGGCATAACTCCGTCGTTTAACAACCGATTTGAAAAATTCTTTTTTTGTTGGATAGGATATACTTCTGGAATGGTCCCATTAAAATTTTATCGAAATCGGACTAGCACTTTTTGAAAAATCAACATAAATCAACAAAAACCTAAAAAGTTTTCAACTTTGTCTACACCGATTACTCCGAGGTTTCTGGTCCGATTTCGATGATTCTTTTTTTGTTCGATACAGTATATCTGCCATTTGGTCCCACAAAATTTTCATTAAGTTTGGTGCAGTAGTTTTTATTTTTAGTTTTTATACATGGGCGTTGTTATTTTCCGGTGCTACGGATTACAAAATTTTAGTGCACATGTAAGAAAATTATGTACTTGACAATAATTTGGGTTGAATAGTGAAACTAAAAAGGATAAAATAAAAAACTTTTTCAAAAAAAAATGAAACCGACTTCAAAACAACCACAAAAAAAGTTCAAAATAACCTACAAAAAAACTTTTCTTTCGAAAGTCGGTGACAAAAAGTCAATGAAATAAAAAAGAAAGTCACCGACTTTCGAAAGAAAAGTTTTTTTGTAGGTTATTTTGAACTTTTTTTGTGGTTGTTTTGAAGTCGGTTTCATTTTTTTTTGAAAAAGTTTTTTATTACTGACACATTTTGCGCATCTCTACATACCACAAGCTCTGCTTAGCTTGGGACGAGATGGCGTTGTGTGATAGTCGTGGACCAGCGTCTACTTGTTTGAACGAAGACAATTTAATCAATGAATTTTAGGTCCTTATATACTTTTGGTGGTAACGAAACCATATCGCGATTCAGAAAAACTAACAACGCCATCTAGTTACACATATGGAACTAAAATAAGTAAATATTATCAAAATACATAAACGTAAGATTGTACAATTATTATTATTAATTGTAATGATACAAACAAGGATATTTTTCTACCTCAGATACTTTAATAATACATTTTAAAATAATAGATACAAATTTTTCGTCGGTTAAAAATCGCGAAGACTTGGGTATCGGCGATCTTGATAGATGAGTAGCGAGCGACTAGAGTCGGCGACGCATGTCGGCGACGCGACCTGTGTACGAGCCTCTATGGATTTGTATTGCGATGGTCGCCTGGAAACCCAAATCGTAAGGTATCGGAAACTTGCGTCGCCTCGTGTACGAGCCTTCGTACACGAGGCGACGCAAGTTTCCGATACTAGAGTTTCGCCACTACTCATGACCCGCGGAAAATTCGAGGTACTAAATTTTTATAATGCAATTTGATGTAACGACATAGACACTAGCGCCGCGTCAAAAGGTCATGATGGGTGGTCAAGAATATGAATTTATAAAATGGCTGACACATGACTGTGACGATCAAAGTATATATTTTAGGGTTCCGAAGGTTCAAAAAAAAACGGAATCTTTATAAGATCAAACGTGTGACAGTCCGTCCTTCACAGTTAATTTCCTGGGAACCTAACATTAATCCAAATCCAAATACTATAACATAATTTAAAAAAATATTCAATAAAATAGAAAAAAAAACCATCTCTCCCAACTTTTTAATAAAACTGCATACAAAATTATGATTTGATAGAGGATTGTAAATATTTTTCTATCGTTTTAAAATAATGACTTTCCAAAAATGATTCAAGAATATGCTACGGAACCCTTTATTCTGTGAATAAAATTAAAAATGGTAAATAAATTGTTCCGCCATCTTGAAAATCGCGAAAACTCAAGTCGCCGCGATGTCAGCAGATGGGTAGCGCGCGATTGGCGTCGCGCGTCGCGTGCATGTGTACGAACGTATATGCATTTCTATTGCGAGAGTCGCCTGGATACTGAAGTCGTAAGGTATCGGAAACTTGAGTCTTATAATGGACGAAGGGCCGTAGGCGCCCACGGCGACGGACGTCGCTCGATGATCTCCGGCCACCGAAGGCGCGGGCATGCGGGCAGCGAGTAAAGGGCAACTCGCTGCCCGACCAAGGACCATGCCCGGGTCGACGGCGCGTTGTGTCCCACGCGCGCCTCAAAGAGCGTCAGCATAATGACGGGGCCCCCCTCTCAGAGGGCCAAAGCCTGCCGGGGTCGCGGGATTATTCCCTTACCGTAACCCCGGAACATAACAGGCTATGAAGGACACCGTGGATTTTAGTCAGTAGAAGTCTGACAGTCCCTCCCGCCCTGCCCGGGGTTGGAGGACTCATTTGATGATTTTACCACGCTGAAAAAAAAAAAAAAAAAAGTATGTATAATATCTTAGGGTTAGGGCCAGTGGTTTTTTTCAACAGTTAAAATAACTTTTGACGACATGTTTGGCGCAGTGGCTGAGCGATGATTGTAGCTGCGCAGCGTGTTCGATCCCCGCACGTAGCAAATATTAATATGATCTGCAAGTAGTTGTTCCATGTCTGGGTGTTTGTGTATGTGAGTTTTTACATTGTAAACGCACCTACGAGACAGGAAGAAAATCCTATAGTGGGGCAAAGTTTACAGGGTGTATTTTTCAACTGCAAAACTGCATCTTCAACATTTTCAATTGAATTTATTTTCTTCTGCATTTTCAACTGCATAGGATTTTAGAAAAAATAAAAAACCCTGGCCAGGACTCGAACCCGCCGATTTTGGAAAAAAAGTCACACTTTGGATTACTACACCATTCGATAGCGTTGCTAAAATAATATCAAATTCTGGGAAGTAATAACATACGACAAACTTAAGGAAATAATAGTAATTACAAGTGTTTCACTAATGATGAAACACGCAGCCGTATTACAGTTGAAATAAATTCTTAATTTAAAGCTATTAATCACCAAAAAGCTTACTGCAAGTTTTTTTTCCATCCCAGTCGCGATCATTACCGGTTCTAGCCGGCAGAAACATTACCATTATTGAGCATTACTTAAGATTTTTTCCTCATAATAAACAAGAAAAATAGGGCGATCTATTCATAGTCCAGATTACATAATAGCATTAGATAAGTGTTAATTAAAACATCAATTAATTACAGATGTCTTGTTACGTCAAGAGCAATTTGTATACGAGCGATGCGGCGGCGGTAAGAATGATTTAATGAAACAGGTTGCACTGCCTATACATAAGCATATTGAGTTAGATTTCTTGGAAATATAGGTATCTAGGTATTCTGAACATTGATATAATCACTATTACCTATCAGGAAGGAAGGAAAGTCGAAATAGAAAAACGGAAATCTCAAAGGAAATATAGTGATATGTTGCGTATAATTTAAAAGCTTTTCCTTTTTTATTTTACACTTTATAGTTTAAATATTCAACCAAAACTCTTATCAAATACATTATTTTCTTACAGGTGCACTAGAATTTTGTAATCCGTAGCACCGGTAATAACATCGTTAACATCTCTTTCATTCCTTCCCTATCTCAAAAACTACTGAACCGATTTTGATGAAACTTGCAGTATTCCTTAAGTTAAACGATACTTAGTACAACATATAAAGAATTACTTAAATCGGACTTGTAGTTTCGGAGATATGCGAACACAAACATAATTTACTAAATCAGTCGATGCCGATTCTTTACGAGAGGAGTTGTACCTTCCATCATCAGTTCATCCACCTGAGATGATGATTATCACATGCAAATACTTGAGCAGCTTTAGAAAATATATGAAAAGGGTACTACGCCTATAAAATTTGAAGGTTGCCCTCGATTTCCCAGGGATCCCATCATCAGATCCTGACCTGATGATCATGGGACCACTTGGGAAGTATACCCTTTCAAACAAAAGAAAAAAATTCTAAATCGGTCCAGGCGCCTTCGAGAAATCGGGGAACATACATAAAAAAAAGAAAAGATTTCGACGAATTGATCCTCCTTTTTTGAAGTCGGTTAAAAACCAGTATGAGCTGATCGTTGTATGCGCGGAAAGATCATACAGAGCGAGACCACGATAAACTGGTTTTGTACAGTTGATGTGGAGCCATGTGTACACCTTTGTCTCTATTAACCTTTCGGCATTACAGGCCTGATGTTATAACTTGCGACATGAAAGAACTGACCGATCTTTCCAATTAACAGCTAACAGGAAACATAAGGACACTGGGTGACATTGACAGGATATTGAAGCCCTTTAAAAAATACTCCCTTTTCCTTTTACCTCACGATGCGTAACAGCGTCATCATAATCTTACTCATACCTGCATAATAAATGACGTTGGTAAATATAAATCTAACGAAATAAAATTCGTATGCAAAACTAGCAAATGTAAGGCGTGAGACCTCGCACGCACTACACGATTGTTCGAGGAAAAATAATAATTATGACTCGGTGACGACAATGTGAAGAGGACATCTCCCGTACATAATAAATATTTACAATTTGACATAGTAACCACCAAAGAAACGAGGGAGGGATTATGTGAAAGCTGTGCCAAAATGGCCAGACCAGGAGCCTTACCACGAGCTCTTAACGCGATGCAGTTTAGGCTGTGGGAAAGAGACAGATGTACAGTAGTCGTCTAGCGTCATCTACCTAGCTTGGATACCGAAGTCGTAAGGTATCGGAGACTTGAGTCGCCTAGTGTACGAAGGGGCTTACGATTTCCTCGGTCCACCTAGTGGGAGACCTGCCTACGCTGAGGATTCTATCTACGCATGTGAAGGCATATATGCATGCATATAAGGAGTATTTAGCTATGTATGTATCAACAAGATTAGGGATTTCGTTGCAATTTAATTCTGACGCATATTGTACCAAGTGGGCTTGTCCCTAGCGGTAGATTTGTTTACTTATAAAATGTTACGTATGTGCAATCGAGATGTATATACCTAGCAGGTACATAAGTGAATGTGTAAGCTTTGAGGAAAGTGGCGGGGAAATACAACACTTTTAGCAAAGAGGAAAATTATGATTGAACAACTTTTGGGGTCTAAAACAGGTTTCAGTTTAACATAATTCACAGAATTATGTTAAGTCATATCAACCAGGATTTAAATACTATTAACACATTATGATTAGGAAAAGTCAGAAGCACCGTAAGCACTTAAGTAGATTATGTATGAAGTAATTTCGGAACATTTTGATAACTTTATATTTCCCTTTCCGCACAACTACATATTTTAAGTAACGAGTTGATTCTCCCTTGCAGATAGGCGGAAGAAGGCAAGACCAAAGAAAGATATAATATGGGGAGGTATTTCCAGAGGGAATACAGAACATAAGTAGACAAAAACAGTTAGTCAAGCGTCAGTGCATCTGAAGCACGTAAAGCCACAACTGCTGCTGGGTGCTGAATTGCTGATTATGTAAGTAATATCAGCAATTCAGCATGGTGCTTCCTGAATTCCCCGAAATCGAAGCCAAGAACGGGAGACGTGATGTGAGAGGCGTGTCTTAACTACTGCGTAAATATCCAGACGTCATTAATAAATACCTAAAACCACATGAAACAATGAGTGTTAGGTCTAAAGGTGACAAATAACACTAATTATTAGAAAAGTGGCGCGTTAATTGCGTCAGTTCAACGAGGAAACACACCCACAGTTGTAACAGGAACCACTTTCTATTTGTATTATCAAAAACTAGCTTGTGCCCCTGGCTTCGCCCCACCCTTCAAGTGTTATGCAAAAAGTAGAAGCCCTATAGCTGTCTTCAAAGTACTCATGTATCCATCCCTGTACCAAAAATCATAAAAACGATTTATTCATGAAGGCTTTTAACAAACAAATGAAATAAACACACTCACTGTTTCAAAAAGAAAGATTATTTTCAAGTTTAGCGACTACTTTTATTATGTGCATTTTCAATATTCTCAATATCTTTTCAGGATTTTTCTATTCAAGTACGCCGCAGATAGAGCCTGAATAACCCAGTGGTATTTGGCTGAAATATTTTACAGGCAATTTAAATATACTTTAAGTTCTTTATCAAAGTTAGTAATCTGATATCTGCAAGTAGTTTTTCCGGGTCTGAGGTGAGTTTCTATATTTGTAAACGCACCAACGATACAGGATTTTCTAGCAAGGTTAACAAAAACAAAATTGAAGATGAACAGGGGGCCAGAAAGGGCCTCTTACAGCGATCCATGTTTAAACTCTATTATGATTCTGCTAGAGTATATAAGAAGTTTTAAGCCTTCAGTTCTAATAGATCTGTAAATAATACCTAAAGTGGTTTAAGTCCATGTGGCGCATCGTAATCTGCACAGATTAATGGTTTAATCCCTTTCTGCCACAATTAAATCTTATCACTTATGCGTCTACAATGTGACTACAATAAAATTATACAGCCATTTTCAGTGTTCTGACAAACTAACAGTACTGTTTTGTGATCAGGATTATGAAGATAATTACTGTAACATTTGTTCAGATTCTGTAAATCGTGAATAGAGAACAAACACACAAAAAACTGATTGCATTAAAACCACTTTTGCTTTAGGACCTAAATAAGTAACAGAGCGATCCTATTAGGGCATGCAACCGGGAAATCCCGGTACCGAAAATACCGGGTAATCCCGGGAATTTTTAAGGCAATCCTGTACCGGTTCTTCGTCCCGTAGTCCCGGTACTTCCGATACTTTCGGTACTTTATTATTTTCCTTCTTTTTTTCAATATAAAGTTACAAATCATATCCATTATACTATTCGTTTACAATATTGTTGATATAAAACATTTTATTTGAAAATAATGAGAATTTCATAAACAAAAACTAATCAGCAATGTAAAAAAGGGGTCAGTTATGATGATGATTATGATTCATTTATTGCATTACTTTCATTTTGAAGAGAATAACTTTAAACATGCTCAGATTTTGTGTATTTTATAATTATTTGTTTTATTAATTTCTAAAAAGCTTTAACATTATTTTATGATACTACCTTTATTTTAAATAAAATAGCGTTTGTTACATTCTTTTCTTAAAGCAAAAGAAAAACTTGGAAAAGCGTTATACTAGTTTTTTTAGGGTTCCGTAGTCAACAAGGAACCCTTATAGTTTCGCCATGTCCGTCCGTCCGTCCGTCCGTCCGTCCGTCTGTCCGCAGTTTAGCTCAGAGACACACAGTACTAGAGAGCTGTAATTTGGTGTAAATATACGGATTTGTTGTGCCGAAAAAGTGGTAAAATAAAATCTCGAAAAATATTTTTTTTTAGGGTACCTCCTGTACATGTAAAGTGGGGATGTTATTTTTTTTTCTCACGTACCCCTTAGTGTGGGGTATCATTAAATAGGTCTTTAAAAAATATTGATAGTTTCCATTAACAATTTTTTGATAAAAAAATTAGTTTGTGAAATATTAAGCTTTAAAGTGTTAAATTTTGCTCGACTCGAGTGTCCCCCCCCCTCTACCAGCTAAACGGTTATGTTTGGGGGTGTGAAAAAATTCACAATAGTAGTATATATAACGAAGTTTAAAAGAAAATTGTCATGACTAAGTAGGCTTTACAACTTTACGAGTAATAGTCGACCAACTTATAAAATGTACTTGGATTACATATTTTCTTAAACAAAATGTATCGGATTCAACTGCAAATGTAAGTTTGTCAACTTTATTTTTACAGCTTTAATAGGTATGTTTTTACGGTATGTTTTTTGGGGATAGGTAGGTTTTTATCGTCAACTATTTTTAACTAACTTCAAAAAAGAAGGAGGTTCTAAATTCGTATTTTCCCCGATTTCTCAAAGACTCCTCGACCGATTTTGAAAATTCTTCTTTTTAAAATTAAATTCAGTGAATCAGTTTAGTTAGTTCGCATAAGTATTTTGATGGGCAACTACGGAACCCTACACTGTGCGTGGCCCGACACGCACTTGGCCGGTTTTTTTACTACAGTTTGTTAATGATATTTATTTATAGTAGAAGGAAAAAAGTGACCAAGTACATGATGTTAAACACTTATTCTATAGAGGAAAGAAGAAAGCAATTACGTGAGAGAGATAGGCTTATTTCTAATTCAAAATATAGTTCTGATATATTTGAATAATTACAATTAAAAATTATTTTATATCAATATAAAAAAATACATGTGGCACTCGGAGATTGCGAGAAGCTACCTTTTTTTTTCCATTTCACTCGCTCGGAAAGATTCTAATCATTCGCGCGTTTTGCAAAATGGAGTTTAATAACTCCATTTTGCACGCAAAACGCACAAAACTCTATTTTGAGCGATAGAGCGCAAAGATTTATTCAGAATTCGGACAAAATATCTTGTCGTCAATTATTTTCATGACTGGCAGGTAGGTAGGACTAAGCGAGGAAATGCAGGGGAGGCGCAGAGCCGCCTCCACTGCATTTCCTCGCTTAGTGAGGTGAAAAGTTGTGTGTTGCACTCGGAAGCAAAGTTTTTCTGCATCTCGTACCTTTGAAAAGTTCGCCACGCCAAATTAGTAGCGAAATTTTCGCGCCTAACCAACTTTGCAGCCTTGCATAACTAATAACTATTTTATTTTAAAAGAAAATTAAAATGTTTGTGATGCACTACTGTAATATAGAACTTCTTTGTTGCAGGAGAATTTTATAAGTAGGTTTCATTGAGAAAACTCCTTTTGTAGCTAGCCGTTTAGTATTAGTAAGATAAAGTAAATTGTTTTTATGATTACGGAAGTCTCCCTCCCGAACTGAAACGACGTTAGACGATGCGTGGTGTCGGGTATTTACGTTAGGTTTTTGTTGGGAATGTCTTGATTTGATTGCCGCGCAGCGCCGCGATCAGAGCCCGCAATAAAAGCTATGCAATAGCTTAAAAAAGCATTTAAATTCGGTTCCTTGAGATTATGTTCTGATGATTATTGTCAATTATAGATTCTTTATCTTTATCTTTACATATAATAAAATCGTAGAGCTGTCATTCCTGTACATTGAATATTTTTTTCTTTTTGTATTTTTTTCGAGATAAGGGATCGATTCTGATGCCAAATCAACTTTTTTTTTCTTTCGAAATTTTTTATGTTTTTTTGATTTGATCTATCTCTTAAACTACTGTAAAGTTGTCGATCAAATTTTCCTCAAATATTCCTAATAATATGCTTCTGTTGATAGGCTATGTATCATTACGCTATTTTTCCTGGGAGATAAGCAATTTTAAATTTTGTTGTTTTTATCTGTTTGTTTTTAGTTGGAAGCTAAACCACTGGATATTATTTAGTTAATTTTTCCCCAAATATTCCTTAAACTGCTCTTCTATTAATTGGATATGTATAATTACGCTATTCCCTTTGGGGGATTAGCAATTTTATAATATGTTGATTTTCAGTCATTGTTGACATTTGTATAAGAACCGCTATTTGAAAACACTGTCAGCGTACTAGCCAGTCTGGTTGGTATCCTGCTTGACTTTCGTGCAAGGGGTCTCTGGATCAAATCCCGCTGTTTCTTTTTTTCACTTTTTGAGTTTTCTTATATTTGTCCTGAGAGTTTCAAATAATTAAAAAAAATGTGTATACTTTTATTTCAATATTATTCGCGATTTTAAATTATTACTATTTTTTTTCAATAGTTTTCTAGGATATAAATCTACACTGATTTAAATTGTAGGTAGTAAGTTGGATATCTTTTTAAATTGTAATTGTTTCGAGGTGTGGAATTTTAAAGATTAGAAAAAAATGTGTTTATTTATGTTTTGAAATTGGTGTTCAAACCAGTGCATAGATTCTGTTTTAAACGACGACAAGTTGTACTCATCGAGTCAGATAATTAGTTATTTTTTAGGTATCACGTGGAATGCAAGGGAGAAGAGCAATGCTATCGTACGTTCAATTTGCAGCGATACTGTAAATCAACCCAAAAATGATAGTCTATTGTTTAAAATAAACACGGTTCTTTGAAATTAATGTCGCTCAAATAAGGACGTTTCCTATGCAAACTATGTACCTAGATATAGACAATTACGTTCATATTCCAGATGGCGCCACACGATCCGTATTGTTTCTCAAATTCTAAAATAACGCAAGCGAAGCCGCGGGCAAACACTAGTTACGAATAAAACAAAGTTTTATGAACTACTCCATCCCACCCACATTTGTAATGAGTTCATTTTTCAACTGATTTCGATAATTGTATGTAGTGTGCACGCACTCGTGCCTTTAATATCGACATTTGTAGGTAATAGCGACATTTGTACGTGAGTACCGAAAGTACCGAATTTCCCGGGAAACCCCGGTTCCTTGTCCCAGTACCGAAACTTCGGTACCGGCCTTTAAAAAGTACCGGTTCTGCAAGCCCTAGATCCTATTGCGATTCCCGGCACTAATGCAGACTCTAGTTTGGCACTAAGACTTTTATAATGGAGAAACATTTTTAGCCCTAGCTAATGGCTGCTACATACCTTACGATAAATCGTTACGATTAGTTGTACAGTTCAAACTGCAACGATAAATCGACATGTGTGTAGGTATGAGAAAAATCGAACAAACTGTACCATTTTTCTCATACACACTTGTCGATTTATCGTTGCAGTTTGAACTGTACCGACTAATCGTAAGGTGTGTAGCAGCCATAATGACATCATGCTGAACTGTAAACTGTAAACCACAGTTGGTTTTTTTTTTTTTTTCAGTTACAAAAGAAACTGTAGTTTACTAAAGACTCTACTTTCTTAATGATTTACTTTTGTACAGTTTTTTGTTGTTCAGGTATTTCACAAACATTCCATGAACTCAGACTGTTAGATTGTTCTTTAATATTTAGCGGTATGCAGATTCTTGCTAGATAATAGCCATGTCCTACTTTTACTAATTTAACATGATTTTAGTCTGAATCAACAAATAAATAACAATAGTTAAAAGAACAAGTAGCAGAGGCCACCAGTTTCAGTTCTAAACACTTCGTTAACCGCCCGATCCCCAATAAGCCCTAATGGCACAATTTTGAGCCACCAAACCCCGACCGATTTTAAACTGTATTTTTGGAAAAATAAGTCTTAAAATCGGTCAGGGTTTGCATGGTGGCAAACAATTTTTCTCGGGGTTAAAACATCTTAGAAAAGAATGTAAGTAGACACTTGAGGATAAATTCGAATCGTCAGATGACTCTACATACAAGTATTAGTCATTAATTTTATTGATAACTGGTCCTTGAGCACTTACCTCAGAGATTAAGGAAAATTACTCCTTTCAAGTGTTCCTCAAAATAAAGCCTATCTTCATTTTATAAAAGCAATTAATATTAAGAAAAACTGTAGTACAGTATGTCTAATGAAAAATCCTTAGGTATTAAAATTATCTAACAACCTTTAGATACTCTAGAATGAAAAAAGATTCATTTGTCTTACAAATGAATAAATAAAATCTAAATAATCGATTCTTCATTAAGCTCGTTATCCACCAAAGCGGAGAGGAGATGTGTTTGAATAACCAATCAGATGTCCACATCTCCTCTCCGCTTAGCTTCAGTTGACATCTGTTGACATCTGATTGGTTATTCAAACACATCTCCTCTCCTCTCCGCTTTGTTGGATACCGGGCCTTAAGGTGGGTACTGTGGTTACGAGCCGTAATGCAGCGAGCAATGAGTCACTTGTTGAACGTTGCGGCGAGCGCCTTGTTCGCTGTGTAACACGCTACACCTCGTAACTCCGGTCAGCAGTCTGTACCAGCCTTTAAAGAGCTGCAAAGATACTAAAACTGTGCTACGGTCCTTTTTTTTTTCACGTGGTAAAATCAACATAAGAGTCCTCATTCTCTGGGTGGAACGGATAGCCTTTTACGTTCCAGGGTAACATGTTTACCTGATAAGGCAGTCCCGCGACCCTGTGTTACGGTCCTCAGTCAGTCAGTGTTAAAAAAGTTTGTGATGATGCTGATTCAAATGCCCAGACTACCTCAAAAATGAAAATGGGTCGGAGTGGAGGTAGAAAACGGAGGACAGCTGTTTTATGTAGCTTAGGGGAGGCCTGTAGTAATGGTAAGGAAGTGCTTTAGTCCAAGAGAGGAACTTATTGAAGAAAAGATCCTATTCAGAACCATGAGAACATTCATTGTTCAAATTCAAATCATTTATTTCAAGTAACTTGAATTTAGAAGGTAAAAAACAGAAACACTTATGGTTGACTGGTCACAGTCACAAGACAAGACATAATAACCGTAAAAGTGCTATAAGTATATTGTCCTTGCTATCCTGCAATGGCATAGCTAGGGGTACAAATTCTACTAAGATAAGCTAATTAAAATTTGATAGGCCTTTCTACTTGAGGTGTACGATGAGCCATGTCTTGGAAGTAAAAGAGGCAAAGGTACCGTCGCTAAGGATCACATTTGGTCTGGAGCCCCCTACTGCTCGCGCTACTAACCCCACGGTGCACAACGACTTATTTTAGTGAACTGTTATAGCCAAAAAGCAAAGCTGATGTATCCGTCGATCAGAATTTCGTCTAGAAATGCCTCTATTACAAGATGGCTTGGTTACGCTTTAGTTGTAACTGGGAACGATCCGTTTGAATAAAAATCGAAAGCTACAATATTATGGCGTCTGATATCGGCCCAAATATTTTTTCTCTCGCTCAACCAAAAACAAATCAAGGTCCTGAAAGAAAATGCGCCTTGCACACCTCTAGATTAGATCTCCCTACGTCACTGTTAATCGCGAAGGCCTAAGCAAATGCAGCAATAACGGTATGTTTAATAAACGAAGCGATAATACTAATCGCATGACAATGAAGTTAAAAATATGTTTATAATTTGCAGCCTATCTTAAAACATGCGGGCAAGGTCTCAGTAATTAAGACGTATTGCTTCCATTTGGCATAATATCTGGGACACGTTATTACAGAATAAAAAAACTGTTGAACATCAATTGAAATGAATTTATTACTTTATTGATAATAATTAGTACACTTATACATAAGGTCGTGTTACAAACTGTTACATACCTATCATGGTTTCCGTAAATCATTGGTCTATTTGCGTTTGCTTGGTCTATAGGTAGGGTTGCTATCCGTCCGGGTTTCTCCGGATTTTTCCTAATTTAGAGAGCCCCTAGGCCTCCACCCCTCCCGACGCAGTTGCTACGGTGCGCACTTGGACATGTCCGGGTTCTTTACTCTAAAATCCGGGGTTTGCAAGCTTCTTGTCCTGGTTTTCAAATTTTAGAGATGACAACCCTATTAACACTCAGATTACAATGGTATAGGTAGTTTATCATTCCCGACTAAACCAACCGTTTTATCAAGAATAGCATCCAAACTAAGGGTCTACTTTATTTGGACGATATTCTAACTTATTATTTTAAGAATAGTACCATGTATAGGTTAAGTGACCGAGGTAGACCTGAGAGTGGCGGTACAACGGCTCAAAGCCAAAAATACCGCCCCAGGACCCGACGGCCTGCCAGGAAAAGCCTGGGTCCTGGCCTTCGGGACTCTCGGGCCTCGACTAGGGGGGCTCTTAAGCGCGTGCCTGGAGAGGGGCCGGTTCCCGCTTCGTTGGAAGACGGGGAAACTGGTCCTGATCCAGAAGTCCGGGCGCCCTGCGGACTCTCCGTCCGCATTCCGGCCCATCGTGCTGCTCGACGAGGTGGGCAAGCTCTTTGAGAGAGTTATTGCAGATCGCCTCGCCGGGCACCTGAATCGGGTGGGCCCGAACCTGTCGGAGAGCCAGTTCGGCTTCCGCAGGGGGCGCTCGACGGTGGACGCAATTATGCGCTTGAGAGCCCTCACGACGGGGGATGCAGTAGCCCGGGGCAGGGTCGTCTTGGCGGTGTCTTTGGACATTACCAATGCCTTCAACACCCTGCCCTGGAGTTGCATCAGGGAAGCACTCCGGTATCACCGGGTGCCGACCTACCTCCGCCGAATAGTCGAGGACTACCTGACGGACAGAGCCGTCATCTACCCCGGTCACCGGGGAGAGAGGAACCGGCGAGAGATGTCGTGCGGTGTTCCACAGGGTTCGGTCCTGGGACCGCCCTTGTGGAACATCGGATACGACTGGGTGCTGCGCAGCGACCTCCCTGACGGCGTCAGCGTAATTTGTTACGCTGACGACACGCTCGTCCTTGCACAGGGAGAGTCGCACCAGGCGGCGGCTGACGTGGCGACGGAAGCGGTCGCGACAGTTGTCGAGAGGATCCGGCGGTTGGGACTCGAGGTGGCGCTGCACAAGACGGAGGCCATGTGTTTTCATGGCCGCCGTAACGCGCCACCGTCGAGTTACAGCATTACGGTGGAAGGAGTTCCAATCGGCGTACAGGGGACGATGAAGTACCTGGGACTCGTCCTCGACAGCCGGTGGAACTTCAGGGAGCATTTCCTGAGTTTGGCCCCAAGGCTGAACCGTGCAGCGGCCGCCCTCAGGCGACTGCTGCCCAATCTCAGCGGGCCAAACGCTTCCTGCCGTAGGCTGTACGCCGGCGTCGTGCGGTCCATGGCCCTCTACGGGGCCCCTGTGTGGGCCCTGAGCATCCGGACGCGACCACAGAAGCTGGTCGCATGCCAGAGGGTCATGGCTATCCGAATGATCCGGGGATACCGCACGATTGCCGGCGAATCGGCCAACCTGCTTGCCGGATTGCTGCCTTGGGATCTGGAGGCGACTGCCCTCCAGCGCGTCTATGAGTGGCGCGTGGAGGCGCAGCGCCGGGGCGTGACCCCGCTGCCTCGAGAAGTCGAGGCGCGGCGCGAAGACCTCCGGCGCGATGTCAGGGCAGTATGGAAGGAACGACTGTCGCGACCGACGGCCGGGCACGCCGCAATTGCGGCGGTAAGACCCCTCTTTGAGGAGTGGTTGGAGAGAAGTCATGGCGTCCTTACCTTCCGCCTGACTCAGGTCCTCACGGGGCACGGGTGCTTCGGGAGGTACCTGTGTCTAATGCGGAAGGAGGATACGTCTGGGTGTCACCACTGCGAAGATCGCCCGGAGGACACGGTGGAGCATACGGTGCAGGAATGCCCAGCTTGGGCAGTGCACCGACGTGTCCTTACGGCTGCGATAGGCGGAGACCTCTCGCGCCCGGCATTGGTTTCGGCCATGCTGCGGGGCGAGACGGAGTGGGAAGCGGTCGCCTCCTTCTTGCTCGCGAAGGAGGAGGCGCGCCGCGAGCGAGAGAGGACAGAGTCCTCCCTCCGCCCCAACCGCAGTGTAGGACGCCCACGGCGACGGACGTCGCGCGACGATCTCCGGCCACCGTAGGCGCGGGCATGCGGGCAGCGAGTAAAGGGCAACTCGCTGCCCAACCAAGGACCATGCCCGGGTCGACGGCGCGTTGTGTCCCACGCGCGCCTCAAAGAGCGTCAGCATAATGACGGGGCCCCCCTCTCAGAGGGCCAAAGCCTGCCGGGGTCGCGGGATTATTCCCTTACCGTAACCCCGGAACTTAACAGGCTATGAAGGACACCGTGGATTTTAGTCAGTAGAAGTCTGACAGTCCCTCCCGCCCTGCCCGGGGTTGGAGGACTCATTTGATGATTTTACCACGCTAAAAAAAAAAAAAAAAAAAATGTATAGGTTAAGTGTGTTAGTTTGTTTCACGCCTAATTTTTAGAACCGGTTTTGATGAGTTACAGTACAGAGATAGATGGACTCTTGGAGATGGTACTTTTTTTGGCATAAAGCGTTCGTCAGGAGCTTTTCCCTGTCAAACAGGGAAAAGCTCTTGACGAAATAACGTCCCATCTTTAGGCTGGATTTTATGACTAATTATCTGGATTTCAGACGAGATTTCAATTATTTGTAACATCTCTAGCTACCGAAGTTATTAAGAATTGGAAGAAAGAAGTGAAAGTGGGCCGGCCACGTCTGTAGACGGACAACCGGTAGATGGAGCAGAATGACGTGCTAGAGTGGAGACCGCGAATGGGCAAACGTAGTGTAGGACGCCCTGCTGCAAGATGGGTCGATGATTTAAGGAAGGTGGCTGGCAGTGGATAATACAATGTGTTGATCTGTAACCTAGTCAAATTCAAGGACGTGATTATACTCATGATTCTCGACCCAAATCAACAATAAAATAGGTAGGTATTTTTTTAATTTTATTTTTCCTTTTTCTGAAATCCGTAAGTGTGAACTAGTTTCTTCAAGAGTAGTAGATTCAATTCACGCACACCAGCTGCTCATCGCTGTGTGCGTACGCGCGGACTGCGTAGTCGGGTGATTCTCTTTCATTTGTATTGAATTAAGGGTTTAATTCTGAAATACTGTAAAATTTCAACAACAAAAAAAAAGCAGCCCTTATTAGTTTTGCCCGGTACTGTACTTTCAATTGATTATTTATGACTTTTGTGACAACCACCTGAAGTTTGACGAAAATGCAAAAAAACAGCGTGTATAATATAATATTCCACAACTATCACACAATGCCATCTAGTCCCAAGCTAAGCAGAGCTTGTGTTATGGGTACTAGACAACTGATAAACATACTTATATATTTCTAAATACATACATATTATAGATGGATGCGGCCTGCCCAGGACCGGGATATGGTTGGCGCTCATTAATTGGATGAAGCCTACGTTCAGCGCAGTGGACGGCAATGGGCTGATAATAGCTAATAGAGCTACAGAAGTGGTGTTAATAATATTAAAATGGTCGTTTATCTTACAAGGGTTTTCAGGGCTTCGCCTGTGGCAGCAAAAGAGACCACTTTGACGAAACGGCGAAGTTTTAGACCAACAAATTTTACAGTTCTTTAAATTTTGTTAGCCTGAAAACTTCGTCGTTTTCTGGCAAGAAAATGGCAAAGATATTAGGATAATTTTTGTTATTACCTACTTTAATATTTACTTATTAATAAAGAAGTTTATATCCTATACTAATATTATAATGCGAAAGTTTGTGAGGATGTATGTATGTGTATGTAGGTTACTCTTTCACGCAATAAAAACCATTAAACGGATTTAGCTAAAATTTGGTACCTACACAGATAGTTTATAACCTGGATTAACACATAGGATAGTTTTTTATCCCGATTTTATGTTCCCGTGGGATAATTATCGAGTTTTAGCGAGTGAAGTCTTATATATTAGGGGTATGTCTTTCTGAGTGTGGCAACGTAAATAAAAATGTCATTATTTAATTATTTTTACAAGTAGATCGGCGGCTGGTTGTCATAGCCCAGTTTTCGGAGGTCCTTTGATACCATGGACAAAGACACCGTCACACTCCCGTAAGATTCGGTTCTCAGCACTGGAAACATGAAAATAATGTAGGTAAGTTTAAAAGCCAGGACAGGTGTCAAAATTAACTAGGGGATTCCTGCCGCAATCAGAGTTCAATTAAACATTATTAGTCACTATTTATTACAAGCAAAAAATAAAAAGTGCAAAAAACATTAAAAAAGTATCCTACATAACTACCCATTTCAGTTTTTTTTTTTGGGATAAAATCAAATGGCTCCATTCCCGCCCTCTACTTAGTATTTATTTTTAACATGGTGAAGTCATCAAATGGGTATTTTTTATCGTGGTAAAATCATCAAATGAGTCCCCCCACCCAGGGCAGGACGGGCGGGACTGTCAGACTTGTCCTGACTAAAATCCACGATGTCTTTTATAGCCCGTTACGTTCCAGGGTCACGGTAATTCGATAAGTCTCGCGACCATCAAATGGGTACAGATTGCAGACTAAAATTCACACGGCGGTGTCCCTTCAATAGCCCTTTACGTTCCGGGATCATCATCTATAATGAAGAGTACGATACGATGATACATAAGTTTCAACTTACAATAGTTATCCTTCCCACTTGCCAACATTTTAGGGTCAGCCAACTCAGGGTATCGTCCAGTTATCCAGGCCATCCATTCGCCAAGCAGGGTGGCAGCTTGAGGCCGCACAAGCGGGGCGGAGGCCTGGCATGGGCCAGCGGTGGGCGGCATTAGAAACAAGGAATAGCCTCGCAGAGCATCACCACTGATAGTGTTTTGAGCTCTCACTGTTATTATTATCTGTGGCCCTGTAAAACCAATTCATTGCTAAGAAATAGTGGCGAACAAAAGAAAAATGAAGTAAGTAACGCAATCATTGAGCCGTGGTCGTGTCGGCCCTATGGCATAATTGCCAAGAGCCTTGACCAACATCTTAGGAGGCTCTCCAGTCTCTGTGGAATCCTGACTACCAGTAACTAGGAACATGTTCCGGATACCGGTGGACTATTATACAGGGGTACCATTAATTTATGAATTATTTTTTAAATTTCTGTTTTTTGTAAAAATATTTTAAAAATAATAAGTGATACCTAATACTAATGAATAAGAAAATTAATGCTAAAAGCTTTGTCGGTATTGTATAAAAAATATATATATATTTATACATGTCGAATTGAGAACCTCCTCCTTTTTTTTTCGTCGGTTAAAAAGAAACTTACAACCAGAAACATTAGTACTGCTGAATACCATTTCTAAAGGTAAATTCAAGACTACTCTTTCAGGGTTAACCCCAGAGCGTGCCATTTGACTCGTGCCGGATGTAAGACCCGAAACAGGCTCCCAATCAGGCCCCCACACTGTTTCATAGTGAACGTACAGTTGATCATCAAATACGCCAGCAGGAAAGGTCACATATTCAATCTGACCTGTGAATGATACTAAAAACTTCGTGATCTCACTATCTTTCATTGAATAATAGACCTAAATGCCGACAATAAGCACGATGAACTTGACTATAGCTTGAATGCTTGAAAGTACAATGAAAACAAAACAAACGTTGCTTAGCAACGCAATAATGTTGCCATCATTAAAAACTAAATGGGACCTATTCTCATAGCCGCTCAATACCCGTAAAATTGTAAACTTTTGCAGTATATCTTTTTCAATTAATATGTTATCTATCTCCAAGTACACCCATATCATTTATTAGCATATATTTTCAATCATTATAAAGTTTCAATCTACGTTTTTATATTCCCAGCAACCGATATTTTTTGTGTACCAAAGACAAAAGAAAACATGCTTCCGTTCTGCTGTTTTACCGACCTAATTTTGAAGTTTTGCCACAAGATGGCGTTGTATGTGCTTTCAAAAACCTAATCGGCCACCATTGTGAAGGCGAATCTATTGAATACTTTGAGAATTTTTACGTTTTCTGTGATAATAATCAGCGAAATATAAAGTTTTATTCGGTAAGATATAGTGTCCAGTATTCCGGCAACCGAATTCAAACTTCAATTTGTGCTAGAAGTGCTTATTTTCAAAACCTAAATGCGTTCAAAATGTCACGCGAAGTGAGCATCAAATTTGTGAACACCATACCATGCACTAAATAATCTTAGTTTTCTTTGGAATAAGTGTTTGCTGCCGCTGAAAGTGAGTTGTTTTGCGCCTGGAGTACATGTGACACGCTATTGATAGTTGAAAAATTAACGTGCACTGATGAAAACGTTTCAGAAGTATCTGTACACGTCGTAAGGGAGCGCAGTTACGCGGGCGAAGGCTTCAAACTTGCCGGCATCATTATGGTGGACTGAGGGAGTGTTTGTTGACGGACTGGTGTTGAATACGTGTAGTAAACAGTGCCGCAAGAGGGCCGCGCACCATGTCGGGCGGCTCGCAGCACAACCCCAATGGGCGACAGTCGCAGCTGGGCTCGGGATGGAGCCCCTTGCAGGTGGTGCTTATTATTCACGTATTGTTGATCACTAACCTAAGACTTTCGTAACATCCTGTCGGAAGTGTTTCATTTGCATGCAGTTTACACGAATCTTACATTTAATGTTAATGTAAGCAGGTATTACTTACGAAAATTCATTTATCGTTTAAAATGGTAATATCCTTTGTGTAGGTAAGTTTGCCCCTGAGTTGTAGGAGTGTGTGTTAATCACATACCTATCAGCTGTTTTCATTGACACACTTGGTTAGATGACACATTTAATGGCATGCTTGATATCAGTGTGAATTACCACAGATACCAATTTTATTTGTTGTTGTCAACAGTATTTTCATAGAGCCTGCAATAAAATAGTCTATTATGCAAAGTAGAGCCTACAAAGCAAAATAAATGTAATGAGATCCTTGCTACTGTGACATTCATACTGACTAGATTAAAAATATTCTGCCTTGACTTTCCTACATACTTGCTTAAAATAATTAATAAGATAACGCTTAGAAACTTTTCTTATTCTAACTTAAGAAAAATGTGTAATGAAGACAGAAACAGTTGCATGAATAAATTAAGAAAACATTTTTATATCCACAAGATAAATAAAACTTACAGTGCCAGTAGGTATTAATTATTGAACAGCAATAAAAATCAGTTATAGATGTGATTAATATTGCACACTAAATTAATTATGCAATCCTAAAAATCAATTAAGTACTGAATCATCATCAGCCTATTAATGTTCCCACTGCTGGGACTCGGGCCTCCTCTATGTGAGAGGGGGTGGGCCATAATCCACCACGCGGGCCCAGTGCGGATTGGTGGATGTCACATGTCTTCGAATTTTTGGTTCTAGGACATGCCGGTTTCCTCACGATGTTTTCCTTCACCGTTTTGAGAGCAGTGGTGATGAAATAAATTACACAAAGTAATGCGCCTGCCGGGATTCGAACCCACGACCTACAACTCGTAAGTCAGGGCCGATACCACTGGGCCACCACTGCTCTTGAGTACTGAATGTGTACAACTTTTTGATCGGCAAATATTGCATGTTAGCTTTATAGATTTTTTTTTCCAGCCTGTGTCACTCTGCATGCATGTCGAGTTTCCATTTTAGTTTTTCTGTTTAAAAACAGGGAAGGCTAAAAAATAAAGTTTTCAAAGTTATCCTTCAATGTCAAGTATTAAAAAAAATCTTGTTGTTAAACCTATTTGTTTCTCAGCCTATATTTGCATTATATATTTTTTTATGTTAAACCATACCAAATTCGTTTTGCAAGTTTTTTTTTTCTTATTGTTTAAATTTTTATTTTAAAGCCATAGTTTAATTTTTTTTATAAAATTTAACTCTCATAGACTATTTAAGACAAACTTGCTCGGACCAGGTGGCTGCTCCTAGCCATATTTCCAGAGTCCCACATTTCTCGAACTTTACATACAATGCTCAAACTCTTTCATAAACCTTTTAAACACTTTATCTGTATTAAAAAGACAGTGTTATACCTACAATATCAACTTCATAACTTTTACTTTTTGAAAAGAAAAACTTCTGGAATTTTCTTTATGGAAAGTTTCTATGGACATTGTTTGCAAGTTACTTTTGTTTCTAATCTTTTCAATTAAAAATAGACCCTTTTTCTTCTCTGTGAATTAAAATCAAACATGAATGGTAATTCATTAGCAGTCTTAAGTGTTTTTAATTGCATTTGCTTTTTTTTTGGAGGTGTTGGATGGTAAGTCAATGTCAACTAAAGGCTTATACATTAAATTATTTATGCAAACTGATGACATGGGCATTCATACAGCTACTGTAGGGCAATACAGTGCACACAACATCTCTTTTCCTAAAAGTCCTTAAGTATTCAATTATTTCATCCAGCTCCATCTTGTAACTATTACTCAAAGATTACACCTACAGCTCTTTTCACGTTTTCACTCCCATATTTTTATTTCTTAACATATCAAGTGATCAAGGTGACAACCTTTATAGAGGGCAGATATTTTTTTTATTTTTTGTTGTCATTACTTTCAACTGGGTCACTATAAAAGCTATCCTAATAATCTTTAGGCTTAGCCTGGTCTGTTACACAGATGTCCATGTACAGACGCCAGCAGATCAACCTACCCGAATATGTCAGATTTTACCAATCAATCTTTAACCTTCCAGTCTTGTGATAAGGTTGAAATTCTATTAAAGAAATCTGACAGTTTGTGGTAGCTTGATGTGCTGGCGTCTGTACATACAGACATTGTAATCTATAGGGTGTTAAAAAAATAACTGCAAGACTTTTGTGTAAGTTCTTGGTATCAAAAAGCAAATACAATTCCAAAAAAAGAAATCAAGGAACAATAAATAGGGTAGTTTCCAGGGTCAAAATAATTACATTCTATTTAGTCCGTAGGTATTTTAGATTATAAAAAAATATTGGACACGTATTTTTTCTTTTTTCGATTAAACAAAAAAGAACAAAGATAATAGCCTATTTAAGTTACCTGTGACGTCACTCTGCGCGAAAAATGCCACGCATCGTGACGTCACACGAAACTTTAATAGGCTATATCTTTGTCATTTTTGGTCTAATTTACAAATAAAAAAACACGTGTCCCTTATTTTTAAATAATCTAAAAGACGGACTAATTACATTGTTTTAGGCAACTAGCCTATTAAATTCATTAATATGCTCAAAAAAAATGCTTGACTACATTTTTTTTAAAGGAAATGGTCGTTTTTTTTTTATTATAGGTACTTGGTTTTTGATGACAAAAAACAAAAATTATTTTAATTTCATTCAAATTAAATGTAGTTATTTAAAATAATTTACATTTTTTTTTGTCAGTGGATGGTTGCACTAGTAGGTAGTAAAAGTATCGGGCCTCAACATTGAAGATTGACCCATATCACTTTTTCTTAGTAAAATACGCATCTAACGTCAGCATAACAGGAATTCTAGCCTAAAGATTATTATGATAGCTTACATAGTGCTAACTTTGCAGTTGGCCAAACAGCTGACGTGTTTGGCCAACTGTAAGGCTGCCTTTCCACCAGAGATGCGCTGTGCTACGTTGCTACGGATATGTTTGTTATCCACCAATCACATTCATTTGTTTTCATAACGCCCACACACATAATGAGTATGATTGGTGGATATCAAACGCATCCTTAGCAACGTAGCATAGCGCATCTCTGGTGGAAAAGCAGCCTAAAGTTTCATGTATATTCTAACCTTCAAATATTTTCAGACTTGCTTATCATGGTGATTTGGCAGGCATCAATCAATCAGTTTTAAATATTCTGCATAGAAAAAATTCTAATGAAACTAAAAACTGTACCAGACTAGAGTGGTCTGGCCTAATTCATTTCAAAATTAGAACAAAGTGACCATTAGTCTGTTTTTCTTCTCAATTTTAATACAGTTAACAGGATTTTAGGTCAAATCATTTGTCACTGTATGATTTTATCAAACTTGTGTTACCTACTTATTGCTCTACTGAGAATCTAAAAAGAGGTAAAGGATCGTTATTAAACTTACTACTTACTTCAATCAATCTTTATCATACTTGAAAACCCATTAATTACATCAGGGGGTCTAAAAAGGCCACGTTAGCAGAATCATAATATGAATTGCAATAAAATTCTTAAAACTGAATATTCTATTCCATTTTTCATGCTGTACAATAGATAAAGAATAATTTTATATTGTTTTCAATTTTTAGGAACTACTGTCATTTGCAATAACTCGTAAAAAAAGTATTTAATTATGATAATTCCATTTTGGCATTTACTTTAGCAACTTCATGCTTCACTCTAGCAGCTGTTCTAATAAACATTTCTATAATAATTTTATGCTCATTTTTACAAAAACTAAGCGATACAATTTTATTTCACTATTCGAATTTCAACTCAAGACGCTGAGGCGTAGCGTTGAAAATTTAACAGTTCGCTTTTAATCTATCTATCTTTAAACGAGCAATTCTTGTATATTTATTTATATAAAATCAGGATCCCGGAAACGGGTCCAAGGATTTTCATGAAAGTTACAGATTAGGGGTTTTTCGGCTCAAGGAATCCCCAAGGTCCCAGGTTCGAGAAAAGGTCGGTTCCTAGGATATAGACATTTTAAAAACCGAGCGAAGCACGGTCAGCCAGATATTTAGGTATTAATTATGGCGTAGCCTACCTTCCGTAAATACGTAAATACTTCTCGTATGAAAACCGACAGCAATAAATGAAATAGAATAGAATCAAAACACAAAATAACCACAGAAGTACTCGTAAGCTATAAACGACCCTCGACATTTGTCAATATCCACTAGGAATCAAGGCGTGACCCCTACATGACCCCATAAACGGTCACCGATGACCCCAAGATGGGTTAAGTGGGAAACCAAAATCCGGAACAAATACGAGAGTCGATTCCACGAAGTAAGTAACTCGTTAGTAAGTAACGAGTTTTACGACGATTGTGTAAACCTAGGTTTAAATTCTGAAATAAATTATAGGTACGAAGCAATGTAATCATTGACTATAATTTTCTATTAATTTGCATGAAGGCAATTTTTTTTTTTTAACTTTGTACTTAACAGTTGTAAGGCTCCAAGCTCCCAACCATAATGGCTGCTACACACCTTACGATAAATCGTTACGATTAGGCAGTACAGTTCAAACTGCAACGATAAATCGACAAGTGTGTATGAGAAAAATCGAATAAACTGTACAGTTTTTCTCATACACACTGAACTGTACCGACTTATCGTAACGATTTATCGTAAGGTGTGTAGCAGCCATTACGGAATTCAGATTATGGTTATCAGGTCTATAGAGCGAACTTACACTAAGTCATGCATCATCCGAAAATTAACCCTGTTTGCATAAAGTTATAGTCTATAGTCTAGATCGCAGGACTGTCTCATCATGTAAACGTGACCTAGGAACGTAAAGGCCTATTGAAGGACACCGTGGATTTTAGTCAGTACAAGTCTGATAGTTTCTCTACGTGCGCGTCAGTAGTTTCTCCGGATTTGCCTATTGGATAGTTCAACGTTGATGGATGGAGAGGAAGAGGAAGGCCAAAGAAAACATCAATGGATTGTCTAAGGAATGATATGAAAGAAAAAGAAGTAAACGATACTGTGACGTCTGATAGAGGAGAATGGAAGAAAAAGAAACTTTAAGGGCAGGAAGGTGATGATAGTTCATCAATTCAGTAGTCAAAACCCAGTTGCAAGAAAATAGAAGGCATAGCATAGCACAGAAAAACTGTCATCACGATGACGCACCGTATCGCGGCGACGATAAAGTCCTATCAGGGTCGTCGTACTCATAAACCTATTTGACGGTATCTCGTATCGTCATCACATCACTGAAAATAGTTACCTCATTGGTATTACCTAGGTTTTTAACCCCTTGTTTTCCTTTATATTGTTAACATTTTAGAGTTTGCTATTATTTTATACTAGCTTGTGCCATAGGGTTTCCCGCACAATTTCATCCGTATTCTATACGAAGTTTTTGTGAGAAAGAGTTAAATGTGAAAGTTAGTGAAGATGGGCGGATGGGGGCATCCGCCCATCTTCACTAACTTTCACATTTAGCTATAATAGTATAGTAAGATAGATGAGGAGTTCGTGGCTAAATAATTACAGCCGCATAGGCCGATTTTGCGGGTTAAGCCGCGCTTGCCGAGGTTGGTCTGTGGATGGGTGACCATCTGTCATAGCGAATTTCCTCCGTGCCTCGGAAAGCACTTAAAGCCGTTGGTCCCGGCTGGCATTTGTAAATCTTTGACAGTCGTTACTGTTAGTCAGAAGCTCTAAAGTCTGACAACCAGTCTTACCATGGAGTATCGGATTACCCAGTTACTGGGTTGTGGAGGTCCGATAGGCAGTCGCTCCACGTAAATACTGATATTCAGGTGCATCTGGTTCGACTGGAAGCCGACCACAATATAGTTGGGAAAAGGCTAGGCATCATCTGATGAGTATAGTAAGATAGATTTTCTGGGCAGCGTACTATATTATGGATACTAGCACAACCCATGTTTTCAATGTTCCAAGTTCTATTTCTCCGTTTTAAAACTCAGTGTTGGCCACGAGAACATTGTCAAAATCACTCGTCGTATCTATGTTGCATAATAATTATGGCTTGATTTATATTAAAGCTGAGATGAGCGGGAATTAACAATCTCACGGAAAATATTTGTCTCTTATTTTCACATTAATTGATCAAATCTTGTAAGAGTGGTCACAAACTTATGAATGACTGCTGATAACTCTACAACCTTTTGTAAGATACTTATAAGCCAGGTTATAGGTATACCCGGTTCTGCATCAGTCTTAGAGCGCCTTCACACTAGTATGTCGCCCGTTCGATAAATGTATGCGCAACGCAGACACCGCGACCACGTGGAGCAGGCATCGCGTTCTTGCGGCTGCGGCGTTTCCTCTTAAATCAGTCTACAATTCTACATCCAAAAATGAATTTAATTTTGCATGAATTTAGTGTTGTTATTTGTTGTGTTACACTTGATAATTTTATTAACCGTTACTGAGCTACATCTGGAGAACTGAATTTTGCCATAAAATTTCTTTAATTCGTATATTTAATCGTCCTGCCAATCAGTTACAGGTGGCGAACCTACTGGCGCGTGCGCCGCAAGCTCACATGGCGTCGGACCGAGGAGTGACATGGCACACGCCCACACCCCCGCCTCACCTCTACCACGTGCCGGCGCCTTCGCCCCCCGACCCTCTTCAGGTACACGCTTTGTTTGACACTCTAGTTTGGTAAGCTTAGGTGTTGGGCGCATTGGAACTCGCTGCAACTGCTCCCCGACGCTGGTGTTAGAGGAAACTCTATGGTGGTTTTAGTCAGTAGAAGTCTGATTGATTCTTCCACTCTACCCAGGCCCAAGGACATCCATTAAGGGTTTCCATCTCGATATAAAAACACTCAGTGATGTTCTACAGTTTTCTTACCAGCACGCGTAGCATGGCAATTCTATCTCTATTCTACCAAGAAAATACAAAGTTATTTCATCGTTATTTCTACACAAATCGACTGTTTTTTTCCACAAATATGACACCATTCGTACACTATTGAAGAAAAGAACGTTTATTTTCCATATTTTTTACATTACCATGCTTAAAACGCTAAAAATATTTCTTCGTTCTGTCATTTTGTCTATTCTTGCGTCGACAAAACCCCTTTCTACGGCGCCATGCTACACCTGCTGCTAAGCTTCGGCGCACCACATTACAATGACTGACTGTATTTTGCACCTGGAACTTATCAAGTTCCAGTTGAAAAATGAAAAAGGACAAAATAAAATCATCCTTAGACTCAATGCGATGGCATACGTAAGGGGACCGTCATTGCAAACGATATGTGGTACTATCACTCAAAATCCGTGCTTATAGCTCATTGAGAGATGCACTCATTTGTGCAACTCTTCATTAAGCAAATAAAATGGGAGTCAAGCGCATTTACTAACATATCACTGTCACGATTAACTTCATTTTTATTGGCATCGGTAACAAGGCTAACTTCACCAGGTATTCAGTCTAAGGTGTGTTAGGTACTTACACGCTTTGGCAAACACAGACGCCGCGTCTGCATTTCGTGATTTGTGTATTTAAACGCGAAACATCATAAAATCGGATACTTTATATCCGATTTTATGATGTTTCGCGCTTAATTTTGCTTTTTGTGTCTTTAAGGACATGGAAATAAGAATGCATTTCGCTAGATTTACGCTTCGGTACTTTTACCCATAGGTAGGTAATTAATTGTTCTGGGTCTAACTGCTCGTGTATTTGAGTTTAAATGTGTGTAATCGCTCCCACGATAAACGAGAAATTCTGGTAAGGGTACAGAACGGGGTCGCGGGACTAACGAGCTGCCGTGACCTCGGAACGTAAAGGGCTATTGAAGGAGATTGTGGATTTTAGTCGGTAGAAGTCTGACAGTCCCTCTTACCCTGCTCTGGGTGGGGGGACTCGTTTGAACATTTTACCATGCTAAAAAAAAAGAGGGGTACAGAAAAATGAGTTACAGTTTCTACAAAAATAAATTTGTAATTACCCAGTACCTCTTGTGTTTAAAACGTTATTGTCCCAGTTAAAAATCGATACTAAACAAAAAGTCAATGACTGCCATTTGACCTTCGCCGCGTTAAGAACATTTGTAATTAATATTTATTTATAAACGTATTTAATTTTTTGTGTAGTGTCATAAATTTATGACAAGTATAGCTAGGTAATTATAGGTATTACCGTAATGTTATAGGCTGTAGAATGCGATGGTAATACAACACTTAAAAAAAAACTTCATATAAATTATGGGCACAGTGTAAGCTTCCTGGTTTAGCCAATTTTGGCGCCCTTATAGGATCTACACCCTGTGACTGGGCATTGGCCCTCCCCTAATTTCGGCACTGCTCGTATGCTAGTATTTTTTTTTTCAAGTCAAGCTGAACCAAGTGTAGGTTAAATAACCTGCGACATGTTTGCTAAAATTCTAAAAGTAAACACATCTGTTTTCGAAATTCCAATCAAATCACCAAAAATATTGTAGGACCTTAATGTTTCACTTGATTTCACTGATATTTCGAAGAACAAGGTTATTTCGCAGTGGTTTACCTCTTGTAACCCCAATTTCGCAAAATGAGCAAAAATCTATGTTCTTTTTTTTTATTTCTCAATTGGGAGTAGTTCTTGAATGGCATGAAAAATCTTAGTTAAATCGAAGACTAAGGGCGACTTTCACCAACGGTTAAACATGTTTAATATTTTATTTAAGCACAAAATTCAATAGAATTTTGACATTATATAACATTTTAAACATGTTTAACTTTTGGTGAAAGTCTCCCTAGATCTTAAAAGAGGATTTGCCATTTTTAGGCTTTCTGCGCCTAAACCGATCTTTCCATGGGCATGCGGGCGGTGAGTAAAGGGCAACTCGCTGTCTGACCATGGACCATGCTCGGGTCGACGGCGCGTTGTGTTCCACGCGCGCCTCAAAAGCCTGCCGGGGTCGCTGGACTTATTGCCGTTACCCTGGAACATAAAGGGCTATTGAAGTACACCGTGGATTTCAGTCAGTACAAGTCTGACAGTTTCTCCCGCCCTGCCCGGGGTTAGGACTCATTGATGATTATACAACGCTAAAAAAAGATCCGATCTTTCCATGTAGAACGATGTTCAGCTACTATGGAGAAGCAATCTATAATTTCTACAGATGATGGGAACTTGATGAGAAAATGAGTTAAACTTTGTATTGAAGTGATACCTTCATCTTCCGTATAAAGTTTCTCTTCTTTGGCCTAACAATAACGAACAAACTTGGTAACTTTGCACTTGTGTAAATATTTTACACCTGACTGAAAGAGTTAAATGTGGATAATTGTTACTAGGCTCTTTTTATTTATCTGAAATCTAAGGAGTATGAGCAGATTTATAATCTTTTTTAACATAATTATGATAAATCATGATTGTATTTCCCATTCAAAATTTAAAAAAAAAGTTGGTAGAATGCTACATTATTCCTGCAAGGCATAAGGCTGTAAATATTTTTATAATATTATCATGCATAATTATTAGCAGAATTTGCAATTCGGAAAAAGTAATAGTGCGGCCATAACTCCACGCGAACGAAATAGCAGGCAAAATCTAGTCTGATAAAAAACATGTTAGCAAAATAAGCGGATGCTCAATTAGAAACTAATAAGTTGTGCAAACATAGATAATTATTAATTGTTTTTAATACACTGTGTTCCCCTGTACGATATGTCGGAGACCTTGTCTTTTTTGTAGAAATGCTTATGAGTTTCATACAAATAATTTTGTATGAAACTCATAAGCAGTTTCATACAAATAATTTTGAAATGGTCCAATTTAGATCATCATCTGCCTAGCCTCTTCCCAACTTTACAAAAAAAGCTGAGCGATTGGACTGCTGCGCAGCGTATCGCGGGTTCGATTCCCGCACGGAACAAATATTTGCATGACCTACAATTAGTCCGGGTCTGGGTGTTTGTGTACGTGTGTTTCTATGTTTGTAAACGCACCCACGATACCGGAGAAATTCCTAGTGTGGGACGACGTAATAAAACAAAAAAGAAAGAAAAGAAGACGTTAATTTTCGGAGTTACTCACCTGGTATTACTTCCCTAGCTGTTCCCTACATTTTCACCTGCGCTGCTCTGCTCCTGTTTGTCGTACCCTGATGTTATAAGCCTATAGCCTTCCTCGATAAATGAGCTATACAATAAACACGTTTTTTTTTCAATTTGCTGTTCCCGAGATTAGCGCATTCAACCATACAAACTCTTCAGCCTTTTAATATAATAAAGTATAGCTTTTGCCAGTGGCTTCAATCGCATATTTTTTTATTTAAAAAAACGTTGCTCCATCTATGTATTTCTCCTGTGTCGTGGGTGCGTTAACATATTTATAAACTCACATACACATACACCCAGGCTCGGAACAACTACTTGTAGGTCATACAAATATTGGCTTCGTGCTTTTCCCTCCCCCACAAAGGGCAAAATGGAACTCACAACACCTGTGAAATCGCCCTGTCTCAGCAAAACATATAGCCACATTATATAATTTTAAGACCTGTATTACTGTAAACACTTTTAATGTTTTTTTGCAAATAATGCAATCTTTATTTTGTTCTTTATTTATTTAAAAATATAGATTAAGAACTATAAGACACTATAAAACAGCTCAATTGTTTTTCCATAAATTAATAAAAGAATATCAGCTAAACATGCTAGTGATAACAAACTTTTTTGATCTGTGTATCTTTGTTACTCTTTTAACCAAAAAATACTGTACGGATTTGGATGAAATTTGGTACACAGACAGTTTATAACCTGGATTAACATAGAATAGTTTAATCCCAATTTTATGGTCCCATCGGATAACTTTTCGAGTTGTAGCGGGTGAATCCGCTAGTAACAGCTAGTTTGTAATATGCTTTAAACGCGCACGCTGCTTCATTCTAACGGCCATGTTCATAATACTAACTTCTTTATATTAATCTGCCTTACCGTGACTATCGTAGGGTCTATTGCAATTGCAGGCGTTGAAGTCGGCGGGCGGTAACTCCGTGTTCAGACACACGGCCACGCCGCCCGAACTGTACAGACACACTCCCACACCACCGGATAAACATCACATGAGGTAAGATACTATTGTCATTTACAATTAAGACTATCGTCTACCGAGCGCTCGTCCATACAAAAAGAGAAAACGTTTTCCTCCCCCTAGATGTTATCCTATCTCAATGATTTTTTAGAATGCATATGACACAGTAAAAAACTAGGTTTATAGGTTTTATTTTTTTCATAATTTATAATAGTTTGAAAGTTACAGGTGCCTAAATGTTACTATTTTTATGACAAAATCTTCATTGAAGTAAAACCTTTGTATTTAAAAAACAAAGAAGTTTAAGAAAAAAAGCAAAACCTAGAATATAATATGCTGAAACGATTGACACCAGAATCTAAGAGATTGGTCGTGATTTAGTATGTGAAAAACGTTTTCTCCCGAGAGACAAATTTCATATAAAAAATACTCACAGTCAGTCGCGATCTGTAACGCTCTCTATCGCACGATCGGGATTTTTTCAACGCGTGAGTACTGTCCCTAGTACGAGTTTTCCTAAATACCTATTTTTGAAATGGCAGCAGCTATTCTATCGTCTTAACGTGTCAGTGTTGCCATAGCTTAGCGACGAATTTCGAAATGGTGTTATCGTATAATTGGCCAGAGGGGCTAATACTACCACTATAGTAGAATCATAGTTTGTATTTGATTTGTATTAATGGCATTTTATGCCCAACTCAAACACCAGCTCCTCACATTGCCAATCAAAAATAATAAATAGTCTGTTATAACCTACAAGTGTATCATTGTGAGGAGAAATAAAGAATTTTATTATTTATTATTATAATATGAATACAATAAAAATTGTCATAATCATAAAAAATGTCATCACATTATAAACTTTGTATGCGAACAATGCATGATTTTTGTCGCAATTCATACGCCCATGTTAATTTCAGTCAACATAATACAAACTAAATTGTATAGAAATAGCTAAACTGTCGGAACATTTTCTCAAACGAAAGAAACGGCTTCCAACGAACCTCCTTTTTTTCGAAGTCGGTTGAGAAATTTTCCTTTGAAATGAACTCATTAACCTCATCGCTTACCTTGTCATAAACCTATTGGAGGCCCTGGTCAGAATCACTTTTGACTTGGGGCCCATATAGTCTGCAAAATCGAGGCAATTGAGTCGACTTGGGGCCCATATAGTCTGCAAAAGCGAGGCAATTGTGTCGACTTGGGGCCCATATAGTCTGCAAAAGCGAGGCAATTGTGTCGACTTGGGGCCCATATAGTCTGCAAAAGCAAGGCAATTGAGTCGAATTTATTAGCACACCGAAACTAGCAAACATACGTAACTACAGACTTAAGCAAAAAAATTTAAAGTTAGGAATGCTTTTTAAACTATATTTGTGGGAATTAGAAGCCAGAAATGAGAAATAGGGCACTATAAGTGGAAAATGATGTTATAGTTATAATTTGTGTTTAATCTTTCAGACACACTCCATCTCCGGGTGATATCAAAGCCAGTGCAGCGTTACCTCCTGTGGACTTATATCAACATTTGGGGCCGTCGAGAGGTGAATAATATTATTAAGTGTAATGGCGTCACCTCTTATAATTTCTAGGGGCGTATTCAGAGGTGTACTTATAACAGACACCGATCACCAGTTGTGTCTCAATCTATTGCTATGAACTCTGCACAAGTCAGGACTTCTTGGCCGTAATTAAGAAATCTCTAATAGAAAAACCGCAGACTCTTTGCAGGATTGAGAATTATTGAAGCCGGGACCTTATGCTCAAAAGTTCATCTGACGTTCACTAGGCTTTAGGGTCATAAGTCAATTGTCTTGTAAAGAATTTGTGTATTGCGTGCGAGACTGGATGTATTTGTGGAAATAAAACATCTACGTAAAATTGTAATGTTATGTATTTCTCAAAGTTTTATGTTCTTTTTGTAGCTGAAAAACTTCGCGCGGATGACCTAATGGCTTACAACCGGGTGGGCGTGGACCTGTCGCTGGGCGGCGGGCGCGCGGCCAACGGAGCGGCCACCTCCCCCGCGCCCCCCGCGCACCAGGCCCCGCCCCCCGCGCCGCCCGCGCTCTCCGTGCGGGACGCGCCCACCATCAACAGTCTGATCGCGCGCGCACAGCCGCGACACGCGCACGCGAGGGTCGACGCGCTGCTGGAGCGACTCGTGCCCTCGCCTGTGTCGCCACACTCCGTCATCGTGCACTCACGCGCGGCGCCCACGCCCTCGCCGCCCTCTTCTAATGAGGTACGATTTATTCTTCCTGCCAACGTGTATTTGTTTGAATGTTTGCACACGTTATGATAATCTCACTCCCTTATATTTCCTGTAGGATTCGGCGGATTCATGCGGTGCCCCACCCGGCTCCAAAAGGAAACGTAAACCGGAGCGCACGGTGCGAGTGGCCGCCGCACCCCCGCCGCCCGCGCCCCTCGCCCCCTCCCCGGCGCCCCCCGCCCCCGCGGTACCACCGGCCGCACCACGCGTGTCCCCGCCCCCCAGCCCGCCGCCCGCGCCCGCGCCCGCTCCGCGTGAGAACGGCGACGCACCGCACGTGAAGACGGACGTACCAGACGAGCGGCCCCCCTCCCCGCGCCCCGAGCAGCCGCACGCGAGAAGAAAAACACGCTCCGGCTCCGCAGAGACGATAGACGACATCGCCGCCATGATCGCGGACACGGACCGCGCCCCGCCCCCGCCCCTGGCGCCCCCGCCGCCGCCCGCCTCGCCCGCCGCCGCCGTCACCGTGGACAAGCTCCGGTCTGTGTTAGCCAGCCCCGAGCCAGCGCGACCCGAGCCCGCGCCGGAGCCCGCACCGGAGCCCGCACCGGAGCCTGCGCCGGCCGCGCCGCCCGTGGAGCCGGCGGCACCGGAGCCCCCCGCGGCCCCGGCCGCCGCCCCGCGCCGCCGCAGCGCGCGCACGTCCAACCCGGAGGCGCCCAATGTCCCGGTGGAGTCTCCCTCGGAGGGCAAGCCGGCCGAGCCGGAGGCGAGCGACGCGCGCACCGCCGAGCCCGCCGCCGCTAGCTTCGTGGAGGTAGAGAACCAACTGGAGAAGATGTTCGCGGGACTAGAAGAGGAACCGGCGGCGAGTCCCACGGCGGCGCCGGACGCGGCCGCGGCGTCCGCTGACGAGGCTTCGGCGCCGGCCGCGGCACGTAAACGGCGCCGATCGGCTCCCGCGCGGTCCGACGAGCGCAAAAAGGCGCAGCGCAAGAAGACAGACACCCGCCGTCCGCGCAAGGGACCGCGCGAGCACCGGGACGCGTACGACTCCGGCAGCAACGCCAGCTCCAGCAAGTCGCGGGGACCCTACATACAGGTATGCTCGCTTTTTTATTGCCAGTAACCGACCTCCTCATATGTCATCATCATCAATCGGTTGACATCCACTGCTGAACTAAAACCTCTTTCAAAGCATTATGCAGCTATCCTCAAAATTTATCGGCAAGTCTTTTATTCTAAGCCGTATTTAAATGCGTTTTATTCCAATGATTACCAGCTGTCGTACTCCATTCCACAGATCCGAGGACCCCGTGACTCCCCGCTGTCGGTGAGCGTAATGAACAACTCGACGGGAGAGGAGGAGGACTCTGTGTCGCGGCGGAAAGGCGGTGAGGAGTTCCGCAACGGAGTGCGAGGTGTGCGCGGTGTGCGCGGCCTGCACGCCAGCACGTTGGGGCTGCGGTACGACGCCACCACGCCCGACGCCTCCTGGCTGTGCGCCTTCTGCCAGCGCGGCCCGCACGCTGCCTCCCTCGGGGACCTCTTCGGGCCCTATGCGCTCGATACTGACTGCGATGAGTATAGGTATTTTCATTTGACCATGGCTAACCGATTTGAGAATCCAAGTATGGTTATAGGCATCGGATTCTAAACACGAAACTAAACATTAATCGATATCCAGGTCGTTGGACGAGGCGACGCGGCGGCGCTACTGCACGGGCGCGGACGGCGCCGCCGACGAGGTGTGGTTCCACGAGGCCTGCGCCGTGTGGGCGCCCGGGCTGCTGGCGTGCGGCGCGCGCCTGTGGGGCCTGGCCGCGGCCGTGTGGGGCGCGCGCGGGGCCCGCTGCGGGGCCTGCGGGGCCCCGGGCGCGGCGCTGGCGTGCGGGGCCCGCGCGTGCCGCGCCCGCAGCCACGTGCCGTGCGCGCGCTCGTCGTGGCGCCTGCACGAGCCCGAGTTCCGCGCGCTGTGTCCGCACCACGCCTAGCGCCCGCCCGCTGCCGTCTGACTCTCACGTAGAACAAATTGTAGATAGTTTCCCGTTGACATTTTGTAGGAGTAATTTATTGTGCCCGCCGCCCGCGACCTAGTGACCGTGCCGCGATATGTACAGTTGTTATACCGCACCGGCGAGTAGTGTTCGCGCGACTCTTGGTAATCTGAAGTCTAGAGTTATGTGTAAATATAGTGTTAATGTAAATAGCAGTTTTATGCATCGGAACACCATTTTGTAAGACGTAATGTACTATACGACATCATGTGGCATTGTAATCGAATGGACAGTATTTCGTAGTATAAAGGACGCGCTTGCGTATGTTCGTAGAGGCGCGGCCGACACCCGACTGGCGCATTTGCAGCTCATGTTAATGCAATAATAAACAAGCGCACACAGAGGTTGACGCATGTTCTAAGTTAGTGTGACAATCTCCCGCCAGTGAATGTGGCAGTCCGGTGGTCAGACCAACATGGGTTTATGGTGAGTAAGTACACATATATTTATTCGATATTAAATTGAAAATCTCATTTCGTATGTTCGAAAATATCTACCTAGTAATATATTTTATATCTTCGTTTTCTTTTTTTATAGTGTATGTGTACTCATCATGAACTATTTGTTGTACGCAACAATTTCCAATTGTTTACATGATCATGTAACAATGCAGTGATATTTTAAAGTAATAAACGGACCTTGAATGTAATAAGTATATTTTTTATGTAAAAAATATATAAATAAATAAACAACTGTTTAGTTGCCATTATAGTATCAAAAACTAGTCTAAATAAATAGTGTCTTGTGATTTAAATAAAAAAATATATAAAATCGTTTTGGGGTCTATGAAAATTTACATTTTTAGCTTGGTAATGGATTAATATGTATGTTTGTGGATACTGCATTGTTATCGGTGGATAAATAAGTAATACACGATGTGTGTAGCGCTCTTATACTTAATGGTTATTTATACCGAAAACTTTACGCTTACATAATTTAAGCGTGTCACTTCAAACGTTTCGCCCCCCAGAGTATTAGCAAGTTCCTTTTACACGAAGTGTTCATTTGAATCATACCAGTTTGGAATTTAGATTGATTAAAACGACTATAATGCCTTTACTGCCAACAGGAACAACTAACACATAACATATAATAGTATAACTTCTATAATTTAACAAGTGCGCAGACGTTTGAAGTGCGCACGTTGAGGGTACATACAGCGCTGTCTTCGTTTGCCAGACAGTGCGCACGCCAGCTTCGACGTTGGTAACGTACTTTAATTCCAGTGAATAGAAGAAATAGACTTTATTTAGAAAATGTTAAGGTACAAATTTATAGTAGGGAGAATCAGGCCAGTTTAGTGTTTTTAAAAATTTATTCGGACAATGAACGCATGAACTCGATCGATCAATCAACATCATCCAAAGCCTTGAATGTAAATGGTGTAAGAATTTTTTTATCACTTATGGCAAATGATTACTTTATTAAGTATGTAATTGTTATAAATTATATTTATCATGACATTATAAGCAAATTGAAATACAACATGTTTAAAATGAGAATTAGACTATTATTTGTATTGCCTTTAGATTCTATCACTTTTGTAGACTAAAGTGTGGGTACGCGTTAGTCGCGACAGACGTGTATCACTTAAGCTCCCAAAAAATAATTGCTATCTTTGTCATAAGCTAATAGTTAAGTGTATAAAAGACCAATGTGACTGTGTATACTTGTGTACGTAATATGTGCATATAATTTTTGATTATCTAAATCATCTACAGTGCTAAAAACATTCGAAAACTTAGTGAGTGATACTATTCTACCCGATTGTAATAACTGTGGTGGTCGTCTTCGCTCACTACGTCACAACGGCAGCCGATAAGCCACAGAGGCGGCCCTAGACTGTACGGGTACACCTCAGGTAGGTGGAGGCGGCATTAATTAGCAATAATACAATAAGAAGCGTGTGGTCGCCGGGCGCATTGACCCGACAACTGATTTATTTATCAGCTGATAACATGAGCGAATTGAATGAACCGGCTTGGGGTTGCTGCAATAATTATGCTGAGGAAAAACAGTACTTGAAGTGTTCTAAATGTGGTAAAACGTTCCATTATGAGTGTACTGCAATTGATGCGAATTCGCTTTCATCGGAGCAGGTGGCTAAGTGGAAATGTTCTGCTTGTGTCGCCCCACCAAAATCAAATAATAAAGATCAAACTCCCATTCGTAACGTTTGTGCTACGCGAGGAAATAAAAGACAAGCGTTGAACTCACCACCTCAGGAGTCTCAAGAATTACTAAATCATGAGGCAATACGAGGTGTAATTGAAGAAACCATGTCAAAACAATTGGACATCTTGTTAGATAAAATGAATAAAACTATCACAGACACTATAAATAGAGAGTTAACACCAATTAAACAACAATTGTCGCAAATGACTGTTTCCTTGGATTTCTTGAGTAACCAATACGATCAAGTAGTTAAAGATCAAGAAGAATCTAAGCAGTCGATAAAAGTAATCCTGAAAGAAAATTTGAGCCTGAGAGCATGTGTCAATGACCTCACGTCGCGTATAAATCAACTTGAGCAGCAAACTCGTTCAAGTAACGTAGAACTACAGTGTGTTCCAGAACGGAAAAGTGAAAATTTGTATGAAATTGTTAGTAAGCTCGGAATCGCGGTTAGTTGTAATATTCATGAAAAGGATATTATTAACTGTACTAGAACTGCGAAACAGGATGCTACCAGTGCACGTCCACGTTCCGTGGTTATACAACTGAGTTCAACGAGAGTTAGAGATCAGCTACTTGCGTCTACAATCAAATACAACAAATCTAACCCTGGCAATAAATTAAACAGCTCAATGCTTGGATTTACTGGTGCTAAAACCCCTATTTTTATAACAGAACATTTATCTCCAATCAATAAATCACTTCATGCAGCAGCTAGACTAAAAGCCAAGGAAAAACAATATAAATATGTTTGGGTGCGAAGTGGTAAAATTTTCATGAGAAAAGATGAGGGGTCGGAATACATTGTGGTAAAAAATATGGCAGTTTTGGATAAGTTAATTTAGTGACTCATTCATGTATCGGTTAATTAACATAAAAATTCTCTCATTTCAAATTATATTATCAGAATTCACGAGGCTTGAGAACAAAAACCCACGATTTTTACCGTAATCTATGTTGTGTTGGATATGATGTTATTATTCTTACGGAGACGTGGCTTAACAGCAGTGTATTAAGCAGCGAGCTTTTCGATGACAGATACATTGTGTATAGAAGAGACAGAGAAAAGTCTGGTAATAATCATAAAAAGGACGGGGGTGGCGTATTAATAGCTGTATCCAAGAACATAAAATGTGAACGTATGTGTCAATGGGACAGTGATTGTGAAGACTTGTGGTTAATTTTGGATATAGCTAAGCGTGGTACCTGTCGTCGGATGGCTCTCTGTGCTGTTTATCTACCACCTCCAGTGCATCGTACTGTTTTGAAACATTTTATAGATCATTGTAATATAGTTTTTGAAAGTACTGATAATATGTGCACCTGTATTGTGGGCGACTTTAACCAAAGTAGTGTGGATTGGAACCGAGTAAGTGATACTAAAAATGTTTACATTGTACCTAGCAATAGTCAAAATTTAATCGATTTTATTAATTTGAATAAATTGACCCAACATAACAACATTCCTAATAAATCTGGGCGTATACTTGATTTAGTAATAACTAATGTACCTTCTTGTGATGTAACCGAAAGTCTCGACGCTCTTAGCACAGTAGATACCCTGCATCCGCCTCTAGACATCAACATTCCTGTTATAGTTGAGGATGAACTCTCTTATAACACAGAAAACGTAAAATTTAACTTCTACAAAGCTGACTACGATCGGATTAACAAATTTTTATCGGAACTAAACTGGAGCGAGATTTTCGAAGGCTTAAGTAGTGTTAATGAAATGACTAAGGTTTTCTATCAATATATACGAGCAGCAATAGAAAATTTCGTACCAAAGTGTAAAAATAGGCGAACTCACTTTCCTGCTTGGTTTGATCGGAAACTAATAAAAATGTTAAAGGAAAAATACAAACTTAGGCGCCGTTATAAAAAATACAGAAATCCAATGGACGAAATTGAGCTAAAAATAGTGAGTAAACGATGTGCAAGTATGGCCGATTTGTGCTATCGCAACTACGTTACTGATCTTGAGGATAGGATTACAAAGACTCCCAAGTTTTTCTGGTCTTATGTCAAAAGCAGGCGGGGTAACTTGGGCTCTTATCCACTGTCAATGACTGATGGTACAACAACAACTAGCAATGGGTTAAATGTTTGTGAAATGTTTGCGTCTTATTTTGCATCAGTATATACCAATGACGATAGTAGTGATAAAAATGTTGATCCTGACAACCCTTTTTTAGAGAACATGGATAGGTACAGTTTGAATATGACGTTACCCGTTATTGAGCATGATACTCTTCTAACTAAATTAATGTCTTTAGACCGCAACAAGGGTGCAGGACCCGATGGCATTCCCCCAGCGTTCATATCTTCCTGTGCTAAATACTTAGTACATCCGCTCTTGTTAATTTTTAATGAATCTTTGAGGACGGGAGTATTCCCTCTAGATTGGAGGATCGCTAAAGTTGTGCCTGTACACAAAAGTGAGAAAAACACAATTGTTAGTAATTACAGGCCAATCTCCATCCTTTCAACCTTTGGGAAGATATTCGAATCACTGGTGTGTCCCTACATTCAAAGTCACTTCAATAAATATATTTGTGATCAACAACATGGATTCACTAAATCGAGGTCAACCTGTACAAATTTAGTCACTTTTTCTGAGACTGTGACTGAAGCTGTAGACTCCAACAGACAGTTCGACGCAATTTACACGGACTTCAGTAAGGCTTTCGACCGCGTTTCTCATCGATTACTATTAAAAAAGCTTTCCGCATACGGGTTAACGGGAGCCTTACTGAAGTGGGTGCAATCATATCTTGAAGACCGTACTTTTTTTGTTGTTGTTAATGGTTTCCGTTCTAACACCTGGAAAATTACATCTGGTGTACCACAAGGCTCCCATTTAGGCCCTGTATTTTTTAATGTGTTTATAAATGATTTGCCAAAATGTTTCCTATTTTCTGAGAGTTTTATGTACGCGGATGACTTGAAATTCGGTAGAATGATAGAATCAGTTATGGATGCAGCATTACTACAAAGCGATCTAAATAGACTGATTGAATGGTGCAAGCGCAATGGTATGGATTTGAATGGGAAGAAGTGTTTTCACGTGAAATTCTCACGGAAGATCCATCTCATAGAGTGTGACTATTTCATAGGTGGTGATTTGGTCCAATTTGTGGACCAAATAAAGGATCTTGGAGTACTGTTTGACCAGAAGCTGACTTTCCTTCCCCATCTAGAATGTATTATAAAAAGGGCATCCAGGATGTTGGGTTTTATTATAAGGAATTGCAAAATTTTTCGCACTTGTAGACCAAAAATTATGCTGTATAACAGTCTAGTGAGGAGTATATTGGACTACTGCAGCGTTGTGTGGAGACCACATTTTGCAGTTCATTCCCTTCGATTAGAACGTATTCAGAAGAGATTCATGTGGCATTTGGTACACAAATTGAACAAAATAAAGAAAAAAACATCATATTTAAACAAATTGTCACAACTTAATATGATTTCCCTATCCGGCCGAAGGGAATTATCCGATTGTCTCTTCATTCACAGAATTTTGAACAATGGTGTAGACTGCCCAGAATTAGTAAGAAGAGTAAAGTATAGAGTACCATCCCGATACCCACGAAGTCGTATCACACCTCTGTATCCACCGCCCCGTAGAACCGTTTTTGGCGCAAACTCACCTTTACCGCGGCTTTGTAGAATGGTCAATAAATACTCTGATCTTACTGATATTCATTTTGACTCACTTGGTCGGTTCCGATCTAAAATATTTAAATGTATATTGGCTAATCCACCGTGAATTTTATACATATTGAATTGTACAAGATAGCAATTAAGCGCCCTTCTTAAATAGTAGCATTAGTAAACGCTGTAGTTACCTATAATTGTTTGATACACTTAAGTTCATGCCCTCTTGTTTGTATTCTATTATTTGTTATGGTGTAATCAAATGTTGGTGACTCTAAATAAATAAATAAATAAATAAAAATAAAGTGGCAGCAACTTTGCATTCAGTTTCTGTAATAGGGATTTATAAAATTCTTCTTGATTAGATGAATTAGTTAACTCACTTTTACAGACCTACGTACAACTCCTTGTAATGAATACTTTGAGTTCGGATATAATTTATTTTTATGCCAGAAAAAAGTAACAAAATGTTAATTTACAACAACATAACAGTATAACAGCTGTATTGCATAAACATTACACAGCAACTTCACTGATATGCATTTTACAATCGTAAAAGGAGCATGTTGCCACTAAGTCACTATTAAACTGCCAATCAGCGCCGTATGCTATACTTTCATGTTCTAGATACTCGCTACGGATCTCTATTTGGGCACCAACTTGTAGAATACGGAACCCCCCGTACATGCAGGCCGCTAGAACAGTATCGGTCTTTTTGGGGTGCCATTTGATGCGCCAAACGCCGCCGCCGGCGTCGACCTCTTCGATGGAAGACTTGAGGCTACGTGTGTCCCAGAGACGGACTTTCTCGTCGTAACTGCAATCGATAAAATATAGATGTATTTTTTTTATTTTGAATGTTTTCTTAACTTACAATGCTACTACAATCTTTATCACGTCCAGGGGCGGAATGTCCAATCCTCAAAATGTCCAGCGCTGGCAAAATGTACAAATCCCAAAATGTCCAAATCTCAAAATGCTGTAAAATTGTTCAATAACTCATCAAAGCGTTTTTTAACCGATTTAAAAAAAAGGTGTTGCTCAATTCGGCCGGTTTTTTTTATGTATGCATCGATTACTAGGTTTATAGTCCGATTAGTTTGATTATTTTTTTGTTCGATGCAGTATACTTGCAATTTAGTCCCATAAAAATTTCATCCAATTTGGTTCAGTACTTTTTGTTTTGTGTGCGTTTTTATTAATTTTGACTACTTGGATGATATGATGATCTTTACTTATTGCGTGTTTGTTACGCGATTATTTTGCCGATTGTGGACCGATTTTCAAAATTCTTCGCTTTATGTATTAATTTAATGACTATGCAATATTACCTGCCAGTCAACAATTGATGCTCCACATCAATGTGACTTCTGATCGAAGTAACTCCAGCCCCGTGTCGTTTGTTTACAGTTGTGGGTATGTCTGGAACTCTGACGTCGTAACTCTTAAAGATGCAGTCATCACCACCTAGAACGTTATGAAAAGGTATAACCCGGTTCATTGAAAAAAGTAATCTTAAGAGCAAACAAGTCAACATTTTTTCCATAGAAACTTCGTTGGGGTTTTACTCCATTAATTGACAAAGTACATCCAAAATTAAACATGGTATCGTTTTGTCTCATTATTAATTTTGTCTGTACGGAAGCAGAATTGTAAAATATGAAGCTATTAAAAAGTTACGAGCTTCTAAAGATTCGTTTTTTTGCTAATTTTAACACAACTTTTGGTGTAAATTAGAAGCTAAAGAAGCATCAAATTTCCAAAACGAAGTCCGTACCGACACAGCAAATTTATCGAAGAATTTAATAAATTTTATTTGAAATTAATTGGTGCAGTGGTTTTTTCATAAAACCCCAACAGCCAAAGGCTTTTCGTATTTTTTTACGCACGCCTTTTACTCTGAATGATCGTGCATCTCACTGAATGAGTTTTCCCCTGTTTTCTCCACGGGGGGATGACGCTCGCACACACATGAACAATATGGCTCGATTTCCGGTGAAATATCATGGTTTTTGACCATGCCTGCCAGTGAGTTCGAGCTCGCGACTAGCGCCGCCTTAAATGGAGGTGCTTATCGTGTGTTCTCGCTCGCACACTAATGCCGTCTATACTCACTCCCGCGCGTAACGTAAGCAGAAAAAAAAATTAGTCTTGATGTCTTGACGCGATCAGTGATCTTTTATTTTCTATAGTTTTGTTATTTTTCCGTTGTAACCGTTTGATTACTATTGTTTTAATTTTGTTTTATTGTTAGGTTAAGTTTGAGAAATTATTGTAATCCAGTCTTGATTTTAATTTGAAATCTTGTATGCTGACTGTACTATCTGTCAACGCAACAAGCCGCCATTTTAGAATCCTTTCTTCAATGTACCGGCTTATACTCAACCTTATAGATCACTTTTAGATCACAGACAGCTAATAGACATCAGCCAAGTCCACACGGTTGATGTAAAAGTAGCTTTCTGAAATCGACACATTTTTGGAGGTGGACATGCATACTCCTTTGTGATGGCAGCTCTATTGGATTTTTCGCGGGATTGTCTAAACTGTTAAGTGACCCTGGAACATACAGGGCTATTACAGAAACCCAGTGAATTTTAGTCAGTACGAGTTGGACAGTTTTCCGCTCCACCCAAAGAGGAAGGATTATGATTGTAAAAAAAAATTGCATTCGAATTTTAGGATATAAAAAAAAGCTTAAAGTAAGATCACGACGGCGGCCATATATGCCGTAGACTGGATGGAAGATGGGGCAGGAAAGTGTTGGAGTGGAGACCACGAACGGGAAAGAGGAATGTGGGGAGACAACCAACTAGGTGCGGACAGACGGTGGCCGGAAGAAACTGGATAGCCATAACACAAAACCGCCAGAAGTGAAGAGATTTGGAAGAACAGAGCCTCGGTACAAACCTGAATAAAAGACATCCGTGTTCCAGTAATTAAAAGCAGCAATCCACGCCTCGAAGCCATGACCTTCCCATTTTCCGATACTCTTCAACCCATCTTCAGAGATCTTTAAAACGTGAACGCAACCAGCTGAATCGCTGACCACTACGCAAGGTTCTTCGGAACTCGTTTTATTCGTCGACCAATCAACGGAAAGAGCTAAAATGTCTTCACCAATCGCATGCTCTAGCCATAGCTTCAATTGTAAGGCTCCACTCTGATTCGTCAGCCGGTAAAGTTGTAAAGTGCCTACAGATGTTACCACGGCTAGCGTGGGATGCTCCTGAATGGTGTGGTAGCACCATTTCTGGTCCAATATTCCTGAGGTATCTATTGAATGAACTGGAACCAATTCTGTGGTTTCCTTGTTGATTATAAATAAGTATATCCTTCCTAACCTCGTCTGTTTGGCTGAAGTATCTTCTGGAGAATATAAAAGTTTTATTAATCACAAGCGACCCGCCCTGGCTTCGCACTGGTGCTTTTTTTTTTTTTTTTTAGGTGGTAAAATCATCAAATGAGTCCTCCCGCCCTGGGTGGGGCGGAAGGGACTGTCAGACTCTTACTGACTAAAATCCACCCGTGTTCCTTCCTATGCCCTTTATGTTCCGGGGCCGCGGTAACCTGGGTTAAGAAAAAACCCGCGACCCCAGCAGGCATTTGGCGCGAAACACGACGCGCCACCGACCCGGGCTTGGTCCTTGGTCGGACGGCGAGCTACCCATCACTCACCGTCCGCAAGCCCGCTCCGCCGCTGTGCCCTCTGCTGATCAGAGGGACACGCGTTGGAGCATCCACACGACAGGCTATTTGCATACGGGCAAAGAGACCACTTGGGCACACAGTGCCCAAGGAAGAGTTTTTGCCCGCATCCCAGGGTGCACCGGCCCGAAAAACTGGTCTTCCCCCTGGACGTATCCGAGAGGGAACTCCAGTCCACGGGCGCACGTGGAGGTTTCCTGTCATAGCACCCCCATTCGCACTGGTGCTACTTGAAAATATAATGATATTGTTACATAGTAGCTTTCTAAGTTTCTATAGGTGTAAGTATATTTACAAAATCGGTTCAGTAGTTCCAGAGATTACTTTTAAAAAGTATCTCACAAAGTATTTACCTCTCTAAAATATTAAATATTGTTAGAGAGGCCATCGCAGTAATAAAGTTTTACCTCTATTAAATGTGTCATTACTATTTATCTCTAATCTCTTCTAATCAACAATTAGCAGACCAGAATCCCAGTAGTCACTACTGGGAGTCTGATCTGCTAATTGTTGATTCCTGTGGGAATTTTTTTGACCTCGCGGTAAAAGTTGTTGGCAGAAGCTGGTCCTCCTCCTAATATAATTATGGTCCATACAGAAATGACACCTCCCGACGGCACGGTAAGCGCAGTGGCCGCTATGCTGGCATGCTAGGACTTAATAATAATTACGAAAAACTATAAGCATGACCTACATAATATATACACTCTGAGTCTGTTTACGCAGAAATTAGCAAGCAGTTGCTATCCACTGTAAAATTACTTATCGCACCTTTAAAGTAAAACCGTTACTAAACGAAAATTTTCGTGAATTGAGTTATCAATGCCATCTATGTAAAATATACGTAATCTTCAACATAAACTTGTCATTTTTTCAAAATATTGTATTTTACGCCATCTGGCGGTAAATCAAAGCGTTACTAAACCGAATTATGATCGGCTCACGAAATACAATATTGTGTCTATACCAATAAGAACGTGTTCATGGAAGACTAATAACGGAAGTTTAAAGTAAAACTGTTATTATTTGGATAAACACGGTGCTGAATGCCACAAAAATGAATGAAGTTGTTAATTTTTTTTATAGGAACAGTGTTTCAATTTGTTTAAACACAGTTTTCTGTGTTAATGACCAAAATTATTAATGGTAAAGTGTTACTATAATAATATAAATTAAAATAAATAATACAATAAATTAAAATAAAAACTTTTCTAAATTACGTCATAAAACGTAAACCGAGATCTATAATAACACCTTATTAAACGTCCTAAAGAACCCTGCATTCAGATTTTATTGACAAAAAATGGTGACTTTTTTCTAATTTTGGCTCTCCTGTAAAATTGTATAATTTCGTTTAGTAACGGTTTTACTTTAAAGGTGCGTTATTATGATTACTATTTTCACCTTGGTCAGCGTTCTTATCAAGCTGGTAAGTCCCACAGACGAGGACATCATGATAGGGCTCCACGGGACACCACTCTACGGAGTCGGCACTGTACCCCGTGTCCCAGCGCCACTTGTTCTGCCAGACCGCCATTGAACTGAAACTATTGCAAAGTAAAATTTCAGATTTGAGGGATGATCGGTAGTGGCACAAATGAGAAGACGGAACAAAGCAGTAAAATAATGTATTTTATGACTGGCATTGTTTTTTCTTATCGTGTGGAAATCCCCAAGTACTTCTTCCAACCGGGTAAGGCTGCTTTTCCACCAGAGATGCGCTATGCTACGTTGCTAAGGATGCGTTTGATATCCACCAATCATATTCATTTGTTTTCATAACGCACACACACATAATGAGTATGATTGGTGGATATCAAACGCATCCTTCAAAGGTGGATATCAAAGGCGGAGGGGCATGTCAGATTCGACTGGACTAAACTTACACGGTGTTTTCTTTTGCCTTGGGCCCGGGTGCGGGTTCGGTCATCTGCGCTCCGGAGCAGGCCTCAACCGCATCTCAATTGACTGGGCTTGTATCTGGCGACTGCCCAGTCTACCTCCCAGTAGGTAGGCTAAGAAAAGTTGAACCCCTGTTCCATCAGTTACAGGGTCAGTTCACTCTGAGTGATTTACTTCAATATAATTAGGTATTAAAATTTAAAAAAATGTACATAAACGAGGCAAAATAAAAGAGTGATTACTATTTTAAACCCATTTATTGTAATAAAAATATGCCCATACATGAATAATTACTAACGCTATAAAGACGAGCAAAGTATCTCTTCATTACATTCACAACGTTACATGTAGATATTAATTTGCTAAAATTTGTACTGTTTTGTGGTTCTCCACTTACATATTACATTGGGACACAAAGGATATAATATACAGTATAGGACTGTCCCGAAATCACGATTCAAATATCAGACGACGACGCCAAATAATATCAGTGTTCTTTTCTTGCGGCTTAGCCCCTTCGTACACTAGGCGACGCAAGTCTCTGATACCTACGATTCTGGTATTCATTGACGCGTGCTTGTATTCGAACCTCTATGGGTTTGTATTGCGATAGCCGCTTGGATACCGAAATCGTAAGGTATCGGAAACTTGAGTCGCCTTGTGTACGAAGGGCCTTAGGATTTGTCCACTACGATTTGAATGAGAGACTCCCAAGAGCAGTTGATTCTCGTAGTGACTATACTTATCGACGTGGAATCAAACGGTTTGAGCCATTCTGAAAGAGATTCTAGGGAAACCGACTTTAATACCTATTTCAAAATGATATTAGTATAAGGTAATTTAGGAACAGCCAAATGTGTTGAAGTTCAAGCAATAAAAGCAAATAGTCCGCCGATTCGAATCTTAGCTTAGCTTGCTAATCGGCACATAGCGATTCGGGGTCGATAAGTAATAAGACATAAGAGTGATCACTTCTATAAGGCGACAAGTAAACGCGCCGTCGTAGTTTGTAATCGTTAAAATATGTATACGAATGCTTCAAAGTTACAATAATTATATCATAGCAGTATGCTTTGCAAAGTATAACAATATCTTTAATATCATCAGATTTAATAAATGTTATCTATCACTGTTCATTTCGTATAATTCAGTTTGGTTTAAAGTTCTAATGTTTAATTAACAATTATAATGTTCCCACTGCTGGTTTATGTGATATCATAAGAGAGTGGGATAAATCAATTGCAAGATAATAAAAAATATTATTTGATGCAAAATAATTTGTTAAATTAATAAAACATTAGAACTTAATACTCATCCTGAGAAGTTTAAAAAACAATTTCACACCAAAGTACAGTCGAATACATAGATATGTAAATATACTCTCATAACATAATATCATTGATTTTATTTGTGTTTTAGTAAAATACAACTTTCAGTTTAAACTTCTTAGATCTGCTTATGTTACCTACAGAAGTATACAGTAAATTACAAATCGTATACGCTATCATTTTATATTGTCGTATTGTAATAATTTTATCTCGTATCAAAGTATTTCATTTAAAATCCGTTTACATGTTTACGTGCTTTTTATTGAGTCGCTGTATTGGCCCGTATGTCATGGCTTAAATAGAGGACACAATTAAAAGCAAATTAATGTAAATCAATTCTTTCCAATATGGCGGAATAAATGATGATAAAAACATTTCGCTAAAATACTGCGATTCAGAGACAATTCCATACCGTGAACTGAATGTAATAAAAGTGTATAAACAACTTGAAATCTATAAAACTGATGAGCTAGTATCTTGTCAAAGTACAGTAGTCGGCAAAGAGAAGTCCTGCGGAAAACGTGGTACCTACTAAATATGTAATAAGATAAACACTAGCGCCCACCGCGTCAATACGCCTTCAGCCGTGGCACTGACTGCATTTAGCATTTGTTATTAGTTTTGTCATCTGGCAATGACAGTTTTCAGTTATTAGGTAACTTTCACCTTTAGAGCCTATGAACACCACGTTTTCTAAACGCGGTGCAGCGCGTTTTAGAAACGCGCGTCGACGGCGCGTTTTCATCACAGCAGTTTGTTTTGAACGTCACCATGAGACGTTAGAAATGGAAGGAAGGATTCGCGGCAGGTAAGATCCTCGGTGGCTCGGTTGGAAATGAGCGTCTGATGTACTGAATCCGAAGGCCGTAGGTTCGAATCCTGCCCGCGGATCGAATTTTTCCTTTTCTAAGAAAATCTTTGTTTTAGGCTGTCTGACTTGCGTGCGTATTGCGTCTGTATCGCGTCAAACGCGCTGCACCGGCGCGTTTAAAAAACGTGGTGTGCATAGGCTCTAATGTTCGATGACGATGACTATACTTTGAACAAACAATCCCAAGTAAAATAATAAACAGCATACATTAAAACAGTCAATACAAAATTTAAATATGACAGGTAAAATATATAAATACAAAAATATCAATCGAAATGGACTTCAAGGAGTTACATTACAATAACATTTATTTACGTAAGTACATTATTTATTAGTGGTAACTTATTTTATAAGAGTTTAAAATCTACTTCGTAAATTCTTCTTAAATCTAGTTTTAATCTAAGAAGTATACTTGACGGCAGTTGGACCGAAATTTCTAACATTTGAACATGGATCAGTACAGACGAGCAAAAAAGGGTTTCTGATTTTAGTATAAACTCGGTGGTACTTTTTGAGTATACATTATTCGCATTGGTGTATACTGAACACCAATAAAGTTATATATTTAAATTGATAAAAAAGAAATGAAAGTAGAAATAACGTCAGGGATTTTGCCCATGGCGCGACGCGATTGCAATTCGACCGAATTCGACAAGTGAAAATCAACCTTACCACTACGACATAAATGACAAACACGTTGTAATTTGCGTGTAGACAAAAACAAAACACGATCGCCACGACGACGTCAAGTCAATCGAATTGCATCATTATTTCTTAGTAGCAAGGTTGACTTTCACCTTGTAGTTGGAATCGGTCGAAACGCGTCGCACCGCCCGCCCCATGGGTAAAGTTCCTTACGCAATTAAACTGATTTTAAACATTATTTTAAAGATATTTTCTTTCCTAGTTTCTACCCTAGTCTGTCTGAGGATTTGTTCAGAAAATTATTGTAAGGTTTGGAACCCGTCTATACCCTTAAATATTGAACTATTGTCGTTGAATGGTAGGAACTACAACTAAATAATATATACAGCTTAGCACTAATAAACGATAATGATCATAAATCAATGAGCACGTTACTTACAAGCTATGACGTAATCTACAATGAGGTCACAAATAAAAACAGTGGGCGGATATAAACAATGAAAGGATTCAAGAGAAATTGATGTTCATTTCTTTTTCTCCTATTAGTTTAAACAAGTAGACATCATCACACTTATGAGTTCGTTAACGATTTTTTTATCTGAATCCTGTCAAAATTCTGTTATTTTTTATTATGCAAAGATATTTTTGGTCCTAACTGTACACTAAGGGTGACTTTCACCAAAAGTTAAACACGTTTAAAATTTTATTTAATGTCAAAATTCAATAGAATTTTGTGCTTAATTAAAATTTTAAACATGTTTAACTTTTGGTGAAAGTCGCCCTAAGACTATTCTATAAAATAGTTCAATGTAGAAATTATTGAATAATGAATCAGACCTTGTTCAATACAATGAAGAATTATTCAAAGCTTTTATCCGCCCACTGTGATATAAGCTTGATTTTGGGATTTAACAAATATGACTATAAAACAACCACTCATATAATATCAACATAATATCGTCGGAAAATCAAGAGTAATCAGTTTGTTTCATATTTCCTACATTTAAATAGAATCAACTTTATTGTGCTGTTTTTAAAACACCATTTTGATAGTGGCGCCACTGTCCTGTTCAACAAGTAGCTATTGCAAACCTTTTTACATAATATCATTTAAGAATTAAACCACAAAAGTTTATATTCCTATAATTTGAGCAATTCAACATAGGTAATGTTATAAGAATAACATAATCAAACTTTAAATATTGCCATTCAGTGCTTCTTCTAATAATACTTTTTTTAACTAGTCCAGTAGCGCCACCTACTCAGTAGATTGAAACAATGCTTAAATTTTCAATAAATTACATAAAAACTTTATGTAATCAAGCTATGTCAGTGATTAAATATACGACAATGACATTAAACATTTAAAATATTAATATTTTGTTTGTGTATGAGGTAGATGTTCACAATAAATGTTGCGATCACAGCCTGGTTACATTCAGGACATTTTAACTGTTCATAATCCATTTTGACTCCTTAGTATGGCGATTGAATGGCTAGGAAAAGTATCAAGTGTTTTGAAAACTTTACAGAGTAACACTACTCCTTTGTTTTTCTTCTCTTCAAGCTCAAGTCAAATAGTCAGTTTTCAAAATCACTCATCTTATTCTTCTAGCCATTAAATCAATAACTATTGTATTCTCAACTGCCAAACTTACATTTACCACTTATCACTATCAAATCAAAAGTTTTTTTTTAAATAAATATGGATAGCCACATCATTCTAGGAGTTGTCAACCATGCATGAAAGTAGATATATCAAGCTTTTCATGCAATTTGATCAAGAAATGCTGAAGATTGTCTTCATGCAAGGCTTTATGTGCAGCAAACTAAAGGACTGTTTTCTTTGGAATCAGGGGTGGCCTTTATTGTTTTATCTACATACAATAAGATACATTAGTTGACAACAACTGAAAAATATTTACTAATGTGTGGTCCACTCACATTGTAAGTTCTAGACTGTTATTATGCACCTAGTGGATTGATTGATTATGCACATAAAAGTATAGCAAATGTATTTGCATAATATTCCGATCTTTGACTAAATTTTAGAGGACACCAAGGCCACCTCTGCTAAAAAATCATGATATTGTGTAAAATATTGCATCCAATTTGTATGGGACATAACTTTTAACTAAATTCTCTTAAATTTATGTCTAAGTACCCTGAATTATATTTAATTCTAATAAATAAGATGTTTTCAATTATCTTGCTGAATTTAATTATTTTTTAAATTTAGTTAATAGAAAAAAAAGTATTCTTGTTGTGAAAATTTGAATTAATGTACCCAAATAATTGCATTTTTGCCTACCTCAAAGTTATTAATATAAAATATGAGTAAAAGTCTCAAATTCAGCAGAGTGCTTAATGTCAGAGAAAAAAACATAAATAAATCTTTTACAATTAAACCAATCACAAAACCTCTACTTAGAATCATTTCTGAAACAATCAAATTGCCATTCTTGTCATTAAAGATAGAAATTAGGTAGCTAGCTTACAAGTAAAGGAGAAAATGTTAAGTATACTGTTAAAATTACTTTGTAGCCAATGATTTGAATATTATAAACATCTGAAAATGACTCAAAAGTGAAATAAGCTTCTTGAAAAATAACTGAACTGTTCAAAACCTTGATACTTTTCACATTAAATTGCTAATGACTCTCTTGTCTACAGTGTTTGTTTTATAGAAATCTTTTAAGCATTAAAAACCACTTAAAACTTTTGGCTTCTTCAAAACATTGGCTACTCAGTCAAACATTAGAATGAATACAACAAGAAGTATTCGTATGTGACTCCATGTTCCAGAGTCCAAACATATTAATTTATGACAGCTCGAATTGGGCATTGTTACACTGATTTGATGTGACGTCTCAATGGCCTTCATATACACTTCATTGAAGCATTGTCTTGTGATAGAACATGGTATGTGACATATTGTTCCATAAATAACTCACTATTTAAAATAACACATTATTTTTATAGGACTCCTGAATATTTTTTAATGTTTATGCTCAGGTACCAAGTTCTATCATAACTCAATCAACAATAACAAACATGCAGTATTTCATTCTTTTTCCTAATTCCATATCATCCATTTCCAAGACTTGAGGTACTCTAAAATTGACTGTGAAAACTTCCCGAGCTGCAAGCTATTGCCTCGCAGACCTCTCAGTCTCAATGAGACATTCTCTCACAAGAATTCTCGCATGAATGATCCCACGCTTCAGACGTTCAGCAGAGCTACGGCTGCCAGAGTAACTTGGTCGAACTTCCTTACCCATCTCTTCAATGACTGCTAGCAACTGAGCATACTTCGACATGCCGTTATCTTTATCCTTCCCGACAGATGAGGGTGACGTCGCAGGAACAGTAGATATAGTTGCCTGACTGTTGCTGCCGTGGCTCAGGTCTTTATGAATGTTCTTCCCGCTCATAGGTATCGCCGTCACAGTGACGTCACTTAATTTCGACTCCACAGCCTGAATGTCCATCGCTTCCATCGTTCTCTGAAAGAGTTTGGGTTATATTAGCAAAACAAAGGAAATCGAAATTATACATCAACAAAATGAAACTTACCGATCTTAAAACTAAAATTTAAACGGTTCCACGAACAAAAACACGATTGCACACAAGCCGCGGGTGATAAGTGATAAATTCTACAATAAATTAAGTGTTATGTAGGACATACCTAATCCGATCACCTTCGGGCTCTTCAAGAAAACCAACGAATATTGCGTATAAATACAACACTTATAGCGGTTCTGGTAAAATATGCTGGAATGTATCAAAATTTCCGTAAATGCTAATTAGTTTTGTCAATGAAACCCGTATTTTATGATTTTATTGTAAATAACAAACAAGTCCACAAATTACCACATTGACAATTACGATTCTTTTTTTTGCATCCATCGACTGTCATGTCATAGACATCTAACATACAGCCTCTGAAAAAAAGGTGGGGTATTTTGAGTAGTGGGCACAAATTAATGTTATTAGACTTCCTTAATTACCAATTACTCTATCAAATGTAATATTCATGAAATTCTTTTTCTACCCTAAACAAGTCAGAAGAAACAAAAAATGACAAAAATGCACTGTGGCTGACACGTTTCGTTTAACGTAAATCATGTAATCCGCTGTACACTTCATAAACTTTTTGTCTTGTCTGTCAGTCAAATTCATTCATATCGTAAATCGTATCAGAAATTCTGAAATTGTCAACTCGGTTGCTGCTGGGATTGGTTTTCTTTTTAGCGTTTTTAATTTTGTCTACGAAAACCTATTTAAAAGTGACCAAAACAAATATAAAATCGGCAACTAATTGAACTGCCGGGTTGAATATTTTTGGCTGTCCGTGTCGTCAGTGATGTGTCTTCTAAAATTGATTAAATAAATGTAAATGTAAATAATAAAACAATAAGAGGTCGGTGTTAAGTGATTTCTCCGCCCACTGGAATCATTATGCGATTAGTGAGACGGGAATTGAGTGGTGAGTGGATGAGAGCCCACGGTATCTGAGGATGTCTGGGGAAGGCGAGCGGGCGTCGCGGCCGAACTCGCTGGTGCTGGAGGCGCCGCCGCCGGAGCGCGAGCCGCTGCACTTCGACGTGCAGCTGGTGGGCGCGCCTCCCGAGGTGGAGCAGCTCGTCAACAATATCAAGCAAGTTGCTGAAGACTTCCTCTATCATTGGAAGACTTTCCCCATTGGTGAGGTTTTATTCTATTAATAGTTTGTTTTTCTTTGTGTGTTGTTGTTGCATTTAAATACTATGCACACAATCATTCTAGTATCTCAATAAGTTTAGGGTAGAAGTTATCAATTTGAAGCTTTAAAATAAAATAAAATCTTGTAAAATAATACCTATTTTTTATTTGATTTTAGAACCACTTCTAACAATAATATCCTGTGTTACTTCAATAACAACAAGATTTATTAGAAAAAAGCCTTTTTACTGCATAGCTCTTCAACATAAAGCAATATTCAATAGCCATGGATACAGACATAAAAAACAGCAGTGCACCATTAAATTGACCTACTTTCTATGTATTTATTTATTGTTTGGGTTTACTGAAAGCCTGCTTGCTGTGTTAACAATGAACCATTTCCATATTATAAAATTATTGCTACTTTAAGAATGTAAAAGAATATCTTTTTTTGTTTTTCTCTTGGGAATCTCTGGGTAGATAAAAAATGAGGTTCCTATTTTGAAAAGATATCAGAGTATCTCTGTTGGACAAAAATGTGAGATTATAAAGGTTCTGCTTTTCCTTTTTAGTCAGAACCTAGAATGTAACAGGAATCTAGGAGTAATGTGCTGAAAATGAAGCTGAAACATGTCTATCTTAGTTTTATTTTTTTGCAACAACACAAAGAATGTCTTGTTAACAAGCATTTCTCATCCATGTCATTTAAATAGCTTGTTACAAGTTAATGACTATTTTCTCCTGACAACAAAAATGTTAATCACTCTGTAGGAATCTTTGTCATGACTGATGTTTTGTTTTGTATCAATTAATCAACAATACATATTGTTGTCATAATATTGTTTTGTCAAACTGTTGTAATGTGTTGCCAGCTGTCAAATTTAAACAGTTATTCAGAAAAAAAAAATATTATGAAAAATAAAGAAATAATGTTCTGCATTCTACATGATTACAAAATTGGTCCATGTCAACTTTCATACTCCTCTGTTCATGTTACTTTCATTTAAAAGGGTACAAAGGTTAATTATGAGTACATTTTTTCCATAATCCAACTGATGGACTAATGGGTTGTGGGACTGTCCCATCAGGTAAACATGACCCTGGAACATAAAGAGCTATTGAAGGATCATCATGGGTTTTAGTCAGTACGAGTCTGACAGTCTCTCCCATCCCACCCCCGGGCGGGAGGACTCATTGAATAATTTTACCACAATAAAAAAAAACTGATAAACAGAGAATCATTTTATGTTTGGTGTTAAACATCCTATTGGCCAAAATATTTTTCTACCATTAGTTCTTCAATAGCAAATGATGGCTTGTGAGATTACATAAAAATTCTAAAGAGCTGATAGAACATAAAATAATATAGCAGAGCTAAGTAATTAAATGTGTTTAATGTCAGTAGTGCAGGAATGTGTTAATTATCTTAATTATCACCAAATGAAATGTCCTATGATGTCAGGTTAATAAGCATTAATTTGACTTAAATATAAATGAGCATTTCGTAATTTTTGTATGATTGAAAAGTCATGCAAAAGAGGTACAAAATTATCCAAAAAGACATTACTATGGGTATAAAAAGTATACCATGTGTCAGTCCAGATTATAGACTTATTCATGTCCTAAATTACGTCAAAAACCGTTCAGTCGTTTTTGTGTGAAAGAGTAGGTAATTAACTTGAAATGCGAATTTCATAATATTGGTAAAATAAGGAACTAAGGATAACACTTCTTTGTGCCCTAAACCCAACTCAACAGTTTATAGTAATTTCGGTTCTTAACCACTTTCTAGCCATCCCATCTTTCTCACAATCTATTAACGACTTTTTGCACCACCATTCTTATACAGCCAATGAATGAGTCCCTTTCTAATGATGTCACATTTTCGCACCACCTTTATTTTCATTCTACTTTGTTCTCATAGCACAAGCCATACACCCGATTAGACGGCGCTTTCTGCCAGTGAGTAAAGAAAATTAAGATTTTATTAATTAGAAAATTCGATTTCAATGACTGGAAACCATGTATTTTTTGTGAATAAAATGAATGCAACCCAAAGCCGGGACGCGTCACTAGTCCATCCATACAAACTTTCGCAGTATCTCGGCTAATATAATGTAGATATTATTTTATATCAGCCCTAGGACGTCCACTGCTGAACATAGGCCTCCCCTGTGGATTTCAAATAGGACCAGTTGACAGTTCCTTACATCCAGCTTGGACCTGTAGTTTTCATCAGATGTGTATGCGACATTCTAATGGGAATCCCAATCCACAGTGCTTCCACCGTCCCGTTTCACGGGTCCCGGGAACCGCCCATCAGATATCATCGTAGCGCCGCCATGCGACGAACTCGACGCAGCAGCATTGGATGCGGGCGTGGAGCCCCACCCGCTCTCCCCAAAACAACTGCACGCCATCAGGGAAAAGGGGTGAGTGGTACACCTATTGCAGAATGCTGGAATAGCTTAGTGCTTCATACATCATGGCTCACTAAGGGGACATTAGGTTATCTAGATAGAGTATACCTCATTGTATGTTCATCAAAAGTTTGACACAGCTCGTTTGTAATATTCTTATATTTATGGGTTCAATGATGATCTAGTGTCTATAGCGTTATACGGGAATTTATTTTGGGTAAAACTTTCATAATCAGAAGCAGCTGATGCACGCAAAGTATTTTGGTAGCCAATGATTTGACCAACACTAGCTATTTTAACGATCCTGTTTTAAACAAAAAATGTGCCCGATTTAAAACCGTTTGTAGTCGAAACTCATTTATTGGACAAGACTTCAGACTGGTCGTAATTGGGGCTATCGTGAGGCAAACATTCCAGCACGGCTTGCATTACTAGTATGTCTAACATAGCCCGTGTAGCACGCTTCAGTCGCCGGTATAATCGGCCGATTGTAATAAATTGTAAGATCGAAAGAAATCAGCTTTGAAACAAGCCGTGTATGAAAGGAAATGCTACCTACTTCGCAACAACTAATAGCTATTCTTAAATTCGATCCCCAGCTCCAGTATTCAATTCTTTTTTCGAATTATGCATAATATCTAAAATTTTGCTTTGACATAGGCTACATTTCTGTGAAGAATCCCACAGTGGGCCAAAGCCATAATTCACGATGCAAGCCAAATGTTGCCAAATGCAGTTTCGATCTCCGGGGAAGAAAAACGTTATGCCACCCCCAATACTTTTTCAGACATAATTTTGTTTCGAACACTTCGTAGCGTAGGTTCTAAAGTTCTGTGTTGGAGACTTGGAGTATAAAATGTCTCAAGGCAAATATTCTGATCGGTCCACCAGAGATACGATGTCACTGATTGAATCACGGATGCCGTTACATGCACTCGGCTCAGTTGTAAAGTGGTATTAAATTATAGCATAATGATGTTCTCAATCTGCGTCCAATGAAATATTTCATTACAGACTTTACTAACAGATAATACTTTATCATATTTTCTGAAGTCGTTTATTCAGATTTCTTCAGAATTGCGTTAAAATCTACACAGGAAATATACCTCGTGTTTTGACCAATTTGATGTTACATTATTTATGTAAGTAAACAGTCTAAAAGCCTTGAAAAACGGGTAAGAAACTACATAAAAATTCTTCTATATCGAGTTAACGTTACATAAATCTTAGCTATATTGTTCTCTTGGTACTAATTACGCCAGTAAGTTAACCGACACCAATTAGTAATAGCTAAATGCTTTCAGTGGTATAATGTAACAAGTTAGTAGTTATTGATGGCATTATCAGCGAATAATGTTCCGACAGTTGAAACACAGGCGTGGCAAGAGGCAAATCTACCAATCATAATACATAACATAGGTGGTAGATAACTTTAATGAAACTTTAAAAGAATCAAATATATAACCTTTTTACAATTCAAACCATACGTGTCGTGCCAGGTTAATGGAACAGCAATATCGTGGTAATGACATGCCATTGTTCGTTAGTTCGTATGCCGCCGCCCACCGGACTACCGGTCAAAAGAATCCTAATTGAATGGTCACTAGCAAAGAGACGGACTATAGGGTTGCCGAGTTCTCACATGTTCTAAATAGGACAGTTTGTTTGGTGTACCAAAAAGTATAAGAAGCTCGTCGGTTCTATTTAGGGACTTCTCAAAATAGTGCTCGTATTTCGTTGTGTTAACATTCCAATGGGAATCTAAAAAAACCGCGTAGGGCCAGCCCTGACGGAAGTTAAACTGCTGTTTAGGGGCATTAAGATGCGACATGCAGGGGATCCTGTATGCCCTTTATTCATCAAGTTCAATTAATGTTTTCACTCAAACGTATGAGTAGTATTCAATTGCTCTCAGTCCGAAGTATACAGTTGTGTCCCACGACACTGTAATCGCTTCATTTCTTTCTCTTGTTTTACTGCCGGCGCTCAACCAAATGTTACTCATATGGTGTAAAAGATAAAAATATGAAACAGGTCTATTTTTAGTCATCTCAATTGTTTTAAATAAGTCATTTTGTAAGGATGCATCCAGAAATGGGTCAGTTTGCGATGTTTCTTTTATTAGGGTTTTACTATAGTTTTTAACTAAAGCTTCCCTCGAGATTGAAGAATATTCCGTGGGATATAATTATGTATTACCCTATGTACTCAGATTCGCCCAGATCATGAATCACTATGAGCGAAAAAAAACAGTATACAGGTCTTATGTACTAGTAGTTCATTATAAAGACAAGGACATAAAGTATCACATCTTTGTTCACAAACCGCAGTTGCACTACAACAAAAGTCATGCATGGTAAATCACATGCGTCAGAGTTGGTGCTAGTGCGCTCTACATCTTATTTATTTTATTAAACTAGATGTTTGTTTGAACAATCCTTGTCCATCTGTGTTGCATCATTGCCATAAGCATGTACATCTAGAAATACTATGATAAATGATATTTATTTTGCAAGTTGGTTATAAAAAACACTTTTACACGTCATCAATATTTTTAAAGCTAGATGGGGCCGGTGTTTCGTACCTGACTACTCTGAGAAGAAACAGCCGAAACAAACTCAGAGGTCACAGTCTCTTTTAAAGTCCAGACAATGTTTTGTGTAGGTCATACGAGGACCATGCGGGTGTCTGAGATGGTCTTTTGAGGAAAGAGCCACACTGATTTGAGTGGACCTGTCCAGTCAGTGCAAGCATTTGTCGGTAATCGTGTAGCTCGACTCAGAACACAAGGAGCTCAACGACACGATGAACAATACCAAAGAAAGGACATTTGGGTAGGCCGCTTAAAGTACTCAAATTGTCAGACAGTCTTCAGTCTGCTCACACAGTCTTCCTTTAACAAATTGACAAATACACTTTGTTCTCCAGACTGTTTCGTGGTTTGTAACTCACAAGCAAGGACAAGTAGAAGATCCATTAAAGATATTAAACTCGTTGCCGAACTTTGGACCAAATCCATTAAGACTGTTAAGGACCCGCTAAGCAGAAAAAAACCATTGGTATGATAAAAGGGGCAAAAATCCACAACGCGGGGCCAGTGCGGAACTGAAGATTACTTATACGAAAAATTCCGCAGAATTATTCCTTTTTTTAAATTCTTGGATCATGGTATAAGGCCTTATACCATTAATTATATTATTTTCTGATCATGTTGGTCACGCCACAGAATACTTAATAGGTAACGCCTAAAACATGTGTTACTCACCAGATGACACCCGTCTCTTGTCGAAGAATCTTCCGTTATCCCGAATCTTTTTTGGTTTAATAGTATAAAAGGTTACAGGACTGTCGAAGCAAGTTATCGTCACCCTGGGACGCAAAGGTCTACAGAAGGTAGAAGTTAGAAAGAAAAAAGAAAGAAAATTTCGTTTATTGGCACTTGTGCTAAAACTTAAATCTATATCAATACAAACTTAATAAAAAAACCGGCCAAGTGCGTGTCGGGCCACGCACAGTGTAGGGTTCCGTAGTTGCCCATCAAAATACTTATGCGAACTAACTAAACTGATTCGCTGATTTTAATTTTAAAAAGAAGAATTTTCAAAATCGGTCCAGGAGTCTCTGAGAAATCGGGGAAAATACATAAGAGAAAAGATTACCACGAATTTAGAACCTCCTCCTTTTTTGAAGTTAGTTAAAAATAGTTGACGATAAAAGCCTACCTATCCCCAAAAAACATACCTATTAAAGCTGTAAAAGTAGATACCCACGTCTTTTAATGACTTGAATGACCCTGGCGGTTGAGATTATGTCATGCTCACTCTAATGTCTCGCTGGCGGTGGCGCGTGTGTCGGATCATTTAGTTCCCTTCAAAATGGTTGAGCTGAGTGATGCTGATGCATGTGTCATGTTCGTGAACGGGCGCTGTCAGTCGTGACTGGTCATCTCTTAACTGCCACGGTCTATTTTAATTATTTAAAACTTTATTGTGAGTTGTCTTTTTATTTTACTATGGACACTATTATCTTGCCACATCGTTCTCACACAATGTACCATCTGATGATGAATGATGTAACAAAATTTTTGTAATAATTTTGGCGATTGAAAAAGAGTGTCCATGGAGTTTCTTGCTCATTCTTCTCCATAGAGATCTACACCTTGGAATGAGCACCTACGGTACTTTCACAGTTTTTATGTCTTGTGTCTGGGACCGTAGCACCATAACTATTTTTATACTTGTTTTATTTTATGTCTTTTGACAATTCATAAGTGCCTGTAATTGGCCTAGTTGAAATAAACGATTTGATTTTGATTTTTTTGAATTTTTTCACACCCCCAAACATAACCGTTTAGCTGGTAGAGGGGGGGGACACACTCGAACCGAGCAAAATTTAGCACTTTAAAGCTTACTATTTCACAAACGATTTTTTTATCAAAAAACTGTTAATGGAAACTGTCATTATTTTTTAAAGGCCTATTTAATGATACCCCACACAAAGGGGTACGCGAGAAAAAAAAATCCTCACTTTACGTGTAAGTACAGGAGGTACCCTAAAAAAATATATTTTCCGAGATTTTATTTTACCACTTTTTCGGCACAACAAATCCGTATATTTACACCAAATTACAGCTCTCTAGTACTGTGCGTCTCTGAGCTAAACTGCGGACAGACGGACGGACGGACGGTTGGACATGGCGAAACTATAAGGGTTCCTTGTTGACTACGGAACCCTAAAAAAGAATACCAAAGGGCCTCAGCTCAGCACAAGTTAGAGTTTTGGTCAATAACAGTCTAACAGTCCCGTACCGAGGCCAGGAGGACTCATTTGTTGATTTTACCACCCCTTAAAAAGGAATTATTTTTTAATGTTTTTTTATCAGTTTCGCGGCCTCTTCTGATTATCATCACGTAAATCTCTTTTATTAAGTAATTAATTAAACTACTGTTGATCTGTCAAAGTAGAGCAGAAACACAACACGTCTACAAGGTCTCTCAGGTCGCCCATTGAATTAATACAGTTAATTGTATCCATGTCATAGTATCCGAGCACACGCCGGCGCTTCACGGTGTCAGGTTGCACCTCCGAGTTATCACATACGTCTATGTATTTGTAGCCTTATGTAAAGACATTGAGGGGAAAATGTTTGGCTTCAAAACCTACTTGTGTAGAAAAAATCTATGCCACACACTAGGAATTTGCCCTGTATTGTGGGTGCTTAATAACGTTTAAAGTCGCATACGCAATTATCCAAACTCAGAGCCTGAAGATCTCACAAGGCCACTCGAGAAGAATCATAATATTAATTGCGATAACATTATTTTTATATCTATTATCTCTTGAAACTCAAATTTCAATTATGTTTATTACTAGCTTCTGACCGCGACTTCGTACGCGGATCCTGCTTCTTATGCCAGCGACAACTGGGTCGCCAAAATCGAAGATCTGAAAAGTGTAATACGAGTACCCAATTCCAAGAGCCTCATTGCCCATGCCACTGAGGACCAAAGCAGCTTTCAACTATTGAAAGAATTTTTGAAATCGATCCAGGAGTTTTGGAGCCTATTCAATACAAGTAAAAAATTAAATCTTTCCTCTTTTTAATATTACAGTAGACCGGTTTAATATTCTGTAAAACAATTTATCACGCAGAGGTCAGAAGTCGTGCGTCACAGATTCTTAAAAAAAAGAAAGATAATTATAATCGGTCTGCAGTCTGGGAGTGCTATAAAAATGCGTCACAGGCAGATAGTAATAGATAGACAGATTGTCTACTTGTCTAGGTCTCCCGCGTAGTTTACTATTCTTGTCAGGATTTACTGGATTGCGAGGACATTGACATGCAATTAATTTTAAAACGTTTAGTGTTGAGAAGATAGTTACAAATCCAAAAACGCGGTCAATCGGTTTGGGAAATTGGAAAAAAACGGCAAGCATTACTTCTGATAGGGTAAACAACTAATTACTCAAAGCTTCAAGTGGTTAATGACCGTCGATTCGATCTGATATCAAATCGAATGTTTGCTGTTGTGATCAATCGATCTAAATTACCAAAACTTTTTTGAAGACTAAAATTCTGAAATGATGCCCTCTCGTCGTGAGTGGAGCTGAGAATCGTCCTCACCAAAAACCTCCTCTGATTAATTGAAAGAACAGTCAATTATTATTGCCATTTACATTCCCGGTTTAAACAGTCTCGCGACAAATAATATACGAAGACTCATAAGACGAATTTCGAATGTCGAAATCAGCTCTATTTTGGACGTGAGATTTATTATAAAAACCTCCTAAAACCTCGTGTTAATTGTGTAGGTAATCAATAACAATTTGTGGAGAGTTATTGAACTCTAGTATCCCTACATGGCAACGAGCGGCATTTTACATAAATTACGAGGGATAGGATGCGTCGACCTTTACTAATTAAAACGGGTGACATTGTAAGCCATATCTCTCCTTAATTTTATGTACAGTACTTATTTATAGCTTATTGAAAACTAGGCTCTTCAGGCGTACCCACAAAATGTTATAAAATGCTGATTTTTTTATAATAAAATTGGAAAGGAAACTGCTCGTGATTTTTGAAAATAGAAGCTTCTAGAACCAAGTATGATCATCCCCTTAGTAGTGAGCGTAGATGACATACAATTTTAGACTCGCTACACTAGAACATAGGTGTCATATTCGCCTCCATTGATAATGTGTAATGGTCAATATATTTAGTTGATTTTTTTCTCATAAAGCTTGCACAAGGACAAAGTATTTAAGCCGAGGAAGTTAAACGCTAAGCAATTGGAATCGATCCGTGAATGGGGGTATGTCGCCCTATCTATATATGTATGTTACTATATTTACATGTCTTTTTTTTTGACGTTGGCTCCAATGAAGTTTGTTAAAACATTTACAAAAGAAGAAATTATAATTCCTAATTGTGTAAAAGAGAATGTCGTTACTTGTACCGGAGGACCGGTAAAAGTATGAAATATTCTGAATTTGAAAACACTTAAGTTACTATTTGAGTAGAGCAAATTTTATTAAGACAAGAGAACTTTCCACCTAACATTGAATTAGGATTAAAAGTTACAAAAAGGATAAATACATTGGAGCCAATGTCCTGCCCCCATACATAGCATGTCCATTAGAAATGCATTACGTGTATCTGTACAGTGCTATCATATCTATTTAGTGTATCTTATAAATTCCATCGTACTGTAGTCTTCATTATCCATCCCATGGAAATTTCTAGAATCCCCTTCATTGCTCCTAATATTATCGTAAAACTTATTTTTACACTGAGTATTTTATAGCAGCTAAGCAAACTTGGTAGGTATGTTCAAAATTTTAGTACATTGTACCTATATATCTTTACCTTAAATTAAGTTCTTGAGTATATTGTATTCTATAGCCTTTTGTAAAGACGAAGTATCAAATAAAGTCACACAAAATAGTCTCGGAATCCAAGTGAATTGTATTTCTAAATGTACAGTAGAACCTTTTCAAACCTAGCCTCTTTTGTGCTGTCGACGCAACTCTACCAACAATATATCTATGGAAAATCAATTCAGTGACGTCAGAAGGCGACGATTTAAAAAGATTCTATTGTATTACAAAAATATTTTTAAATATGGCTCGTCCAATGTGACTGTTCCCTTGATGGCTGATGTGAGATAGTGAGTGATTTCGAATTATTTAACTGTTGAAGTATTGTATTAGCTGTTCTCTTTTTATATTTATTTTACACGGACTTCTTTACTGCCATCTTAATGGCTTTATTAAAAATTGCCCTCTTTATTTTTATTTCTCAATTTCGCTGTACTATCTCCTGCTTTTAACCAGACTACAGTTGAATAAGTTAAAAGATTTAAACGATAATCTTAATATTCAACTATGTGACTTATGTAAGCCAACACTTGTTCAGTAATCTTTGACTATTTTAGGCCAGGTTTCCACCAAAGCCAAAGACCGTACTAGATATGGTCGATTTCAGCACTTCTTGTCTCAGCTTTGGTGTAAACCGACCTAATCTCGAGCAAATGTGTAGCCGTTTCCATAGACATATAAAATGGACTGAGCGTTCGCTATCGAGCTTCAAAGTAAGAAGGGACAGAACAGTGTGAAACAAACATAGCTTACAAACCCACCACACTATTTCCAAACCACTGCAACTCCAGTAATCATTTGCTGTCTTACTAGAGAGTGGGCACCTAGATGCAGGTATCGCTCAGTTCATTCTCTATGTCTATTGTCATTAAACCGACTAATAATGTCATTTTACTTCGTTAAACTGTGCCGTATCTACACAGAGAGTTCGAGGTCCCGTCCCGCCACTTCCCCGGGCAGACGCACGTGTGGCGCGTGGCGGGCTGGCTGCAGCGCGGTCGTGCGCGCGCGCGTGAGGAGCTGTACTGCCACGTGGCGCGCGCGCTGGCCCTCATCGTCGTCGTGGCACGAGATAGACTCCTGAGAGATGAGCCGCTGTCGGTCATCGCTGGGGCCAAGTCTTTGCTACAAGGGTTGCATAGGTAAACTATGATGCCTCCTCTATGCTACTCGCGAAGTTCCTCGGTGAACTACAGCTTGGCCAGAACGCATTGAAACGGAACTAATCTTTTTGTTTGCTGAAAACGTTTTAAAATCTTTAATATTTGATGTAAACAAAGACGAAGGTTTGTTAGATTTATTACCGGCCATAAAACTAACGTAATAAGTGAAAATAAATAAAATAAAATCATTCAAAGTACTGGTAGCGAGAGCATAGTGGCGACTTCCGTTTTTCTACTGTTTTTTGCCAAGCTGTACTCTAGAAACTTTGGCTTAAGTCCGTTTTGCCAATACCTTTATTGTACGCACAACTAAGGAGTGGAATTCCCTCCTAGTATCTGTATTTCCTGAAAGCTATAACCTTGGGGTCTTCAAGTCAAGAGTGAACAGGTTACTTCTAGGCAAGCGTTCTTCTCTGTCGATCACGTCTTTGCTTACCATCAAGCGAGATAGTGGAAACGCGAATCTATATTAAAATATAAAAATTGTGCGATACACTAAACTTGTTCAAATTCGCGATGAGCTCATTGAGCCCTTTTACTCGGGCTCAAAAACCGATAACAAATGGAAGTCGCCCGAGGTGAGGTAAAGTTTAACGAGGTAAGCTGAAGTGCCTCTACACTATCGTATTCGTATAACATCGTTAAACTTCGCAAGTAGTGTAGAGGAGTCATGAAATGGGGCTGACAACTGGGAAACGATTAACGAATGGCGCTAGTATAGCTAGTTCTAAGCATCGTCATTGGTTCAAGTCTTATAGGTACTTCAAAATAGTACTGCCTCTTTGGTCGGATTACGATTTTGCTCTGGTCGCGCCATCTACAATTAGCTTTCACCGGCCTTCCCCATTATTGGACTCGTGTGTGCCAACAGTGACCAGGTACAGGAATGGCCAAACCTGTTGTTACAGTGCTGAACCTAGCCGCTAGGTACAACACTGTAATAACAGGGATTCTAAAATTTTAGTTATTTGTCGAGAGTTTATTTATTTACTTAAAAAAAATATGTTTTTCTTTCTTTCTTTCTTTCTTTCTATGTAATTTCAAAACATTGTGAAACGTTTTTGAAAAAGAGTAAATATGGAGTTTCTTGCCCATTCTTCTCCATACAACCTACCTTAGCGAATGGGTGTAGAATCAATCCCATCCCTTCCTATTTCCTTTAAATTTAATAATCGACGTTCAAAAGTGCCTCCTTGATGGCCTAATTGGAATAAATGATTTGACTTTGACTTTGAAAATACCAATAGTCCAGTTGCCATGTTCATTGCCTTCGATGCCTTCCACCTTGTTGGATTAAGATCTCTATCTTGTTTGGTTTTTTTTAGACTTCTGGACCTGGCTTTCGGCATGCCATCTCTAGAAGCTCGCGACCTGGACAAGAAGATACGAGAAGAGAGGTCACGTTACTTAGTAGCAGAGCTGATATGCAAGGTACGGTGTGTCAGCAGTTCTGGGGGGGTATTACAACGTCTTAAAACCAGGCTTATTCCGGCGAGTGAAAGTGACAGAGCTATACAAGTAGGGTTGCCAACTTTTTTTACAAGAAATAAAGTATATTCAGGTCTATGAAGATTATTAAACAGTATTTTAGCAAAACAAACAGTATTTATTTATTATTTTTAAATACATATTTTTTGGAGCTTCTCGCACAACTTACTAATTTACAATCGTTTTTAAAAACTTCATATGCCTCATCACAATTAAAATTGAAATTAAAATAAATGAGGAGCTCATTTTTTATTAAATTGATAGATGCTTTATTTCTATCATCCCGCCACTTAGCATTCATTACTGAAAAAACTCTTTCAGTAAATGCTGAGGTGGCGGGAACAGAAAGTAGATATGAGACAATTTTAGTTATATTTTTAAATTCTTCTGAAGTGTTTACTAATAAATGGCTCCACTTTTGGCTAGTACTCATTTCAAGAAAATCTTTATCTTCAGATACTTTTTCATAAATTACTTTAAAATTTGTTATTTCGGAATATAAATCGTCCATTCCAATATTAAGTCTATACAAATTTAGATTTTCTATAATTTTTTCAAAATGATCAAACGTGACTGCAGACTTTAATGACAAACAGCTAATTAAAGAAAGCCAGTTAGTCTGACTGAAATCGAACCATTTTTCTAAGTACAAATTAGCCTTTTCAATAAAAAGTATGAAGTTATTTATAGTTCTATTAAAAACTTCTTGGGATGACTCTCTAATAATATTTAAAACTTTTTTTGTTTCATGGCCAAAATACTTATCATTTTTTCTTTGAATTAGCTCAGTCTTTAAACCAGTCATAATGTTATAAACATCTAAGATAGTTACATTATTTCCTTCTAATTTTTTAATTGTTTTATTGAAAACATTTAATATATGACTAGTATAAAGAAGGTAACTATAAACTACATTATTTTTACCATTATCATCTAACATTAATAAATTTTGTATAACCATTGGACAGTCAACATCCAAACTAACAAAGTAATTACAAATTGGTGTCCAATTAAGTAAAATTGTATCAATTGCTGGTAGAAGAGATAGCCAACGAGTTCCTATGTGTCTTTTTATTTCATGAAACTCTCCTTCAGCAAGCGCTACAAATCTTTTTAATTCTTCTCTTCTGCATGCAGAAACAGAAAAATGGCTATAAATTTTTAATATAATGTTCTCAATGTCATAACTTAAGCAATTCATTGCATGTTTTACTGAATTATGCACAATATGGGCATGACAATTTCCTTTTATTAAGTCTGGCACAACCTCTAAGATGTTTGTATATAATGAATGATTATGTCCAAAATTAGCATTTGTATTGTCAGCGCTAAAACCAGATAATTGATTGAAAGGAAGTTGATAAAACTCTAAAGAGTTTTTAATGGCTGAAAACATCCCATTGGCTGATTCATCTGGATTTTCATAAAAATCAATTAATTTTTGTTGTATTCCATTTTTAGGAGTAAAATATTGAGCTACCAGAGGAAACAATTTTACATTTTTTTTATTGGAGGCATCAGTTTGTAGACAGTAAAATACATTGTCTTTATTTAACTGGTCAATAACAGACTGCAAGGAATGTGGGCCAAGAACTTCGGTCACTAATGCCTCCATTTTTGTCCTAGCCAATCGTACGTTAGTGGCTGTTTTTGAATCGACATAGATAATCTTATTTAATTTAATACCACAGTCCTGGCTATTGTATGATAAATTATGCTTGACAGTATGGTATGTCATCGCTAACTCGGCCGCTGTTAACTTGGTATCTTCATTAGAAGGGGAAGACAAGCCTGATGTAGAAGCAGAAGTTTTAGGAAAAAACTTTTCTAACAATCCACTAGATTTTCTCATTTCCATTTTTGATTTATGTTTTTTGCTGGTCAAGTGTTGTTTAACCTTAAAAAACGGAAACGAAATATATATATTATGTAAAATAGTTACTTTAATATCTAATAATTTAAGCATATCAAAAAATAGATAAGTGGAAATCAAGCAAACGCAAACGAAAGCACCAACCTGTCCAACACCAGCGTGAGAAATAGTAAATGTTAAAGCGCATATTTTGCATTTAGCATTAAATTCACACAGAGGATCATTAGTTAACCAGTCATATTGGCATTCCCATTCGTGCTTATATTTTTGTTGTACCTTCGACAGTTTGGCTTTCTTTCTTGGCGTTGTAGGAGTAGGTAATTCGTTATCACTTTCCATCTTTTGTACACTAAACTTATCACTGTTATACTTATATTTAATTACTTTGATTTAATTAAAGATTTATTACAAAAACAAGGTCCACGCAAAAAAAAAGGTTATATTCTGAGAACGTACACACACACTCGCATGTCGGTCAGTGAGTGACAGCCTTGAGTATTTGACACTACAGATTCGTTCAGAAACTCAGTGCGACATGTTTGTGGCTGCGCTGCACTAAGCAGTGTAGTGTGCGCCCTCTGACTAAATAATAAAAATTTGTGAGCGTCTAAATGTAACACATAATAATGTGTCTGCATTTTGATGCTGAAAACAGTATTTTGTATACTTTTTTTTTGTTAAACAGTAAAAAGTATAATTTAGTGAAAAACAGTAGAATACTGTTTAAAACAGTATAGTTGGCAACCCTATATACAAGTCGTCTAGCGCCATCACGTACACTCACTGGAACAAGCCTGGTTTTAAGACGTTGTAATACCTCCCCTAGTGGCCTTCCATTACGTCTTAAAGCCAGAGTAGTTCCAGTGTGGGATAGAGACAGAGTTATACAAGTCGTCTAGCGCCACCTCGTTCACTCAATGGATATACGCTGGTTTTAAGACGTAACACTAAGTTCCAAATGACCGCGCGAAAGGTGTCCTTTCACCAAGAGGGACTGTTAGACTTGTACTGACTAAAATCCACGGTGTCCTTCAATAGCCCTTTACGTTCCAGGGTCACGGTAATTGAAGAAGTCCCTTTAAGTTACTTCCCAGAATTTGATCCTTATTAGCAACACTATCGAATGGTGTAATAAAACAGGTTGTGTCTTTCTAAAATCAGAAGGTTAGGATTCCGGGCCAGAGTATTACAGGATTTAAATAATTTAAATCCTGTAATACAGTTTTAGTTTTCGAAAATCCTGTAATACAGTTTTAGTTTTCGAAAATCCTGTAATACAGTTTTAGTTTTCGTCAAAATCGGCCTCGAGACTCCTTTCAACTCTTTTCGATATTCCTCATAGTTTCAGATATAGCCATCCACGCCTAGTTGAAAAAATCACCCTGCAAAATCGTTCCTGTGGGAAATTGGTGGCCACTGGTAACATTAAATAATAAATAAATGTGTATTATTAATTTTTAAATAATAAATAATAAGTGCAAGTGGCGAATTGTCGTTCGGCGTGGCGGTCTAAGGGGGAGGCCTATGTTCAGCAGTGGACGTCCTCCGGCTGTTGATGATGATGATGATGATGAAATAATAATAAGTAAATGTCATTTTTATACGTTTCTGTAGCCGGAGCACCAGGAGGACATAGCGGCGCTGGCGGCGTGGGTGACGCGGGCCATGCGGCGCGCCGCCGCTGAGAAGACCGACGCCCGGGAGCCGCCCCGCCCCGCGCCGCCCGTGCCCTGCCTCTACACCACGCCGCAAAGGACGCAGGTACCATACTGAATCAAATAAAAAACTTGAGAGGTGTCAAGGGACACCCGGATGGAACGAAGTTACTGTATACACAAAATAATCGTCGTGACTTCACTCCACTACACTCCGCTCCACTCCACTCCGCTCCGCTCCACTCCACTCCACTCTTTGAGCTCTAGCACCCTTTCGCAACGCGCGATAAGGAACTTCGTTCCAAAAAGTGTCGTGACAACTTTTCGTAAGAATTTTTTCCGTCTAGCCCCATTTCACAACGCGCGATAAGGAACTTCGTTACAATAATAATAACATTCCACAACTATCACACAACGCCATCTAGTCCCAAGCTAAGCAGAGCTTGTGTTATGGGTACTAGATAGATAATAGTAGTTTATGTAACTGGTACATAATGAGGGGTATTATACACGAGTGTGAGTTTATAAAACGAGCGAAGCGATTTTTATAATAGTATCACACGAGTGGTATAATACCTAGTTATGTACAGTTTCATACACTACTTTATCTACTCTCATTGAACACGAACATATCAAATAAAAGATAAAAATTAATAAACACTAATAATCATCCACCATGTCATCCACCGAAACACAAACGTCAAAATCCCAACATTCCCTTAGAAAGCGCGCGCAGCCACAGATAAAAAAGTAAAAAAATGTATCTATGATCAGTAATCTGTATCATAATGAAAAAAAAATTAAATTATAACATTGTTTTGTTAGACAAACAGTGTTATAATTTAATTTTTTAATTTCATTACGATACTCTATGGTATAAAGTATGTCATTATAAACTCGTTTTGAGTTTTGTATTTCGAAGTTTACGATATGAGAGTAGATAAACATACTTATATATTTCTAATTCATTCTTCTTCATACAAACCTACCGTTGCAAATGGGTGTATCATCCCCATCCCATCCCACTTCCTTTAATTTTAATATTTCATGTTCAAAAGTGCCTCTTTGATGGCCTAATTGAAATAAATGATTTGAATTTGACACCGCGTTGTGGCTACATTAGCGAGCTACGGCGATTATTCGGGTTACGGCGATGTATCACATCGTTGCAACGTGATGTATTCGCGTGCAGACGATGTAGCATCGGGGCACTGTCGGTAAAGGACTTGTCGTGACAATATTCGCTCGAGTGGCCACACCTACGTCACTTCAGTGTCGTCCAGATTTTGAAGCGGGACTGACGTTCTTGTGTATGTAACAATACATGTAATAAAAAAACTTGAGAGGTGTCAAGGGACACCCGGATGGAACGAAGTTACTGTTAACACTCAACAAAAATAATCGTCGCGACTCCACTCCACTCCACTCCACTCTTTGAGCTCTAGCACCCTTTGGCAACGCGCGATAAGGAACTTCGTTCCAAAAAGTGTCGTGACAACTTTTCGTAAGAATATTTTCCGTCCAGCCCCCTTTCACAACGCGCGATAAGGAACTTCGTTGCAATAATCATTTGCTGACATAATGCAAAGCCACTGCTTCCTCTATCGTCTCGGCCGCACAACTAAACAACGAATATTCGCCGTAGACCGCTTTCTGAATCTTCGCCCGCCAATGTAGAATGTGTAAGGGGGAGGCCTATGTTCAGCAGTGGACGTCCTCCGGCTGTTGATGATGATGAATGTAGACAAGAACATCGTGTATGTCCGACATGTGGATGTTTTGCACGCCATCGCGATACGTATATCGCCAGCTAATGTAGCCCTAGCCAGCTAAAGGAGCAGTGGTAGCCCAGTGGTATCGATCCCGACTTACAGGTCGTGGGTTCGAACCCCGCCAGGCGCATTACTTTGTGCAATTTATTTCATCACCACTGCTCTCAAAACGGTGAAGGAAAACATCGTGAGGTAACCGGCATGTCTTAGAACCAAAAATTCGAAGACATGTGACATCTGCCAACCCGCACTGGGCCCGCGTGGTAGATTATGGCCCACTCCCTCTCACAGAGAGGAGGCTTGTGTCCCATCAGTGGGAACATTATAGGCTGATGATGATGAATGTAGCCCCAGCATTAGAGAAACTCAACGACGATATAATACTAGACTCGTAATAACAGGCGACCGATGTCTGTCAACACATTAGGCAAAAAAGTCTTATATTCGTCTCATTTCGACCAATCCTGTGAGCCGTAAACATACGTTGAGACAGAACAGACCTTGAGTTAGCCAATCACGACGCAGTACCCCGTCCCCCTCGCTTACGTAGTACCTCAGCGAGTTGACAGAATAGTTTGTGTTCTTTAGATCGTGCATGCGGAGTCTAGTATTATATCGTCGTTAGAGAAACCCCTCGGTCGTTGCTCCCCCCAGGTGGACCTGCGTCTGTACCGTCGCGAGCTGCTGCGTCGCGCGGCGGCCCCGCTGCAGGCGCTGCTGGAGCGCGAGGCGCGCGGCTGGTTCCTGCACTTCCGGGAGCGCCGCGCCGCGCACCTCGCCAGCCAGAAGATGCCCATGAAGGACATCGAACAGGTTATTACTTATTTTTTTATCGTGGTAAAATCAAATGAGTCCTCCCACCCAGGGCAGAGCGGGAGGGATTGTCAGACCTGTGCTAACTCAAATCCACCGTGTCCTTCAATAGGCCTTCGTTCTGGGGTCACGATAATTCGTAAGTCCCGTGACCAGGGAGCTTCCCATTTCCATTCTTGACATTTGCAAGTATAATTAAAAATGAAAGTCGACCTTGTTACTACGATATTAAAATGCATTTTTTTTTTCATATACCCGTAGACAACCGCACATTATACATAATGTAATATATGTCATTATGTCGTAGTGGTAAGGACGATTTTCACTTATAGCTGGAATCGGTCGAATATTGCGTTGCATCGCGTTATGATGAAGCTCCCTTACTCTATGCTGCTATTGTCTATGAAGAGCCGAAAGACGTCAACAGTTCGGAAACATTATCCATTTTTGATCAACCGCGAAGAGGCATGATGACAGCACAGATTCAAATTATTTATTTGTGAAACATAGTAGGTAGGTAAATAAGATGAATTACAATGTTAGGATCACTATGTTTAGCCTAATAGGCATACAAATTTTGAGCATTTAGGATTATAATTATTAAATTCATTTTATGCATTTTAATATTTGAATAAATTATCACTTTATACAGATTCAATAATACATCCGTGAAATAGATATTCAATAAAACATCAGTCTGAGTTTTGAACAAAGGACACGTGCTTTTTTTTAATTGATAAAATATATTAACAGAATAACTTCGCGAGTGGTGTAGAGAAGGCATTAAAGACTTCCTCTTTATTATGATTAAGTTGAGCTTGAACGAAAGAGTTTATAAATTTATCCTCTGAAGGGGATTCTCTTACTGCATTATAAATGCAAAAATAGCAAAATAGCCGGTTATGGCGCTCCCATGGCATTATTACCGAACTTCATGAGGACATGAGCTAGTTATGTAATAAAATATCGTAATGCTTGCCGATAGACACACAGCTTTTGTGTCAAATTTGCACCGATACACTTGAATCTGCTGATATCGTATCGCTTCGGAATATTGCATCGATAATATGTACTCGTTTAAGGATTACTTATATGAGCTTTGTAAAAGTTAAATCAATCTAATAACGTTGGTAAATATGTTTGATTACACAAACTGTGGATGGTGACTGGGGCAGAATCAGCAAATCCGAATCTTTACGTTAACACACTTGCGTTCATTCGTTTAGATCTAAAAACTTATCAAAACGAATTTAGACAAAACCAAACTCTACGGTGCCGGAACTTGCACACTTACCATAGCCTTGGTGGCCTACCATGAGACGTCTTAAACCCTGAGTAGTTCCACTCAGGGAACGAGATGGCGCTAGATGACTTGTATAGCTCTGTCTCTTTCCCACAGCCTAAATACTCACGCTTTAAGACCTGGGGGTGTATTACAAGCTCTTAATTCCTTTCAGTTTACGCCGTAAAGTGAACTGCCTTCCTTAATGGTATTACGATCACACATCGACAGTCAGTAAAACGGTCACGTGACCTCATACCGACTTCTGCCTGTGCTTGTGCCTGGAAATTTCGTATTACAAGCTACATAATGACATTTCAAGGCCGGATTAATTGTCAAAATTGGCATCACCAAAATCATTCACTTTACGCCACATTTTAGTAACTTTTACTGACTGTTTTCTTTTAATTTGTCTTTAAACAGTTGAAACTAACTAAATTACTTTGGTATTAATAATGGAGGCACTACAGAATATCTGGAGAGTGCATACACGATATAATCTCAGCTGACGAGCTTTACATAAAAAGACGACAAAGTTTTTACCTTTTACGACATCTACCTACACATATACACTCATTTACTGAACGCTAAGCAATCAATAGATTCATATACGTAAACATTTACTCATATAGTAATATATTGTTCTAAATAAAAAACATGGTACTCCTGAAAAAAATGTTTTATTTGTCGTAGTTCCATCAGTGTAAGAAAAAAAATGTACAGAGCTTCGATTTGAGACACGGTGACGAAATAAATCATCTTTCGTAGCAATGGACGTAGGGTTGAATAAACCAAACAAAATGTATGATCAACTCAAACACTTAAAATTAATAGCCTCGCGCAGCATCATTCCAGAAACGGTACAGTCCAATGGAGCCAAAACTTGTGTTCAATATTTATTTGGGTACATTGGGCAGTCTTTAATGTATCAGCAGACATTTTTAATTACACTTCCTCGATTGCTTCTGGTACCACAATTTCGCAGCCAATTTCAAGAGAACTAGGTACTCGTACACTGTCTTTCAGTTTGAATAAACGTCTTAGGTTTTATCATTCCTTCACTTGATGAAACATTTCTAGCTCTTGCTTTAAAACTTAGAACATTGTTGTGTTGGAACAGCTCCATTTATCAAAATTTTCTGCTCATGACTTAGTCCATTTTGTTTCCTTACTTTCTCTGCGGTATTAAAACGGTGTGCTTCTTTATTAATGCAGTAAAAATCACTACATACTCGTAGTGGCATTATAAATAAATAAAATACGATAATCTTGTTTGTTTTGGTAAACAAAACCGCCACAGACTAAAAAAGTATCGCAATACGATCGTTCAGAAACAAACCCCTTTATGAGAGTTTTACTTGGTATTAAGTTTTTGCATAAAATGGCAGTAAATTGTGCTCAATTTGATTGTAAATATTTAAATTGTTATTAAAATACATTTTAACCCGGCGTCATTGAGGTTGGGTCAAAATGACCCGGCTGGTTTTGAATTTGGAATATTTTTGAAAGTGTGCGTACGACGCTGCCCTTCTGTGCAGTAGCTGGAGCCAATAGTGTGTTCTAAACGTTTCTGACGAGAAATCAATGTGGCAGCCACCGAGCTGGATGCTACATGCGTTTAATTTTCAAAAAGGTAATTTTGTCCCATCCTCACAATTGACGTTACCATTTTGTGCCATTACCAAGTAATCAGTATTCATCATTGTTTATTGATTTTTGGTGTGTATGTTAACGGTTTTTTCTTTTCACTTTTCGATTTTTTTTCTACTCACTTTCATCGATTTATAAGAAAACAAATACCTCTAAAATTCACATATTTTCAGTCTAATCTCCGCACACACATTTTTTTTATAATGTCAATCATCAAATAAGCTTCTCTTCAGTCTTCCTACCCAGGGCAGAGCGAGAAGGACTGTCAGACTCGTACTGACTAAAATCCACGGTGTCCTTCAATAGCCCTTTACGTTCCGGGGTCACGGTAATTCGTAAGACCCGCGACCCCAGCAGATTTTGCCCTCTAAATGAGCCCCGACATTTGCTGACACTCTTTGAGGCGCGCGGGGAACAACGCGCCGCCGACCCAGGCATGGTCCATGGTCGGACAGCGAGTCGCCCATTACTCCCAGTCCGCATGCCCGCACCTACAGTGGCCGGGGCTCATCTAGCGACGTCAGTCTGTCGTCGTGGGCGCGGTAACCACTGCGGCTGGCGTGAAAGGTGGGCGCTGTCCTCTCTCTCACGCGTGCCGCCTCCTCCTTAGCGAGCATGACTGAGGATACTATTTGGGGAAGGATTGGTGGTGAATTATCAGACAAGTCTCGTGCAAAATTACGCTATGTCCGCAAACAGTTTCAAGTGTGTCCTGCTAAAAGGGACCGCGAAACAAAGCACACATATCAAGCTGGCCCCAAATATATTTGTCCTGAACACCTCATATATTTTTGTAGTCACTGCGTCTCTAACGATGAGTTTAATTAGTGTTTTTAATTTTTTTCTAAAAGACCTATTCCTTTGGGTTAGAAAAATGCCATAAACTATACAAATATACTGATTACTAAAATGACAATATCCTAAAAGCACAAGAGATCCCTGTTTCGTTACTTTTTTTATAAGTTTATGTAACATTTTATTAAACCTAATTAAATATTTCTGAATTATGTTTATCTTTTTCATTTTCAACAAATAAATACTCTAATAATTGTATAACAACACAGTTTACGAATACACTCAATAACTATGGAAATATTTCGATTTTAATATACGGGTAATATTGACCCACCTCAACGCCCATGTACCTATTTCCTACCACAATGACGCCGGGTTAACTCAAATATCTCCTAAATTTACAATGAAAAAGATTTTTTTCACACACAATTTATAAAACCGGTAATCATCGGTAAATTGTCGATTCGATTTTTGAACGAATTCTCTAGCCCGTCGTAATCATCCAGAGACAAGTAATCCAGGATGATTCCTTGCAGAATTACGTACGTTGTAATACGAAAGAGAACAAGCCTGCTTAAGGCCGTAAATTCAAATGCCCAAAAACTGCAAGGAATTAAAAAAGGTTGTAATACCCCCCCTGGTCCACAAATTCATGGTCGGATCAGCGCACAATAGAGAGAGGAATGCTTGGGATTTCTCTCTCTGGTGGATAGAATACGCAACGAAGTTATTTACCAGAGAGCCAAAGTCACCGACGTTGCTTATAGAATTACGATGCTGAAGTGACAGTAAACTAGTCATATCTGCAGACGGATAGACGATCGATGGAGCAGATATGCTGCAGTGGAGACTCAGTGACACTAACATAGTCTGGGACGCTCTGCGGCACGATAGATCGATCATTTGAAGAAGGTGCGAATGGCAGCAAATGGATGTACATTAGGATGGCTGATTGGCTGGTGCTCTTTGGCGCAGGCTTAGCCGTACCTAAGCCTGCGCTTAGGTTCAGCGATGGATGAGGAACACGAGTGTCATGTTATGAGTATGTCCGCAGGAAGTGCGTGAAGCGGCCATGCGGGAGTACGTGTCGCGGGTGTGCGCGGCCGTGCTGGCCAGCGAGCCGCTGGCGGCGCTGGGCCCCGACGTGCCCGCGCTGCTGGCCGCGCAGCTCCGCGCCTCCGCCATCGTCACCAGGTACGACACTGTCTAGCAGCAGTGCGTGCAGGAGGTGCGCCAGTACGTGTCGCGGGTGTGCGCGGCCGTGCTGGCCAGCGAGCCGCTGGCGGCGCTGGGCCCCGACGTGCCCGCGCTGCTGGCCGCGCAGCTCCGCGCCTCCGCCATCGTCACCAGGTACGACACTGTCTAGCAGCAGTGCGTGCAGGAGGTGCGCCAGTACGTGTCGCGGGTGTGCGCGGCCGTGCTGGCCAGCGAGCCGCTGGCGGCGCTGGGCCCCGACGTGCCCGCGCTGCTGGCCGCGCAGCTCCGCGCCTCCGCCATCGTCACCAGGTACGACACTGTCTAGCAGCAGTGCGTGCAGGAGGTGCGCCAGTACGTGTCGCGGGTGTGCGCGGCCGTGCTGGCCAGCGAGCCGCTGGCGGCGCTGGGCCCCGACGTGCCCGCGCTGCTGGCCGCGCAGCTCCGCGCCTCCGCCATCGTCACCAGGTACGACACTGTCTAGCAGCAGTGCGTGCAGGAGGTGCGCCAGTACGTGTCGCGGGTGTGCGCGGCCGTGCTGGCCAGCGAGCCGCTGGCGGCGCTGGGCCCCGACGTGCCCGCGCTGCTGGCCGCGCAGCTCCGCGCCTCCGCCATCGTCACCAGGTACGACACTGTCTAGCAGCAGTGCGTGCAGGAGGTGCGCCAGTACGTGTCGCGGGTGTGCGCGGCCGTGCTGGCCAGCGAGCCGCTGGCGGCGCTGGGCCCCGACGTGCCCGCGCTGCTGGCCGCGCAGCTCCGCGCCTCCGCCATCGTCACCAGGTACGACACTGTCTAGCAGCAGTGCGTGCAGGAGGTGCGCCAGTACGTGTCGCGGGTGTGCGCGGCCGTGCTGGCCAGCGAGCCGCTGGCGGCGCTGGGCCCCGACGTGCCCGCGCTGCTGGCCGCGCAGCTCCGCGCCTCCGCCATCGTCACCAGGTACGACACTGTCTAGCAGCAGTGCGTGCAGGAGGTGCGCCAGTACGTGTCGCGGGTGTGCGCGGCCGTGCTGGCCAGCGAGCCGCTGGCGGCGCTGGGCCCCGACGTGCCCGCGCTGCTGGCCGCGCAGCTCCGCGCCTCCGCCATCGTCACCAGGTACGACACTGTCTAGCAGCAGTGCGTGCAGGAGGTGCGCCAGTACGTGTCGCGGGTATGTAGCAGTGCATGCAGGAGGTGCATGTCTGCAGAGCGATCAGGAGCCGACTCAATGTTTCCGAAACATAAAACCATTTACGATATAAAAATCTTCAATTTTGTTTAATAATTATTGCAATTTTTGTCGCAGGGCTGAAGAAGGTGTCCGCAGAAAGTTAGAAGCTAGTCTTGCGACAGCCGAAGCACGAATATGTGCTACGCACCCGATCCTTTCCCGAGCGGACGCGTGGCGCAAGGAGAAGCTAGCGGCTGCAGCGCTGCGGCTCAAGAACGAGTTGCGCTGGACGTCCATGGAGGATGCTGCTGCAGCGATGCAAGCACACAAGTTACATCAACACAGATACTTCTTGCTTAGAGATCTGGCTTTTCTCAGGGATCGAGAACCGTTGCTTATGAAGGTATGTGCTTTTGAACAATACTTTAATTTTATTATTTCTACAACTATGCAAAATATTGGATTTCCTATGGGACTTTAAAAATCTTTTGATCATTACTTACGTCATGAATAGGCATTGTGCCTTTATACTGCGCATTGTTGCATTTGGGCTCCCCTATCGGCCTCTGGCAGATATGCGGCAGATTTCATGTCACCCTGTATAGTTTCATAGCCACCATTTTGTGAGTACTGTACCTTGGAACGATCATACGCTGAGTACCTACGTCTCTTATTGACCTGAATGACTTTGGCGGTTCAGATTATTTGTCCACTCAAATGTCTCGCTGACGGTGGCGCGTGTGTCGGATCATTTAGCTCCCTTCGAAATGGTTGAGTTGAATGGTGCTGATACATGTGTGTTGTTCGTGAACTGTCAGTTGGTACTGGTCACGTGGTCGAGGCGCTCTGGGTGGTGTATTGTACCGTGTATCTCTATCAGGAGCTGCGGCTGGCGGTGTCGCCGACGCGCTCGTTCACGTGGTCGCGTCGCATCTGGCGCGCGGCGCACTGGGTGGTGGTGCGTCACTTCCGCGGTCGTCGCGAGCGCGTGCCCACGGTCCTGTCCGCGCGCGCCACCAACATCGTGACTCCCCGCTCGGACCCGTCGCAGCCCGTGTTCCTGGTGCAGCGGGAGACCAGCGTCGCCACCACCACCAGGTGGCCCGCCTGGAGACTGCTCAATCTTGCGCACAGGTGACCGTCCGAAGCCCCGACTTTACAGATCGAACTGAACATGTTCACCGTTGTAAATGGTGCATGAGAACTAGCTGATTACTTTTGTAACACCACATCCCTTTTAGAAATGACATCACTATGAAAGGGTTACTTTTCTCTAAAGGTATGCGATACCGTTAAGGGGTCACTTGAAAATTACGTTTAGCAAAAAAATAGTTAGTGCAAATAATTTTGAATAAAGTTTCTCATCATTTAAACAACAATTAGACGTCTTAGGCTGCCTTTCCACCAGAGATGCGCTGTGCTACGTTGCTACGGATATGTTTGTTATCCACCAATCACATTCATTTGTTTTCATAACGCACACACACATAATGAGTATGATTGGTGGATATCAAACGCATCCTTAGCAACGTAGCATAGCGCATCTCTGGTGGAAAAGCAGCCTAATGGTTGTTTGGTCGAAAGGTTAAAATTCGCAATTTCGTCTGTTCAGGATTCCGTCCTTTCGGGCATTTGAAAATGGGCATTTTTTGTTTCGATATAATGACTATCAGCATTTAAAACTTTCGGTGTTTTAGACGTCGGTATTTGAATCATAGGTATTATGAACTTTCGTGATTTTAATACGTGTCCATTCTGCCGTATATTATGATGGGTCATGTGTCTCACCGCTTTGTTGTACCAGGACGTGGTGCTGGTGCTGGAACATAATGTTCGTGCTGGGCGTGCTGCTGCCGTGGTGCTCGCCGCTGTCGCTGCGCACGCTGCTGTGCGTCAAGCCCTTCGTGCCCGACTACGAGCTGTCGCAGGTATTACTATCATAATTAAACATCCACATCTTTCTTTTTCTTCACATTTAATTGAGTCACCTCTGTGATCGTGGGGATCATGACTGAACTTATTTTGATGGTATTTAATCCTGATTCCCGTATAACATTTTCTGAACCGAGCTCTTTTTTTACTTATATTAGTGTCTGCGACAATCTCACGCAAGGCTTAGGCCTAAAAAAACCCAATTCGCAAAATGGCAACCTAGTCGCAAAAGGACAAGTTCTCAAAATGACCAATTCTTTAAACGCCTATCTCGGTTTAACTAATTTATTTCACGTTATGCCTAGAATTATTAGATTTATAAGAATTACTCTCAAAAGTGTAGAAAAAAAAATCATTTGGATCATTTGCCATTTTGATAACTTTATATCCTTTTGCGACTAGGTTTCATTTTGCGAAATGGGCTTTTTGCGCCTAAACCTCACTCATACGACTTTATTTTACGTTTATGTCTTCATCTTGTCATTAAGTTAGAAAGTAACATCGTAGTCTGGTATAATGCTATTGAATACGATGTCCAACAGGTGAACGGAACCCTATTTCCGAAACGTAGCAGTGAGACGCAGACGATGTGGTCACGTCTGCTGACGTTGTGGCGGTACGTGTCCAAGGAGAGGACGCGCTTCGAGACCGAGCCCGATACAGGTACCATACACGCACACACTGACGGTCCACACTACACCTCCCAGTGCTGGGACACAGGCCTCCTTTCTGAAGTAGTTGTATAGATAAATATGAGATGTTGGGGAGTAGGAGCCTTGTAAATAAAGCACTTTGTAAAATAAAAATGGAGGCACTTTATTGTTGGGATTTATTTTTTAGTGTTGGGATCCCAACAGCGTATAAGACAGGGACGCGGGGTATGATGGTAAAACACACTTATGGCAAACACAATACCAAAGTAGCGCAAGCGCCAACAGGACGCCATTTGTTAATGGCAGATTGCAAATGACGTCCTGTTGGCCCTTGCGCTACTTTAGTAAGTCTGCCTCAAGTGTATGTTTTCCCATCATACCCAGGGTCCCCGTCTTATACACTGTTCCCTACAGCTATTTCTAAAAAAGTTTAAAATCGCTGGCAGGACTCCTGGGCAAAGGCCTGAGTCGCATGGCGCACCGGGTGTGGACGTACGGCGTGGTGGGCGGCGCGGGGTCGCTGCTGCTGCTGCTGGTGCTGCCGCTGCTGGTGCTGCTGGCGTGCGCGGGCTGCGCGGCGGCCGCGCTGCTGGCGCCGCTGTGGGCGCCGCCGCTGGCGCTCGCCACGCACCTCACCAACGCGCTCATCTATGACATTGATTGCCCGGACCCTGATCATCTTAACAGGTCAGTGCGACCAAAAAAGTAATCTCATTACATATTTGCTATTTTAGCTACGAATAATAAAAGTTTTCAACTCCCATAAGCCATCCACAACCCTTTTAAGAAAATTAATTACTATAACCTTTACAATATAAAAAGACAAATTTAGAGTTTTGGATGGTTTCTAAGTTCTAAACTGAACAAATAAGATTATTTAAGTAATTAAAATCATTCTCTCCCGCCAGGGTTTAATTTTCGAAAAAATTGATCGGAAGATTACTTACGCGCAGTTTTGCTTATATCGGAACACGTAGTAAAATTCTTCCCTTAAACTTGAATACCCCTTTTCACCAACCTGGGGGGTGATTTTCGAAAAACAATTGTTAGGTAATTAATTTGGCTCTAATTTCTATTCACTGAGCTTTAATCACCCATCATCAATATTATACTTGCGCGTCATGATTTCTCATTTGTATGAGACACTTTGACCTCATCAAAATCACCTATGTTTTAAAAAACTAATAATTTCAATCATTTTTGTTTACGTGTGTTCATATTCATTCCAAGTTTCAAGTTTATAAACCCAAGGAATTCGATCTTGTGGACCAAGGGATTTCACCCCTTTTTACCCCTTAGGGTTGGATTTTCGCAAAATCTCTTCTTCCTACATAATAAACTACCTAAAGGCGAAATTACACGGTTCACTTTTGTCTTTCAATTTGGATGAAGCAACCAAATTGATCCATGTAAACTTATAAGTGAATCATTCAATGTTGTCGTTCAATGGCGTTGAAAGAATTGAACAAGCTCAATATTTTCACTTTTAGCGTTCAATCTTCAACGGATGAATGAGAAATGAATGTGTAAACACAAGAATTGAACGATTCACTTCAAATTATTGATTTGTGGTAGGTAAATAAGATGAAATTACAATGTTAGGATCACTATGTTGAGACTACCAGGCATACAAATTTTAAGCTATATACAGGGTGAATTTTTCAACTGGGCGTGGATGGCTATTTCCGAAACTATGAGGAATATCAAAAAACGTTGAAAGGAGTCTCGAGGCCGATTTTGACGAAAACTAAAACTGCATCATTGGATTTTAGAAAAATCAATCATCCTAGCCAGGAATCGAACCCGCTGATTATGAAAAAAAAAATCACACCCTGTATTATTACACCATTTGATAGTGTTGCTGGTAAGGATAAAATTCTGTGAAGTAATAATAAACGGCAAACTTAAGGAAAAGGTATAATGAAAAAAAAACTGATCAATCTTCAAAGCAATGACTTAATTCGAAACATAATATTAAGTTAACCGTTGCTATTTTTTATTCAACTCAATAATTTATTACTGCTGAATGCAGTGGGATTATTGAGACGTCAAATCCAGTTTAACGTTGAAAACAATGAAATTTTATAATTTTGAATGAATATGGCTCAGTAGGAGTAAAGTGACACAGAAAAACGCAATTTTATAAAAAATAACTCGTCCCTTAAGTTTGTCATATATGGTTACTTCCCAGAATTTGATCCGTGTTAGCAACACTATCAAATGGCGTAATAATACAGGGTGTGATTTTTTTTCAAAAATCAGCGGGTTCGATTCCTGGCCAGGATTATCGATTATTCGAAAATCTAATAATGCAGTTTTAGTTTTCGTCAAAATCGGCCTCGAGACTCCTTTCAACGTTTTTCGATATTCCTCATAGTTTCGGAGATAGCCATCCACGCCCAGTTGAAAAATTCACCCTGTATATTTGAATAAATTATCATTTTATACAGATTAAATGAATGTCATAGGAAATCAAACAAATACAGAAAACTTTTACAGTCAGTCGAGCGCGCGGCGTTTCCATAGCTTCTTTTTCGATAATCTTTTATTAAATTATCACATATTATTATTGCTCCTAACTCCTAAACGTACGACCTCATTCGACGACATCTTTCGAAGAATATGTGTTGAACGGTTCATTTTCCAGATACCGTGTAAACAGCACCCCTTTTATTTCTGCTCCATTCAACCAAAGTGATTCAATTTGATTGAACCGTGTATTACCTTAAATCATCGATTTATCAATGTTTCATTCGTGTACGCCGTTTTGAAAAGGAATCAAAATGGCGGATGGCACCTGGCCACCACACGGCCCATACAAAAAAGTTCAAACCCCTTTATTCACCAAAGAAGTAGAGAAGTGCCATAAGCATAGAACGCCTTAAGGTCTCAGCACACATATGGGATCGGAAAGGGATCGTAACCGTAACGCCTTTCGCCTCGCTGTCAACCAGGCGTCAACCTACCGTATGCACGTAACGAAAGCGTATCAGCAGCGCCTGTACGTCAACTCGGCTACGGCTAGGCGACACCGCGCTTACGCCTCGCCGCCCCCTGGCTGACCTGGTTAGTCAAGTCCCGGGAGGGGAAAGGGGAAAGGGTGGACGAAGAGATGTGAGCTCGGGTACGGAGAGACGTAAGCGCGGGGACGGAGAAACGTAAGCGCGGGGACGATGAGCCGTAAGCGCGGGAATTCAAGATCGGAGCCTGTTCCGAGGCGAGGCGATTACGTTATTATTCCGATTAGTGTGCGTTGCAGTAGGGAGTTTAATACAAACCATTCTGAACGGCTCGAGGCGATACGGTGACGATCCCTTTCCGATCCCATATGTGTGCTGAGACCCTTATGTCCCTAGCGTTACAAATGGTTCATAGGTCAATTCTGGGAAGTATCGATCGTGCTTGTCAAGTTATGGTTGTGAAACGAGGAGTGATGAAAAAGTGTGTTGTGCACAGATGGTTTGTGTTGGTGGAGGTGGTGGTGTGGCGCGTGGGAGTGCTGGGCGTGCTGCAGGTGTGCGGCGCGCTGCTGGCCGCGCTGCTGCTGTGTCCGCTGGCGGCCGCGCTGCTGCTCATAGGTAACTGACACTGCAGCCGCCAGGTTGGTGTTGGTGGAGGTGGTGGTGTGCTGGGCGTGCTGCAGGTGTGCGGCGCGCTGCTGGCCGCGCTGCTGCTGTGTCCGCTGGCGGCCGCGCTGCTGCTCATAGGTAACTGACACTGCAGCCGCCAGGTTGGTGTTGGTGGAGGTGGTGGTGTGCTGGGCGTGCTGCAGGTGTGCGGCGCGCTGCTGGCCGCGCTGCTGCTGTGTCCGCTGGCGGCCGCGCTGCTGCTCATAGGTAACTGACACTGCAGCCGCCAGGTTGGTGTTGGTGGAGGTGGTGGTGTGCTGGGCGTGCTGCAGGTGTGCGGCGCGCTGCTGGCCGCGCTGCTGCTGTGTCCGCTGGCGGCCGCGCTGCTGCTCATAGGTAACTGACACTGCAGCCGCCAGGTTGGTGTTGGTGGAGGTGGTGGTGTGCTGGGCGTGCTGCAGGTGTGCGGCGCGCTGCTGGCCGCGCTGCTGCTGTGTCCGCTGGCGGCCGCGCTGCTGCTCATAGGTAACTGACACTGCAGCCGCCAGGTTGGTGTTGGTGGAGGTGGTGGTGTGCTGGGCGTGCTGCAGGTGTGCGGCGCGCTGCTGGCCGCGCTGCTGCTGTGTCCGCTGGCGGCCGCGCTGCTGCTCATAGGTAACTGACACTGCAGCCGCCAGGTTGGTGTTGGTGGAGGTGGTGGTGTGCTGGGCGTGCTGCAGGTGTGCGGCGCGCTGCTGGCCGCGCTGCTGCTGTGTCCGCTGGCGGCCGCGCTGCTGCTCATAGGTAACTGACACTGCAGCCGCCAGGTTGGTGTTGGTGGAGGTGGTGGTGTGCTGGGCGTGCTGCAGGTGTGCGGCGCGCTGCTGGCCGCGCTGCTGCTGTGTCCGCTGGCGGCCGCGCTGCTGCTCATAGGTAACTGACACTGCAGCCGCCAGGTTGGTGTTGGTGGAGGTGGTGGTGTGCTGGGCGTGCTGCAGGTGTGCGGCGCGCTGCTGGCCGCGCTGCTGCTGTGTCCGCTGGCGGCCGCGCTGCTGCTCATAGGTAACTGACACTGCAGCCGCCAGGTTGGTGTTGGTGGAGGTGGTGGTGTGCTGGGCGTGCTGCAGGTGTGCGGCGCGCTGCTGGCCGCGCTGCTGCTGTGTCCGCTGGCGGCCGCGCTGCTGCTCATAGGTAACTGACACTGCAGCCGCCAGGTTGGTGTTGGTGGAGGTGGTGGTGTGCTGGGCGTGCTGCAGGTGTGCGGCGCGCTGCTGGCCGCGCTGCTGCTGTGTCCGCTGGCGGCCGCGCTGCTGCTCATAGGTAACTGACACTGCAGCCGCCAGGTTGGTGTTGGTGGAGGTGGTGGTGTGCTGGGCGTGCTGCAGGTGTGCGGCGCGCTGCTGGCCGCGCTGCTGCTGTGTCCGCTGGCGGCCGCGCTGCTGCTCATAGGTAACTGACACTGCAGCCGCCAGGTTGGTGTTGGTGGAGGTGGTGGTGTGCTGGGCGTGCTGCAGGTGTGCGGCGCGCTGCTGGCCGCGCTGCTGCTGTGTCCGCTGGCGGCCGCGCTGCTGCTCATAGGTAACTGACACTGCAGCCGCCAGGTTGGTGTTGGTGGAGGTGGTGGTGTGCTGGGCGTGCTGCAGGTGTGCGGCGCGCTGTCACTCAAAACGCACACTAAGTCCTTCCAATTTCGTTTTCCATTAGCAATTATGTTTTGTCCTGTGCAGGCGGTGTGTCCTGGTGGGCCCTCCGCGGAGCGTGGGAGGCGGCAGCGTGGCGCGGCGTGCTGGCGCGCGGGGCCCGCGTGCCGGCGCACGACTCCGCCTTCTGCCGCCGCGTGCGCGGGCCCGGCCTGCACTCCACCACCTACTACCAGATCACGTGAGTACTGTACAGCCGCACCACTCGGCCTTCAATACACGTTCCTTAATGCTCGTGCCTGTACTCTTGCGGTCGTGTGCAGGAGCGGGCAGGCACTGGCGGCGGTGATGGCGCGCGCGGAGCTGGAGGCGCTGGGCGCGTGGCTGAGCGAGCGCGAGCGCAGCGTGGAGCGCCCGCTCAGGGACTACGAGCACTTTGTGCAGGCCTGCTTCGGGCCCTTCTCCGTGCAGATCGCTAAGGTAAGTTTCCCAATTCATGTTTAGTGATTCTTAAGTCTATCAATTTATCTTAATCTGGCGAGAGTAAAGAAAACGTGAGATGAAATAAACAGGTAATTTTGTGAAAAATGTTGAAACTAATGTAACGTGGACGTGTGTGCAGACGGGCGCGTACAAGCAGTTGGAGAAGGAATGCAATTCGCTGACGGCATCCCTGCGGGAGAAGGCAGGCGCGCGCCGGAGAGAGCTCGCGCTCGGGCTCAGCGACGCGGCGCGGGCGAGGGTCAGACTCACCTCGCAGGATCTGAGGGTCGGTCACAACATGTTCTTATTGTTATTTTAAAACCTCAAAGGGGTATGTTGTTACTATTTGATAGATTTTTAACCCTAAATATCAAGAGGATAAGGTTCATATTCGATTGCCCCTCACGAAGGTGAGTTTTCTTTAACAATTAGTTTCCGTCCCGCAGCGTGCAGTGCAGGCGTGTGCGCAGGAGCTGGCCCGCGCGTGCGGCGCGGCGGCGCGCGCGGACGACTGGTGGGCGGCGCGCGGCCTGGACGTGGCCGACTGGCACGCGCTCGCCGCCAACACGCTGGTGGAGGTGTTCGACTGCGACGTGCTGGTGGCGCTGGAGCCGCACGAGGCGCGCCTGCCGCTGGAGCGCGGCGAGGGAGAGAGAGCCTGGGCCGAGCGGGCCGGCCGCGACCCCGCGCCGCCCGACGTGCTGGCCGAGCGGGACGACTGGGGCGCCGCCACGCGTACGTACCACACCTTACTGTAGAGAGAGCCTGGGCCGAGCGGGCCGGCCGCGACCCCGCGCCGCCCGACGTGCTGGCCGAGCGGGACGACTGGGGCGCCGCCACGCGTACGTACCACACCTTACTGTAGAGAGAGCCTGGGCCGAGCGGGCCGGCCGCGACCCCGCGCCGCCCGACGTGCTGGCCGAGCGGGACGACTGGGGCGCCGCCACGCGTACGTACCACACCTTACTGTAGAGAGAGCCTGGGCCGAGCGGGCCGGCCGCGACCCCGCGCCGCCCGACGTGCTGGCCGAGCGGGACGACTGGGGCGCCGCCACGCGTACGTACCACACCTTACTGTAGAGAGAGCCTGGGCCGAGCGGGCCGGCCGCGACCCCGCGCCGCCCGACGTGCTGGCCGAGCGGGACGACTGGGGCGCCGCCACGCGTACGTACCACACCTTACTGTAGAGAGAGCCTGGGCCGAGCGGGCCGGCCGCGACCCCGCGCCGCCCGACGTGCTGGCCGAGCGGGACGACTGGGGCGCCGCCACGCGTACGTACCACACCTTACTGTAGAGAGAGCCTGGGCCGAGCGGGCCGGCCGCGACCCCGCGCCGCCCGACGTGCTGGCCGAGCGGGACGACCACTTTCTCGTTTGATGGTAAACGGTGAAGTTTGTTTGTCCAGAAGACCTATTCACCACGCCTCACAAAAAGAACACTTAAACACTTTTCTAAAAAGATTTGATGTCTAAAGAGATTTGTGTTGTTACAGCGTCCGGCGTGTGGTGCGAGTGGGGCGGCGCCGCGCTGCCGCGCGTGTCCCCGCCGCAGCTGGAGGCGGCCGCCTTCAGTCCGCGCGCGCCGCCGCACCCGCCCGTGCCGCACCCCGCCGCCGTCGCGCTCGTGCTGCACAACAGGTACACACACTATGACTGCACCACCACAGAAAGAGACAAGTCGTCTACCGCCATCTCGTTTCCGCACTGGAACTACTCTGGCTTTAAGATGTTGTACACTCGACAAAATGGAATCATGACCCATTTTGACAATAAATCGTCTGAATCCGTCAAATTGACAAAGATCAAAGTCGTTACCATCGATATGTATAATTACGCGAATGTGAACCTAATTGTGTTTGAAAGTCTGTAGGAAAATAAGCTTATGGTGGGTCATAATTCCACTTTTTCGAGTGTACTACGCCTCGTTTGGGGTCTTTTCAATAAGTGGACTGTGTTTTGGATGATGATGGTTTAATGAAGGATGACAAGATAAACTACAATACATTGGTATGTTATAAAATGGCGGAATACCCCGCTCGCTGGTGATGTTGACGAGTCACTGAGATAGAAGGTTCGGCAGCCGGGCGGCGTGGCGGAAAATGGCGCAGCGTTCCCGTCCCGCGCCTCTCCTCCCCGCGCTATAGGTGTGTCCCCGCGTGAACACCCCCTAGGGGGGGTATTACAACGTCCTTAAATCAAGCTTATTACAGCGAGTGAAAGTGACAGAGCTATACAAGTCGTCTAGCGCCATCTCGTTCACTCACTGGAACTACCCTGGTTTTAAGACCTTGTAATACCCTGGTCATAATTACTTTGTCTCCTAAACACTTTTTTGTCTGTGTTGATTTACTGTCGAATCTCCATTGAACTGATCCATTCTCAATGTCTGTGGTTAGACTGCGACTTTCAAATTAGTTTCTTCTCAGTAGATAATTTGAAACCCTTTTTTTTTTTTACGTGGCAAAATCATCAAATGAGTCCAACCCCGGGCAGGGCGGGAGGGACTGTCAGACTTGTACTGACTAAAATCCAAGGTGTCCTTCGGTAGCCCTTTGTGTGCCGGGGTCGCGGTATACGTATGTCCCGCAACCCCGGCAGGACTGTGGCCCTCTGTAGGGGGGCCCCGTCACTATGCTGACGCTCCTTGAGGCGCGCGTGGGACACAACGCGCCGTCGACCCGGGCATGGTCCTTGGTCGGGCAGCGAGTTGCCCTTTACTCGCCGCCCGCATGTCCGCGCCTACGGTGGCCGGAGATCGTCCCGCGACATCCGTCGCCGTGGGCGTCTACCACTGCGTCTCGGGCGGAGGGAGGACGGTATCCTCTCCCTCAAGCGGCCCGCCTCCTCCTTCGCGAGCATGACTGCTTCGCAGAAGGAGGCGACCGCCTCCCACTCCGTCTCGCCCCGCAGCATGGCCGCAACCAATGCCGGGCGCGAGAGGTCTCCGCCTATCGCCGCGGTGAGGACACGGCGGTGCTCCGCCCAAGCTGGGCATTCCTGCACCGTATGCTCCACCGTGTCCTCCGGGCGATCCTCGCAGTGGTGACACCCGGGCGTTTCCTCCTTTTTTATCATGCACAGGTACCTCCCGAAGCTGCCATGTCCGGTGAGGACCTGTGTCATGCGGTAGGTGAGGACGCCGTGGGACCTATCCAGCCACTCCTCAAAGAGGGGTCTTACAGCCGCGACTGCGGCTAGCCCGTACCTCGGTTGCGATAGTCGTTCTCTCCAGACTGCCCTGAGATCGCGCCGGAGCTCTTCCCGCCTCGTCTCGACTTCTCGAGGCATTAGGGATACGCCCCGACTCCGCGCCTCCACGCGCCACTCATAGACGCGCAGGAGGGCAGTCGCCTCCAGATCCCAGGGCAGTGATCCGGCAAGAAGGTTGGCCGATTCGCCGGCGATCGTGCGGTATCCTCGGATCATTCGGATTGCCATGACCCTCTGGCATGCGACCAGCTTTGCCGGCCGCGTCCGAATGCTCAGGGCCCACACGGGGGCCCCGTAGAGGGCCATGGACCGCACGACGCCGGCGTGCAACCTCCGGCAGGGGGCGTTTGGCCCGCCGATATTGGGCAGGAGCCGCCCGAGGGCGGCTGATGCCCGGTTCAGCCTTGGGGCCAAACGCGAGAAATGCTCCCCGAAGTTCCATCGGCTGTCGAGGACGAGTCCCAGGTACTTCATCGTACCGCCGACGCCGATGCGAACCCCTCCCACCGTTATGTGGGACTCTGTCAGTGGCGCATTCAGATGGCCATGAAAACACATGGCCTCTGTCTTGTGCAGCGCCACTTCGAGTCCCAACTGCCGGAGAATTTGAAACCCTTACCGGTCGTTGTTGGGAATGATACTCTCGAAGTTGTAGACCATTATACTTACCTTGGACAGATTGTTCAGTTAGGTAGGTCCAACTTCGAGAAAGAGGTCGCCCAAAGAATCCAACTCGGATGGGCAGCGTTCGGGAAGTTACGTGATATCTTCTCATCGAGAATCCCACAGTATCTCAAGACGAGGATGTTTGACCAGTGTGTGTTGCCAGTGATGACATATGGCTCTGAAACGTGGTCTTTGACTGCTGGCCTCTTAGAGAAACTTAGAGTCACTCAACGAGCAATGGAAAGAGCTATGCTTGGAGTTTCTTTGCGGGATAAAATCCGGAACATGGATATTCGGCGAAGAACCATAGCTCATAAAATTTGCAAGTTGAAGTGGCAATGGGCAGGCCACATCGCTCGTAGAACTGACAACCGATGGGGAAGAAAAGTTCTCGAGTGGCGACCACGGACCGGAAAACGCAGCGTAGGCAGGCCTCCCACTAGGTGGACCGACGACATCGTGAGGGTCGCGGGCAGCCGATGGATGCAAGTGGCGAATTGTCGTTCGGCGTGGCGGTCTAAGGGGGAGGCCTATGTTCAGCAGTGGACGTCTTCCGGCTGATGATGATGAGATAATTTGAAAAAGTCTTGCGTCGAAATGAAACCTAATCGTTTTTGAGCGACGCAATGTAGTTTAGAATCGTGATAATTACTTGAAAAAACTGACTAAAAATCTACCTTGAACCTTCAAATGTGCTGAGGGAGAATTTCTGTCAAATTAAAATCCAGGATGTTAGATGTAAAAATTCAGTGTTATGAATATATTTTTCGGTGTTTAGAAGATTACCGTATCGAAACGAGGTAACGACCTTTGTATCTTGCAGGGAGTCAGACAACCCGGTGCCTCTAGACTCGGAGCTGTGCGCGGAAATACTGAGGAGTCTAGAGGACGCGCCCGACTGTGACGACAAGCGAGGTAAGTCATGAGTGTGAGGCGGACTGCGTACGCGCATGAATGAATGGAACCCCCATAATGTTTATATTTATGATTTGTTGACTTTTTTTACTTTTGACTTTATTTGATTTTACTTTTATTACGAATTATAAGAAACAGCCCGCTGACAGGCAGACGGACAGTGGATATACAGGTTGAATTTTTCAACTAGGCGTGGATGGCTATTCCCGTAACTATGAGGAATATCAAAAAACGTTGAAAGGAGTCTCGAGGCCGATTTTGACGAAAACTAAAACTGCATCATGGGATTTTAGACCAATACTCTTGGCCAGGAATCGAACCCGCTGATTTTGGAAAAAAAAATCACGCCTTGTATTATTAAACTATTCGATAGTGTTGCTGGTAAGGATAAAATTCTGGGAAGTAATCATATACGGCAAATGTTTTTTTTTTCCAAAATCAGCGGGTTCTGTTCCTGGCCAAGAGTATTATATATCGATTTTCGGTATGAGTATCGATTTGCCCTTTCAATGTTTTTTGATATTTTTATTTTAATATTTTTGGAAAACTTACAGCTAGACAGACACAGTAGTATAGACAATTACAACAATATGGCCAATTATTATAAAATGGGATATAATTTCAGAAATAGCCATCCACGCCCAGTTGATAAATTCACCCTGTATATAAATAGAGTCCTGTTGAATACCCTAAAAATTATAACACAAACACATAATTAGTTCAATTCAATAAACAGTTATGCGTAACAATAACTTGTAAACGGCCGTCAAGTATTAAGGTCAATCAAGTCAACATTTTTTCCATAGAAACTTCATTGGGGTTTTACTCCACTATTTGACAAGGTACATCCAAAATTAAACATGGTATCGTTTTGTCTCATCATTAATTTTGTCTGTACGGAAGCAGAACTGTAAAATATGAAGCTATTAAAAAGTTACGAGCTCCTAAAGATTCGTTTTTTTGCTAATTTTAACACAACTTTAGGTGTAAATTAGAAGCTAAAGAAGCTTATTTGAAATGAATTGGTGCAGTGGTTATTTCATAAAATCCCAACTTCCAAAGGCTTTTTCGTATTTTTTTACGCGCGCCTTTTACTCTGAATGATCGTGCATCTCACTGAATAAGTTTTCCCCTGTTTTCTCCACGGGGGGATGACGCTCGCGCACACATGAACAATATGGCTCGATTTCCGGTGAAATATCATGGTTTTTGACCATGTCTGCCAGTGAGTTCGAGCTCGCGACTAGCGCCGCCTTAATAAAGAAAAGTGTAAACTAGCGAAGAGAGTAAAAAATATAATAATAGGTACTGGTAGCCTAGTTACAATGAGGGAAAGAAACAGAGCTATACAGCGTGTCCGGGCACGAGTTAGCGATATTTGAAGAGGATATTCTAGGCCCATTATCATCGACAAAAATGCTTTTAAAAAAATTCTTACTCCAAAACTTCGCGAATGGCAGCCATTTCAAATTTTTGATTTGTCGAACTGGGGTGTGTACAATAAAATGCAAATATCTTTGAATCCAAGAGACCTAGATTCATGCAAATGAGTTTACTGTAAAGTTAAATGTTGAGGCTTATCAAAAACTTACGAAAGTTTTCTAAATAATATGTAAAAATAGCCAAAAAACATGGGCAACAATGAAATTGTACACAAAAATTACTGAATAATTTCACATTTTTAACTCTAGCTCGATGAGTACCCCTGAACTTTGCTAGGGTTTTTGCATTAATTTAAAAGTGTTTGAGTTAGGCTATAAAAGGATATCAAAATTATCACTCTACGTTAAGTATCTTAAGAGTTATTCTCAATTGAACATCATCCTTCCGTCTCGCCCCGCAGCAATAAATCCAAGAAACTGTACTATTTCAGTTTAAGGATGGTTACTTGGGGATCATTTACGCGGTGGTCAATAATGCCAGCTCAGAAATATTCGTTGGAACGATTTAGCTCACCCAAAGAATGTGACACCTTTAATATTGGGGTACATGCGCTAAGGAAGGGTGATGTTCAAGAGAGAATAACTTCTAAGATACTTAATGTAGAGTGATAATTTTGACATCATTTTATAGCCTGATTCAAATACTTTTAATTTAATGTAAAAACCCTAGCAATATTCAGGGCTACTTATCGAGCTAGAGTTAAAAATGTGAATTTATTCAGTAATTTTTGTGTACAATTTCGTGTTTGCCCATGTTTTTTGGTTATTTTTACATATTATTTAAAAAACTTTCGCAAGGTTTTGATAAGCCTCAACGTTTAACTTTGCAATAAAGTCATTTGCATGAATGTAGGTCACTTGGATTCAAAGATATTTGCATTTTATTGTACACACAGGTCAAAAAATTAAAATGGCTGCCATTCGCGAAGTTTTGGAGTTAGAATTTTTTTTAAGCATTTTTGTCGATGAAAATGAGCCTAGAATTTCCCCTTCAAATATCGCTAACTCGTGCCCGGACACACTGTATAATTCGTCTAGCGCGCGTCATCTCGTTCTCTCACTGGAACTACTCTACTTTTAACAGGTAGGCTAACTGCGCTTGTCGAAACCTTTCGGATGTTTATGGCGCTGATCGGTACTGGTTTACTAGCTTATTTCAGTTTGGGTCAGCGCTGGTAGATCTGCTATGCTTTCTTTTTATATACGAACTTACAATTTCTTTTCCTACTCCTCCATTCTTTTCTGATTAATTTCGTTGCATGATCCAAAATAGGAAAGTTCATTCTCCGGGACACGTCGAGCTTCAATGTCTCGGCGCTTTTCCGGCGGTGCAGTGTTTGGGAATAGTGTGGTGGGTTTGTCCCGAAAAAAAAATACACACTTACCTATTTGCTGTGTGGTCCTCAGACGATGTGGAGCGGTACCGCGGCGGCGGCAGCTCGGGCGGGTCGAGCTCGGCCAGCGAGGGCTCCCCGGACGACGACGACGCGCCCGCGCTGCCCGCGCCCTCCCCGCCTGAAGAATCACTCTGCAGGTACACTATACATGGAGAATTTCAGCTCTACAGAGAACCGCCAAATGTGTCAAATTAAACTTGCAATATTTGATAACAAACACATAGCGGGGCTGGGAGATTATTATTTTATGCCTTGTTTTGGTTATCGAAGCAAGCAGCAAAACTTTCCCTTACAACTTGATTGCACTTTTTCACCAACTTGGGGGGTGATTTTCGAAGAATCCGTAAACCGTTTTGTTACACAAGCGTGATTTCATGTCGTATTCATTAGAGTGGGTGTATTACAGGGCGGGAACTGGCGGTGCAACAGGCGCGGCGTGTCGCTGGACACTGACGGGACGCGGCGTGCGCCTGCGCGCCGACCTGGCGTCACCCGAGGACGTCACGCTGGACCCGCCGCGCGCGCACGGCACCTCCGTCTGAACACTACTCCCACCTCACTACCACCTGGTACCGCTGGACACTGACGGGACGCGGCGTGCGCCTGCGCGCCGACCTGGCGTCACCCGAGGACGTCACGCTGGACCCGCCGCGCGCGCACGGCACCTCCGTCTGAACACTACTCCCACCTCACTACCACCTGGTACCGCTGGAATACCTTATTGTCAATATTACATGTAAGCTATGGCGCACACTCATAAGAAACAAATCAAACTTTCAAGCAGCTATGGAAGCGACGCCACTATTGACGTCAACCACTTCACCTGGCAACTACTTAATAGACACTCCTTTCTCATTTAATTTACCTCTGTAGCGACATCTATGACTCAAGAATTCATCACTGTCAAAAATCACAGGTAACTTGCAGTGCGGTTGCTGTCGCTGGCAGGTGTGTCGACACCACAGTTATCTTTATTGTAGTTGAAATTAGGTCGGTGTTGAATTGCTGCTATCAAAGGTAAAATTGCTTTGAAAGGAAATAATTGACGTTTCACGACCCTATATCCCACGAGTCGTGTTAATGAAGTGAATCATGTTAAAAAAAATGTGTATTCACATAATTATAATCATCAGAACCAAGTCTATATTCTAAACTGCTTGAGATTATCATTAAGTTAAGCTATTATTTTATTTAGGTATAAACGCGGTTGTTTGTAAAAAAAATGTGAACTCAACTTTACTTTTAAGGACAATTTCCTTAAAAGTAAAGTTGAGTTCACATTTTTGTGAACTTCGAACATAATCACGCGGTCGATCAACGAGTGAACTTGCCTATAAAAGATATTTTATAGTAATACCGTATTATTTATTAAATATGATTCTATAATCAAGGGATAAATGCAGATACTGCAATTTCTACTTATATTTTCATACGCGACATGTAGAAGTAAGATGTAGTATAATTAGCTTCATACTGAATTTCTCTGGCCAAACCAGTTGAGCTGACACCGGCTGTCATTTGTAGGTGTTTGACAGTCGTTACAGTGGTTCAGTACAAGCGGTATTTTTTACTCAGTAACTGGGTTGTGGTCAGACAGGAAAAACACGTGAGTGCAGAAACGACCTTAAGGTCTCTGCACACGGCCGGACTGGCATGGCGGGGCGGCGACGCTGTGCTGGCGCGGCGGCATCGGTCACACTGCTGGCGTGATCACGTCCCGTCCCGCCGCGCCTATTCTATTCATTCATCAAAAAGATGTTGAGCCGCACCCGTCCACGCCGCTTCTGACTTATATTCCCGCTCGGCGCGGCAGCGGCGTAGCGCGACGGTTACCGTCGCGTCGAGCGGGACGGCTCTGTTTGGCGTCATCCGAAATATCTAGTACATTACAACTGCTCAGTGTCGCGTCGCCGTCCCGTCCCGCCGCGCCGCGCCCCGCCCGCTATGTACAGAGACCTTTAAAGATTTATTAATGGTTGACCGTGACTCACGCGAGCAGTGTCCGCGTCTGCTGAATATGTAGCGGCCACCTATGCTATTCTCTATAACAAATCTCATCGCTGGACTCTAAGATGTGCTCTTCGACGAGGCGGCCTTGAGATCTTCCGATCGCGCAGTGCGAGCGGTGAGCAATAATGTCGCTGTCAGTAGCTTAGTAAATAGCAGACTTAACTCCCAGCGTGTCGTGGGCGCTGCGGCCGTGCTGTCACACGGCTGTGCTTATAGAGAATAGCACTGCTGGACACGGACGACGCAAGCTTTGACTGACTTCGTATGCAATGTTTGTGAAGTGGCAAGTTAACCTAACAGACACGGCTGAAGTCGGGCTGACAACAAGCTCTAGAGGGTCTAGCATAATACATGCCCCATGAGGGATTAGTTGCTTAGCATAGACTTTACTTCCTGTTGATATTGAATAATAAACTTTAAATTTATTAGCTTTAAAGTTCAAATAACTTGCCAACGCCAAATATGTTTGATTTCAATGTTTGTCAAGCTCCTTAAATCATGTACGTATGCCTTACGTTGATCTGACTTTTATAACATGAGAATAAGTTTTTAAGTATGTATTTGTAAAATAATCGATTTATTACCTAGACTATCAGTTCGTAGTACCATACCGTGCGCCTTGCTTGTATCTACTGTAAATAAAATTAATAATTGTATATAATTGCCTCATATAAATATTTATCGTAATAATTATTAATATTGTTTATCTTCATATTATTACAAAAACAAAACATGTTTTGACGATGTTAAAAACATCTACGGATCTGATGTAGAATCTTAAAAATAAAGTAAATTGCATGTCCGATGAAAACATTAGTTTTGACTGATAATTATTGTGTTGAAAGTCACAATGTGAATGTATGGCAGCTGTAATTTGTACTGTTTAAAACGTAGTAAAATATTATGTAATAAGACTTGAGATTGTTCGTTGATCAGAATATTATATCTGTATGGAACCTTCAATAATTGGTTCGTCTATTTTTTATTTCTTAAATTTTATCAATGTAACGCTACTTCGACTGATGACCGAGCCGCGATTGTAAGGTAGGTATGGCGGAACTTAGACGTCAATTATGTGAAATAAGAATGTACAGACTGAGCCAGAATAAGATCACTTTCACTTTAAACTAAATACATTATGATTATACTAAGCTCGTTTTAGTTTTATCAGCATTAGATATTGATTATCACCAGCGAATGGTCGCAACTATAGTTTAAAATTACTGAAATGCTTTAGTTAATTTGCAGTATGTGAAAGTGGTCTTATTGCATTTTATATAGCAAACGATGAAGAACGCACAAAATTACGTCTATGTGGAAAATGATATTTGTAGCGATTGATAAGTAAAGTCAGGAGTTTTAAACAGTTTTCATATATACTAAATGCGTGCTATATGCTGTATATATGTACTTTTGGCTGTATACTACATGCACTTAAAGAATTCAGTACGCAGAGACATTGGAAAACCGTTTAGAACTTGCTGTCTGCACGCTTATCTCATTTGCCGACTGTACATGTTTGGCTCAGTTTTGTTTGATGATTGTTAATGTTGTAGAGAGATGATTACTGCCAGCTAGGTGTTACTGAAGGTTTGACTGTAATTATGTAAGGCGATAACTATGAATTCTGAAGAAGAAAAATTAAGAATTTTCTTTACTATTTTTTTTTCTAAATAAACGAAAATTGTATTTACATTTTATAACAAACATTGAACTAGCTATTTAAGATCAAAATGTACTATCATAAGAACCAACAATAAAAAAAAATGATTAAATCTTGCCGCAAAAATAACAGATTATAATTTTTAAGTTGTTCAACAAATGTAAAGAGAAAACGTACTGTACCTCGTGTTAGTAAGCAAACATAGTATTTAGAGATTTGCATTTGTTTACGACCATGACTGTAAGCTTTATTTAGGATAGGTTGTAATTAGATATAGATGTATTGTACACACGCAATGTTGAGCTTGTGACGATGTACTGGGTCCCACCCCGCAGAGTACTGACGCATGCTGGTTAAGAAAAGGTGTTTTTTTTGAGTTTAAGTTTTGACGACGAAATATATTAAAAACTGTTGTCGCACACAAATAGTTATATAATACCTCACTCCTATAAATGGAAAAGAGTTGCATAATGAACTTCTGAAAAGCAGATTTTATATCGCGATTTTTTATTTTGTCACATTGTAAAAGAGTTGTCCGTTATGATGAATGCCATCGTAAATCATAAAACTTCTTAAATTTAATAGTGTGTATCAAAACTGCTATTTCTTTGCTATAACAGTTAATTTAAGCCCATGCTTAAAGCACCTTCTCTTAACATATTTAAAAAAGTAAATTGATATGACTTGACACCTTTTAATTGAAATAAGTTTTATACTAGCAAACTAGAATTAGATTGCCAAAGTGTAAATGGCTTATACAATCATTCAAATTTGCCTTTTTAGGAGTTAAGTATGATGTTCAAAATGAAAAAAAAGACAGTGGAAGGACACGTAATGTATGCAATATCATTATTAAATAAACTGACAACACCTTGTCCACCCGATCATAGCCACGACGTTGCGAGGAATGTTTCTAATTTCAAATCTAATTTATGTAGTGAACTACTGTATTAGTTTAAAAAAGTGAAAATACGTATCCATTATTTAGAGTATCATAATGACTGACTAAATAAATATGCAATTAACTGATGCAGTGTGCAACATGCCTAGTGGGGTAGCTTGATGTGCTGTCTGTACACAGTTATCCTACCCGTCCAACCTATCCAAAACAATAGGCTATTTCACTAATTTTGGGAAACCTTTTAAAATTATTATTTACTAGCTGACCCGACAGACGTTCGATGAATATTGAATTTGAATTGTGACTTCAAAGTTGCAACCAATGGGGATGGCAACTGGGGAACTAATGGCGCTAGTATAGTTTGTTCCAAGCATCGTCATTGGTTCAAATCAGTTCAAATGTTAAAGGTACTTAAAAATAGTACTACGTCATTGGTCGGATTAGGACTAAGCTATGGTGGCGCCATCTACAATATCTTTGCGTTGCCAACCCCATTACGAGTTTTCGTCACAGATAAAACATAAAAAATACTATGTTTTTCTTCGTTTATTTCATAATCATATCAGCCGTAATAAGACGTCCACTGCTGAACATAGGCCTTTAGACTTCCAGTAGGACCGGTTGTAAGCGTTAGTCGTTTATTTAGCAGAATAAAAACAAAGTGAAATATATCATTTTACTAAATAATAATGTTGTTAAATAAGCTTTTGGTCGAGCGGGAAAAAAATCGTTGCATTTTTTGGCACATACGCGTACGGAAAACTGAGAGGCGCCCTCTGTGGGATCGACCGTTGCTGAACAGAATAAAAGCAATGATCGATCGTTTGGTGTTTGTGGCTATCATTGAATGTTTTCACAAACTTTACCAAAGAACTCTTAATTAATAGGTATATTGGTGTTGTCAGTTGAGCTAGTAACATCGCTTCATGCCTGAGTGATAATAATTATGATTGAGGTAGTCTAACATACATTACAAGTAGACACGCTCTCTCTTAGATTCTAAACTTAATAATAGATTATATAATTATTTAACTGGCGAAGAAATTATTTTAATATATTTATCAGGCCTATTATACAACCTGTTGAGATATAGTTTTATTTGCTACATTGTTAATATTGGCTCCGATTCTCTTGTTCATGTACAAGATATATATAGATATAGACTAAAATTATAAAGTCTGTATCGACTGCTTCAACCTGCAACTACATAGCAAACTTGCCTTTTATAATGTGCAGACCCCAGCACATCAACCTACACGAAATTTGTCAAATTTTAGCAATCGAATATAATCCTTCCACTATTGTGATAAGGTTGAAAATATGTAGGTATATGTAAATCATTTCATCAATATATTAAATAATAACGCATGTGAAGGAAGGTAGTACTAAGAGAATGTTTGTGAATAATGTAGAAAAAGCTAATAAAACCAGTCATAGCCCGACCACCGTGTCTTAATGCTGCCACTCACACTTAACCTGGCAAATCTATTAAAGAAAATTGACAGATTGGGGTAGGTTGATGTGTTGGTTTCTGTACACACAGGAACCGCTCGAGCAATCGAACTGTTTAAAGTTTTGGTATCTTGTATTATGAGAGAGCAAAAAGCGAAACTGGTCTAAATTTTTTTAAGTTTGTGCTCAGTAGAATCGGCACCATTATTTTAGAGTTAAGTGTAGGTTGGCCATGTTACCGGGCTAACATAGCGGCGTTTGCTCATGTTTTTCGTTAAAAATATACTTTTTATTCTGAATATGCACAATATATTGTTTCATGAAAATTAATAAAGTAAAAATATACAAAGGAGCCTCACCAAATATTTAATTTTGACACCCTTAGATAAGGTTCTTTATTATCTCTTCTAATTGCAAAAACAAGAACTGCGCAAAAGCAGTTCATCTTAGCCTAAGTTCATAAATGACCGCGCGGTGCAAGTTCAAGCTATATATGTAAAGTGTTTTCGTCTCGGTTTCGAAAACCGCGCGGTCATAACGTAAACCTAGCCTTTTATTAAGTGCATTTGTGTTTGGTAGCTAAACGACAGTTAAGTATATTATTATTTTGTAATAATTACGTCGAAAATAAAGAAGAAATTGATCCATCTCTAATTTATTTAGCTTTATAAGTTTGGCAGCAGATTTTTGACATGAACATCATATCCGTCCTTTTATATAAAACCCAAAAAATGCTTTCTATTCACCGTTTTCTTATTTACACAACCTTTCCTTCCTATTTTTGTTATATTCATAATCAATTACGTAACTTTTTAAAAAGAAAACCAATCACCTAATGTTTTTTGAACATACTCGTACGTCGCATAATTTTGCCTGGGTAACGCACACACTGAAAAGTCCTCAGATGGATCAATGTTTATGATTAATTAAGGATTAAAACAAATTAATCCTTGAATATAAGTGGCAGTAGGGAAACTATGTGGTTAAAAATAAAACTCATATGCTATTGAATGGAATTTTAAATTTATTAAACCTACCTATCTAGTAATATTCATAATCTTCACATCTCTGTTACACATTAATTTGTATCACATGGATTTGAAAATTACTTTGTTAAAAAATATCTACTATGAATTAGAAGCTAAAATGCATATTTTTGTAATAAATAAAAAAACGATTTGATCTCCAGTATGTGAGTGTGAACGTATTTCTCAATTTGTTATCTACTACAACATTCTATTTCTAATTTAACAATAAAAATTTGAAAGAATTTGTTGGACCTACCTACCTAAAAATTAAATAAAATTAAAAAATGTATAATTATAATAATATATATTAAGTAAAATAGTCGAATGCTGTTATTATGCACATGCAAAAACCGTAAAAGCCTTTAATCTACATTGGTCCTTAAATAAACTAAAAACAAAATGCAAACTGAGGGTTATATATCGATATAAATGTTGGATAAAATATAATTGCTTAAAACGAGGATAATGTAATGGGTACATAAACAATAACCACACCACGCCCGTCGTCGGTGAGTCGGTCTTATGTAGCCGTACTGCGCCGCGCGGCCTCGGCGGTAGTGCCTCGTCACAACTCTAATGTACAGAGACCTCGCACCTGCTTTACCATTCGGACGCCATGTACAGAGGCCTTGGCACAAGATTTTCGTACAGCGTATTGTGAAGTTAATTGTATGGAAAATACTTTATATTGTAAATCAGAGTGTCGATGGACAATTAAGCTTTATGATTAAGGGCGACTTTCACCAAAAGTTAAACATGTTTAAAATTTTATTTAGTGTCAAATTCTATTGAATTTTGACACTAAATAAAATTTTAAACGTGTTTAACTTTTGGTGAAAGTCGCCCTTAATGTATTCTCATGTAAATGAAAATGTGAATTTCTTTATGAGAATTAAATGTTTTTAGCCAGGAAATGAAACAGCGCCTCTAGTGTACCGACGAGGAACGAATTTTCCACCAAATTAACGTCAAAAACAAGAAAACTCGTGATAAAGCCTCTGATTGTCAAATGGTAACCACAACATCCATGTTTGTACTGTGTGAATACGAACTTAGATGTAAACGCGAGGTTAACACTACCAAGATGTTATTCAATTTGCACGAGTCAGGTAAATTGTAACAAATTAAACAAGGTACAGATAGGATCCACACAATATACAAATGCAATATGCAACTAAAAAATTTCGCCAACAAAGTTACACTCTCCATGTGATAAAGATTTCTATATAAAAATAAATATCAACTCTAATACACATCTAAATCTCAAATTATTAGCAAGCTAGACTATATACGCTATGGCCACACAGAACATTTTGTTTCGCGCCACTTTTATTCAAAACGTTTCCGACACAATCAATTGACACACACGCAAAGGAATTGTTTCTGTTGATGATAATTAAGGCCTGCAAATATATGGTAGTTACGAAGCACAGTGAATCGACCTCAGCAATATCTAGACATGCCTAGGTACTAGGTTATTTTAAGCCAACGAAAGCTGGTAACACTAAATGGGAAAATTGTAACTACCGTAGCTCTAGTTCTGGTATGGTTCATACATATCATGAGTTTATACTGCTATAATTTAAACAATAGTGACCAACTTGAAACCTATTTCTAAAGTTAGATTAAAATGTTAAAGGCGCATAGCTACAATTAAAACATGATTTCAGGCCTATTCTTCAGTCAGATACCTAAACCAATAAAATAGAATGTTTTGACGAACTTTGTCACTGTGCATAGAGAGTACAATACCACAAGACGTAACTGATACCATTTCAAAAATTCTTACGAACTGGAACAATAAATTGATTCAGATCGAATTCAAATTTATTAGAAAAAATATTATTCACCGATCACTGAAAACACTATTCTAAAGCCATGTATTCACTGAGCAACAGTGTTTCGGCTACACAGTTTCTGAAACATCACGTAAAGTGTTCTCCGCCGCAAGTGGGGAGCACCGAAACATACCGATAAACACGTAGTGTTTACAGAAACAAAGTTATATGTTTCTGCAACAAAATGATTTGTTTCAGAAACATGTAGATTTTGTTTCTGAAACAGAGTTTAAAAACAATTGTTGCTCAGTGAATACGTGGCTTAAGCCTACCACAGAGATCTCAATTTATTATTAAATCAAGCCAATATACAAAATGTGCCGTGTCGACATAATTATATAAGTGCTGCGGAGCACAGCGGAGGCGTTTACTGGAATAACCACTACACAACAACCATTAATAATATTTAAATAATGGGATTTGAGCCCAACACTGCGGAGCTATGTCAAGTAGTGATTCATCCATCTATAACCACGGCAGTCTAAAAATGTAGTCCATAACAGGGGGAGGATTGATTTTCGATGTTCATCTGGAAAATCAACGAATTCGGCACGATGGTAAAACAGGTTTAAATGAACTACTCACAAAACTGCATTCAATACATTATAATTGTCTCTATTACTAGTCAGTCGTATGCATGTGTGTACAGACGAGGGAGCGGGGCGAGGGGGGGGCGGTGTATGTACCGACAAACGACTCCGCGTGCGCGACGCGCCGTTCAACATTATTGTATATATCTGAATATTATAAAAGGCGGCTGTGGTCATATTGCTTCTGTTTTTACGATACAAGACGCTTCTACACACTTAAAACAATGTCCATTACAATTTGAAAACACTACTTAAATCTAAGTTATATATCTAAGTTAAATTTGTTATTACTATTATATTATTATATCCATATAAAAAAAAACATTCAAGTTTCATAGTTTAAATATATTTAAATCTGACCGCCATACACGATATGCCCCACAATATTTTTATATTGCAAAATATGCTTGATTTTAATAAATATTTGTAACGAAAATACATTCTAAAGTAAGAAATAATAACTGTGGACATTTATTTATATTTGTCATATTTGCATCCATGGCGGTCGGATATTAAAATAGTAAAATATAAATAAAATATGTATCTATAAAACGTGTTGTAGGAAACTTGTTTTAATAAAGTATAGTTATACTAATTCGTGAAATTCAACCGGTAGAAAAAAATTACTGGAAAAAAAATAGCTTCGATTTAGTTTGTGAATTGTCATATTAATCATCGCGGAATCGGCAACGCCATCCAGTCGAATAGAACGAGTCCACATGAACTACGTATTTGATTTTGATTTTTTGGCGCGGTCATACATTCCTTGCGGCGCAGATTCCACTTAAGCAGCCCGAATCCGTGTCTATAACAGAGTTATCAAAACTATAAAATGGTGAATTCTTGTATAAATGTACACAAAAAAAAACTCTGACTCAAGGACTTAAGGTCAAACAAGTCAACATTTTTTCCATAGAAACTTCGTTGGGGTTTTACTCCACTATTTGACAAAGTACATAAAAAATTAAACATGGTATCGTTTTGTCTCATTATTAATTTTGTCTGCACGGAAGCAGAATTGTAAAATATGAAGCTATTAAAAAGTTACGAGCTTCTAAAGATTCGTTTTTTTGCTAATTTTAACACAACTTTAGGTGTAAATTAGATGCTAAAGAAGCATCAAATTTCCAAAACGAAGTCCGTACCGACACAGCAAATTTATCGAAGAATTTAATAAATTTTATTTGAAATTAATTGGTTCAGTGGTTTTTTCATAAAACCCCAACAGCCAAAGGCATTTTCGTATTTTTTTACGCGTGCCTTTTACTCTGAATGATCGTGCATCACACTGAATAAGTTTTCCCCTGTTTTCTCCACGGGAGGATGACGCTCGCGCACACATGAACAATATGGTTCGATTTCCGGTGAAATATCATGGTTTTCGACCATGCCTGCCAGTGAGTTCGAGCTCGCGACTAGCGCCGCCTTAAGGGGTCGCTTTTGCTTTGCAAGTGCTCGGGCTTTCTTATATAGCTGAGATAAATCGTCTAGTCTCGCGTCACCGAAAGTGAAACAAACCCTGAGCGTTTAGGAGCAAAAGTAGCTCACACTAACAATACTAACAGAAATACTTGCAATAGTAAAACTAAAATTCGTGAAGCGGCACTATTTTTCGCCATAGAACCAACGTTCTTGTCATTACACTGCGCGACCCATTGACGAAACTATTGAATTATCCTACTATAGACAAACGCTGCATGATTAATAGCTAGAGCGCATTTCCTGCTCTTATTTGTGTTAGCGATTTTTTTTTTCAAAATCTGTTCTTGGTTTCCGAAACCAGCGTTTACATATATTAAGATAAGACCTATTTTAAGTCAGTACGATGACTGATGAGTCAACATATCAACTCATAAGTGGCCATTGGCTAACACGCTTTACATTATAAGTGAACAAAGAATCCTAATGCAATTCCTCATAGAACAATCTTGTCTAATTTAAGAGCAACTAATAAGTTTAACGTAGCATTTCACGAAGAGGTTGGCAAAGAAACTGAATAAAAGGTGTAGTTGAAATAACTGAAAACCTCTTGGCAGTACCTGCCTGTATAGTCACGAGCAATAACATGTAACCACTTTTATTTTATCGTGATAAAATCATCAAATGAGTCCTCCCACACCGGGCAGAGCGGGAGGGACTGACAGACTTGTACTGACTAAAATCCACGCTGTCTATCAATAGCCCTTTATGTTCCGGCGTCACGGTAAGGAAATACGTCCCGCGACCCCGGCAGGCTTTGGCCCTCTGAGGGGGCCCCGTCATTTTGCTGCCGTTCTTTGAGGCGCGCGTGGAACACGACGCGCCGTCGACCCGACATGTCAACACTTAACAAAATTCAAACGCAATTTACTCGTAAAATACTGGTTCCCACTTTGAAATAAGACCTATTTTGTAATAGTATGGCGTCCAAAATATAAATCTAATGAAAAGACAAAATTTAATCAATATGGTAGCAGAACATCGCTTTTGAATACCACTTAGTGTATACATACTATTGCTCGTGACTGTATGTACATGTTTGTAACCATTCGTCAACCGTAAAAGGTTTTTGATTAATCCAATGACACCTTTTATTAACAAACATTTATTATTGTGTGTTTAAATAAATCAGGGACCGGGTTATCTTTGCAAAGTATTCATTTTACCGTAATGTTGATATATGAAAAACTTTATGAGGTTGATTTTGTTTTCAACTTTTTCTATGTAGTAAAGATGGAAATGTAACCCATTTGGAATGGCTTAAATTAAACCATTCAAAAGAGTTACTTCTCTATTATAGTTACATTTAAAATATTTGAAAAACTTGGTAACAAAATTGTATCATGGTTTAACTTCATTGATTTTTAAGAATAAATGTATCACCTGGTAAAATAATAAATGCGAGTAATGTGCTGCTAAGTGAATGTTTTAAAAGCTGATTTTTTTTATATAAACAATACTGTCATAGTTATAATAGTGTTTTTTTTTATATCCTGTAGGAATTTCAGTTAGTCATTTGCACTGATGAAGATAATGAAAGGGATCATGTCATACAAATGTAAATTATCTAGTGATTATTTGGGAATGTTAACATAAAATGCGCTATGTTTGTGTATAAATCTACTTCTTAACTCGATCTCTAGGGGTGACTGATTAATGTCATGGTTTTATGTACCTAATTATAATAACACCTTTCTTCGAGAGACTTTCTTTTATTTTTTGTATTAAATCAGGCCAACCTTAGTCCAGCATTTCCCGCTAGGCTGCATAGCTGGTGGGAACCTAGAATACAGTTCTGGCGTCCTCTCGCAATGTTCTACCTACAAACTGAAAATCCGTCGGATCCCGCTACCAAGCATCAGTCTCAACCGGCAGCCTAACGCAACAAGTAACTATTATTGCATATATTCATTACTACTACTTGTTTGCATTCCTTCATTTTATATCGAAGAAAAAAAAAACATCACATATAATGATAATTAATATTGTAGCCTGAGAGCTACTTGCAATATTTTAAGTGCTTGAGGCACATCATATCCATTACTAATGCATCATTCGTATACGTCACCGCTAGAGATCGCGAGTGCAACGAAATTCAAGTTAATAACTTTATAAAATTCTTTTTATCCCAAAAAGCGGAAAACAAACACGTGATAGAAATTGATTATGTAGGTATTAGACAGTGCTTCGTCATGAGATTATCATCGACCATTAATTAATTAATAAAGCATGTTACATTGTCTACAAAAATATATCTTTCGGCTTCTGTAAATGTGGGGCATCTAGACAATTATATAAAGCAGTTATAGTCGTTCGATCTAAAGAGAGCTCACGCCGCACACGCCGCGCGCGCGCCTACTGAACTACATAGTCACGATTTCAATACTTTAATAGAAAAATTTGGTCCTTAGATAGCTAGTTATTAGTGAAAATCATGTAATGCAATAATCACGAGGAAGCCGATACAAGCCACTCTCTTAATAGCCATGTTACACTTTCAATACATCACTATAATTATTCTATTCTGAATATGTAAAATGATTTGTAGATATCTGTATAAAACTAAATACTACATTTTAATATTCTCCAATACCTATAATCACTAATATTTTCATGGCCGTGCTTCCATCAATATCAATATATAATATATACCTTACATATAAATTGAGTCACAATGAGAATATCCAAATCGATACAAAATTTTCTTAATTCTACGATCATTGGTGAAAGCATAACCACAAAGTTAAATTTTCAAGATGAACCTCATAAATACCTATTATTTATAAACAGAGCGAGTTTTTCAACTGGCCGTGGCTGGCTATATCCGAAACTATGACGTACACCGCAAAACATTGACAGGAGTGCCGAGGACGACCCTAACGAAAACTAAAACTTTTGATTTGGAAAGAAGATAGAAAAAAAGAAAGTTTACTTGTTATCATTACTTCCCATAATTTGATAACTATGAGCGATACTATCGAATGGATGTGTTTATTTTAATCATTAACAGCTGGATCAATTTAACTTTAGTTTTTTTCAAAAATTGGCCTTGAGACTCCTTTCAAAGGTTTTCGATATTCCTCAGTTTCGGATATAGCTATCCACACCTCTTGAAAAATTCTTTCTGTATATGTATGAATCTTTGCGAGTAAAAGCAACAGTCCACTAACACGAGAGGCTAAAAAACAAAAATGTTAACATCAAAAGCATTATTATAACATTACAATCTAATCTAAGTAAGTTATAAATATCATTCAATCTGATAATAATTTATACCAACAAAGGTATTATATTCTCCATAATATAATTTTTGCAACTTTGGTGAGCCCATGATAAGTCAACAATGAGAAGATATTTAACTTTAGACATTTGATTACTATATCCATGTGAATGATTTAATGGATCAAATCTAATGACATGCTTTTACCGCATCGGCCATTAATAGGGAACCTAAGCTTTACTTTATATTCTGGATCGTTTATTTTAATGAAATATGTCTACTCGCAAAGAGTAAAATGTCGATAGAAACGTTCGCACTAGTCGGACTACTGGTGGCGCTGCACCGGCGTCTGGCAGTAGGGACACTCGTCCGCCGTGGCCGCGCACGCGTCGCACAGCACGTAGTGGTTGCACGGCGCCAGCGTCACGGCGCGCGCGCGCTCCTCGCACGTCATGCACTTGGTGGCCGTCTCCAGGTACAGCACCTTCTCGATGTCCTCGAGCTCCGCGCGCGCCGCCGCCTGCAGCGCCTTCAGCGCCGTGAGCGGCAGGCCGCGCAGCTCGCGGCGCGGGGCCAGCGCCGCGCGCGCCGCGTCCAGCTCGCGCCGCAGCGACAGCGCGTGTGCGCGCGCCTCGTCGCGCTGCCGCTCGGCCAGCGCCGCCGCGCGCGCCGCCTCGTCCGCCTCGCGCTGCCACGCCTCGCACGCCGAGCGCGCCTGCGCGATGCGCTCGTCCCAGCGCGCCACGGCCGCGCGCGACGCCACCACCTCCTCGCGCAGGCGGGACAGCTCGGCGGGCGCGGACGGCGACGCCGACGCGAACTCGTACCCGCCGCCGCCGCCGAAGCTGCCCGCCTTCATGGCGTGCGAGTTGAACAGGCGCTCGGTGTCGTTGGCGTAGCGCAGGAAGGGCGGCAGCGGGGAGCCGGGCGGCGGCGGGCTGAAGCCGCGCAGCGCGGCGCGCGTCGCCGGGATGTTGACGGGCGCGGAGCCGGCCAGGAGCCCCTCGCCGTCCGCCAGGTCGCGGTCCAGCGCCGCCACCAGGTTGAGCGGCTCGTCCAGGTGCAGGTCGTCCAGCGCGTGCCCCACCACGTCGTGCAGCACGCCGGCGTCGAAGGGCGCGCGCGCGGGCCAGGCGGGCGGCGGCGCCGGCTTGTGCTGGCCGGCCGAGCCTCCGGAGGACGTGGACGCGCACTCCGAGCCGTCGCCGCTGCCGTTGCTGACGGGCGCGTGCGCGGCGTGCGCGGCGGGCGGCGGCGAGGCGGGCCGCTCCTTCTTGTCGGGCGGCAGCGCGGACGACAGCAGCTCGGCCAGGCTGGTGCCGCAGTCCAGCGCGCCGGCCAGCTCGCGCGCGCCCAGCTCCTCGGCTGCACAGACACGCACAATGAGCCTCCCTGGCGGACTAGCCTGGTCTCGCCGGGACACAGATACTCACGTTCGACGTGCGCGAAGGCGCAGAACAGGCCGCGCGGGCAGTAGCCGGCCTGCTGCACGTCGTTGCACTTGGTGGACTTGTAGATCTCGGGATGGAACTGTTGCTCGGTGCGAGTGTGGCAGTAGCCGCACGCGTCTCCCGCCTCGCAATTGCTGGGCTCGCCCCACTCCTCGCCGTGCTTCACATTCGGACAAGGCGTGCTGCGATATTTATATTTCCTGGGTGATCTGCGTTTATCCTAAAAAATATGGGTAATAAAATTATATTCAGAAATTAATAGGTACTTAGGGCCAGTTGTATGAACAATAGTTGAACGATTGTTAAAATCACATGCATATTTTTTACAAATTTTATCCTATTCAAGGAATAGTTTAACTACTGATTAAATATTCAGTAATTTACAGCAGCGTGTTTTGTGAAAGAAACGAAACTATACAAACTTGTTTACATCGAATAACAGAACCATACTCACTTTGCTATTGTGATACTGAGGACAAGCATAACCCTGTCTGCATAACCTAGGTGGTCTTTTGCATGGCTCCGTTTTATATGACGACAGAACATAATTTGTGTCTGAAATAAAATAAGTTTTATATATTTTGTAAATTTTTCGTAGTATTTCATGATCAGACTCGACTTCGATAATTTTGTAAATTCAACATTATAATTATGAAACAAATGAGAAGCTCGTGGCTAAATAATAACAGCCGCACAGGCCGATCTTCCGGGTCAAGTCGCGCTTGCCATGGTTGGTCTGTGGATGGGTGACCATCTGTCATAGCGAGTTTCCTCCGTGCCTCGGAAAGCACGTAAAGCCGTTGGTCCCGGCTGTCATTTGTAGATCTTTGACAGTCGTTACTTTTAGTCAGAAGCTCTAAAGTCTGACAACCAGTCTTACCGTGGGGTATGGTATTACCCTGTTACTGGGTTGTGGAGGTCCGACAGACAGTCGCTCCATGTAAAATATTGATATCCAGCTGAATCGGGTTGGATATGGAAAATGGGTTTGACTGGCCGACCCCAATATAGTTGGGAAAAGGCTAGGCAGATGACGAATTATGAAACAAATGAAATGTCTGCAAATGAATACCTTGCCACTTTGGATCTTCGTTCTGAAGATTTCTTTCTCTATCTAAGGCGTTAGGCGCCGCGGCATCGGAATCAGCGGCGTCGGGGTTGTCGAGCGCCTGCAGCTCGCGCATGTCCAGCACGGGCGGGCGCAGGTCGGGCGCGCCGTGCGCGAACGCGCAGTGCGCGCCGTTCTTGGTGCACAGGCCCCGCGCGTCCGTGTCGTGGACACACATGCATGTCTTGTAGTACCGCAGGTGATACCGCCTCTCTGTGTCGCCAGCCGTGCGGTGCAAGTACGGACACCTATCATAACAAAACAGCGCTCAAATGTTGCTAAATCAATGAGGGCTGGCAGACGGTGCCAATATACTATTTATTAAGAATAGTTTTTCTGCCAAAGTTCAAATACCTAAGTAGTAAAATGTGGCACATTGTCGGAGTCACTATTGAAAGCTATATTTTATTTATAAACTTTTATTCAGTAAATTTCCTCGTAATGTTCTTCTTTTTGCTATACTACGATGTACTGATTGCAATATTCACGATCCAGGGCCAAAGAGGACCACTGGTCATCGGTTTTGACAAGCTCGTCCCGCCATCTTCAACGAGGTCAGCAGCGACGCCTTCTGGACAGCCAGGAGGCGTCGCGGCTGACCTCGTAGAAGACCTCCTGACGCAGGTCAGGGCTCCACAAAGTGCGTATTTTGGCCCACAGCTCATTGGGCATGCTGTAGACGTGGCCGGCCCAAGACCATTTCAGTGCAGCGGCCTTTTGACCAACATCTGCAATTTGTGTTTTGGAACGTAGTGTGGTGTTGCGTACGCGGTCTGATAGTTTGACGCCTACAATAATACGCTCCAATGCACGTTGGCAAACCTTGAGTTTGGACTTTTGAATGTTTGTCAAAGACCAAGTCTGGGATCTATAGGTCAAAATGGGAAGAATGCACATGTCCAGAATTTTCCGCTTGAGTGTCGAAGGAAGACTTCCCTTCATGGACCAGTAGCTCTTCCAGGCATTTTCGGTTCGTCTTGCAACTTCCGCATCTTGTCTGACCTGGAAAGAGACTATCTGGCCCAAGTAGATGTATTCCTGGACATATTGCAATTCTTCACCATTTACTCTGATCCTATGCTTAGTGGTGTTTGACAGTTTGGTCTTCGACATAATATTTATCGCCAGTCCAACCTCAAGGCTTGGATTGCTGAGTTGATTCAACATTAGCTCAGTTAGTTAGTAGTAGTGCTAGTACTGTCGTTGTGGAGGAGAATACGACAATGTCGTCTGTGAAGCGAAGGTTTGTTAACCGCACCGCACCGATTTCAATGCCGCTTCTGTCCCAACTAGCCGTTAGCTTTCTGAAGATGTCTTCAAGAGCGCTATTGAAAAGCTTGGGTGAAAGCGGGTCTCCTTGCTTTACACCTTTTTCTATGGAAAACGATGGTCCGGCATTTTGTAGTTTGATTGCAGCAGTGCTGTTTAGATATATTTTACGGACTAGGCATCAAATATGGGTTTGGATACAACATTAAAAAAGAAGTGGGTTATATAGGATAGGTCTTCAAAAATGATAGGTATTGAGATCACTAAAAACATTTTTTTCGAAACTAAACAGTTTGCGCGAGAGTCACTTCCAATGGGGTAAAATAGGTGTAACTTCTAAAATTAGAGAATGTTAAAACTAAAAAAAATATATGATGTACATTACTATGGGATGAAGTAATTAGTTTTATTTTAATACGACATACCTAAATCGTAAAGCGCAATTTAATTTTTCATAGTTACAACCAACTACAAGAACTTTTATATTTTGTTACTTGCTGCTACGGAACCCTTTATGGGCGAGTCTGACTCCCACTTAGCCGGTTTTCATAATAATAATATAGATGACTATAATAATTTAGACAAACACAATTTATTAGCCCAACACTGGGTAGACACAGTCTATGGTAACAGTATTATATGCATAAATGGAGTTTTTAATGTTTTTCCTGTTCCAAGTTATCTATTTATTAACTGCTTAATCGGACAGCAGTTTGAAGTTAATTTAATATTTATCATACTTGACAACTACTGTTTAATTTACAGAACAACTAGTAAAATAGAAGACAATTATCATAAGTATATTTAATTTAAATTCTATACTTTGTGATAACATGACTTAAAATCTATACATATATATATAAAAAAGAACAGGGGTTTTTCTTTTGACTCGACTACAGCCGAAACCGCTAAACGCAGAAACTTGTTTTTGGACAGCATTTGCATGTAGGGTGGCAATAAGACGGGATTTTGCGAAAATCTTCCTCTAAGGGGGAGAAAAGGGGTGAAAACGTTTGTTTGAAAAATCTTATTCCTTGGGTTTATAAACTTGAAACTTACCATGAATAAGAACACCAGTAAAAAAATTAGATTAGCACTACTATTTTTTTAAAACTACCCTCCATTGGTAATCTAGATGATGTTACAGTTTGTATGGGAAAATCATAACGCGTGAGCTGATGAATTTGAAAATCAGTATTTATATGCTAGATAAGGATTAATCAAACACGTGTTTTTGGATTTTTCGAAAATCACCCCCCAAGTTGGTGAAAAGGGGTATTCAAGTTTTAAGGGGAGGATATTAAACCAGTAAACGTAGAAACCTGAATTTTGGATGGTAGTTACAATTTATAATGTAGATAAGCATTATGATAGGATTTTGCGAAAATGTATCTATAAGGGGGTGGAAAGGGGTGAAAATATGGTTATTATAAAAAAAAATTGGTTATTATTAGGTACCATTTTTAAAACTACCCTCCATTTTTAGGATTTCCGAAAATCACTCCCTAAATTGGTGAAAAGGGATGTTAAAGTTTTAAGGGAAGGATTTTACTGCTTGCTTCTATAACCTCAAAACTTGAGATATTAATTATCTCTCAATCAAATAAAGGATGTGTATTTTTATTAATATTTCATAAATCAACCCCTAGCGGGGTGAAAATCAGTTTGTCTACTACGATTGATTGTTTGTTTGTATTGAGTTTTTAGATTTTCTTATAAGGAGCGTGAGCGGGAATTAAATTCACTGAGTTCGAAATTAGAAACACGCGCAGACGAAGTTGCGGGCAAAGTGCTAGTTTATAATAAATATGTAGTTGGAGAACACTAACCAATAATATTCTAAGACAAATATTTTCTAAAATATACTTTTCACCTCACACTCTCAGAAAGATTCTATTTCTCATTCAAAATCTGATGAGCGCAAATGGGTGCAGTGTTGTTCAAAATTCGAAAACACCTTGCATTCAATTATTTCTACACACAACAGATGAGTGTTAAATGAACAGATCATGTTCAAAACACTACACCGCAATCCAAAACACAAATCATTGATGCCCAACTTAAATGGGATTGGGCGGGAGAAGTCTGTTGCATGCCAAACAAGCTGTGGACCCGCAAAGTGCAGGACTGGTGTCCTAAAATAGCAAAGCAGGGTCGAGGAGATGGCAGGCAGGAAGTACTAGATGTCTTGCTTGAGAATTGAAAGGAAACAGCAAACAATCATTACCGTTAGAAGGAATAGAGGAAGACCTTTGTCCAGTAGTGGATATGTGGAATAATGACATATCTTACTTCAGTCACCCTAATTGACTTCTTTAGAACTTAAAGACGCATATTTTGAGACAGATTCTAAGATGACCCACTGACCATTCCGACTTTTATTAACCACACTATCTTCTGATAAAAGAACTAATAAGGACAATCTATGTTACTTTTTTAAAAGTCTAAACATCATGCCTATAAGTACCTATTTACGAAAGCTTTTTTAAATCGCGGTCGCGGACAATGAGCCACATCAATATTATCTTGCCGAACCACAATGCCATGAACCGAATCAATCGGCTACATGTTTGTACACTCAGAATTTGGTCGGGTTATAATTCAGATAACAGTAAACAAATTAAAAACTAATTAGATTCTAATTATAAATCGATTCAGTAATATTAAGCAACTAAAAACAATAATACTTCGATAGGAGTAAACAGTATGAGTAAACAAAGTAAAATATGTAGCAAAACAAAGCAAATGACACTCACTCGTCCCCATCTTCACAAATGCCTGATGTCTCGTTATATTTCGTACAGTAGTTATCAGCGCTATAGTTAAAAGTCCCGTCTCTTTTTCTGACGGGCCTCCGCCGTCTTTGATTATTAAAATGCCAATGAAAACATGTAAATGGCCTATGTTGTGTACATTTATGTTGTAAGAAAGACGGACACTGCTCTACTCGAAACTCCTTTAGATATCTGGAACATAAAATCGTAGACTCAGAGCTAATACACTATATTGAACCTCACATGAAACACTATCACTTCACATATAACATGAATAAAAACAAGCAATTACTTATAATGGTTCGGTTTTTCTGTTTGAGCTGCTAACAAAGGTTTAGATTCCGACGGCATTTTGGAAAATTATTGCGCCTCTCGCGTCGCGCAGGGCACGCTCACCGACGACCAATTACAATTCAATATACGATCACGTGATACATAATACTTTAGAAAGGGAAAAAGGTAAATAAAGTTCAAATAAGCTAAAATAGTATCAAAATATTATAGAAATCACGACACAATTTAATTTTAAACGACCTTGAACTTATACAAGCGTTATCTTTACGTAGAACTTAATTTCGGGACATAAAAAATAAAGCGAAATCAATTGACAGCAGCATCGCACTGTCAAGTTGAATGTTTTCTATTTGGCTCGCTCTATACAACGGTCGAAGACCTTAGAGAAACCGAGACAAAAAATAGGACACGTACTCCTTCATCAAAAAACAAAAACAATGAACGCCTCGAAAGCCTTCAAAAATAATTTAAGGTGATTGCTTCGATGTAGCCCGCGAAATTCAATTTTTTTTACGTTTTTTGCAATTTGCAGGCCAGTGACATGTTGTAACTTTATAAATATTTGTGTTGCGCAAATAACAAATATAATTTTAAATATTAAAATTGTCAAAAAATTCGCTCCATCAGCTCTCACATAGAAAAGGTGCATCATGTTAAAATCTCCGAAATCTAACTACGATGCACCTTTTCTATGTGAGAGCTGATGGAGCGAATTTTTTGACAATTTTTATATTTAAAATTATACTTGTTATTTGCGCAACACAAATATTTATAAAGTTACAACATGTCACTGGCCTGCAAATTGAAAAAACGTAAAAAAATTTGAATTTCGCGGGCTGGTTGGAGCATCCCCCTTAAACTAAAAACAAGGTAGGTATTTGAAAAAAATATGGTTAACAATAAATTAACTACCTATTAGCCTTTTTTTATAGTCATTCTGTTACAAGTATTTTCATCAGTATCCTTAAGGTGTATCCAGACTCCTGCCGGGGTTGCGGGACATACGTATACCGCGACTCCGGCACACAAAGGGCTATCGAAGGACACCGTGGATTTTAGTCAGTACAAGTCTGACAGTCCCTCCCGCCCTGCCCGGGGTTGGAGGACTCACTTGATGATTTTGCCACGTAAAAAAAAAAAAAAAAAAGGTGTATCCAGACGATCGAACTACTTTAAAGTTCCTTGCATAGTCAATTTAATATTATATTATGTTCCCGTGCCCTAACCGGGTTTCATGTTCAATTATATAGATTTCTGTAAGACCTATGTACTACTCATGACTGCAATAAAGAATTTGAGTTTGAAAAAGTTGGTACGGAGCGCACCAAGGCCGTGGTGCGGTTCGGACCAAATTCCAAGGAATGCCGTATCATACGCCATACGTTCGTGGCGTACCATACGCCGCGTTTGGTGCATGGTCCGGCCGGCGGACATAATTATCATTACTATAGGTACGTACGGCTGGTTCGGTCACGAATGCGGTGCGGTCCGGACGCACCAAGTTCGATTCGATCGTGTGACAATGGGGAAGGCAAGTGTAAAAGTGACAAGTGACAGTTTGGTCCCCAAAGAACTGTCAAATCAAAGGAATTTTCAGAAAAAAAAAACGATTTATTGATGTAAAATGACTCGATGTTGTGTAACAAGCTGTAAAAATGATGGAACATACAATCGAATACACTTTTCAAAATAATATCTACTTTTCTTTTGGAGGTTAAGTACCAGTATTGCATCGCTCTATAAATCATGAAATGGTTCGTCTGGCGGAAGAATTATCACCTGGAACGAGTTTTGTAATAGTTGTGGTGTTAAGAAATTAAATATATATTGTGTTATTTCTCGAATCTAATTAGAAAAAATGGTTAAAATTTCTGACTTAAAACATTATGATATTTTATCAAAATAGAAAGTCAGAAGCAGCATTATATTCTTGTTAAAAGAGAGGACAGGTAAAACATACCTAAACTCAAAAATTGAAACCTCAACTACAAGTAATTGTGGATTTATTTGAGGGTAAAATCAAATGTATTACCACTCAATTAAATCACTTTTTTTCTCTTGTAGATGCACCGCGGCGTCTTAATTCTTCTTTTAGTATATGTACTTTGCATGGACGAATAATTTTCAATATTTGTTTTGTATTTATACTCAATTTTTAAAACAAATAATCTTGTTTGTTTTTCGTACAAGGTAGACGTGGGGACCAACTATCGCAGCGCCATCTACGATTAGCTTTGAGTTGCCATCCCCATTAGACAATTTGGGGCTGTTTAGAAAGAATAGGCGACATGTTGAGGACAGTAGAGGAGACGTGTTTTACGTGTTTAGGCAACGCTAGCACAGAACATTAAATATACGATTATTTTATGATTATTATTTTATTTTAATTATTATATGAAAATAATTTATTTTTTATAATATGATTTATGTTCTTTTCTACAGACCAATAACATGTATGTGTGGATTTAAGCTGTAAATTCAAGTTTGTTATTATAAATAAATAAAATTAAAAGTACCCTGTGCACAGTATCGCAAACTAAATTAAGGGGGATGCTCCAACCAGCCTCCAGTCGGTAGCCTCTCTACTTAAGCAATCACCTAAAGAGAGGCTACCGACTGGACGGTTCGGCGGCGGCGCGGGCGGTGCAGTCGTCTGTTGCGCAGACTACAACGTTCGGTAATCGGTTCGATCGAGGTGCGGTCCGACCCGGACCAAGGTCGATCGTCTGAACACAACGACCGCACCGGCACCATTCGGTTCGTGGTGCGGTCCGGACCAAGTTCGATCGTCTGGACCATGTCAATCTAATTTCGATGCACCTTTTCTATGTGAGAGCTGATGGAGCATTTTTATTTTGATAATTTTTATATTTAAAGTTCTACTCGCAATTCATATTTTGATGAAGTTACAACATGCCACTGGCCTGCAAATTGCATAAAACATAAAAAAAAATAATTTCGCGGGCTATACCGACGCAATCACCTTAACAAGAACACTCGTTCACAAAAAAAACATACGATTTTATGTATATGCTCGTTTATATCTTCATCTTCATGATTATAATCCGTAAGTTTTCATTTATTAATTCAACTGTTATTTAATAGCAACATTTCGCAACGGCGTTAGTAGATTTTTATTTTTGCAATACAATTAAAATAAATGGCTACACTTTTCTTCGAACAACCAATCAAACGTCGTGATTCAAGAAACTCTTGTTCAGTCAACCAATTACAGTGCTTGCATTTCCCACCAATCAGAAACTTTAAACCTACCAATCGGACCTCGAGAACATTGGCGTCTGTTTCACCCGCCATTCCCTTTGACGCCATCTTGAGCATATGATCATTGTTGTGGACACTCTGATCCTATTTTACTAAAAACTGTGGTTTATTTCTTGGAAAAAACTTTAAAAGGTGTGTAAATTTGTACAAATTATGTAGGTTGTTCAGTGTGAATTATTAGTGTGCTCATCATATCATGATACAGCTAGTTTCGCGCGTGTGTAGAAACCCTGTATCAAGGCATTGTTTTAACTTAACGCTTCATTTTTCTTTCAGTGAATAATGGCACGTACGAAGCAGACCGCGCGTAAATCTACCGGAGGTAAAGCTCCCCGTAAACAATTGGCCACCAAGGCGGCGCGTAAGTCAGCGCCTAGCACTGGTGGAGTCAAGAAACCTCATCGTTACCGCCCTGGTACAGTAGCTCTCCGTGAAATTCGTCGTTACCAGAAATCTACCGAGTTGCTAATCCGCAAGCTGCCTTTCCAACGTCTGGTGAGAGAAATCGCCCAAGATTTCAAAACCGACTTGCGGTTCCAGTCGGCAGCTATTGGCGCTCTGCAGGTGAGCACTGATTCCATCCTATTCAAAATCAAATATTTTTATTTCACATATGCCCATGAGGGCACAAAAACTATCTTCTAACTCTATTGTAATTATCTAGGTAGGGTGTCAACAGCATGCAGTATTGTTCTTAACGCTCTTTTTCAATTTTCAGGAAGCTAGTGAGGCATACTTGGTCGGCCTGTTTGAAGACACTAACTTGTGTGCTATCCATGCCAAACGTGTGACAATCATGCCTAAAGACATCCAGCTTGCCCGACGAATCCGTGGCGAGCGTGCTTAAACCTATCTTAAACTTAATCATAAATTATTTTGTAATTCAATACTTAGATCTAAATTCCATAACAAGTTTATAATGTCTCCTTTAATTTTTCTAATACTTAACATCATATTCATTCATTATATTAAGGATGCAGCAGAACTGAGTTTTTATTAATACATTCTTATTATGTAAGTCCGCTAAGCATATGTAAGAAATACTAGTGTTGGTTGATTTTTTGAGTACAAATAATTGACTTCAACAGTATTCCATACATGGGCATAGCGTTGTGTTAGTAAGTTGATCTTAGGTAGTATAATAGGTAATGTGAACCATGTGCAGTGGAAGAATATTCTGTGTTTGGCGTAATTAAGTTGCATCTTATGATGTTTTATGAGAAAATTGGTGTTTAATAAATATGATTAGGGTCAGTTATGTGTTTTCTTTGAAACCTAATTCATTATAATTACTATCCAATACAAATAATATGATTCATTCTTGCACAACATCCGTGAACTGAGTCACCAAATTTCATCACAGTTTGAAGAAACTAATATTCTAAATCAAGGGAATATTACTATATTTCAGGCAACTAATGTAATAATACTAGATGTATCCGTTTCGACCGCGCGGCCATGACGTTTTTTTTTATTAAAAACCATCTCAAGTTTTTGTAAAAAAATGTAAAAGTCGATTCCCAAAAACCATAAATTTGTCAAAGCAATGGTTAAACAGTTATAAGGGTTTGAACGTGGCCGCGCCATCGGCACATTCCGAACCGCGCGGCCATGGAGATCTTTAAAACTAAGAGTCGCAGAGACCTGAAATTTTGGGAAATAGTAGATTGAATTTGTAAACCAAATGTAAAAATATAGAAAAAAATCCTGTGTTTATATTTTAGGAGCTGCAAGGCTAAAACCTCATGGCCGCGCCATTGAAACGGTGACGAACACGTTATCGCCGATATCTCGCTGAAAAAACATCTCAGACGTTTGAAGTTCTTTGTAAAATATAGATTTTAATTTGTCGAAACATGTAAAAATACAACAAAAAATCCTAGGATTATATTTTAGGAGCTATAAGACTAAAACCCCATGGCCGCGCCATCGAAACGTTGAAAATTTAGTTTTTCACCAATATCTCGCTGAAAAAGCATCGCAGAGGTCTGAATTTTTTTGTAAAACCTAGATTTGAATATGTCGAAACTACCAAAAATACAAACAAAAATCCTATGTTTATGTTTCAGGAGCTGTTGAACAAAATCTCTAATACATCTTTAATATCTCGATTAGGGTGACCACGGATTATTATTTACAGAGAACTTTCCACCTATTTTTATATTATAGGACAATGTATGTCCTAGTGTAAGCCAACAATCTGTGAATATTGTGATTTTTAAAGAAATGTATGTCCTAGTGTAAGCGAACAATCTGTGATTTTTAAAGAAATAACATTATTTTTTTACGTACCTTATTGCTTCATTTGAATTCGAATCCTTGAGATAATATCATTTCTAATATAAAAATAGGTGGAAAGTTCTCTGTAAATAATAATCCGTGGTCACCCTAATCGAGATATTAAAGATGTATTAGAGATTTTGTTCAACAGCTCCTGAAACATAAACCTAGGATTTTTTTTTGTATTTTTGGTAGTTTCGACATATTCAAATCTAGGTTTTACAAAAAAAATCAGACCTCTGCGATGCTTTTTCAGCGAGATATTGGTGAAAAACTAAATTTTCAACGTTTCGATGGCGCGGCCATGGGGTTTTAGTCTTATAGCTCCTAAAATATAATCCTAGGATTTTTTGTTGTATTTTTACATGTTTCGACAAATTAAAATCTATATTTTACAAAGAACTTCAAACGTCTGAGATGTTTTTTCAGCGAAATATCGGCGATAACGTGTTCGTCACCGTTTCAATGGCGCGGCCATGAGGTTTTAGCTTTGCAGCTCCTAAAATATAAACACAGGATTTTTTTCTATATTTTTACATTTGGTTTACAAATTCAATCTACTATTTCCCAAAATTTCAGGTCTCTGCGACTCTTAGTTTTAAAGATCTCCATGGCCGCGCGGTTCGGAAAGTTTCGATGGCGCGGCCACGTTCAAACCCTTATAACTTCTTAACCATTGCTTTGACAAATTTATGGTTTTTGGGAATCGACTTTTACATTTTTTTACAAAAACTTGGGATGGTTTTTATTTAAAAAAAACGTCGTGGCCGCGCGGTCGAAACGGACACATACTAGATACCTATTAGAAGTATAATAAAAATAACTAAACCTAAAAAAAATAAGTTAGCCTTATTATTATTGTGAGATTACTTCCCAGAATTTGATTTATATTAGCAAAACTGTTGAATGGTGTAACAACACAGACAGGATGTTGGTTTTCAAAATCAGCAGGTTCAATAAATTACTGGCCAGGATAATAAAATTGATTTTTCTAAAATCCAACGATGCAGTTTTAGTGTGGTCAAAATTGGCCTCTAGACACTCCTTTCAAAATCTTTCGATATTCCCCATAGTTTTGGAAATAGGTAGCCATCCATGCCCAGTTAAAAAAAATCACTCTGTATACTGTACTAGCTATTCCCCCTGCAGTGTCACCCTCTGCTGTTTCTAGTTGTTGGGAGATGTTATATTATAGCTTTGCTCAATAAACAGACTATCCAACACAAAAGGATTTTTTAAATTCAAACCAGGGCACTAAGGATGCAGTAACACCCACCCAAAATGTGAGGATATTATTAACCCTTTGCACAATGTAAAAGAAAGAAAATTGTTTTATTTTTTTTTCAGTAATGCATGCAAATTAGGTAGTAATGCATAAAAAAGAAAAGTAAAAAATTAAAAAGTTAACTTAATCTAAACATAAATAAAAAATAGACATTTATCAAGAACAAATTGACAACAATTTGACAGCTGCATGCCATGACTGCAAAAAGAAAGGTGACCACTCAGCATAATGCTGTGCTGTGAGAGACCCACAGCGGCCACAGCACAGCGCTGGTTTTCAGTGGTCACCCGAAGAAGAAGAAAAGGAAAGAAGAAACAAAATATTAGCAGCCTAAAAAACTGATGATTTCCACAAAGTTGATAGTTACAAATAGTCCATGCATGTAGAGGCAGTTGCAGTTCCGATAGGTCTCATTGGAAAAGATGGTCCTACATGACTTATATGGCAACAGAAAAATATAAAATTCTTTAGATATTCCACTGCTCCAGCTGCTGCTGGTTTTTTAGAAATCTAAGATGAACCACTGACCATAAAAATAACAGAGAGATAGAGAAATAAAGACAAAACAGAAATAACAATGAAGTAATCTATTTAAATATTGTGTACATGACTATTTCACTTATAAAATTATCTATGCAACTAATGCTGTTTCTTTTTCTTCTAATTCTTTGAGTCTCTTTTCTATTTCATCTACACTTTTCCCATGCTCTTTGTTGAATCTGTAGGATTGCAAAAGTTGTTCTTTTTCTAGACCTTTAATTCTGTCGTATAATGTTTTATCAAATTCGAGGTCTATATCACTCTCTTCCCGTAAAACACAGAAGTATATGAGGAATACTGCAACACTTCCCACCACTGAGTATGGTTGATACCATGGCATGTTTGTGGCTACTTTTCTTACTAAAGGTCTAGTTGTTTTCCTTGCAGCTTGACTGGTAGAAAACTTTATTGGCTCATTTTCACTAGGTTCAACTTTACTGCTGAATGATCTACTTGTCCTGCAGTTGCGGACTAACTTTCTGAAAGAAAAAGAGTTATTTGTGAGGTTGTGAGGCTTTATAAAATTCTGTTTGAGATACAAATAACATTTAATTTACCTAAAGCAGTTGAAAATATGTCTGTTCATTGTTGAGGTTGCTAAGATAAACTCATTACGATGATTTGAAACACCATGCATTTAACTAGACGATCCTTGGGTTTATTTTCTGGTCTAATTCTGTGGTCTTTTTTGAATGACATGAATAAGTAAAATAAGATTATTATTACACAATACTTTGACAGTGACATCTACAGGTGACATAATTATTTACCTTGGTAACATCTTTAGTTTTAATTCTCGCCACGGAGTTCTGTAGCATAACCTGAAAATATAAGTTTTGGCACGTTAGGGTAAAGTTTCGTTTTGGTAAAGTTTGACTTGTCTGTCAGGCTCCTATTGATCGGAGCGTGATGTTATATTATATAGCTTTACTGAGCTTTACAGTCTTCATCGATAACATCACAACCCGTATTCACCACTCGATAGTGTTGAATAATAAGCGGATACTTTGCGGCACTGCAAAGTATCCCGCTCCCGCTCAAATTCTGGGAAGTAATGGGGCTGGCAACTGGGGAACTAATGGCGCTAGTATAGCTTGCACCAAGCATCGTCATTGGTTCAAATCATTTCAAATCTTACGGGTACTTCAAAATAGTACTACGTCATTGGTCGGATTAGGTCTAAGCAGTGGTGGCGCCATCTACAATTAGCTTTGACTTGCCTGCCCCATTGGACGTAGTATCTGAAAAACGTTCCAACCCACAATTCGATCAAAATTGAGTTATGAATACCATACGAGTCACATTATTGCTATTTACTAACTGTCAAAATTTGGTGGCTCTACTGTCATTTTAATAATGAAAACCTGATCTAGTAGCCCAACCCACATGTATGGAGAACACAAATAAGTATTAAACAAAAAGAGCCCAAGCTGTGTGGAACATTCTGGAGGCGACTGCCCTCTACGACACGCGACAGCACGTCTATGAGTGGCGCGTGGAGGCGCAGCGCCGGGGCGTAAACCCGCTGCCTCGAGAAGTCGAGGCGCGGCGGGAAGAGCTCCGGCGCGATCTCAGGGCAGTATAGAAGGAACGACTGTCGCGACCGAAGGCCGGGCACGCCGCAATTGCGGCGGTAAGACCCCTCTTTGAGGAGTGGCTGGAGAGACGTCATGGCGTCCTGACCTACCGCTTGACGCAGGTCCTCACCGGACACGGAAGTTTCGGGAGGTACCTGTGTCTGATGCGAAAGGAGGAGACGCCTGGGTGTCACCACTGCGAAGATCGCCCGGAGGACACGGTGGAGCATATGGTGCAAGACTGCCCAGCTTGGGCGGAGCACCGACGTGTCCTCACGGCTGCGATAGGCGGAGACCTCTCGCGCGGTCTGCTCCTTCTGCGAGGCAGTAATGCTCGTGAAGGAGGAGGCGGGCCGCGAGCGAGAGAGGACAGCGTCCTCCCTCCGCCCCAGCCGCAGTGGTAGACGCCCACGGCGACGGACGTCGCTTGTTGATCTCCGGCCACCGTAGGCGCGGGCATGCGGGCAGCGAGTAAAGGGCAACTCGTTGCCCGAACAAGGACCAAGCCAGGGTCGACGGCGCGTTGTGTCCCACGCGCGCCTCAAAGAGCGTCAGCATAATGACGGGGCCCCCCTCTCAGAGGGCCAAAGCCTGCCGGGGTCGCGGGATTATTCCCTTACCGTAATCCCGGAACATAACAGGTTATGAAGGACACCGTGGATTTTAGTCAGTAGAAGTCTGACAGTCCCTCCCGCCCTGCCCGGGGTTGGAGGACTCATTAAATTTGATGATTTTACCACGCTAAAAAAAAAAAAAAAGCTGTGTGGAACAACCCAAATATAAGACAGAGTCATAAACGATTTTCTAAAATGTGATCCAAGTTATCTGAAACATTTTTGATTTTTTTAAATCTGGATGACCTTATTGAAATAGATTTAGATTCACTAAAACGTTCCAAACTAGGTACCTAAATGAAACGTTTTTTTTTAATTAATGATTATGTGCACTATACGTGGAATAGACATTTCATCATAATGATTCAAACCATTTGAAACGTTTTTAACCGACTTCCAAAAGGAGGAGGTTCTCAATTCGGATGTTTGTATTTTTTTATGTTTGTTCGGGCATAACTCCGTCGTTTAACAACCGATTTGAAAAAATCTTTTTTTGATAGTTGTGTGTTTTAAGTTTCCACGACCTAATGACCTCGATTATTATACATAGTTCATTTACAATAATGCTTTTGTGGAAACTAATATTGAAAAATGAACTACGCAGCGAGCGTAGCGTAACTCTTACCATTTACGAATAATTAAAAACTTATACGAGTATTTGCAGTACAAAATGAGGTTTAGGCGCATTTGGGCTAATTCTCATATAGGCAACTGACTCCATTATGGACTACTTCTCATTTGGGCTACTTCTCATGAGTGTATACTCCTGCTTTAAGTTTTTCTTCTAGAAGGCGGTGTGGAAATGTCGGTGCACAGTTACTCGCACTAGACAGTTTTTTCTAATTCAAATTTTGGGGCGGCAAGCTGTACAGGCCCAGGGCGCTGACAATTTTAAATTACGCCACTGCTTGTAGATAAAATATTTGCAGGAATCGAACCCGCAACATGCAGCGCAGCAGTGCAATGGCTCAGCCACTTTGCTAACCGTGCCGTCAAAATTGAATGCTTGTAAAAAGCAACGGGTTACGGGTAGGGGGTCGCGAAATATTTCTTCATACTGAGGGGGTCGTGCCATGAAAAAAGGTTGAAAAACCCTGATCTACATAATCCATAGGGACAGACAGACAGCGGGAAGCGACTTTGCTTTTAATACTAATGTCGTGATGTTGACAGTGAAGGTTGACTGTAGTTATAAGTCAATATTCTTTGTTTTCAATTCGTGATTGATTACTACTTAACCACCTATACTAACCTTATATTATTATAACACGTTGGCAGCTATCTTCATTGAATACTGTAGTGCATTTTTAATACTGAAAGTGAAAAAAAACGTGGGTGTCAGAGTTGGTCAAGTACAGCTTGGAAACAGAACAAATTTTTTTATTTCCGACAGCATTTTAAATCTTTGATATTTGAGATATTTGATGTAAACAAAGACCGCAGGTTTGTTAGATTTATTATTGTGCCATAAAACTAACGTAATAAGTGAAAAAAAAACATTTAAAGTGCTGTAGCGCGAAGACAGTGGCGACTTCCGGTTTTCTACATTTTTATGGTACAGCCGTACAGTTCATATTTGCTTGTAATTTAGGCGTATAGTTACTACCTCCGGCTCCGTCGGCATCCCGCGACGCGTCGAGACGTGTCGCAGAATGCGTTCGGCTGTCGCGACGGCCGACCGGCCCCGAATAGCTCCGAACGGCGCCGTCGGCATCCAATCGGCTGCCGTCGGGTCCATTCGGAGCCGGTCGGCCGTGAGTCGTGTTATAAGAACGGAGATTACGGTGCAGCAACTATTTTAATTGTAAGAAGTGTATGAAACTCGTCGAATTCGCACCATTTTGCCATAAATTATCGAGCCGTTTGGTATGAATCATACCTTAGGCTTTATTTGAACTACTTAGTAGATGGTTCATGACTGTGAAGTTTGCACAAAATTGGTCGAGCGGTTCTTCATTTATCACATTTTTTGTAAAAAAATGTGATAAATGAAATTAAAATATAAATACTAATAATTCAAATGATTTAGTAGTAGTGGAGTAGTATTAATTCTGTGGCGCTGCGAAGTTTGCGGATTCGTCTAGTAATTAGTAAATGGATAAAAAAACCATCATCAACTAATGTTAAGTACTTACAGGCTACTTTTTTATTACTCACCGAATGAATTCGTCTCCTACTTCAGGTTCAGATAATAAATAATTGCGTTCAGCAAGTGCTTTATCTCGTCTCTCCAAAGCTTTTCTTATTTTACTATCGTCATGGACGAGTTGTTCATTAATTTGAGTAGGTTTGACGCTTGGAACTATTTCATTGTGTGAAGGTTTAATAAGTAATGCCCAAATGTCACACTTATCTGTGATGCCTTGAATATTTTCGAGTAACTTCGACCGTTTATTCCACACTGTAGATACGCCATCGTTCTGTGATTTCAGTTCATAAAAAAAATGTATTGCATAAATTCATGTGGGATGATTTATAGACAAAAATAGTACCTATTTTTGTCTATAAATCGCGCATCTCAAAGAGCTACTATCAGCAATAATAATAAATAAGATGGGGGAAAAATTGGATCATCAAAACCTGCCGGGATCGCGGGACTGTCTTGTCAGGTAAGGCATAATTCCGACCAACCGGCTCGCATCGCGCCGCATCGGAACGGAGGCATACGGATGCCGCGGCAGTCGGACGCGACCGTTGGAGCCATATCACTACTGCGGTATGCGTTCTGCTGCCGTGACAGCCGTACGCGTGCCGCGGCAGCCGACATCGTCCACTGAAATCCGTATACAGACCAAACGAAAAATATGGGTTGATAATTTATGGTTAAAAGGTGCGAATTTGACGAGTTCCATACACTTCATAATGATTTAATACAAATAAAGTAGCTGCTGCATCGTAATCTCCGTTCGTATACCACGAGTCCACGACGCACGGCCGACCGTCTCCAAACGGACCCGATGGCAGCCGATTGGATGCCGACGGCGCCGTTCGGAGTTGGTCGGGGTCGATCGGCCGTCTCGACAGCCGAACGCATTCTGCGACACGTCTCGACGCGACGCGGGATGCCGACGGAGGTAACTCTCTCGAGCCCCGAGGAAAATGTTTTTCCACAAAATACTGATCGATTTTAAGACTTATAATTCCAAAAAAAGGCTTAATATCGGTCGGGGTTTGGTAGCACAAAAACGTGCCATTGGGGAGCATTGGGAATCGGGTGCGTAAGTTGCAAGCAAATAATTATGAACTGTATTTACTGTTGATAGATTCCAATGTTCTTTACCGCATTGTAAAATGCCGTCCGGCCCGGCGCGATGCGAGCCGTTTGGTGTGAATCTTACCTAAGGGTGCTCCCACATCTAAGGACGCGGATTCGGATTTTTCCGTCGCCCTTTCTCTTTCTGTCGCTTAGAAATGCCATTTGCTAGAGCGAGACAATGCGATAGCATGCGGCCGCCTTGAAGATTCCGTCGCATGCGATCGCATTATGCTTTCTGTCTCGCTACCACGACGTCTTTAAACAATTCGTCTAGCGCCATCTGGTTCCCTGATGGGGAACTAGTCACCCTTTAAAACGTCATGACAGACCACATCAGGTGGTAAGGCTCCACTCTCCAGTGCTCATTCCAGGAAACCGGAATTCCGGAGATTTTATAATCGAAGCCGTAGTAGTAGGGGCGGCGAAGAAGGGATTTTTGATGCGACTCGAGCGTGTCAGATAACTCCCCAACGACGCGCGACGCGACGATACATTAATGTGCCATGCATACAAAACGACCAGTATAAGATGAACCCCGATAACATTGTCAGAATATGGAACTATTAACTTACGGCGATGACCATGTGATACCGTCTTATATGAAACTTGAAGTCTGGCTTTTTTATAACAAAAACGTATTATACTCGGGGCCAATAATATTTCAATTTTCTCAGGTTTTTACAAGAGTAACGCTGAAGTGTTTACAGCTCACAGGGGTGGTCGAAACTAATACGAACTTGGTGAGTCACGACGTTTATATTCTGTTTTGCCTAATGTGTTGACAGACACGGTCACCTGTTATTAGGATCACTCTAGTAATATGTCGTCGACGACGACATATGGGGATGGGGGATGGGAGAGCCAACGACGACTCGTCCGTTGGCTCTCCCATCCCCCACTAAAATAGAAAACTTGTCAGAAACTTTTTTCTTTTTTAAAACATAATCTTTAAAATCCAATAGATTGTCATGGCGCGGCGCTCGCTCGAGGAACTGCAAATTTAGCATCCTCGCCTCCCCTACTATAGAACATAAAACATAGTTTACGCGGCGCATAATAATTTTGAATAACTAATACCAACAGATGTTTCACGAAGCTTTTCCAATTCCTTGCAGCAACTTTCTACTTGATATTCGAGAGAGTTGTGTCGTGTTTTCTCCATGGTCAACTGATGCAACAACCTATTAGTACTATGTGTGAGGGATTTATATTCCTTTGACAGTTTCCCCAGATGTATCAACATATCACGTATTGCTCGATTGGTCGTCAGCACTGCATTATTAACTGTTGGAAATATTTTAGGATTAATAGGCAGCAAAAGCAAAAAGAAAATGTGTCGTTTTGAACTTAGCATTATTTTCACTAATACATGAAAAATAAACTCACATTCACGTTTCTCTCTCAATTTTACTTCATTATCTTGTTCTTGCAGTTTAATTTTTTCAATTGTTTGCTCTACAGACGAGTCCATGATGTCCTGGGTGATGGTAGGCAATTTGATATCAGTAGAACGAGCACTGGATCAGTGGGTGCGTAAAGTACCTCTCTTTGTACTCGTATGCGGATTCTTGGTGGACTTTTATTATTCGTAGACTCGGTGGTATTTAATAATATTAAGTAACTACTTATTACCAGTGAACGAAGAAAACAATTTTTTTCTCTTCGTTCACTGCTTATTACTGACAAGGGTGGGTGGATAAAATTATAACAATGCTTTTTTTTTTATTTGAAAATGGCGCCAAAATGATGCCTGATGTCTATGACTACCTGGGCCATGATGGACGAGCAACATGGAGGTGAAAGAATGTTTTGTACCGAAATCAAAAACACTTTTTATTATTCTAATAAAACGGTAATGATTGAATTACCGTACGTAATAATAAAATTCTTAATTTTAAAAATGCATTTTTTATTATTTTAATGGAATTGTAAAGGAATGTATAAAATATTGACACAAGGTTGCCTGGGAAACGTTGTAAACAAATTACCACAAATCGTAGGACCATTTATTAAGTGGGACTTTATTCAAGAGCAAACCACGAAATCACATTTTATATTCATCACAGAATGTTAAAACCTGACGCTAACGGTTTTGTAAATGTTACTTGGCCGAGTAAAAATATTCCACATGGGGGTATTTTCCATACACGCGTTGTTGAACCATCGGAGCAACAGCAACAATTACTCAAGGGTTGGTAAACTTGTGCATTTGTAGTACCTTAGATTAAAAAGTAGTTTAGTTTTGTTACCTAATCCAAGAACTGGCCCATAAGTAGTTTAAATAGGATATGTACAGAAGAAAAGCCTCATAGAAGATACAAGAAATTGGTCAGTGGGTCATCTAACCGGGGCCACTCACATGCGCGCAAAGATTCGTACATTGTACGATGCGATCGCGCATGTGGAGGGCCGTCAGACATACATTCGCAAACTTTGCATATTTGCAAATGGGTTCGCATACTCTATTTGCGAATCTGTTTGCGCTTCCTCCTACACTTGTTTACGAATGTCTCAGTTAATTTTATCTTTACAGATCGATAGTGTTTCATTTACCGAATTACCGACCCTCTTATCAATTATAATCGATCCTCCACGGGATTAAATAATAATAATAATAATTTCATTTATTTCAATCAATTACAGATCATACGAAACACAATATTAATATTCAATTCAAGCAAACGTATAATATTTTATCATAACAACTATTCATTATAACTAAACAATAATTTAAACAAAACGTCAGATTAAAATTATACAGGAAAAAAAAAAACAAAATGTCCAATTAAAATTATAAAAATAAATATAAAAATAAATTTAAAACAAAAACAAAATTTCAAAATAAAACCCAATAATAAATGTAAATCAAATTAAAACTAATAACTATAAACTAAGGACCAAAATTTAACGGTATATATTTGTATGAATAGGTACTTATACTGATCAGTATAATTCCTCACACAAAATATAACAACGACACGACCGTTTGCTCCGCAATCGTGTGCGCAACTGGTCACACGAATGTGTAGGAGACTACGCGAAGGTTCGAGGTTCGCGCCCTTTGATGTGCGTTAAAAAACCGACACAGCTTGGAAAAGCACGAATGCCACGAAAACTTCGCAAAGTCATTTGCAAATGTCGTCCTACACTTGTGAGTTTGCGTATTCGCGCGAATGTGAGTGGCCGGCTTAACATATCAAGTTCAGCGCCATCTATCCATTGACTAGGGAAAACATAAAAAGAAAATCCCTCATTTGGTTTTGCCTGCTGAAGTTTTAAACAAAGTCACAAAAACGGTCAAATCTGTCAAACAAATTGTAATATGTACCACCCACATCATCCATTGACGATGAGAATGAATCTCAAGATGTCACTGTAGACTTTGGAATTAATTTTTAATTTTAAACCATTTAAAACAAATAATTGCGAATATTTTTCACTAGCTGAACGTTTATTAGCTTTTATTCTTTTAATAATGTTAAATAGGTACTAATTAGTATTAAAATTGTTTTATTTAACCCATTAATCACGCTGAAATTGTAATACTTATCAATGGTAATTGGATACCTAACAGTATCTGGCCTTAAAAGACTTTTTTTTAAAAGAGAACCGACTTCAAAACCAAACACAATAAATTGTAAAATAACTTTTCTTTCTGAAGTCGGTGGCTTTGTTTTTTATTTCATCGACTGTGGCCACCGACTTCCGAAAGGAAAGTTATTTTACAATTTTTTGTGTTTGGTTTTGAAGTCGGTTCTCTTTTTTAAAAAAGTCTTTTATTTTTCCCTTTTTAGTTTACATATTCAACAAAAAATTTCATATAATCGGCGTCTTTGAAAATCTACAACCCTTGTAAGCAATAAAAACGGATCTATGCGAGCAACTTCTCGAGATATCCATTATTCTTATATACTAAAACTTTCTCCAGAATGTAACGAACAGTTTTCTGAAAACCGCATCAAAATCGGTTCAGCCAAACGCGAGATAATCGCGGACAAACATGCAATCGTCTCTGAAAATCTACAACCTAAGTAAGCAAAAACGGGTCCACGCGGGCAACGTCACGGGATATCTATTCGTGTTTATATTCAAACCTTTTCCAGAATGTAATGAACCCTTTCCTGAAAACCGGATCAAAATCCGTTCAGCCAAACGCGAGATAATCGCGGACAAACGTGCAATCATCTCTGAAAATCTATGATCCCAGTTAGCAAAAACGGGTCCACGCGGGTAACGTCACGGGATATTTTTTAGTGTTATATACTAAAACCTTCTCCAGAATGTAATGAACACTTTTCTGAAAACCGCATCAAAATCCGTTCAGCCAAACGCGAGATAATCGCGGACAAACATACATACATACATACAGGTCGAACTGAGAACCTACTTTTTTTTTTGAAGTCGGTTAAAAAGCACTTTAGCCACTTCTAGCCGAATATTTTGAAAGAGATTTTTTTTGCAAAACTGGCTACTTTTTACTTACATGTGGCCACAATCTGGATTGTCCTAACGGCAACACTGTCCCCATTTAAAGCGCTATTATTCACGATCCAGCACGGCTGTACAGCAGCTCAAGGTCGCGTTGCTGGACGTAGCAAAAACATCGTGAATAGGCTTGACGTACGTCAAGGCTTGTCCAGCAACGCGACCTTGAGCTGACGTACAGCCGTGCTGGATCGTGAATATAGCGCTTTTGCTACGTCCAGCAACGCGACCTTGAGCTGCTGTACAGCCGTGCTGGATCGTGAATATAGCGCTTGCGCTTAATTCTATAGTGTATACTGTATACTCTCTACTTAGTCTGTGAATTCTATGTAGTCTGTGAAATTACAAACGTGATGTGTGAAATGCACTAAAATCAAGAATCTATCAAGATTATTGGAAAATAAATTAACATTATGGCGCAGGATTTACGCGATTTACGTTTAGAATTGAGTCAATTGGGTGGATCTGATTGCACGTGCATACCGATGCTTTTATCGATTTCAACTCGCGGAATTGGTCTCAACCTGTGTTCTTTTTAACATAATGCTGTGAGGGATAGTAGGAATCGGAATGATCTGCCAGATATATACGCTGTTTATCGAGCACTGCTAGCTATTGTCGAGACAAAATTATCCAATCTAGGTCTACCTCTAAGCAATTTGGAACACGTCTATACATACCGAAATTACCGAAGTTTGAGTAATTTAACAAGATGTTTTTGGATTCCCGTAGTTTTAAAGAGAATGATAGACGCAATCGGAGTAATTATAAATGGAGACGAAGGTGTTTATTTTCCTGTAATGTCAAGAAACACTGAAATTGATGGTTTTGTACCAAGACCTGAGAATATCCTCCTATCAAACCTCCGTGAAACAGTAGTGGCATTGGCAGATACCAATGGGTCGGAGACTGCAGTTTTATATAGGAAGAATTTTTATCTCAATAATTCTTTACCAGCATCCGAATGGGGTGAAAATCACACATTAATGAATGCTGATAAGATCATGCCAGCTGAATATAACTATGATACTCATCTCAATCTTGATTTTGAAGCATTACGCAGCTTGCAAAGGTTTATTAGAATGCCAAATGATTTGCATAGAATCTTTATTGATAGTCCTAGAGGAAATATTCTAAGTCTAATGAGCAGTGAAATGAGTGGACTACGAACTCCTGATCTGAGGGCAGGAGAGACACTTTCTGATTACTATCACCATGCTGAGCCTGAAAACGACGTAAACATGTTCCACAGCCTCGTCAAACTAAATGACAAGGAAGTTATTATGGGAGCAACTATGCTACTAGGGGAAAGGCCAGCTATTGACAACTGTCCTCAAATCTCTGTATATGCTTCACGCTCAGTGGTTGTTAGCCCTTATATTTTAAGAAGTAGTTATAAACAAGGTTTAGTCGTACAAAGTCATGTTGATTTTTGATGTCATTTTTTTTTTGTATCTATGCAGTACTCTTAGAAGAATCTAAGCTTACTATTGCACAGCGGCAGAAATCTGCTTTCAAGCTTCGTGAAAAAGATGAAAAGAAATCAGAGTCTGAGCCACTGGTACAAATGCCTCTTGTTCGACCTAGAACATCTCGGCGACGATCATTATCCTCCATTAGGGAGTCTGGAATTTATGAAATGGACAGGTTAGTAATAACATATTAAGGCTGCCCGTCCATTGATGCGGAGTCAGCTGGCGGAGTGGAGAAATGAGCCAATAGGATTGCACCATCGAAAAAAGGAGTGGAGATTTTAGAACAATCCTATTGGTTAATATTTCCTCGTTTCTCCACTCCGCTAGCTTGCTCCGCATCAATGGATAGGCAGCCTTATGTATTTTTCCTTATTTGTCAACCTACCCGAATCTGTCAAATTTGACTAATCCAACATTAACCTTCCACTATTTTTTGTTATAAGGTTGAAAATCTATTTAAAGAAATTTGACAGATTGATGTAGATTGATGTATTACTGTCCATACATGACATCTCACTGTTAATAGATATCACCCATCAAAGAGAGGAGAAGACAGGGAAAAAATGAAAGACAGACTGGCAAATACTATGGCGTATGGCGATAATGAGGAGCAGCGGCCACAGCCACCACCTCCAATTGCTAAAAAACCACAACCCAAGTTGCCAACTTCTAAACAAATGTGGAATGAATGTGAGACTAATAATAATATAATTATTTTACTCCCTTTAGAGGGCCAAAACCCTCTTGGGGTCGCGCGACTCACGAATTACCGTGACCTAGGGCTGCCAACCGTACTCTAAAATAGAGTATTGTACTCTATATCATGTAGGCATACTTTATAATCTATAACACTAATAGAGTATGCTAAAATACTCTTTTTTACACAATGTTTACTATACTAGTGCCAGTCATGTAATGTTATGCAAACCCATTATCGTAAACAAAAAATTCGACCATTTACATTTTATGGTATCGCCAATTCCCAATTTTAGAATTAGAAAGTTTGGAGTCATACCGTAAAACCGGCCAACATTGCCCTTGGCGGATATCTTTGCCCAAACAAACGAAAAATAACTAAAATCTTGAATTGTAAATAAATTTAAATAGCTGACAACATTATTTAATCTTTAGGGTAAACTAGACTATTTTCCTGACAAAACTAAGTATTAGTTACTTCGCTAAGTTCACTCAGTTGTCGGCGAGACATGTTTAAAGTGGACTAGTCTGAAGTGGTGCAAAAATCTTGTTTTACGTTTTTACACACTGACAGCGTTCGACATCTCTCAGGTAAGTTATTTCAATATTCCAGTAATAAAAAGAACCAAGCTTTATTTCTATGCTAGTTTGAGACCAATAAAACGTAAAATCTTCAAGATAATGCAGTGGGCAATGATTGCCGAGCTTGTGTGAACATAGGAGTGACAACATTGCCCACAGCAAAAATCGTGTTAGGGATGGCACCCATTATATCTAGTAAGAGTTAACTCAGTTTTATCAACCAAAATGTTTTTATAATTCCTATGCTAAAACTCTTTTTAAAAGTAAATACTATATTTTTACGTTACAACGTCTGCCTGGCATGCCTTGCAATGACTATTTTTCCTTGTAATCTTTTTTATACCATTTTTTTAAAATTTCTTTGTAAGATTTGTTTTAGAATCTTTAATATTAACCTTATGTATAATAATACATGCAATTTATAACTATTGTACCTGACTGATTTCTTATTTATAAAAGATTTTATTTAAAAGCAGATTATTATTTATCACATTAGTGTGTGGCAACCCTAGCCCACCGTTTCAGTTTGTATAAAAAAGCAGCTGGTGTGTAGTGTAACATTGCCCACCTCAGTAAAATTAAAAATATAACGTTTTTGATATATTGATCACGAAGGATGGCAACTTTGAATGATTCTCTTAAACATATCTTATTTTCAAAGCTCTAGAGCTGATAGTTTTAGAGAAATTAAGGGTGGGCAATGTTGGACGGTCGTGCGTATAATTTTGCCCGGCTCTTTAATTGCCTTTTTCTCGGATTCTGTTAAAGCTAGAAGCTCCAGATTTCGTGATTTGAAGCCTATAATAGTAATTGTTACCATGGTGTACTTGATTACGAGCTCTGATCAATATTTTTTTCGTAATCTCAAAAATAAGAAAAAAAGCGGGCAATGTTGGCCGGTTTTACGGTAATATGATTCTTTCAAAAACTATAAGAAATTGTACTTGGGTATTGGTACTGCGAAAAGTACGAAAAAAAAACCTTTTTAAAAATATTAAATAAATAATAATTAATAGGTACTCTTTTTGGAAGTCCGTAGGTACTCTTTATTTACCTCCTTTGAAATCAGAAATAGGTACTCTATTTCTTCTAATAAAAGTTGGCAACCCTACCGTGACCCCTGACACTGTGGATTTTAGTGGTTCCCTGAGTGGTAGAGATGCGCAAAATGTGTCAGTAAAAAGAAAATGAATGAAGTATATCTTTTCACTTGATGAAGTAGTTCATTCATTCATTCAGTATTTCATTTCGTCCAGCAAATCTGAACTAGTTCACTGGACTAGTTCACTGAACTACTTCACTGAACTACTTCACTGAAGTACTTCACTGAACTACTTCACTGAACTGGTGATTTAGTGAAGTGAAATCACTAGTTCACTGACTGAACTAGTGATTTAGAGAAATGATGTATTTCAATAAATCACTAGTTCAGTTATATACGTATGTCGATTTTCCTTCATACTTTAAACAGGCTTAGGACTGTCAACCTAGAAATATAGTTGTATTGGTGGTAATAGTCGTTTTGGTTTACTTACACTTTTGTTGTACGTCAAATAAGACTGTATTCCTTTCACTATAAAGTTCATATTACAGTGAAAAGACTAACTACTGATAACATATTTCCGTGGTCACGTGGTGGCGAGGCGCCATATTCGCTCGTTACTTTATCAGCCGACGTTATCCGATCAGCAGACGAAGTAACACGAACATGTACGAGTGAGAGAGCGCCTTGGTTGAATATGTGTGAGTAGAGCGGGCTTATCGTCCGTCCATAGCCCATTGTGTACTCAGCCAATAGCCATCAGCCATACACGCGCGAAAAGAAACACCACAGACTACGTAGAGTGTAGATAGAAACACTGAATTACTAAGTGAACTAAAGACACATTTGATTGGCCAGTGAATGAATGAAAAGTTCATTTTGGGAAATGAACTAGTTCATTTAGTTCATTCGTTCGCGAACTACCCATGTCTACTGAGTGGGAGGGCTCATTTGATGATTTTACCTAAAAAAAAAAAGATGGTGGATGATGATGTATCCGCAACAATTTATTGTATTAAATCACTACTTATTAAAAACAATGTTTGGATAATTTACTAATGGCTGGTTATTTTCAGTGGTAACTCAAATTCGAGAACGTACTGAATGGCTTGCCGAAATGGAGTATCTAGGTCAAGCTGACCCACACAGAGACATCATAAAAGATCAGATTGCTGAGAGGATGCGTGCCTTAGATGCTTTGGGAATTGATGACAGTGAGTGCTCGACGCCTAAATCAGCAGCCTCTGGATTTACGTTAAGATACAAGGAACCAGAGCCTATTGTCCAGAGACGTAACTCGTCAGGTAATTGTCCTTGATTTAAACCAGCATATCTATGCCCGAGACTGCCCCCTCGGCTCACGTGAACCTCGTAACTGTCATACCATACGTCAAGTCCCGTGGGACTTTTCGCTTTGTATAGGATTGTTACTACTATCCATAAAAAAAGAACATAATTACTAATAGGTAAATAACTTTTAATAAAGGGCTTGTATTCTTTGTTTTTTTAATCTATGAATATTGCATCTACAGCTCGACATAAAAATGAAAACCGGAAGTCGCCACTGTGTTCGCGCTACCAGCACCTTGAATGTTATTTTTTTTTTCACTTTATTAATTTAGTTTTATGGCACAATAATAAATCTAACAAACCTGCGGTTTGTTTACATCAAAATATAACAAAGATTTTAAAATGCTGTGAGAAATAAAAATTTTAGTTCCGTTTCAATCCGTTCTGGCCAAGCTGTAAACTCGATAGTAGGGTTCGTGATGTCAGAATTACTTAGTGAGAATAAATTACACCTAGAATTATACTGTGACCTAGATAAGAGTAGTGACGTCTCCGTGAGGACTCGGTAGTGTTCTGCCCAAGCGGGGGTCCCGCACCGTATGCTCCAGTAGGCAATCCAGGCGATCCTCGTAAAGTTGACAGAATCCTCCCGAAGCTTCCATGTCCCTTGAGGACCTGCGTCAAGTCACAAGTGGAAGGTGAGGACGCCGTGGCGCCTCTCCAGCCACTCCTCAAAGAAGGTTTTTACCGCCACGATCGGCGTGCCGGAGCTTGTTGGGCTGCGACTCGTCGTTTCTAGATCAGTAGACCAACTGACTATTGGTCTACTGATCCAGAAACACGAGTCCCGATTCACGATTGCAGTTTTTTCATTCCGTAAAATCTTTACTATTCGCTACGCAGGCTGTAAAGGCTGGAGCAGACCAAATGCGTATGCGTAGACACGCGTAAACGTGCGTGTACCACTGAGTTGTAATGGAACTGTATAAGACAGGACACACCGCTTGCGTAACGTAGACGTGCACGTGGACGTGATGCGGTGTGTCCTGCCTTATAAAGTTCCATACATTACAAGTAGGGTTGCCAGATCGATTCTTCCTGTTATCGGGATCAATAACCGATTTTTCGGGATTTTAGGGCTTTGGTCGGGAGAAATAAAAAAATATCAAATAATCGTTGATTTTTACAAGTCAGTTGGTTTTCTATCAGCTAATCGCGATTTTGTCACCAAAAAAATACAGAATTTAAGAGTATAATAATAATAATATTCCACAACTATCACACAACGCCATCTAGTCCCAAGCTAAGCAGAGCTTGTGTTATGGGTACTAGACAACTGATAAACATACTTATATTATATTTCTAAATACCTACATACATATTATAGATAAATTACACCCAGACACAGAACAAATGATCATGCTCATCACACGAACCACGGGAATCGAACCCACGACCTCCGGCATAGCAGTCAGGGTCACTAACCACTAGACCAACAGGCCAGTCAGAGTATTAAGAGGTAGTAGTTAAAAGTAACTATAAAGCCAGCTAACGCGATGACCAAACGATCGTCCATTTTTCTTACTACTGCGTAGAAAACCTTTGTGATTTATAACGTTCCACGCGCCAGGCGCTAGTCCAAATAGCAGTCCAAACTCTTGAAACCACATTTACACGCACAGTTCGGAACATTTGTCTAGATATGAAAGGTTCGTCCGCAGTCCAAACCGTGAATGCCTTTTAATCGTATTAAGCACAACAGTTTGATCCTCAGTCCAAACTGTACAGATCTAACCGTGGTTTGGAACGCAGTCCAAGATGCGTGGTCCGGCTGGCTCGACTCGACTCAGACGGAGTGCATTGCAAATAATTGCAATGTTTTTCGCTCTGCGCCAAGCGCCCAAGTCGTTTGCAACTTTCGTTTGGCAAAAATGTGAACTTTTAAAATTATCGAACTTGTTTTTCGGGAGATTATTTGCTTTGTCGGGAGTCGGGAGGACACGAAAATTCGGGAGAATCCCGCCAATTCCCGACCGTCTGGCAACCTTAATTACAAGTCAGCGGTACACGCACGTTTACGCATAGGTACGCATTTGGTCTGCTCCAGCCTTTATGCGTATTTTGTAAGATTAAAGTCTATTTGATTTTGTTTCAGTGTCATCAACTAAATCCGACAAGAGTGTCCGGAGTACAGCTAGAGCTCGGAACAAGGAAGAAAATGTGTCGTCCTACTCCCTGCTATCCCCGTTACAATATTCTCCCAGACGTCGCCAGTGACCATTTCATTCCATTCTTCAATATTATTTTCCGCCTTTCTGTTTCTACAAGCACATCAAATCCAATTTTTATTTATTTGGTACCTGGGGGCCTGAAAGGACCACTTTAATAGTCTTAATATGTTTTGAATTGCATCGTAAAAAGGATTATTCGATTCTATTGCTTCCGTAATAGAGTAGAATAAAAATTATCGGAACACTATTATGATTCTGCTAAAGTGGCCTTTTAAGATCTGAGGTTCAAAAACGGATACTAAGCAATATCCCAAATGATTCACCTTCGTGAAAAAATAATAATAACCAATGGCGTTGCGGGTTCGTGCATTTCCCGCCCCTGTGTTGACCTTGGGAACACCCAAAAACTCCGAAATATTTTATTCCGAATTTCGATATTCCGATTTTCAAAACTCCGAATATCATAATACCTAAAAATTACAATTATTAAGAATCTCGAAATTTATTTGATCGAAAGTCGTATGTCCGATTTCTTCTTTTTCCGATTTTCACATATTCGAAAAATGTAATGCTCGATGAGTTCTCATTCCGAAAAACGAAATTCCGATTTTCAATATTCCGAATAATCTGTTTTTTTTTTTCGTAATATTGAAAATCTCTCATTCCACAAAGTCAGTGACAGAAACGAATGTTATTACAAGAACTTAGGATCCAAGAGCGAGCGAAGCGAGCTCGGGACTCTGGGCACCCCGACTCGGACAGGTTCGGTTCGAAGGGGATGGCGGGTCCGAAAGACCCCGCCATCCCCTTCGTGTTAGGTTACTTTAAACCTTGCTCACAGAAATAGGAGCCCCGCGAAGCACCTTGGTGGTGCTATAACTCAGGATGCAATAGCGAGCAAGATGTGTCTTGGGGCACCCCGACTCGGACTTTTCGACCCGACCGACCCGAAATCGGAATTTTAATATTCGGTATTCGTGTTTTTAATGTTTCGGAAGATATATTAAGTCGGAATTTTTGATATTCGGTCTATTGAAATTCGGTCTTTTGAAAATAGTAATTATAAACGTTAGAAATTTTGAAATTTCGGAATTATTAAAATAGGAATATTGATCCATCGGAGTTGTTATATTAGGAATTTTGAACCATTCGGAATTATGAAAATCGGTATTTTGAAATTCGTATTTATGAATTTCGGAACAAAGTTTTTCGTATTATCGTAGTGTACCCGTTGACCTCACTACAAATAATGTTTTGGGAGGTTCACCCTTGTTTGGCAGAACAACTTTTCGTCGAAAATCACTCCGGCTAATTTTGGTTACAATAAAGTCGTTTCGTAGAATTATTCATTTCACCGAATAATTAATTGTTACATTTTTATTTAGCCTATTTATTTCTCTGAAATAATTTCATTTGACCGAATTTTCAAATGCACTAATTTTATATAAACTAATGTTTCACTAGACTAATAATGATTTAGTCGAAATATCGCATCGAATATTCAGTTAAGAATTGATTATTCGTTTCCTTTCATTGTCTATAAAAAAATCGGGCTCCGCCGAGCTACCTTGGTAGGTGGTAATCAGCAATTTTAATAAGGATGCTAGAGCGAGCGAAGCGAGCTCGGGACTTGGGGCACCCCGACTCGGACAGGTTAGGTTCGAAGGGGATCCCCTTCATGTTAGGTTACTTTAAACCTTGCAAACAGAAATAGGAGCCCCGCGAAGCGGGGCTCCGTCGAGCTACCTTGGCAGGTAGTAATCGGCAATTTGACTACGGGCGAGCGTATAAATGACTAATTACCACCTACCAAGGGAGCCCCGCGAAGCGGGGCTCCTATTTATGTTTGCAAGGTTTAAAGTAACAGTCAGTCAGTAAAAAGTAGTAGTCCGAGTCGGGGTGCCCCAAGACCCGAGCTCGCTTCGCTCGCTCTTGTATCCTTAGTCAAATTGATGTTTACTACCTACCAAGGTAGACCGACGGAACAAATATTTACAATGTGTTCTTTTCTGCATTACATTACACCAATCGTATATTCGATAAACTAAATGTTATACCAACTGAACATTACGTCAAATGAACATTATACCTTTTGATCAATTCGCTGGGTGCGAAGTACTAGGTGGGGGTAGTACTGTTCGATGGCAGCGCTCATGGTGGCGAATACTCGAAGTTCCGACGGGTTTACCTCAGAGTACATTCAGTTTTGTCAACTAACAAAAATGCGCTAAACTCAAGAACTACAAGTTCGAATTGAAAAAATATTTTTGTGTTGGATAGCCCACTAATCGAAGAAGGCTATAGGGTATATAACATTACGCTATGACTAAAAGGAGCAGAACAGCAATGAAAAATGTTGCAAAATCGGGTAAATCTTATTGAGAGCTTACATTGCGTGCGCTGCGTAAACGGTTTACATTACGCAAAAATGATGTATGACGGAATTGTTCGTCATGAAACGTTCTAAAATAAAGTCCGCGACAGCATATGTCTATCTTTTAAGATTAACTCACCATAACCCTTTTTAAGGAAATCAAAGTGATTTTAAAATAATACGTTTCTTGCGACGATGTTTCTAAGAACATAATATTAATCCTTACCCAAATAAATACGTTAATCATTACAAGCATTTAGTTTTTAACAAAATTTCCCTTGACATCATTTGATTTCAATGAATATTTCACGAGATATTGTAGTTTTTTCAACGGTAGGTGTTGGGGCGCAGTCGGAATATGACGGCTCTGTCAGCTGTCACATTTAGCTCTGTAATCTGTACCTACGTAATTTTTTAATAATCGCATTATTCCGCCACAAAAAAGTAGTTCACAGCAGTTGGGCCAATCTTCAATTTTTGAACTTCCGTTGAGGACAATGACGCCCGATATTTTTACTGCTAGCGCAGCCATCCGTTGACAAAACACAAAAATACGAATTATTTTAATTTCATTTTAGTTAAACGTAATTAAAATAATATATATTTTTGTTTTTTGTCAATGGATGGTTGCACTAGCAGTAAAAGTATCGGGTGTCATTATCCTCAACAGAAGTTCAAAAATTGAAGATTGACCAAGTTGCTGTGTTGTAAACTGCAAGAATACTAGCAGAAATAGTGAATTTAAGTTTTATTGACTCCCAAGCGGTTCTTGGAAAGATGAACAATCCAGGAGATGGTTAGCTGCCGTGTAGAGAAAAACTAAATCTATCTATCTATATATATAAAATTCAAAACTGACTGACTGATCTGACAACGCACAGCCCAAACCGCTGGGCCTAGAAACTTGAAATTTGGCATAAGCCCTCCTTATACCACGTAGGTGAGCACTAAGAACGGATTTTGCGAAATTCGGCCCCTAAGGGGTTGTTTTTGGGGTTGATAGTTTGTATGAAACTTCGTTACTGCAAGTGCTAGGAAATTTAAATTTTGACTACGGGTTCTTTTGAGGACGTAAGAGTTACCTATGACAGGATTTTGCGAAATTCGACCCCTAAGGGGTTTGTTTTTGGAGTTGACAGATTGTATGGAACTTTTTTACTAGAAGTGCTAGGCGACTCAAATCTTGCATGTCGGTTCTTTTTAAGACATAAATGCTCACCATGGCGGAAATTTTGTGAAATTCGACCCCTTAGGGGTTATTTTTTTGGTTGAAAGTTTTGAGACTCAAATGTTACATAGGGGTTCATTTTTGGATATGAGTAATACCTAAGACAGGATTTTGCGAAATTCGATCCCTAACAGGTTGTTTTTGGGGTTGACAGTTTGTATGAAACTCTGTTACTACAAGTGCGAGGAGCCTCGAATTTTGCACCGGGATCCTTTATAGGACTTAGATGCACACCATGGTGGGATGTTGTGAAATTCGATCCTGAAGGGGTTTGTTTTTGTGTTTGATAGTTTCTATGAAACTTTGTTGCTGCAAGTGCTAGGCATCTCGAATATGGCGAGGGGTTCTTTATAAGACCTAAATGATTACAAAGACAGTTTTGCGAATTTCGACCCCTAAGGGGCTTTTTCGGGGTCAATAGTTTGGAGACTCAAATAGTGCATAGAGATTCTTTTTTGGACGTAGTTGAGGGTGTTTTGTGAAAATAGACCCCAAGGGGTTGATTTAGAGGTTTGATATTTTGTATGAAACTTCGTTTCTAATTTTTCGTTTCTAATTTTGCATGGTTGTTCTTTTATGACGTAAATGCACACCAAAGCACTACTTTACACACTTTCTGAAATTCTACCCCTAAGGGGCTGTTTATCGGGCATGCGGGCAGCGAGTAAAGGGCAACTCGCTGCCCGACCAAGCACCATGCCCGGATCGACGGCGCGTTGTGTCCCACGCGCGCCTCAAAGAGCGTCAGCATAATGACGGGGCCCCCCTCTCAGAGGGCCAAAGCCTGCCGGGGTCGCGGGATTATTCCCTTACCGTTACCCCGGAACATAACAGGCTATGAAGGACACCGTGGATTTTAGTCAGTAGAAGTCTGACAGTCCCTCTCGCCCTGCCCGGGGTTGGAGGACTCATTTGATGATTTTACCACGCTAAATAAAAAAAAAAGGGGCTGTTTATAGGGTTGACAGTTTGTATGAAACTTTGTTGCTACAAATGCTAGGAGTTTCAGCATGGTGGTTGTTTTAGGACCTAGGGTATCATTAAAAAGGAATTTTACAAAATTCGACCCCTTAGGGGTTGTCTATGTGTTTATAATTAGAGGAATCAACATTGCAGGGCGTTTCTATTTAGGATAATGATTCTCACTAAGAGAGGATGATACGCAATTCGACCCTTTTAAAAGTTTGTATTGGGGTTGATAGTTAGGAGTCTTAAATTTTTACGACCTAGGTGTTATCTATGACGGAATATTGCGGGTTAGTAAAATTTTTATTGAATATTGATTTAGTTTTACCAACAGTTTCCCATATAGAGGGTGGCTGGGACTTTTAAATTCACAAAGGCTAAGTTCGAAAATCACGCGGACGAAGTCGCGGGCGTAGTGCTAGTAACATCATAATCCTCGTTTTAATCCTGTATTTCATATTTTTCTTATAGATTACAATATGCCTATGTTTATTTAATTTTGTTCAGTGCCAATGGATCCCCATGGAATCCAAATCCAAGTGATTTGTTAAAGAATCTGATTTAAATTAGAACGGTCAGGCCCGTCAAAGTTGCAAACGCTAGGTGGCGCTAAAGTCGTGCACGGTGCCAATAGTTCAAATGTTGTTATCGGAAATAAATATTCGATGAAATGAAAATTAAGTTAACCGATATTATAGAAACTGATTATTTTCTCAACCGTTGTTCGAATGAGTAAAATTATATCAAAAGTTGTTCGACCAAACAAGGGTGGTCCTTAACCTAAAGGCTTCTACACACTGCTGGCGGTATCCTGGCAGTTCCTGATAGATGAGCTTACATTCTACTACAGGCTACCAGTCACAGGATTAATATCCAAAGTGCAGTGTGTACAATCCTTTACCGAAATCACAAAGCTTGGTTGTGCAATAGTAAGTTTTTAGATTCTTTGTTATGTTATTCTAATAAGTCTTTTTTTTATTGAATTGTGTAATTACATTAATGGGAAGGTTAGGCTAGCTTATGTATAACACTGCCCAACTTGACAATAATTATATTAAATTCAGCCTTAGGGTGCCTTTCCACCAGAGTGGGCTATGTAGCTGTGTTGCGAGAATGTAAAAGCTGGGGTGCGTTTAAATCCTTCGGCGGTATTTCGCCTGAAAAAAATTAAACTAGCGAGGGTTCGCTGAACGGAGTCATAAGTTTCTGTCAATGTTAGTTGTCAAATTCAATTGACAGCTTAGTTTATTGAACAAATAATCAATTTTGCCGGTTTAATATAAATCCATAATCCACAAATAATATTTACTCTATAAAAATAAAATAATATTCGTTTTTACGGCGCGAATCGAGCAAAACAACAAAACATAATGTCAATCTGACAGCAGGATAAAATTTTGCGTGGTAAAAAGGTCGCAAAAATTTAGTCCATTTTGTAAAAACTTATACCAGTGGACGACCGTAAACGGGGTAGATTAAATTTTAGTTAGCTTCATTTTTCTCCTCGTGGTGTACTTAAACGGGGTGTTTGACATTTAGTCAGTATAAAATTAAAGTGGATAAAGGATTTAAACGCAGCCCTGAGCTACGAAACTGTGACCGTGCGAGTAAAATGTGTTATGATTATGCGCCGGGGCGCCTCCGCAAAGTAGCTGCGCTAAGATGGTGCGCAGCTCGAGCTATGCGATGTATCGATAATAAGTAAGACGATAGAACGCAGCTATAGCACGCATCCTTCCATATAAAAACATATCTTAGTTGAATCCGTTTCCACCAGTGCTGTGCTATGTAAATCAATGAATGTGATTGGTGGATGTCAAACGCATCCGCAGCAACGTAGCATAGCGCATCTCTGGTGGAAAAGCAGCCTAAACTATTATGTTTTTTTTTTTACTTGAGTCTCAGCCCATGCCGATGAGTTTCTATGCTGTCAATTTTGTAAAGAACTTTCAAGTTGGTATGAATATTGTTAAGTTGTAGGTAGGTACATACTTTAATGTTTTTTCATACTTATTACATACAATATAAAATTCTCGGTTATAATAAAACTTTTTTTAACATTTAGATACCTGTTTTTTTTTTCCAATTCTTTTATCAGTATATGCTATTTGCAGAAAAAACCCATTTGGAATTTAGACTATAAAATGTCCAGATTCCCTGTTCGAAGCAAAACATAACGTTTTTAATGAATCCACTTTTTATTACAAGGGCCGAGACACCGAAATGGCAGCGGCCGCGGGCGTCGCCGCGCCGCCGCACCGTGGGCTGAAAATCAATCTTCATAGACTTAGGAATCAACTTCGCAAATCTGTATTTTTTTTGGCAGAAATGGGCTTAGGTATAGTGTATTGATCAATATAATGCTATCTCGCGTTTTGAATAAACGTTTTTCGTTACTTTATAGCACTTGGTTGAAAAAAATGTATGGAGAAATATGTTAAAACTAGCACTACGCCCGCGACTTCGTCCGCGTGATTTTCGAACTTTGCCTTTGTGAATTTCTAGTCACGGCCACCCTCTATATGAGATACTGTTGGAAAATTTTAGTCAATATTCAACAAAAATTCTGTCACTCCGAAATATCCCGTCTTGGGTGGCACCCACGCCTACTAAAAATAACCCCAATGCATAATTACCATTAGAACCCGTTACGGGTCGAATTTCACAAAATGTCCACCTTGGTGAGCATTTACGTCTTAAAAAGAATCAATATGCAAGATTTGAGACGTCTAGCACTTGAAGTAAAAAAGTTTCATACAAACTATCAACCCCAAAAACAAACACTTAGGGGTCGAATTTCGCAAAATCCCGACTTCGGTATGACTTACGCTCAAAAAAGAACCCCTGTGTAAAATTTGAGTCTCAAAACTTTCAACCCCAAAAACAACCCCTTAGGGGTCGAATTTTACAAAATTTCTACCTTTGTGAGCGTTAACGTCTTAATAAGAACCGCCATGCGAGATTTGAGACGCCTAGCACTTCTAATAACAAAGTTTCATACAAACTGTCCACCCCAAAAACAAACCCCTTACGGGTTGAATTTCGCAAAATCCTGTCATAGGTAACTTTTACGTTCTCAAAAGAACCCGTATTCCAAAAGTTAAGTTTCCTAGCGCTTGTAGTAACAGAGTTTCATACAAACTATAAACCCCAAAAACAACCCCTTAGGGGCCGAATTTCGCAAAATCCGTTCTTAGTGCTCACCTACGTGGTATAAGGAGGGCTTATGCCAAATTTCAAGTTTATAGGCCCAGCGGTTTGGGCTGTGCGTTGTCAGATCAGTCAGTCAGTTTTGAATTTTATATATATAGAAGAGTCTATTTCAAATTTGGCACGAGTGCCCCTAATTTCCTTCGGCACGATTATAGCCCTTATTTTTCCGCATTTTTTGACATATCACGCTATGCGCGCACGGGTGAGAGTTTGGCCGAAAAAAAATAAAATGTGTTTTCAAAATTAAAAAAGCAGATTAGGGGCACAGTGCCCCTAATTTCCTTCGGCACGATTATAGCCCTTATTTTTCCGCATTTTTTGACATATCACACTATGCGCGCACGGGTGAGAGGTTGACCGAAAAAAAATAAAATGTGTTTTTAAAATTAAAAAAGCAGATTAGGGGCACTCGTGCCCCTAATTTCCTTCGGCACGATTATAGTCCTTATTTTTCCGCATTTTTTGACATATCACACTATGCGCGCACGGGTGAGAGTTTGGGCGAAAAAAAATAAAATGTGTCGACGTGGTGTGGTTGTGGTACGTGTGAATACACGCTTAGGCCAGTCAGGCCAGTTGTTGAATATTATTATTATATTATTATTATTTGCAGGATTAGGAATAGAATATTAGAGATTACATTAATCACTGTCATCAATTATCATTACTGTCTTACTTTTTTTGGGCTTTGATCCATTAGTAGCAGCATTAGATTTCCGTTTTTTTGTTTGACTCCCTTCATCAGAAATTGTTGAGATTGGTTGATAATCATTGGGAGGGGGTTCTTGAAGTTCAAAGGGTGAATATCTCCTTATTGGCATATTTAGTATAAAGCTATCATCATCAACTGCATCCATATTTGGGCCTATCTTTATATAACTTATAGTAGAATAGGCAGTATAGTGAAAATCTTCTATTAAATAATTACCAACTAATAAATATGCAATCACATCTTCACCTAATACTCTTGAGAAGTTGGGCTCCTTTCCTTTATGTCTTAGATTTACTGGCCCTTTGAGGAACCATGCATCAAGCAACTTTTGAGCTGTTAGTTTTACATCTTGCTTTTCCGCATTCTCAATAATTCCAGCTAATGTTTTGCAGAGAGGCTTCACATTAATTTCTTTAACATTTGAATGAGGATGGCAGCACACATCACACATTTTGTTACAATCTGCATCACCCCAAGTTTCATCAAAGTGCTCAGCTATTAAAAGCCTCCTACACAATGAGCCATTGAGGCAGTATTTGACCATACCATACAGGTGCTCCAGACTTCCCACAGATGAAAACACCATAGTACTGACTTTGAAAACATCTTGCATTCTGTACATAGTAACACATTCTGCTCGGAGGCCATCTCGACCGGCCCTGCCACTCTCCTGATAGTAGTTCTCCATAGACTTGCTTATTGTGTGATGTATTACAAACCTTACATCCGGTTTGTCAATCCCCATACCAAAGGCTACAGTGGCTACAATGGCTTGGTAACGTTTTTCATGCCATTTCAAATGAACTTGAGATCTGGTATTAGCATCTAAATTTGCGTGATAGCAACCTACCTTTAATCCTCTTTTACGTAAACCCCCTGAAATGTCTTCAGAGTCTTTAATGCTGTTTGTGTATATTATCCCACTTTCACCTTTGTATCTTCCTTTCAATAACTTTTCAAGAATTGTGATGCACTCTTCCTGTGAAGTTGGCTTCTCCAGTATTTTGTAAAATAAATTAGGTCTGTTAAATGTAGACTTGATAACTAAACAACCAGGAATATTAAGAATTTTCTGCACATCAGTCAGTACACTAGCTGTAGCAGTAGCTGTCAGTCCTAAGATAGGCACATTAGGAAACATGTTAGACAAGATACCTAAATACTTGTAATCAGGCCTGAAGTCATGGCCCCACTGAGAACAGCAATGTACTTCATCTATAGCTATCCTTTGCAATCTACCATCTGCATAACATTTCTGTAAGTTTGACATAAATCTTTTGCTTTTAGCAAACCGTTCTGGGGTAACATACAGCAATTTAATCAGAGTCTTGTTATCTTTTAGGATGTTTAAAGCTGCTGAAGTGTCTTCCTTAGAACTAGAGCTTGTGATGAGCATGGCTGGTATGTTTCTATTAGTTAGTGATCTCACTTGATCTTCCATTAATGATATAAGGGGTGAGACAACAACTGTTAGGCCAGGTTTTATTAAAGCAGGCAACTGGTAACATAAGCTTTTCCCCGCGCCAGTCGGCATTACTACAATGGCATGTTGCCCTGATAGAGTAGAATTAATCGCGCCAAGCTGTTTCGGTCTAAAGTGTTCAATGTGAAATACATCTTTCAACGTCCTTAGCACGTCGTCAGACCACTCGTATGTGGTACCTGCCCAATCTACACTGGATAAAGAATCAGTCTTCAATTTGTTTATAGAATTCTTCAAAGAAACTTTCTTCTCGTGTAGCACACGTTGGAGATTCTTCCATTTTGTTATCTCGGCGTCAACTTTAGATATTTCCTTATCTACATTTTTTAGCTCTTTTTCGAGATCATCTACAGTTTTCATTTTTTATGTATGCGCTAATTAACTCGGCGGTTGTTTATTTTTACTGTTCTACTACACGACCACAACTCAGCCCTGCCCTGGCCCCTGGCCCTCTGTCTGTCAAAGTGTCAATTTATCAAATGTCAACTGCGGTCAACTTGCCATTTGCCAATGTCAGTTGCATGTCAGTTTGTATTTTACCATAGAGATACGGGAATGGGGATGGCAACTCAAAGCTAATCGTAGATGGCGCTGCGATAGTTGGTCCCCACGTCTACCTTGTACAAAAGAACAAACAAGATTATTTGTTATAAAAATTGAGTATAAATACAAAACAAATATGGAAAATTATTCGTCCATGCAAGTACTATATACTAAAAGAAGAATTAAGACGCCGCGGCGCATCTACAAGAGGAAAAAAGTGATTTAATTGAGTGGTTATACATTTGATTTTACCGTAATAAATCCACAATTACTTGTAGTTGAGGTTTCAATTTTTGAGTTTAGGTATGTTTTACCTGTCCTCTTCTATGACAAGAATATAATGCTGCTTCTGACTTTCTATTTTGATAAAATATCATAATGTTTTAAGTCAGTAATTTTAACCTTTTTTTCTATTTAGATTCGAGAAATATCACAATATATTTAATTTCTTAACACCACAACTATTACAAAACTCGTTCCAGGTGATAATTCTTCGATTTTCGAGCGATGCAATACTGGTACATAACCTCCAAAAGAAAAGTAGATATTATTTTGAAAAGTGTATTCCATCATTTTTACAGCTTATTACACAACATCTAGTCATTTTACATCAATAAATGGTTTTTTTTCTGAAAATTCCTTTGATTTTACAGTTCTTTGGGGACCAAACTGTCATTTTCACTTTGACACTTGCCTTCCCCATTAGTGCTTATCAGTGCTTCTTAGCTTCTTATTATGCCGGCCACTCACATTCGCGCGAATACGCAAACCCACAAATGTAGGACGACATTTGCAAATGACTTTGCGAAGTTTTCGTGGCATTCGTGCTTTTCCAAGCTGTGTCGGTTTTTTAACGCACATCAAAGGGCGCGAACCTCGAACCTTCGCGTAGTCTCCTACACATTCGTGTGACCAGTAGTCTTGGGTATTCTAGTTCGCTACTGAGAGCGCTCAATCTAGTTCTCTGCTCTTAAACGAACTAGTTCGTTCTTCTAGTTCGTTAGTTTCTAGCTCGTAATAGAGACCGCCGATCAAGAGCGATCAAATGGTTCGCTCGCAAAGAGATGTCAGATTTAGTTTGTCTTTGTTCGCTCGTATAATACGGTTCCTGCTGCATGCGACAATTTGTGTAAAGTGTACGAAACGGAATGCGCGCATGATCGGTGAGCGAACGGGAGTATTATAGTGTAGTGCTGTCCCGCTCCCGTGCAACGATCTTAGATCAGTCGATCTCTTTCATTCGGTCCGAATTATGGTGAACGCACATTTAGCCGCACCGCAGTCTCCGCAGTCTGTTCTCTTACCCAATGGGGAAGGCAAGTGTCAAAGTGAAAAGTGACAGTTTGGTCCCCAAAGAACTGTCAAATCAAAGGAATTTTCAGAAAAAAAAAAACAATTTATTGATGTAAAATGACTATATAGATGTTGTGTAATAAGCTGTAAAAATGATGGAACATACAAAACGACAATTTACACTATCAAGAATTAATGGGTAGCTGCTGTGACTGCTGTGAGAATAAAAATTGTATTAATACTAAAGAAAAGCTATATAATAAACAAATTGCAAATGGCAAATTGCCTTGCGAAGCCAAGACAGGCCGTTAGTTGAGTTTATTAACGAAATTCTATGATTATACCTTAACTTAACAATCGAATACACTTTTTAAAATAATATCTACTTTTCTTTTGGAGGTTAAGTACCAGTATTGCATCGCTCTAATGTGCGTTCACCATTACTGAACTACGGGAGCGGAAAATAAGGGAGCTAGTGCACTAGTTCATCTGTGGGAGCAGTTCTTTCGAACTAGTTCGTTCGCGAACTACACAAGACTAGTGACCAGTTGCGCACACAGAGTACTTTTATTAATAGGTTGCACACACGATTGCGAATCAAACGGTCGTGTCGTTGTTATATTTTGTGTGAGGAAATACTGATCAGTTTATGTATCTATTCATACACCGTTAAATTTTGGTCCTTAGTTTATAGATATTAGTTTTAATTTGATTTAAATTTATTATTGGTTTTTATTTTGTTTTTGTTTTGTTTTAAATTTAGCTTTTTATATTTATTTTTAAAATTTTAATTGGACATTTTGTTTTTTTTCCTGTATAATTTTAATCTGACGTTTTGTTTAATCTGATGATTTAATCTGATTATTGTTTAGTTATATTTTACGTTTGCTTGAATTGAATATTAATATTGGGTTTCGTATGATCTGTAATTGATTGAAATAAATGAAATTATTATTATTATTATTTAATCCCGTGGAAGATTGATTATAATTGTTAAGAGGGTCGGTAATTCGGTAAATGAAACACTATCGATCTGTAAAGATAAAATTAACTGAGACATTCGTAAATAAGTGTAGGAGGAAGCGCAAACAGATTCGCAAATACAGTATGCGAACCCATTTGCAAATATGCAAAGTTTGCGAATGTATGTCTGACGGCCCTCAACATGCGCGCAAAGATTCGTACAATGTACGAATCTTTGCGCGCATGTGAGTGAATTTTAGAAATTTTTATTGACCGACTGTATGAACTTTTTCTCTCGGGAGAAAACGTTTTTCACATATTAAATCACGACCAATCTCTTAGATTCTGGCGTCAATCGTTTCAGCATATTATATTATAAGCCGGTAGAAAGTTTCTAGTTAATTATAAAACATTCTAGTTAATTATAAAGAAAAACGCAACATAGAGTTTGAATTTTGAGTCATAAAATATAAATGTTCCTATCGACTCCAGCCAGCGTTCTGTAATAATCTCAACGTAATTTGATTCAATTTACGATATCGACTTAATAGAGACTTCCTTTCGACTGCGGAATGCTTTCTTAGTTGAATCGACGATGTGAACGAGTGAACACTAACTGGGTGCAACTCTATTTTTAAATTATTTAACGCTTTTTGATAACCAAATTTCTAGGCTCTTTATTTATACATACTGTCCCTGCTATGCACTAAGTAGTCTGTGCTGCTATGTGAGAGTAAAGAGTTTTGTTTTCTAAGAAAACTATGTGGTTCAAAGTTCTAACTGTTATAACAATGTGAGTACCTACCGACCTACTATTGTTTGATAAGATAGTTATTTACTTATTTGTGTTTCAATATTTAATTTACTTTAACTGTTGTGGTATGATTAGTAAGAAAATAAGTTTAAGTAGGTACAGTCACGAGCAATAGTATGTATACACTAAGCAGTATTCAAAAGCGATGTTCTGCAACGATATTGATCAAACTTTTGCCGTTTCATTAAACTTCTATTTTGGAAGCCATACTGTTACGAAATAGGTCTTATTTCTAAGAGGAAACCAGTATTTTACGAGTAAATTGCGTTTGAATTTTGTTAAGTGTTTACATGATATTGCTCGTGACTGTACATACCTTGATACGAGTGTACCGAGTAAAATGAGAAATTAATAAACTACATAATTATTATTACATTAGGTACGTAACTACACTGGCGACACTCGACAGAGACAATATCCCTTTATCAAAGGGCTACGTCTTTTTGTCTTGCAGGATACATAGGAACAATTTTATTGAACACTATAGTATGTGCCATTTAACACGGCAAAAGAGGTCATTGCTCCGACTTTCATCCCGATATCTCAATATTAGCGATACTTTTTCTTCACCCGTACAAATCTGTCGCAAACAGTCGCAAAACTGACATCGCTTGAGTCTCATAATACCTAAAAAAATGACCACAAAAACAACACAATGCACAACCCAAAATTATAGAAAATCTAGCAAACGTACCCTACGAAATATTTTTTTTTAAATATTGTATTTTCGTTTTTACACAAGTTTATCACACTGAGACAATTTAACAAAAGTAAATATATTATTATGCATCATATAATTTTGCAGTAACCTTTATTACAATACTGAGTAAATATAAAGTTAGTGCATATTGTATGGATATAAGTGTATTAATATTCTTTTGATATCAGGATGGTAAAAACACCTTATTTTTCCTAAAATAAATTACAAAAACTATTTCATCACAGAAAATGCAAATTTTGATCTTATGTCGTTTTTGTTTTACCCTGACGCGATGACGTCATCGCGTCAGGGGTGCAGCATCCCCGGCAGCAGCCGCCATTTTGATTTGACATTCCGTGTGGAAGTTCGCTTGCGTTCGGATTGTGCAAAGACATTAAACTAAATACGAGCAATAGACAGGACATCACGAAGAAAATTGTGATCCAAAACTTTTTACCACTAGGTAAAAATCGCTCAGTCTAGTAGTCGCGTTGCTATGCAACGGTAGATTGTGCTACTGACACACGGCATCAATAATTTTGTATGAAAATTTTCCCAATGCCCGCTCTGTAGGTTCTTTTAAATAAATCTCTTTGGGTCTGTGGTATAATTTCTCTGCTTTCTTTATTCATCTTAGTTTCCTATAGTTTACATTTTTAAATATTTCTAAAAAAAAAAAAAAAACATTTAAAAATATAAATAATAGTGGCCCACCGGTATCGGGAACAGGGTCCAAGCTACCGGCAGTCAGGGCTCCAGAGAAAGGAACCTCCTGCTTTTATTGTTATCGTTGTTGAGTTTGTTACAGTTTTGTTTTTGTGTTCTGTGTTGTTATTGTTACTTCATTTGTTGCTTGTAAAGAAGCATGGAACCAGAAGCCGGAACATCTACTGGTGAAACCAGTAAACGCCGTCGTCGTCCAAACATAGGTATTCCAACCTCAAGAAGGTTCGGAATCGATACCGCTCACATCGCCCGAGGATAAATATTTAACTAACGTTGATGATTTTGATAAATCGGCAATTACTAAAACTAGTTTTTAACAAATATTGTTTAGAAACATGGGCTGAGTTACTCCACGAGAGGTTTTGCGCTATTAACGATACACGTTGTATATACATAATTATATACATTTGATTCTTTTGATGCCTGTGCATTCCACATTTTTTTATGATGATTCTTTCACAGTCCAGGCTGTCGTTTGTGGAATGCATTGCTTGTATCAGTAAGACAAGCCAAGTCACTGGTTTCTTTTAAAAGCTTAGTCTTAAATCATTTCCTTTTTCTCTAATAATACATATTTATATTTGTGTATTTTATTTTATTATTAATGTTTGTGTGTATTGTAATTTATATTATCGGTTATCTATAATTTGATGTGCATCACTGTCTACCCTCATTTTTATCATAATTGTCTGGTAGATATCGCTATTAGCGATAAGACCGCCGTTGTACCCTTAGTATTAATAAAAACTTTTTTTTTAAAGTACCGACTTCAAAAACAAATTCAAAAAAGTGTAAATTAACTTTTCTTTCGGAAATCGGTGGCTTTTGATTTTTATGTCATTGACTATTGCCACCGACTACCGAAAGAAAAGTTATTTCCACTTTTTTGTATTTGTTTTTGAAGTCGGTATTTTTTTTAAAAAAAAGTATTTATTTTACCCTTTTTAGTTCAGACATTCAACAAAAATCTTCGTACAACCGGCAACTTAAGAAATTTATATCCAAGCGAGCAACAATAACGGATCTATGCGGGCAACGTCACAAGACATCCATTATTATTATATATTAAAACCTTCCCTAGACTGTAATGAACATTTTTCCGTAAACCGCATGAAAATGGGTTCAGACAAACGCGAGATAATCGTGAACAAACATACAATCGACTTTGAAAATCTACTATGATCCGCGTGGACGAAAATACATATGACGGAAAAAGGGCCGTTGCCTATCACTCCGTCACACACTGTGGAACATTTTTTATGTCCCGCGTAAATTTATAAGCACACAATTTGATTTCTAGAAATAAAAAATAATAATTTTTAATTAGAGCAACACAAGATTCACAACCCCTATTATGTCAAGCAGGCTGGTACCACGATACTGTAGCGATAGAAGCAACTGTCAATTATTAGTGGTTATAGCACAGTATAGAAATCATACAGTAGGACGACGCCTTTGATCTCGGGTAAAATGCCGACATCGTCTAGACAGTTATGCATCGGCCAGGGTTGTCACAAGTAAAGAATATTTATGAAATTATTTATTTATTGCAGATCAACATGGATGGCAGAATTATAATGAAAACAATATTAAACACTTATATAATAATGAAAACAAGTTTTAACCCCCTCTTTACTGCATGTATTATTAAGAAGTTGAATGAAAATAAAAAATGCAGATAAGACGTATACTAAGAGATTTAAAAATTGAACTGATGCATTTGATAAATAGTTACTATGTGACACTGACGACGTGGACTGCGATTTTTTTTAAATTTTAACTTCCAAATAAATAAATATCATAAATACAATACAAATTAATAAATAATAAGTATATTCTAACCGAAAGGGTACTTACATACATGTGAAAAAAAAATTGCTACAGACTACCAAAATGAACAACTTTTACTATAGGACCAACTCGAGACAGATTTAAGTTATTTAGATGGCATTTCGTAACCAGCACCCCAATTTATCACGGAATTGGCGTAATACATTTAAATTGACGCCCGCCATCTTCGATTTCAAAAAGAATGACTTTTTCGTTACAAGCACCCCAATTAACCTTGAAATTGACACCCATATCAAATTCTAAAGAAAAAATGACGTCCGCCATCTTGGATTTCAAAAAGAATAGCTTTTTCGTAACAAGCACCCCATTAACCTCGAAATTGACACCCATATCAAATTCTAAGAAAAAAACGGCGTCCGCCATCTTGGATTTCAAAAAGAATGGCTTTTTCTTTACAAGCACCCCAATTAACCTCGAAATTGACACCCATATCAAATTCTAAAGAAAAAATGATGTCCGCCATCTTGGATTTCAAAAAGAATAACTTTTTCGTAACAAGCACCCCAATTAACCTCGAAATTGACACCCATATCAAATTCTAAGAAAAAAAACGGCGTCCGCCATCTTGGATTTCAAAAAGAATGGCTTTTTCGTTACAAGCACCCCAATTAACCTCGAAATTGACACCCATATCAAATTCTAAGAAAAAAACGGCGTCCGCCATCTTGGATTTCAAAAAGAATGGCTTTTTCGTAACAAGCACCCTAAATAACCTCGAAATTGACACACATATCAAATTATAAGAAAATGACCTCCGCCATCTTGGATTTCAAAAAGGATGGCTTTTTTGTAACAAGGACCCCTAATAAACTCAAAATTGATACCCGTACTTGGTAAATTAAAATACGTGCGCCATTTCGAAATTCACCCTTGGTAATTAATAATAAAAGTCCACCATCTTGTCATGGGACATACAAATTATAACACAGTCATATAAATATAATATTAGTAGAATTTCCAAACAGATGCCCTGTGCAATAACCTATTAAAAAAAAAGGCGTGCGCGGGTCGGCCATTTTAAATGAACAAATAAAAATAAATACGCACGTCACACGAGATAGCCCTGAATGATAGAGCCCAACATAGTAACATCGTTTTGTTCCCACCCAAGTTGGGCTCGGCTTACCCGCGTCTCACCTCTCACACCCCGCACGATTGCCCTGTCTAGACGTCTTCGTCGGACGACTGTAGGATTATTAGACTGTGGTTATAGGTAACAATAAGTGTCATTATCGCTTAGTGATGAAAAACTTGGTAGGAGGGAGTGAATGACCTCTTTTGCCATGTTAAATGGTACATACTATAGCACTTTGCCCGCGTGTTCGTCTGCGCGTGTTTCTAACTTCGAACTCATGCAGTTCCACACTATAGGATACTTCTGTAAAATATAAAAATGGTCTAGTAGTTTCGGAGCCTATTCAATACAAACAAACAATCAAATCTTTCCTCTTATTGAAGTTTTAGTGTAGATAAACTTATTATCCGATGTTCACCCCGGCAGGGTTTGATTTTTTAAATATAAATTAATTAATTGAGAGATAATTGTATGCCCCAGTTTATCGAAGCAAGCAGTAAAATCCTTCCCCTAAAATTTGATCGCCCGTTTTAACCAATTCAGGGGGTGATTTTCGAAAAACCCAAAAACTTATGTTTCTTTATTTTTGATCTGATTTCTAAATATTAAGTTTCAAATTCATCAGTTAGCGCCGTTAGCGAGTTATGATTCTCTAGATTACCAATGTAGGGTAGTTTAAAAAAGAATAGTGCTAATCTTTTTTTTGCTTGTATTCTTATTAGTGGCAAGTTTAAAAATAAACAAAAATGACACTTTCACATTTTCATTTTCACCCCCTTAGAGGAGGATTTTCGCAAAAGCCATTGCTTCCCTACATGGTAGACTGTAACTGCTATCCAAAATTCAAGTTTCTGCGTTTAGCGGTTTCGTCTGATAGTTAATCTCAGATCCAAGAAATAGGCAGATAGAGCGCTCAGAACACGCGAGTGGTTGCACCAAAGTTAATACAAAATCAAAATCTAATACAAAGTCGCGACAATACCAAGCTACGCGTCGTACCAAGCTGCGCGTCGTTGTTGTTGTTTGCCAAAATATGCTGACACGTGTCTTTAACCATTGTAAATGTTGTTCTCAAAAACAAAGAAAACATTATAGAATGTAATTCGAATTGATTTTGTATTAACTTTGGTGGACCCACTCGCGTGTTCTGAGCGTTCTATCTGCCTATTTCTTTGATCTGAGTAATAAATATAGATTTTAATAAGGGATTGTCCGACAGCTTGTTTTACAGTAGCGCTGAAGTAGCGGTCCTCATACTAGCTAGAGGGGGCTCGAAGGGCGTGCGTCTCAAAAATTTGCAACAGGTGGGCGGTGCAAGTTTGTTGAGCCGTACAATAAACACGGCTAGGGCTGCCGGCTTCCACGATATAACTGTGTCCACGGATAATCCATTAATAGCGCTTAATTGCATTAAAGGTTTGTCAAGGATCATCAGCTTTAGTCTTTAGCTTTAAGGCGCTCCCTCACAGCGAGCATTCACCTGTAATGTGACATAAAAGTGAGCAATCTTCGAATGTTCGAATCTGTAACGTTACATTACAGGTGAATGTTCGCGGTGAAGGAGCAGATTGTTTTCGTATGAAATATTATTTTTAATTTAAACACACCAGAATTTGGGATGTTTTTTTTTAATTGTTTCAGAAAATGTTACCGTTTTCCAACGAAGTTTTGTAACTGCCACTGATTGGGCACCTTCAATTTGGGGCGCGTTAGAGTTTTTGTCATCTCGACCTAATGTGACGATACTAATATTGATGCAAGCCACGTCACCATTCACTCGACCGATACAGCTGAGAAGAGCTTTTCAAAAAATTGCTAGTCCTTTTCCTTTTGATTGTGTGTTTTCAGTGACAAGGTAATTCCCTTACATGGCATATTTTATATTTATGTGTGTTTACAAGCATACAATTTATTATGCCAGTTAAAATTACCCTTTCTTGTATCCATTTTTTTTTTTTTTTTTTTACGTGGTAAAATCATCAAATGAGTCCTCCAACCCCGGGCAGGGCGGGAGGGACTGTCAGACTTGTACTGACTAAAATCCACGGTGTCCTTCGGTAGCCCTTTGTATGCCGGAGTCGCGGTATACGTGTGTCCCGCAACCCCGGCAGGACTGTGGCCCTCTATAGGGGGGCCCCGTCGCTATGCTGACGCTCCTTGAGGCGCGCGTGGGACACAACGCGCCGTCGACCCGGGCATGGTCCTTGGTCGGGCAGCGAGTTGCCCTTTACTCGCCGTTCTTGTATCCATAACACAAAGGTCAATTTAGATTACGAACACGAGACACTCCAGTAAATTATCTTTTTTAGAAGTTATAAGCTTCGTTGGCAACTTTTGGATGGGAAATTCTTTCCAGTGAACTTTCGTGTTGATAGTAGAGTTCGTAGACAAGATTGGCACGGCGAGTTTTTGGAAACAGGAGCTTTTTATATAACGAGGAGATCGCTTTTGGAAATGGGAAAATTTCAGAATAACAAGTTAGTATCCATGTGACAAAACGTTGGTTTAACGTGTTTTTAATTATTTCGATTTTTTTTTCTTAAATATGCTATTTCTTGGTGACTGTGAGCTGGGACTTGGACGACTGATGGATGAGATAATTAGATCCATGTCCGTCCACCCACACCATGGACCTAAAAAAAAATTTGAATCACCAAAAGGGATTGTAAAACTTTATTAACATTAAACGAGTTGTTAATATTTTAACATCCAATGTGCTTAAATTATTTTACCTTTCCGTCACAAAAAAAATGTAATTAAACCTAAGTTCAAGGGAGATCTTAATTAAATATTGTTTAAAAATGGGTATTTTTTTCCTTCATCTGGCATCCCTATACACACTCACACATATATACGCCGCCGCCATTGTGGTGCTTCAATCGTCTCTTAGTGAAGTTCCGTCCGCCTTTTTTTTTAGGTCCATGACCCACACAAATTACATAGAGATACTATGCATGATACCCATTGAAAAAGTCTCTCACATAAAAAAAAAACAGATAAAACATAAAGTTGTCCCTTTTGTTTGTAAGGGACACTGATACGGTTAAAGGTCACAGTCAGGCACAACTCCGCCACGGATACTTAAAACTAGCTAAAATCGCGCGTTTGTGATAAACGTTTGGCGGTGGGAACGAAGCCTCGGTTAACAGGCACAACTAGTCCACTTTAAGGGGGATGCTCCAACCAGCCCACGAAATTCAATTTTTTTTACGTTTTTTGCAATTTGCAGGCCAGTGACATGTTGTAGCTTTATAAATATACTAGTATTTGCGCGTTGCGCGAGCTGCAAGCAGCTCGCGGGGTCGTGTTTTGAAAAGTATTTCTTACTAAAAATTATTTGCAGTCGCCATTTTAGATTTTGATTTTGACCTTACTATCGGCTTTAGCATCCTCGAAAACTATTAAAACGACTCCCATGATGAACAATTCGAAAATGATCGCAGCCGCCATCTTAGATTCTGATTTAGACTTCACTATCGGCTTAAGCACCCTCGAAAACCATGAAAACGGTTCCCAGGATGATAATTTCGAAAATATCGCAGCCACCATCTTGGATTTTTATTTTGACCTCGTTATCAGCTTTATATCATCATCAGCCTATTGCCGTCCACTACTGGACGTAAGCCTTCCCCAAAGAGCGCCAACCATCCCGGTTTTGGGCAGGCCGCATCCATCCACTGCCAGCCACCTTCCTTAAATCATCGACCCATCTTGCAGCAGAGCGTCCTACACTAAGTTTGCCCATTCGCGGTCTCCACTCAAGCACATGTTTGCTCCATCTGCCGTTTGTCCGTCTGCAGACGTGCCATTTGGTTCACATTTGGTTCTCTGGCGAATGACTTCATTACGAATTCTATCCACCAGAGAAACCCCGAGCATTGCTTTCTCCATTGCACGCTGAGCAACTTTAATTTGTGGACCAGGCCGATGGTAAGTGTTCACGTTTCGGCTCCGTAAGTCATTACGGGTTGGACACGCTGGTTGTAAACCCTGGTTTTAAGGGATTGTGGGATCGATGATTCAAAGATATGACGCAGCTTCCCGAATACCGCCCAACCCAAACGTATTCTTCTAGCTGCCTCCTTCTCAAAGTTGTGCCTTCCCAGTTGTACACTTTGGCCTAGATAAATGTATAATTGCACAACATCGAGGGCAGCATCATTCACGATTACCTACAGGTCTCGGGGTGACGTGACCATTAAACATGACTTTGGTTTTGTCCAGCCAGATTCATTCCGAGACCCACAGGCCTTGAAGAATCGCTCAAGCTGTTCAGCATTTTTTCCGGCTCCTGCAGAGACTCTGCTATGATGACAATGTCATCCGCAAATCGGAGGTGTGAGATGTACTGACCGTTGATATTAACACCCCGTCCTTTCCAATCAATCGTCTTGAAAACGTCCTCCAACGCGTTTGTAAACAGTTGGATTGGTTTTGTGCTCTGTTCTTGTACTTAGACGGTCACTGTTGCGGCCTTATACAGACATCTCATCACCTCAACGTAGCGACAGTCGATGAGGCATCTCTGCATGGACTCCAGAACAGCCCAGGTCTCGACGGTATCGAAAGCCTTCTCGTAGTCCACATACGCTAGGCACAGAGGCTGGTTATACTCCTCGGTCTTTTGAATCACTTGCCTAAGGGTGTGTATGTGATCTATGGTGCGGTAACCTTTTTGAAACCCGGCCTGCTCCGGTGGCTGAAAATCATCGAACTTTTGGGCGAGACGATTTAGAATAACCCTCGAGAACAGCTTATAGATATGGCTCAGAAGTGAGATGGGGCGGTAGTTTTCAAGGAGCGCTTTATCGTCCTTTTTGAAGAATAATACTACCACACTCCCATGCCATGCCTCCGGTGTTATGCAAGTGTGGATGACGGAATTGAAGAGTTTACAAGCTCTGTCAAGATAGATATTCCTCTTGCCTTGAGCAGCTCAATGGTTATTCTGTCATCCCCTGGGGCTTGTTGTGGTGAAGCTGCCTGAGTGCCATTCCAACCTCACCCATGTCAATGTCGGGAAGCTCGTCTGTGAGATGGCGTGTCAGTTTGGGCCGTTGGTCATCCGTGCCGTGGGCCTGAGGTGGGCAAGGTTTTTGAGCATATAAGTCTCCGTAGAAATTTTCGACTTCAGCGAGAATCTCTGGCCTTGACGTTAAGGTGGTGCCTTGTGACGTTCTGGGCTTTGTGAGGCTACAGCGGGAGGTATTGGGCTTGGCAACTACCTTCGAGCCTTTATTCCGAGCTATAGCTTGCTCTACAATACGGGTATTTGCACACCGAGTATCGCGTCTGAACTGCTTTTTGACCTCCCCGTTAAGAACCTGACTCTCAGCCTGTGTGGCTTTGTGAGTTCTCGTCGTTTCCTCATCAGTGCCAGAGTCTCGCTGGTAATTAAGTTCCGACTTACGTCCATTCCTGATCGGTCGAAAAAGTTTACAGCCCGCCTCGCAGACAACAAAATTATCGCAGCCGCCATCTTGCATTTCCGTTTTGACCTCGCCATCAGTTTAACATCCTCGAAAACCATGAAAATGACACCCATGATGAAAACACAAAAATTATCCAAGACAAAAAGAATTTTCAATTCCAAAACAAACTTTTCAGTTTAGATAAAAATATGACATTTCAAAATATTGTTGTGTTGGGTACGCGCTTACTGCCCCGTGAACACTGTATGCGATCATAGGATTTGGATTTTAACCTCACTATAGGCGAAAACCATGAAAACGACTCCCATGATGAAAAATTCGAAAATTATCGCAGTCGCCATCTTGGATTTTGATTCTTACTTCACTATTAACTATAGCATCCTCGAAAACTATGAAAACGACTTCCATAATGAAGATTTCGAATATTATCGCAGCCGCCATCTTCGATTTTGATTTTGAACTCACTATAGCCTAGGTACCCATACCCGAAAACCATGAAAACGACATCCATGATGATATCTTTGAGTTTTTTTCCTGTCGCCATCTTGAATTTTGATTTTGACCTCACTATCGGCTTTAGTATCCTCGAAAACCATGAAAACGACTCCCATGATGAACATTTCGAAAATTATCGCAGCCGCCATCTTGGATTTTGATTTTGACTTCACTATCAGCTTTATTACCCTCGAAAACCATGAAAACGACATCCATGATGAAATCTTCGAATTTTTTGCCGTCGCCATCTTGGATTTTGATTTTGACCTCACTATCGGCTTTAGCATCCTCGAAAACCATGAAAACGACTCCCATGATGAAAAATTCGAAAATTATCGCAGTCGCCATCTTGGATTTTGATTCTTACTTCACTATCAACTATAGCATCCTCGAAATCTATGAAAACGACTTCCATAATGAACATTTCGAATATTATCGCAGCCGCCATCTTCGATTTTGATTTTGAACTCACTATACCCTACCCATACCCGAAAACCATGAAAACGACATCCATGATGAAATCTTTGAATTTTTTGCCGTCGCCATCTTGGATTTTGATTTTGACCTCACTATCGGCTTTAGCATCCTCGAAAACCATGAAAACAACTCCCATGATGAACATTTCGAAAATTATCGCAGCCGCCATCTTGGATTTTGATTTTGACTTCACTATCAGCTTTATTACCCTCGAAAACCATGAAAACGACATCCATGATGAAATCTTCGAATTTTTTGCCGTCGCCATCTTGGATTTTGATTTTGACCTCACTATCGGCTTTAGCATCCTCGAAAACCATGAAAACGACTCCCATGATGAAAAATTCGAAAATTATCGCAGTCGCCATCTTGGATTTTGATTCTTACTTCACTATCAACTATAGCATCCTCGAAAACTATGAAAACGACTTCCATAATGAACATTTCGAATATTATCGCAGCCGCCATCTTCGATTTTGATTTTGAACTCACTATACCCTACCCATACCCGAAAACCATGAAAACGACATCCATGATGAAATCTTTGAATTTTTTGCCGTCGCCATCTTGGATTTTGATTTTGACCTCACTATCGGCTTAAGCATCCTCGAAAACCATGAAAACGACTCCCATGATGAAAAATTCGAAAATTATCGCAGTCGCCATCTTGGATTTTGATTCTTACTTCACTATCAACTATAGCATCCTCGAAAACTATGAAAACGACTTCCATAATGAACATTTCGAATATTATCGCAGCCGCCATCTTCGATTTTGATTTTGAACTCACTATACCCTACCCATACCCGAAAACCATGAAAACGACATCCATGATGATATCTTTGAGTTTTTTTCCTGTCGCCATCTTGAATTTTGATTTTGACCTCACTATAATCGGCTTTAGCATCCTCGAAAACCATGAAAACGACTCCCATGATGAACATTTCGAAAATTTTCGCAGCCGCCATCTTGGATTTTGATTTTGACTTCACTATCAGCTTTATTACCCTCGAAAACCATGAAAACGACATTAACCACTCTGCACGACAATATTTTGACACATGACACATCAGCTGAGTCGACCGGGTGATTCGAAATTTGAGCTATTACACAATATTTTTTGTCAACTTTCAGCATCCAATTTTTGATCAAAAATATGTTACTACAGCTATTTCATGCGATAAGTTTGTGAACAATATCTCTAAGAACATGTTGAGGTCAATAAAACTGCCTCATTCTGTTGTAAAATGTGTGTAACATACAAAATGCTACATCGTTCCAAAAACTAGGTAATTTAGATGTGCTGAAAAATATGTACATAAAGAAGCTTATCACATGATAATAATGGTTAAACAGTGAAATAAATAAAATAACTTACTATATACATTACTAGATTTGCCAGTGTTCATACATAATTTCATAAATAATAACGATCAAAGTCTGGATAAAAATTTGCAAAAACTATGTTGCAACATGACTCTTTTTAGTGCTGACCGTAAACCCAATATTCACAAAACGATTAAAAACCTTCATTCAGCCTAATCGATACTCGCAACATAATCGAACATGAAAAAAAAAGTAAAACAAGACATAGAGCATGGACTGATTTATCTGCTTTTTGACTATAGAAAGCTCAGTCCATGCAATAAGTCTATGAAACTAAATCTGAATCATTTTATAATATTTCAAATTTTCAAGTATTATTTCGTTTACGCAATAATTTATTTATCGGTGTTTCATTGGAGGCTAAACATACCTATGTGTCTTCTAAACTTAAATTCAATCATATGGTTTTACTTATACCCATTTTGTGTTTTCGTTAATTAATTTCAATTTATCTTTTTAAAACGGATCTAAAAAACGTGAAAAGACAAACACCGGGTTCGGATCTAATGCTGAGAGATGGGAGTATGTACTTCTAAATGATTCCTTGCAGTAACAAACAATTAGAATTTCCAACGGGGCGTGTTTGGCTAAATTTTAAACTATGAGGAATAGCGAAAAATCCTTAAGGAAGTCTCGAGGCCGATTTGATAAAAATTAAATAACATCATAAAAATTAAATTTTTGAAATATAAATTCAGCAATCAAACTATCAATATTCTGTGAAGTAGAAACATGCGACAAACTTGAGGTATAAGGATTTTTTTCCATTAAATAATGTTTCGCTACATGTTCACAACATAGTGTTCTTATTTCAAATTTTTATTATCACTTCGTGGTGTAAATACATTAACGATTTTTTTGAAATTCGAACTTTAAGTGAGTTTGCGCGAATTTTGATTTTATTCTGCTGTACAATGACTAAATTATTGTTTGTATATTAGTTCATATTTTACCAAGTTATCATTACTTCACCGAATTTGATCCTCAGCGACATCGAATAGTGTAAAAAAATATAATACCTAGCATTTTCTTTTTTTATTTCAAAAGCTCGATTTCTGACGTGTAATACTTACATGACCAAACCAATCTCACGAAACAAATTTGTACAATAAAATAATTAATTTGGCTATCTTTTGTTTGGAGCCGCGAGAGGGAGAGGACAGCGTCCTCCCTCCGCCCCAACCATAGTGGTAGGCGCCCGCAGCGTCGGAAGTCGGCAGACGATCTCCGGCCACCGTAGGCACGGGCATGCGGACAGCGAGTAAAGGGCAACTCGCTGTCCGACCATGGACCATGCCCGGGTCGACAGCGCGTCGTGTTCCACGTGCGCCTCAAAGAGCGTCAGCATAATGAGAACTTAGAGGGCCAAAGCCTACCGGGGTCGCGGGAGTTATTTCATGACCCCGGAACATAAAGGGCTATTGAAGGACACCGTGGATTTTAGTCAGTACAAGTCTGACAGTCCCTCCCGCCCTGCCCGGGGTGGAAGGACTCATTTGATGATTTTACCACGATAAAAAAAAAAACTTTTATTTGGTAGGAAACAAACTCATTTATAATAAGCCTATCAAAATCCAAGGCATTCTATATTCATTCAACATTAAAAATTATATGATTGTACAAAATAAAATGTACAGTAAAAATTAGCTAATAAATTAAAAGTTATTACATATTTTGATTATCGAGTACCACAGCGAGTGCATTCCTAATTCAAAATTTTTGAATTAAATAATTGCCGCGCATTCAAACATTTATTATCTGACATTGTTCCTTTGTCTATTATTGTTTTTTGGGAATGACAATGTACGTAATATTATTATAAAAGCTTTAAACTATATTATAATAGATAATAATTGTATTCTAAGCATAAAACAAATTTATTTTAATTTTTATTAATCGATTTCCTAATTTCCTTATTTTTTTCACTCGAGTTGACAAAAAAATCAATTATGGAATCGATTAGAATACTCGCTTTCACACATCATTACGATTAAAAAAAATAACATGGTTGTCGATTACGAATACAAATTGAGTAGTGGTAATGAAAAATACGTGTTATTGGCCCTGTATTAGAGAATTACGCCAAGATCTGGTCTTTTTTACGTTATTTATAATATTTGGCATGATATTTATCTTTATTATTATGGAGTTAAAGCTCGCGTGTGTGATCCAAGTGCAAAATAAAAATGTAAACAAACAAAAGTGGCGCGAAAGTTCGAGTTCAGATATCAAATTTTTCATTACCACTGCTAATTTATGTTGAAATACGTGTGAATTCGTTACAATACTAAATGACGAGTTATTCATTCCTCCTATAATGATCCGTTGGATGTCCGAAAACCACGTTTTTTATGATTTTTAGCCCCACCCAGCACTGCCATCAAAATGGCGAAGATCGTATTTACACTTTTGGATTTTGTTACGGTAAATTATGAAAATAGGCGCTAAATGTAGAAGTTTTAATTTCGTGAATAAATCAGATTTTTATTTAACATTCTTAATTAATGCGCACTCATAGGATTTTACGCAGAGAATATTATATTTTTTTAATTTATAATGAGGATGTCGTATGACTACAACGTCTGCCCCTTTTGGACCCACTATTGAGCCAGCGTAGGTTTACTTGTCGCGCCCCTTTCGGGGGCGCTACCGAACTATCACCCACTCAACCTTCGTTACGCTACGGAGGTCGCCGGCTCGCTTCGCTCGCCACCTCCCCCCTTCGCTCCACTCGGTCTCGCAGGTTCGCTCCACTCAGAACCTACCTACCACCGGAAAGCTATCGTGACCTAATTCCTACGCTTCGCTTTACCGCTACCTAGTTTCCGAGATACGATGGAGGGAGGGGTGAAGGGGGGGAATAGGGTGAATTTTGAAAAATGATTTCGACATACTCTGGGCCCCTTGATACGAATCTGAAAAAAAAATGTTCCAAATCTCTTTTGAGATTCGGGGAGTTTTTACTTTTCCGAGCCTCCTCTATACGAATCCATAAAAAAACAAAACACGGGTCTCATAGTTTCTGAGATACGATTGGGAGGGGGGGGGGGGAGCAAAAAGAGGAGGCTTGGTACTTTTGCCCTACTAATGAGAGTTACTTGTAAGTTTGCTTGTCGTCACCGCTGAGTTACGCTTCACCCACTCAACCTTCGTTACGCTACGGAGGTCGCCGGCTCGCTTCGCTCGCCACCTACCCCCTTCGCTCCACTCGGTCTCGCAGGTTCGCTCCACTCAGGACCTACCTACCACCGGAAAGCTATCGTGACCACATCCCTACGCTACGCTACGCTTCGCTTTACCGCTATGGGGTGAGGGGTGAAGAGGGGGAGAGGGGTGACTTTCGAAAAATGATTTTGACATACTCTGGACCTCTTGACACGAGTCTGAAAAAAAAATATTCCAAGTCTTTTTTGAAATCCGCCTAAAGGGGGGGGGGGGAGGGGGGCAAGGGGGATCTTTGAAAATGATTTTTACTATTTCGAGCCTCCTCTATACGAATCCGTAAAGAAACAAAACACGGGTCTCTTAGTTTCTGAGATACGACGGGGGGAGGGGTGAAGGGGGGGAGAGGGGAGAGTTTTAAAAAATGATTTTGACCAACTATGGGGCCCTTGACATGAATCTGAAAAAAAAACTGTTGCAAGTCTGTTAACTTCCGAGATCCTCCTAAAGGGGGGAGAAGGGGAAAAGGGGAGGGGGGATTCTAAAAAATGATTTTTACGTTTCCGAGCCCCCTCTATACGAATCCGTAAAAAAACAAAACACGGGTCTCTTAGTTTCCGAGATACGATGGGGAGGGGGGAGAGGGGGGGCGAAAAGGGGAGGTTTGGGATTTTTCCCATACTCACGAGAGTGACTTGTATACGAATCTGTCAAAATATACCCACCTCCCCCTTCACCATCTGGGAGAACAATTCTGTCAGTCAGTGAGTGGTAATCGAGCTTTATATAGTATAAACTAGTATTTGCGCGTTGCGCGAGCTGCAAGCAGCTCGCGGGGTCGTGTTTTGAAAAGTATTTCTTACTTAGAATTTTTTGCAGTCGCCATTTTAGATTTTGATTTTGACTTTACTATCGGCTTTAGCATCCTCGAAAACTATTAAAACGACTCCCATGATGAACAATTCAAAAATGATCGCAGCCGCCATCTTAGATTCTGATTTAGACTTTAGCGTCCTCGAAAACCATGAAAACGGCATCCAATATACAAAAAATGATTTTTTTCAGTCGCCATCTTGGATTTTGATTTTGACCTCACTACCGGTTTTAGCATCCTCGAAAACCATGATAACGACTCCCATGATGAACAATTCAAAAATTATCGCAGCCGCCATCTTGGATTTTGATTTTAACCGGCTTTAGCATCCTCGAAAACCATGAAAACGACTCCCAGGATGATTATTTCGAAAATATCGCAGCCACCATCTTGGATTTTGATTTTGACCTCACTATCAGCTTTATATCATCATCAGCCTATTGCCGTCCACTACTGGATGTAAGCCTCCCCCAAAGAGCGCCAACCATCCCGGTTTTGGGCAGGCCGCATACATCCACTGCCAGCCACCTTCCTTCGGGCACGCCGCAATTGCGGCGGTAAGACCCCTCTTTGAGGAGTGGCTGGAGAGAAGTCATGGCGTCCTGACCTACCGCTTGACGCAGGTCCTCACCGGACACGGAAGTTTCGGGAGGTACCTGTGTCTGATGCGAAAGGAGGAGACGCCTGGGTGTCACCGCTGCGAAGATCGCCCGGAGGACACGGTGGAGCATACGGTGCAAGACTGCCCAGCTTGGGCGGAGCACCGACGTGTCCTCACGGCTGCGATAGGCGGAGACCTCTCGCGCCCGGCATTGGTTGCGGCCATGCTGCGGGGCGAGACGGAGTGGGAAGCGGTCAGCTCCTTCTGCGAGGCAGTAATGCTCGTAAAGGAGGAGGCAGGCCGCGAGCGAGAGAGGACAGCGTCCTCCCTCCGCCCCAGCCGCAGTGGTAGGCGCCCACGGCGACGGACGTCGCTCGATGATCTCCGGCCACCGTAGGCGCGGGCATGCGGGCAGCGAGTAAAGGGCAACTCGCTGCCCGACCAAGGACCATGCCCGGGTCGACGGCGCGTTGTGTCCCACGCGCGCCTCAAAGAGCGTCAGCATAATGACGGGGCCCCCCTCTCAGAGGGCCAAAGCCTGCCGGGGTCGCGGGATTATTCCCTTACCGTAACCCCGGAACTTAACAGGCTATGAAGGACACCGTGGATTTTAGTCAGTAGAAGTCTGACAGTCCCTCCCGCCCTGCCCGGGGTTGGAGGACTCATTTGATGATTTTACCACGCTAAAAGAAAAAAAAAAAAAAGCCACCTTCCTTATATCATCGACCCATCTTGCAGCAGGGCGTCCTACACTACGTTTGCCCATTCGCGGTCTCCACTCAAGCACATGTTTGCTCCATCTGCCGTTTGGCCGTCTACAGATGTGCCATTTGGTTCTACATTTGGTTCTCTGGCGAATGACTTCATTACGAATTCTATCCACCAGAGAAACCCCGAGCATTGCTCTCTCCATTGCACGCTGAGCAACCTTAAATTTGTGGACCAGGCCGATGGTAAGTGTTCACGTTTCGGCTCCGTAAGTCATTACGGGTAGGACACGCTGGTTGTAAAACCCTGGTTTTAAGGGATTGTGGGATCGATGATTCAAAGATATGACGCAGCTTCCCGAATACCACCCAGCCCAAGCGTATTCTTCTAGCTGCCTCCTTCTCAAAGTCGTGCCTGCCCAGTTGTACACTTTGGCCTAGATGAATGTATTCTTGCACAACCTCGAGGGCAGCATCATTCACGATTACAGGTCTCGGGGTGACGTGACCATTAACATCCTCGAAAACCATGAAAACGACACCCTTGATGAAAACACAAAAACTATCCAAGACAAAAAGAATTTTTCGATTCCAAAACAAACTTTTCAGTTTAGATTAAAATATGATATTTCAAAAAATTATTGCGTTGGGTACGCGCTTACTGCCCCTCGAACACTCTATGCAATCATAGAATTTGGATTTTAACCTCACTATCGGCTTAAGCATCCTCGAAAACCATGAAAACGACTCCCATGATGAACAATTCGAAAATTATCGCAGTTGCCATCTTGCATTCCCGTTTTGACCTCGCCATCAGTTTAACATCCTCGAAAACCATGAAAACGACACCCATGATGAAAACACAAAAACTATCCAAGACAAAAAGAATTTTTCAATTCCAAAACAAACTTTTTAGTTTAGATAAAAATATGATATTTCAAAATATTATTGTGTTGGGTACGGGCTTACTGCCCCTCGAACACTCTATGCGATCATGGGATTTGGATTTTAACCTCACTATCGGCTTAAGCATCCTCGAAAACCATGAAAACGACTCCCATGATGAAAAAACCGAAAATTATAGCAGCCACCATCTTGGATTTTTATTTTGACCTCACTATCGGCTTTTGCATTCTCGAAAACCGTGAAAACGATTCCCATGATGAACAATTCAAAAATTATCACAGCCACCATCTTGGATTTTCATTAAGATTTCACTATTGGCTTTAGCACCCTCGAAAACCCTGAAAACGACTCCCATGATGAACAATTCGAAAATGATCGCAGCTGCCATCTTGGATTTTGATTTTGACTTCACTATCATCTTTATTACCCTCGAAAACCATGAAAACGACATCCGTGATGATATCTTTGAATTTTTTGGTGTCGCCATCTTGGATTTTGATTTTGACTTCACTATCAGCTTTATTACCCTCGAAAACCATGAAAACGACATCCATGATGATATCTTTGAATTTTTTGCTGTCGCCATCTTGGATTTTGATTTTGACCTCACTATCGGCTTTACCATCCTCGAAAACCCTGAAAATGACTCCCATGATGAACAATTCGAAAATGATCGCAACCGCCATCTTGGATTTTCATTTCGACTTCACTGTCATCTTTATTACCTTCGAAAACCATGAAAACGACATCCATGATGATATCTTTGAATTTTTTGGTGTCGCCATCTTGGATTTTGATTTTGACCTCACTATCGGCTTTAGCATCCTCGAAAACCCTGAAAATGACTCCCATGATGAACAATTCGAAAATTATCGCAGCTGCCATCTTGCATTCCCATTTTGACCTCGCCATCAGTTTAACATCCTCGAAAACCATGAAAACGACACCCATGATGAAAACACAAAAACAATCCAAGACAAAAAGAATTTTTCAATTCCAAAACAAACTTTTCAGTTTAGATAAAAATATGATATTTCAAAATATTATTGTGTTGGGTACGGGCTTACTGCCCGTCGAACACTCTATGCGATCATGGGATTTGGATTTTAACCTCACTATCGGCTTAAGCATACTCGAAAACCATGAAAACGACTCCCATGATGAAAAAACCGAAAATTATAGCAGCCACCATCTTGGATTTTTATTTTGACCTCACTATCGGCTTTTGCATTCTCGAAAACCGTGAAAACGATTCCCATGATGAACAATTCAAAAATTATCACAGCCACCATCTTGGATTTTCATTAAAATTTCACTATCGGCTTTAGCACCCTCGAAAACCCTGAAAACGACTCCCATGATGAACAATTCGAAAATGATCGCAGCTGCCATCTTGGATTTTGACTTCACTATCATCTTTATTACCCTCGAAAACCATGAAAACGACATCCGTGATGATATCTTTGAATTTTTTGGTGTCGCCATCTTGGATTTTGATTTTGACTTCACTATCAGCTTTATTACCCTCGAAAACCATGAAAACGACATCCATGATGATATCTTTGAATTTTTTGCTGTCGCCATCTTTGATTTTGATTTTGACCTCACTATCGGCTTTACCATCCTCGAAAACCCTGAAAATGACTCCCATGATGAACAATTCGAAAATGATCGCAACCGCCATCTTGGATTTTCATTTCGACTTCACTATCATCTTTATTACCCTCGAAAACCATGAAAACGACATCCATGATGATATCTTTGAATTTTTTGGTGTCGCCATCTTGGATTTTGATTTTGACCTCACTATCGGCTTTAGCATCCTCGAAAACCCTGAAAATGACTCCCATGATGAACAATTCGAAAATTATCGCAGCTGCCATCTTGCATTCCCTTTTGACCTCGCCATCAGTTTAACATCCTCGAAAACCATGAAAACGACACCCATGATGAAAACACAAAAACAATCCAAGACAAAAAGAATTTTTCAATTCCAAAACAAACTTTTCAGTTTAGATAAAAATATGATATTTCAAAATATTATTGTGTTGGGTACGGGCTTACTGCCCGTCGAACACTCTATGCGATCATGGGATTTGGATTTTAACCTCACTATCGGCTTAAGCATACTCGAAAACCATGAAAACGACTCCCATGGTGAAAAAACCGAAAATTATAGCAGCCACCATCTTGGATTTTTATTTTGACCTCACTATCGGCTTTTGCATTCTCGAAAACCGTGAAAACGATTCCCATGATGAACAATTCAAAAATTATCACAGCCACCATCTTGGATTTTCATTAAGATTTCACTATCGGCTTTAGCACCCTCGAAAACCCTGAAAACGACTCCCATGATGAACAATTCGAAAATGATCGCAGCTGCCATCTTGGATTTTGACTTCACTATCATCTTTATTACCCTCGAAAACCATGAAAACGACATCCGTGATGATATCTTTGAATTTTTGGTGTCGCCATCTTGGATTTTGATTTTGACTTCACTATCAGCTTTATTACCCTCGAAAACCATGAAAACGACATCCATGATGATATCTTTGAATTTTTTGCTGTCGCCATCTTGGATTTTGATTTTGACCTCACTATCGACTTTAGCATCCTCGAAAACCCTGAAAATGACTCCCATGATGAACAATTCGAAAATGATCGCAACCGCCATCTTGGATTTTCATTTCGACTTCACTATCATCTTTATTACCCTCGAAAACCATGAAAACGACATCCATGATGATATCTTTGAATTTTTTGCTGCCGCCATCTTGGATTTTGATTTTGACCTCACTATCGGCTTTAGCATCCTCGAAAACCATGAAAACGACTCCCATGATGAACAATTCGTAAATGATCGCAGCCGCCATCTTGGATTTTGATTTTGGCTTCACTATCATCTTTATTACCCTCGAAAACAATTCGAAAATGATCGCAGCCGCCATCTTGGATTTTGATTTTGACTTCACTATCGTCTTTATTACCCTCGAAAACCATGAAAACGACATCCATGATGATATCTTTGAATTTTTTGCTGTCGCCATCTTGGATTTTGATTTTGACCTCACTATCGGCTTTAGCACCCTTGAAAACCCTGAAAACGACTCCCATGATGAACAATTCGAAAATGATCGCAACCGCCATCTTGGATTTTCATTTCGACTTCACTATCATCTTTATTACCCTCGAAAACCATGAAAACGACATCCATGATGATATCTTTGAATTTTTTGCTGCCGCCATCTTGGATTTTGATTTTGACTTCACTATCGGCTTTAGCGGAGCTCGTGGCTAAATAATCACAGCCGCACAGGCCGATCTTCCGGGTTAAGCCGCGCTTGCCGAGGTTGGTCTGTCGATGGGTGACCATCTGTCATAGCGAGTTTCCTCCGTGCCTCGGAAAGCACGTAAAGCCGTTGGTCCCGGCTGTCATTTGTAGATCTTTGACAGTCGTTACTGTTAGTCAGAAGCTCTAAAGTCTGACAACCAGTCCTACCATGGGGTATCGTATTACCCAGTTACTGGGTTGTGGAGGTCCGACAGGCAGTCGCTCCATGTAAAATACTGATATCCAGCTGAATCTGGTTCGACTGGAAGCCGACCCCAATATAGTTGGGAAAAGGCTAGGCAGATGATGAGATGATATCGGCTTTAGCATCCTCGAAAACCATGAAAACGACTCCCATGATGAACAATTCGTAAATGATCGCAGTCGCCATCTTGGATTTTGATTTTGACTTCACTATCAGCTTTATTACCCTCGAAAACCATGAAAACGACATCCATGATTATATCTTTGAATTTTTTGCTGTCGCCATCTTGGATTTTGATTTTGACCTCAGTATCGGCTTTAGCACCCTCGAAAACCCTGAAAACGACTCCTATGATGAACAATTCGAAAATGATCGCAGCCGCCATCTTGGATTTTGATTTTGACTTCACTATCATCTTTATTACCCTCGAAAACCATAAAAACGACATCCATGATGATATCTTTGAATTTTTTGCTGACGCCATGTTGGATTTTGATTTTGACCTCATTATCGGCTTTAGCATCCACGAAAACCATGAAAACGACTCTCATGATGAACAATTCGAAAATGATCGCAGTCGCCATCTTGGATTTTGATTTTGACTTCACTATCAGCTTTATTACCCTCGAAAACCATGAAAACGACATCTATGATGATATCTTTGAATTTTTTGGTGTCGCCATCTTGGATTTTGATTTTGACCTCACCATCGGCTTTAGCATCCTCGAAAACCATGACAATGACTCCCATGATGAATATTTCGAAAATGATCGCAGCCGCCATCTTGGATTTTGATTTTGACTTCACTATCGTCTTTATTACCCTCGAAAACCATGAAAACGACATCCATGATGATATCTTTGAATTTTTTGCTGTCGCCATCTTTGATTTTGATTTTGACCTCACTATCGGCTTTAGCATCCTCGAAAACCATGAAAACGACTCCCATGATGAACAATTCGAAAATGATCACAGCCGCCATCTTGGATTTTGATTTTTTCTTCACTATCATCTTTATTACCCTCGAAAACCATGAAGACGACATCCATGATGATATCTTTGATTTTTTTGCTGTCGCCATCTTTGATTTTGATTTTGACCTCACTATCGGCTTTAGCATCCTCGAAAACCATGAAAACGACTCCCATGATGAACATTTCGATAATGATCGCAGCCGCCATCTTGGATTTTGATTTTGACCACGCTATCGGCTAAAGCATCCTCGAAAACCATGAAAACAACTCCCATGATGAACATTTTGAAAATGATTGCATCCGCCATCTTAGATTTTGATTTTGATCCCACCATCGGCTTTAGCATACCCGAAAACCTTGAAAACGACATCCATGATGAAAAAATCGAAAAATGTCGCAGCCGCCATCTTGGATTTGGATTTTGACCTTACTATCGGCTTTAGCATCCTCGAAAACCATGAAAACGACTCCCATGATGAAATTGATGAACAGTTCGAAAATTATAGCAGCCGCCATCTTGGATTCTCATTTTGATTTTGAAAAATGATTTTGACATACTCTGGGCCCCAAGAGAAAAGGGGTGAAGAGGGGAGATTTTGAAAATTTTCCTTTTCCGATCCTCCTCTATACGAATCCGTAAAAAAACACCAAACACACCTCCTAGTTTCTGAGATACGATAGGGAAGGGGGGGGAGACGCCGAAAAAGGGGAAGCTTGGTACTTTTGCCCAACTCATGAGAGTTACTTCTAAGTTGGCTTGTCGTCACCCCTGAGTTACGCTTCACCCACTCAACCTTCGTTACGCTACGGAGGTCGCCGGCTCGCTTCGCTCGCCACCTCTCCCCTTCGGTCCAATCGGTCTCGCAGGTTCGCTCCACTCAGAACCTACCTACCACCGGAAAGGTATCGTGACCTTTTCCCTACGCTACCTAGTTTCCGAGATACGATGGAGGGAGGGGTCAAGAGGGGGAGAGGGGTGAGTTTCGAAAAATGATTTTCATCCCACCTATTCGAAAAGGACGACTTGGTTCGCCTTTAAGTGCGCCCAAAACTGGTGTTTTCTATAGGGAACGTTTAGCGGGCAGAAATGAGTTTTTAATCCTCTTTATAAGTGCGCCGGAAAGAACATTGCCGCGCACTTTTTGAATTTGGAACATCTAAGTGCGCCGCAAAGAACATTGCCGCGCACTTTTTGAATTTGGAACATCTCGGCTCCAAAGAAATCCAACGCAAATAGTGTTTGAATAAAGACTGGCTGGAATCACGGCCCCTAGTCACGCCGCGTCGCTGGCTGAATAAAAATTGTAGATTGTTTTTTTTTTCGGACAGTGGCATGGATGTATTAACTTTAGGTTGTAATTTAATGTTTTCCACGATGCGATCACATGTTTTCGCCTCGTTCTCAATGGAATCTTCTATATAATTTTCATAATTGCGAAAATGTCTCAAATGTAAATATAAGTTTTTAGTTGTTTTATTACTAGATAATTTCAAGTTAGTTGTTAATTTTTTTTTAACCCGTATAATAATATTACAATAAAATACGCGCTTTTTATTTTCTCATAGTGGGTGATGAAAAGTAGAGTGTATCACTCGGGCGCAAAATATATTTTTGGCTCGGGCGACGTACTTTGAATCCCTCGCTACGTTCAGGATTCTACTAAAGAATCCCTCGCTACGCTCGGGATTCTACAGTAGAATCCCTCACTTCGCTCTGGATTCAAAAAAGCGCCCTCGCCGTAAAAATATCATTTTGCTCCCTTGTCATACAATCTACTATTGACATACTCTGGACCTCTTGACACGAGTCTGAAAAAAAAATTCCAAGTCTCTTTTGAGATCCGCCTAAAGGGGGGGGGGGGGGGAAGGGGGGCAAGGGGGAACTTTGAAAATGATTTTTACTATTTCGAGCCTCCTCTATACGAATCCATAAAAAAACAAAAGACGGGTCTCATAGTTTCTGAGATACGGTTGGGAGGGGGGGGGGTAGCAAAAAGGTGAGGCTTGGTACTTTTGCCCTACTAATGAGAGTTACTTGTAAGTTTGCTTGTCGTCACCACTGAGTTACGCTTCACCCACTCAACCTTCGTTACGCTACGGAGGTCGCCGGCTCGCTTCGCTCGCCACCTCCCCCCTTCGCTCCACTCGGTCTCGCAGGTTCGCTCCACTCAGAACCTACCTACCACCGGAAAGGTATCGTGACCTTTTCCCTACGCTACCTAGTTTCCGAGATACGATGGAGGGAGGGGTGAAGGGGGGGAATAGGGTGAATTTTGAAAAATGATTTTGACAAACTCTGGGCCCCTTGATACGAATCTGAAAAAAAAAATGTTCCAAATCTCTTCTGAGATCCGCCTGAAGGGGGGAGAAGGGAGCCAAGGGGGGGGGGACTTTGAAAAATGGTTTTTACTTTTCCGAGCCTCCTCTATACCAATCCATAAAAAAACAAAACTCGGGTCTCATAGTTTCTGAGATACGATTGGGAGGGGGGGGGGGACCAAAAAGGAGAGGCTTGGTACTTTTGCCCTACTAATGAGAGTTACTTGTCAGTTTGCTTGTCGTCACCGCTGAGTTACGCTTCACCCACTCAACCTTCGTTACGCTACGGAGGTCGCCGGCTCGCTTCGCTCGCCACCTCCCCCCTTCGCTCCACTCGGTCTCGCAGGTTCGCTCCACTCAGGACCTACCTACCACCGGAAAGCTATCGTGACCACATCCCTACGCTTCGCTTTACCGCTATGGGGTGAGGGGTGAGCTTCGAAAAATGATTTTGACATACTCTGGACCTCTTGACACGAACCTGAAAAAAAATAATTCCAAGTCTCTTTTGAGATCCGCCTAAAGGGGGGGGGAGGGGGGCAAGGGGGAACTTTAAAAATGGTTTTTACTATTTCGAGCCTCCTCTATACGAATCCGTAAACAAACAAAACGTGGGTCTCTTAGTTTCCAAGATACGACGGGGGGAGGGGTAAAGGGGGGGAGTGGGGTGAGTTTTGCAAAAATATTTTGACATACTGTAGGTCCCTTTATATGAATCTGAAAAAAAAAATGTTCCAAGTCTGTTAATTTCCGAGATCCGCCTAAAGGGGGGAAAAGGGGGACAAAGGGGGGGAACTTTGAAAACTGGATTTTACTTTTCCGAGCCTCCTCTATACGAATCCGTAAAAAAACAGAACACGGGTCTCTTAGTTTCCGAGATACGATGGGGAGGGGAGAGAGGGGGGACGAAAAGGGGAGGTTTGGAATTTTTCCCATACTCACCAGAGTCACTTGTTTACGAATCTGTCAAAATATACCCACCTCCCCCTTCACCATCTGGGAGAACAATTATGTCAATCAGTGAGTGGTAATCGAGCTTTATATAGTATAAAATCGAGCTTTATATAGTATAATAATGAGTTGCGGTAATAACAAGTATAATTTTCATCATGTTAAAATCTCCGAAATCTAACTACGATGCACCTTTTCTATGTGAGAGCTGATGGAGCGAATTTTTTGATACTTTTTATATTCAAAATTATACTTGTTATTACCGCAACACATATATTTATAAAGTTACAACATGTCACTGGCCTGCAAATTGCAAAAAACGTAAAAAAAAATGAATTTCGCGGGCTACATCGAAGCAATCACCTTAATCAATTACTTACTCAAGAATGTTTGACCAGCTGATTAAGCTTGCCTCGCCTTTGCAAACCATAACTTACATCAAACAAACCAAGCACAGTTGGTCTCTCTTACCAAATTCGCACGAGCTCTTTTTTTTAGTTAAAAAAAACGCTGAGTTTTAACAATAAGGTGAATTGAACTTAAAAGTCACCAGTCACCACCCACCCATATTCAAATACAGTTCGAAAAAAAGCTCCGCGCTTTAAAAGTACTGACATGTGAACAGATACATGGGTATGCATTTTGTTCTATTTCTGCGCTTTTATAACGCCCGTAAAAAGCGCTCGTGCGCATGGGGTTTTCATGATCCTGATTTATGGTGATTGCGTCGATGTAGCCCGCGAAATTCAAATATTTTTACGTTTTTTGCAATTTGCAGGCCAGGGACATGTTGTAACTTTATAAATATATGAGTTGCGGTAATAACAAGTATAATTTTAAATATAAAAATTATCAAAAAAATCGCTCCATCAGCTCTCACATAGAAAAGGTGCATCGAGTTAGATTTCGGAAATTTTAACATGATGCAACTTTTCTATGTGAGAGCTGATGGAGCGAATTTTTTGTATTTAGAATTATACTTGTTATTACCGCAACTCATATTTTTATAAAGTTACAACATGTCACTGCCCTGCAAATTGCAAAAAACGTAAAAAAATTTGAATTACGCGGGCTGATTGGAGCATCCCCCTTATCCTAACTTATAAGTAGTTTTTCAAAACTGGCAAGCCGTCTTGATGCTGTCAGCTGTTTTTTAGTGACGTGACGGGATTTGACTGACATTGACTTGACACTATTGACAGTGACACATTGACACTACCAGCGTTGCCAGACCGTACCAAAAAGTACGGTTTTCCGTACTATTCATCATACAATCGTACCACAACCGTACCTTGGCTAGACCGTACCTTTTTCGTACCTTTTTTATACTTGTGATTTATTTTTCATTATAATGGTGAACGCACACCTAGCCGCACCGCAGTCTCCGCAGTCTGTTTTCTTACCGATTCTGCGGCTACTGCGATGCGGGTAAGTGTGCGAGGTTTCATAGAACTTCATACAAAGAATTCGTAATGCGGGGACTGCGGAAACTGCGGTGCGGCTAGATGTGCGTTCACCATAACGGTAAAAAACAACGAATAAAACTAAAACTAATAGAAAATAATGAGACTCGTACTTTTTTCAACTTTCTGACACATTTGATACTAAAATAAGGGCACAAATTACATACTTAAATGGGAATTTTCTTAGTTCCTATATAATATTATTTCATTTTTTTTGACAAACACCTTGTTTTTTCTGTAGAATATGAGTAGACTATAGCATTTTTCAAAATTCTAGCGAAACCGTACGTGTCGGAATTCTTCTGCAAGAACTAGATCAGCTTTTTTTCTTCGAGGTTATTCTTTAATTGATTTACAAATGAATTTGTTGTATATTGGCAATCGGTGATAATGTTCTAGGTACAGTTCTACTTTACCATGTCCCATTGAATATTCTATTCGATATCGCTTTTTTTCCAACCTGTGATCACAGACAGCCAACTCGAAGAAGAAAAACAACTGATCTAGTTCTTGCAGAAGTATCCTGACCCAACCGTACCTTGAAGTTAAAAACCGTACCTTTTCAGAAAGCCAACCGTACCTTTTTGGGAAATCATACTGGCAACGCTGGACACTACGTAACAGGGACTGAAAGCGGTTACGGTTAAAGGTTAAGATACCTCAAAAATATAACGGTACCGATTCAAAATAGAGGTTGAGCTATACCGGTACCCATATAAATAAAGGTTAGGAAAAATTGTTATTTAACCTTTATACGATTTCGGTACCGAAATGCATGCGAGGCGGCACGGGCGCGGGTACAAGGGCGGGGGTATCTACGCGTTGCAACTTGACCTTGTGTTTGCTTGCTGTGCAATTCTTATTTTAATACATGCGTGCGAGCGAGATAGCGCGGGGCAGGACTTGGCGCGACGGTGGTGTGTGTGTACATGTGTTTGAACACTGTATGCAAATTATTTTTTCTCTTTCTCTGTATTTGTTTTGCTACCGACTGTGTGCCGGGTAAGTGTTGATAGTTCGTCAACGTAATAAGTACTTATTATAAATAAACAAAATGGGAAGAAAGCGTAGAAACGCAGTTTAGGTACGCATTTTTTTCATTTTCGAAGGAAAATAATGCCTCTACTTGCCTAGTGGTTGGATGTTCAGCTGTTATAAAAGTAAGTAGGTACATACCGGCTTTCTTGGTTTACCTACCTATTGTCAAATTATTATGGACTATGGTTTAACATTTATGTAGGCTGTGTAGAAAATGGAGCATTGTACCTGTGATTGTACTACAGGCAACTGCACATCAATGGTACGAGTATAATTATTGATATTATGATAATACTTGTGACTAAGTAAGTAACTACCTAACGTTGTGCGGTTGAACGTGGGTACCTGCAGGTTATTACCTTCTTAGTAACACATTTACTGTGCATTACCTATATTATATTTTGTTAAATTATCAGGTAGGTACCTACACAAAGCTCAGAAATTGTTTGGTGTTCGTTTTATGTATAGGCACAGAATATATAATAGTACCTAAAGGTACAGAAGCTTTACTCCCAAAAAAAAAAAAAAACAAAAAAATGTAAAATGTATGCACGAGAGAATAGAGTCCATTTTTACTTGCACCCGCATCGCCCACCTACTTTTATAGTAGCCTAAACTTCCCGTGCGCAAGCAAAAATGTACTTAATGGTTACTACGCGCGAGATTTTATTTTAATTTATCTGACGCTGACGTCACATCAAGGTCAACGCATGTTAAATTACATTATTAATATAAAATGTTCCTAAAGGAATTTTGTTTTTATCATCAGCCTATATTTTTTTGTTTTCGTCATCGATTACTACATACTATATTATCGATAGGTAGCACAAAATGTTAATAGTACTTACGGCACCTTACGTTAGAAATGATATATACCAATATTATCTTTTCTACTTATTATTGTTCTATTTTAAACATTTCATCTTAGAAAAACAAAAAAGAATAATGTTTAAAAATGTAGGATGTAGGTAAAGTTTTATAATAATTGTCAATTCTATTGTAATGTTCAGTTAATTTGTCAACTCAACCCTTCCAAACTGAACAGCTTTTGCTTTACAATTTCCAAAAAATAAAAAAAATCATCGAGTTTGACCGATTATTTTAGAAACACTGTTTTGATATTCTGATAGTCTCAGAACAAAGGTTATTTTTTTCAAATTCATGTACTGTGTACACAGACAATCTTACTTTTTTATAGTTAATTATTTAATACATTATTGCTTCTTTCATGCATATTTCAGCGGGCTGATTGGCGTAAAAAATATGAAATAAAAGCATACATAATACTGATCGTATTAATTTTACTTAACAAAAATGTGAGGCTCCTATCACTTATTATTTGAACAACCAAAAGCTACTTATATGCAATATTTTGCTTTTCTTCATTTTTTATTATCTTCATTTTTACTTGTACGTAATCACAAGTTACTAAAATAAATAAGATACGGAGCGCGTACTGAACGGCCGGCGTGCGACAGCCGTTTGTTACGGCCACGTCGAAGTGGCCCCGCAGTTTTATTCCTACACCGCGAAGTGAGACAGGCCTGATATAGGTACCTACAACAATATGTTTAGTTTATGCAAAACCTGAATAGGTATATTATGTAGTTTGTTCAGAATAAGCAAACTGAATCGATTCCAATAATTTTTACACAATGTTTTATTTTGTTCCATTTTTTTAAATTGTATCACCATTTCGTCAGGCCTGTTGGTCTAGTGGTTAGTGACCCTGACTGCTATGCCGGAGGTCGTGGGTTCGATTCCCACCCAGGACAAATGTTTGTGTGATGAGCACGATCATTTGTTCTGTGTCTGGATGTCATTTATCTATAATATGTATGTATTTAGAAATATATAAGTAAGTATGTTTATCAGTTGTCTAGTACCCATAACACAAGCTCTGCTTAGCTTGGGACTAGATGGCGTTGTGTGATAGTTGTAGAATATTTATATTTATTTATATTTAACCGGTTAGTTACCTATTGCCAAACTATTATCAATGAGTATACGACACAGGAGGCACGGATTGTGCGCCCAGCCGCGAAGTGAGCATGTTTTTGAAAGGACAACCAGGTACTAACTTATCTAACAAGCTTACGACTTTATGATTTTTCATGATAATGTCTTGAAAATTTGTACATAGATTCTTTATGGTGCGTAATGTCATATACTCGGAAACTGAGGACACTTGATCCTTACGGCAGACTAGATACACTTGATTTACAGAGCTTCTGTGAATACTATTTAAATTAAGAAAGGCCACATTTGTAGCCTATGGTATGTACGTCCTAACTTTCTTAAATTGGTATCCGTGTCGGTAGTTGAGCAGATGGCGGATGATTTTGTGTTTCGTGTTGTAAGAAAATATTTTTCGAAACTTTTTATTTGGATTAAATAGTTTGTTTAGTAAACTTATTTCGGATAATCATCAATTTTAAACTAGTCATTATATTTAGTAAACTTATTTTGGATAATCATCAATTTTAAACTAGTCATTATATAGGTGGTCGCGGGATTATTTCCTTACCGTGACCCCGGAACAGAAAGGGCTATTGAAGGACACCGTGGATTTTAGTCAGTAGAAGTCTGACAGTGGGTGGGAGGACTTATTTGATGATTTTATCACGCTACGTGGCCGGTGAACGTCTGCCGACGTCCGACGCCGCGGGCGTCTAACACTGCGGCATATATTACATATAACGCACTCCATACAAAATGTTCAATACCTACCGCTAGCCTACACTTTCAAGTCGATAGACGCTGCGAACGAAAATGTGCCTTAACCACACAAACGTAAAGTAAATATCGCTTTGAAGATGCGCGCCGCCGCGTGGATATTCTAAATACGAGGGCTGCCTCTGTCGACAATGATGTTAGTACCTGGGTTTTTTTTTTGACACAGTACATTTACTTTTGTACGAATTTGTTTGTTTATCAACACTTAATAATTCAGTTTTTTTTTAATCTTATTTTTTTTCCTTTTGCTATTAAACATTCGATAATTCGTAATAGCGAGAGTTAATGAAACTCGGCTGTACCTATTATTACGAGTTCATCTGCTCAATCGGAAGTATTCGGAAGCCGTGAAGTACCTTAGTCAAATATAATTATCAACTTATCAAGATTTTATTACAGACCGCCAACGGAACAAGTGAAAATTAAAAATATTATACACTTGTATAAAGAAAGAAAATGTTTTTTTTTTTTAAATTGTTCAACACCAGAAACTTCTCCTGTGTCGTGGGTACGTTAAAAATAATCGAAACGTAAGATCGTCGATGAAAAATGTACCTACCTACAACTTTAGGTCATGGTATACGAAACGGGGCACTATGAAAAAAAGACTTAGAAAAATTTCACCCAAAAACAACGCCTAATCAAGCCTTCGGGATCCGGTGGGATGTGGGAGTACTAGGGTGGGGAAACACCGGGGGACGACCTTGAGGTCAATGACCTTGACCTCAAGGTCAAGGTCAAATTAAAAAAATCGTACGCTCGAGGTCAGTAACCAACACCGGGGGACGACCTTGAGGTCAATGACCTTGACCCCAAGGTCAAGGTCAAATTATAAAAATCACCCAAAAACAACGCCTAATCAAGCCTTCGGGATCCGGTGGGATGTGGGAGTACTAGGGTGGGGAAACACCGGGGGACGACCTTGAGGTCAATGACCTTGACCCCAAGGTCAAGGTCAAATTAAAAAAATCGTACGCTCGAGGTCAGTAACCAACACCGGGGGACGACCTTGAGGTCAATGACCTTGACCCCAAGGTCAAGGTCAAATTATAAAAATCAACCAAAAACAACGCCTTATCAAGCCTTCGGGATCCGGTGGGATGTGGGAGTACTAGGGTGGAAAAACACCGGGCGACGACCTTGAAGTCAATGACCTTGACCTCAAGGTCAAGGTTAAATTTAAAAAATCGTACGCTCGAGGTCTGTAACCAACACCAGGGTACGACCTTGAGGTCAATGACCTTGACCCCAAGGTCAAGGTCAAATTAAAAAAATCGTACGCTCGAGGTCAGTAACCAACACCGGGGGACGACCTTGAGGTCAATGACCTAGACCTAAGGTCAAGGTCAAATTATAAAAAATCGCAGGCACGGGGTACGCTCGAGGTCAGTGACCTTGACGCCCACGTGAGTGACCTTGACCCCAAGGTCAAATTAAAAAAGACGCAGACACGGGGTACGCTCGATATCAGTGACCTTGAACCCAAGGTCAAACTTAAAAATACATAGACAAGCGGTACGCTTTGAGGTCAGTGGTCTTGACCCCAAGGTCAAGGTCAAATTAAAAAAATAGTACACTCGAGGTCAGTGACCAACACCGGGGGACGACCTTGTGGTCAATGACCTTGATCCCAAGGTCATATCATGGATCAAACGGTCATAAAAAAAATAACCACGAAGGGGATGGCGGGGTCTGTTCGCTCGCTTTGCTCGCTCACTGGACCCCGCCATCCCCTTCTAACCTAACCTGTCCAAGTCGGAGTGCCCCAAGTCTCGAGCTCGCTTCGCTCGCTCTTTGACTAAGTTGTTAAAAGGACAAAGTCGGAGCCCTGCTTCGCGGGGCTTCATGGTCATAAAAAAAATAACCACGAAGGGGATGGCGGGGTCTGTTCGCTCGCTACGCTCGCTCACTGGACCCCGCCATCCCCTTCTAACCTAACCTGTCTAAGTCGGAGTGCCCCAAGTATCCCGTGTCTGCGACTTTTTTAATTTGACCTTGACCTTGGGATCAAGATCACTGACCTCAAAGCGTACCGCTTGTTTACGTATTTTTTAGTTTGACCTTGCGGTCAAGGTCATTGACCTCGAGCGTAACCGTGCCTGCGATTTTTTAAATTTGACCTTGACCTTAGGGTCAAGGTCATTGACATCAAGTTCGTCCCCCGGTGTTGGTTACTGACCTCGAGCGTACGATTTTTTTAATTTGACCTTGACCTTGGGGTCAAGGTCAATGATCTCGAGCGTACCCTGTGTCTGCTTTTTTTTAGTTTGACCTTGACCTTGATGTCAAGGTCACAGACCATAAGGGTACCCCGTGTCTGCTACTTTTTTAATTTGACCTTGACCTTGATGTCATGGTCACTGACCACAAGCGTACCACGTATCTACGTCTATTTTAAATTTGACCTTGACCTTGGGGTAAAGGTCACCGAAGTTTACGTCAAAGTCACTGACCTTGGCGTCAAGGTCACTGATCTCGAGCGTACCCCGTGTCTGCGTATTTTTAATCTGGCATTGCCCTTGGGTCAAGGTCATTGACCTCAAGGTCGTGCCCCGGTGTTGGTTACTGACCTCGAGCGTACGATTTTTTAAATTTGACCTTGACCTTGGGGTCAAGGTCATTGACTTCAAGGTCGTACCCCGGTGTTTCCCCACCCTAGTACTCCCACATCCCACCGGATCCCGAAGGCTTGATTGGGTGTTGTTTTTGGGTGATTTTTATAATTTGACCTTGACCTTGGGGTCAAGGTCATTGACCTCAAGGTCGTCCCCCGGTGTTGGTTACTGACCTCGAGCGTACGATTTTTAAATTTGACTTTGACCTTGGAGTCAAGGTCATTGACTTCAAGGTCGTCGCCCGGTGTTTCCCCACCCTAGTACTCCCACATCCCACCGGATCCCGAAGGCTTGATTAGGCGTTGTTTTTGGGTGATTTTTATAATTTGACCTTGACCTTGGGTTCAAGGTCATTGACTTCAAGGTCGTACCCCGGTGTTTCCCCACCCTAGTACTCCCACATCCCACCGGATCCCGAAGGCTTGATTAGGTGTTGTTTTTTGGGTGATTTTTATAATTTGACCTTGACCTTGGGGTCTTTTTCATTGCTTTTTGCTCAAAATTTTCTAAGTCCCAGACGCCTTCACAATGAAAGTTAAATTTTGCCTCCTAGCTCAGCAGGCATTGACCTCACAAAAAAAACTCCCGGGAAAAAGTTGTTTCTTTTGATGTCCTCCATACGATAAAACCATAAAAAGTAAGTATTATTAAGTTTGAAAAATTCATCAAAATTTTTCTAAGTGTTTTTTCCTCAGTGCCCCGTTACGTACACTCCAACCCAACTTTATAATAAACGACAGTATTAACCACTCTGCACGACAATATTTTGACACATGACACATCAGCTGAGTCGACCAGGTGATTCGAAATTTGAGCTATTACACAATATTTTTTGTCAACTTTCAGCATCCAATTTTTTATCAAAAATATGTTACTACAGCTATTTCATGCGATAAGTTTGTGAACAATATCTCTAAGAACATGTTGAGGTCAATAAAACTGCCTCATTCTGTTGTAAAATGTGTGTAACATACAAAATGCTACATCGTTCCAAAAACTAGGTAATTTAGATATGCTGAAAAATATGTACATAACGAAGCTTATCACATGATAATAATGGTTAAACAGTGAAATAAATAAAATAACTTACTATATACATTACTAGATTTGCCAGTGTTCATACATCATTTCATAAATAATAACGGTCAAAGTCTGGATAAAAATTTGCAAAAACTATGTTGCAACATGACTCTTTTTAGTGCTGACCGTAAACCCAATATTCACAAAACGATTAAAAACCTTCATTCAGCCTAATCGATACTCGCAACATAATCGAACATGAAAAAAAAAGTAAAACAAGACATAGAGCATGGACTGATTTATCTGCTTTTTGACTATAGAAAGCAAGGTCCATGCAATAAGTCTATGAATCTAAATCTGAATCGTTTAATAATATTTCAAATTTTCAAGTATTATTTCGTTTACGCAATAATTTATTTATCGGTGTTTCATTGGAGGCTAAACATACCTATATGTCTTCTAAACTTAAATACAATCATATGGTTTTACTTATACCCATTTTGTGTTTTCGTTAATTAATTTCAATTTATCTTTTTAAAACGGATCTAAAAAACGTGAAAAGACAAACACCGGGTTCGGATCTAATGCTGAGAGATGGGAGTATGTACTTCTAAATGATTCCTTGCAGTAACAAACAATTAGAATTTCCAACGGGGCGTGTTTGGCTAAATTTTAAACTATGAGGAATAGCGAAAAATCCTTAAGGAAGTCTCGAGGCCGATTTGATAAAAATTAAATAACATCATAAAAAAATAAATTTTGAAATATAAATTCAGCAATCAAACTATCAATATTCTGTGAAGTAGAAACATGCGACAAACTTGAGGTATAAGGATTTTTTTCCATTAAATAATGTTTCGCTACATGTTCACAACATAGTGTTCTTATTTCAAATTTTTATTATCACTTCGTGGTGTAAATACATTGACGATTTTTTTGAAATTCGAACTTTAAGTGAGTTTGCGGGAATTTTGATTTTATTGAAGTGAAAACTTCTTTAGCGGCGTTGTACACTTTTTCTGTAATGGGTAAAAAATTTAAAACTCGCGTCAGGGTCACGTGACCAAAACTCGCGTCAGGGTCACGTGACCCTGATCGAAAATGAGTAAGACGTCATTCAAATTAAAAATAAAACATAGTAACAAAAAAGTTTTCACTTCTACCGGCACTCCTGGAGTGCAACCTTTTTTCTGCTGTACAATGACTAAATTATTGTTTGTATATTAGTTCATATTTTACCAAGTTATCATTACTTCACCGAATTTGATCCTCAGCGACATCGAATAGTGTAAAAAAATTTAATACTTACCTAGCATTTTCTTTTTTTATTTCAAAAGCTCGATTTCTGACGTGTAATACTTACGTGACCAAACCAATCTCACGAAACAAATTTGTACAATAAAATAATTAATTTGGCTATCTTTTGTTTGGAGCCGCGAGAGGGAGAGGACAGCGTCCTCCCTCCGCCCCAACCATAGTGGTAGGCGCCCGTAGTGTCGGAAGTCGGCAGACGATCTTCGGCCACCGTAGGCACGGGCATGCGGACAGCGAGTAAAGGGCAACTTGCTGTCCGACCATGGACCATGCCCGGGTCGACAGCACGTCGTGTTCCGCGTGCGCCTCAAAGAGCGTCAGCATAATGAGAACTTAGAGGGCCAAAGCCTACCGGGGTCGCGGGAGTTATTTCATGACCCCGGAACATAAAGGGCTATTGAAGGACACCGTGGATTTTAGTCAGTAAAAGTCTGACAGTCCCTCCCGCCCTGCCCGGGATGGAAGGACTCATTTGATGATTTTACCACGATAAAAAAAAAATATTTGGTAGGAAACAAACTCATTTATAATAAGCCTATCAAAATCCAAGGCATTCTATATTCATTCAACATTAAAAATTATAATTATGATTGTACAAAATAAAAAGTACAATAAAAATTAGCTAATAAATTAAAAGTTATTACATAATATTTTGATTATCGAGTACCACAGCGAGTGCATTCCTAATTCAAAATTTTTGAATTAAATAATTGCCGCGCATTCAAACATTTATTATCTGACATTGTTCCTTTGTCTATTATTGTTTTTTGGTAATGACAATGTACGTAATATTATTATAAAAGCTTTAAACTATATTTTATTAGATAATAATTGTATTCTAAGCATAAAACAAATTTATTTTAATTTTTATTAATCGATTTCCTAATTTCCTTATTTTTTTCACTCGAGTTGACAAAAAAATCAATTATGGAATCGATTAGAATACTCGCTTTCACACATCATTACGATTTAAAAAAAATAACATGGTTGTCGATTACGAATACAAATTGAGTAGTGGTAATGAAAAATACGTGTTATTGGCCCTGTATTAGAGAATTACGCCAAGATCTGGTCTTTTTTACGTTATTTATAATATTTGGCATGATATTTATCTTTATTACTAAGGAGTAAAAGCTCGCGTGTGTGATCCAAGTGCAAAATAAAAATGTAAACAAACAAAAGTGGCGCGAAAGTTCGAGTTCAGATATCAAATTTTTCATTACCACTGCTAATTTATGTTGAAATACGTATGAATTCGTTACAATACTAAATGACGAGTTATTCATTCCTCCTATAATGATCCGTTGGATGTCCGAAAACCAAGTTTTTTATGATTTTTAGCCCCACCCAGCACTGCCATCAAAATGGCGAAGATCGTATTTACACTTTTGGATTTTGTTACGGTAAATTATGAAAATAGGCGCTAAATGTAGAAGTTTTAATTTCGTGAATAAATCAGATTTTTATTTAACATTCTTAATTAATGCGCACTCATAGGATTTTACGCAGAGAATATTATATTTTTTTAATTTATAATGAGGATGTCGTATGACTACAACGTCTGCCCCTTTTGGACCCACTATTGAGCCAGCGTAGGTTTGCTTGTCGCGCCCCTTTCGGGGGCGCTACCGAACTATACGGTTAAATAATTAATGTTGTCGTTACATTACATTTCAACATTCATTACCTTTTCGCGTAAGTACATTTTTTCATAACAAAAAAAAAATCCACGAGGAAAACCGTAAAAAATAGTTTTTATCTCTTCAACCATATCTTAGTATTTCAAAACTAACATCAATTCGACCGAAATATGCGTACGTGCGCGTCGCGCGGCTATTGACAACCCGCTGCGCTAAGGTCTTTCTATGGACCGGCGGCCGGTAGGTAGTTAGCGCGTGTAAGTACATGGAGTGCAGTATCTGGTAATCTGTGACTGCGGTTGGAGCAGAGGGCGACCGCTTCCCACTCCGTCTCGCCCCGCAGCATGGCCGTAACCGCCTATCGCCGCCATGAGGACACGTCGGTGCTCTGCCCAAGCGGGGTAGTCTTGCACCGTATGCTATACTGTGTCCTCCGGGAGATCTTCGCAGTGGTTACACCCGGGCGTTTCTTCCCTCCCTATCTGACACAGGTACCTCCCGAAACTTCCGTGTCCGGTGAGGACCTGCGTCATCCGATAGGTCAGGACGCCGTGACGTCTCTCCAGCCACTCCTCAAAGAGGGGTCTTACCGCCGCGATTGCGGCGAGCCCGAACCTCGGTTGCGACAGTCGTTGTCTCCATACTGCCCTGAGATCGCGCTGGACCTCTTCCCGCCGCGCCTCGACTTGTCGGGGCAGCGGGAATTCTCCCCGGCGCTGCGCCTCCACGCGCCACTCATAGACGCGCTGGAGGGCAGTCGCCTCCAGATCCCAGGGCAGCAATCCGGCTAGGAGGTTGGCCAATTCGCTTGCGATCGTGCGGTATCCTCGGATCATCCGGATAGCCATGACCCTATGTCATGCAACCGGCTTCGCTGGTCGGGTCCGAATGCTCAGGGCTCACACTGGGGCCCCGTAGAGGACCATGGACCGCACGACACCGGCGTACAGCCTCCGGCAGGAGGCGTTTGGCCCGCTGAGACTGCCCGGTTCAGTTTTGGGGCCAAACGCAGGAAGTGCTCCCTGAAGTTCCATCGGCTGTCGAAGACGAGTCCTAGGTACTTCATCGTCGACTCGACGCCGATGCGAACCCCTCCCACCGTTATGTGGGACTCGGTCCGTGGCGCGTTCAGACGAACTCCAGGTCAGCCAGGTCGCCAGGTCGGCCGCCGCCTGGTGCGACTCTCCCTCTGCTAGGACGAGCGTGTCATCGGCGTAACATATTACGCCGACGCTGTCAGGGAGATCGCCGAGGTAGCACATAGTCGTAACCGATGTTCCACAGGTGCGGCCCCAGGACCGAACCCTGTGTAACACCGCACGACATCTCTCGCCGGTTCCATTCTCCCCGGTGACCGGGGTAGATGACGGCTCTGTCCGTCAGATAGACCTCGACTATGCGACGGAGGTAGGTCGGCACCCGGTGATACCGGAGTGCCTCCCTGATGCAACTCCAGGGCAGGGTGTTAAAGGCGTTGGTGATCTCCAAAGACACCGCCAAGACGACCCTGCCCCGGGCCACTGCATCCCCCGTTGTGAGGGCTCTCAAGCGCGTGATGGCATCCACCGTCGAGCGCCCTGCGGAAGCCAAACTGGCTCTCCGCAAGTTCCGGACCCACCCGATTCAGGTGTCCGACGAGGCGGTCTGCAATGACTCTCTCAAAGAGCTTGCCCACCTCGTCGAGCAGCACGATGGGCAGGAATGCGGACGGATAGTCCGCAGGGCGCCCGGGCTTCTGGATCAGGACCAGCTTCCCCATTTTCCAGTGAAGCGGGAACTGGCCCCTCTTCAGGCACGCGCTGAAGAGCCCCCCCAGTCGAAGCCCAGGCTTTTCCTGGCAGGCCGTCCGGTCCTGGGGCGGTATTTTTGGCCTTTAGCCGTAGTACCGCCACTCTCAGCTCCACCTCGGTCACCTCTGGAGCGTCGTAGACGTCGACGTCGCTGTAGTCCGCGTTTGCGTCAGCTTCACCGTCAGGTTCCGTCGGTGGCGGAGCCATGGGTGGGGGGAGTATGCTCCCTTCGCAATGGGAACAAGGCGGTCACCACTTCCTCCAGGAACTGAGGCCGGAGACTCTGCGTCAACGGGGGAGCCCAGGGGCGGAGCTTCGCTCTCGCCCATTGTAGGGTCGGACCCATGGGTCCCTGTCCAGGGACTTCGCATCTCCTTGCGGGTCAATTCCTTTGCCCGCCAGATCTCGTCGCGGAGGACGGTCTTCGCTGCCCTGTAGCCCTCACGCAGCTCCGCCTCTCCAGTCGCCGCATCCGGAGGTTGGGTGCGGCGCCTGCGGAACCTAGTGTATCGGCGTCGCGCGGCAACGCAGGCCTCGCGCAGCGCTGCCAGCACGCTCGACCGGACCCGGGGCATGGCCACGTCGCAGATTTCCGACATGGCGTCCTGGAACCACTCCGCCTCGTCGTTAACGTCGGCAGGCCTGTCCGGGGGTGACACCCAGGCCTGCACGATCGAGGCTTCCAGGAATAGCTTTCGTTCCAACTGCTTCAGCGCCCATCGCGGACCACTTGGGTTCCGTCCACTTAGGACCGGCGCGTCTGAGGTCTGGGCGGAGACGTCAAACCGGATATACAGGTGATTGGAATAGGTCTCCACCTCTACCACAACACGCCATCCGGAGACGCGCGGCGACAGGTCTGAGATGGCGAACGTAACGTCCACCACCGACTCGCACCACATGGGGACAGAACCCCGGTTCTCGATGACTAGGCCCTGCGCCAGGGCCCCGTGCTCCAGCCTTCTGCCCCGCATAACGACCGTAAACCGGGAACCCCAAGCTACACTCTTGGCGTTGAAGTCCCGTAGGACGAGCGCGGGGAGAGAACCGAAGGCGACGACGACGTCTCCCAGCTCCGATAGGAACCTGAGGTCCTGGAATTGGGCGAGAGTTTGGCTCGGGGAGAAATATACGCCTATCACGGCGATCTCCCCGATCCGTGCTGCGACGATCCCGCGCCCTCTCTTGACGCGATCGAGGGGCGGCGGCCGACGAGATGAGGGTCACCGAGCCGTCCAAGTCCGTCACCCAGTCATTTCTGGGCACGACAAAGTATGGCTCGGCGACCACGGCGACGTTGATCAAACACTGCGCCATGCTCTGGAGCGAGAGATCCTGAGCAGTGGTTGATGTTCGCCTGGTGGAAGCGCAATGGGGCCATTAATTGGAATCCATTCCAGCCTCCTCCAGGGCCCCTCGCGGGGGCACGGCCACGGCGGCGGCAGCGGCGGCGGCAGTGGGAGCGGCAGCGGCGGCGGCGGCGGGAGTGGCTGTGACGGCGGCGGCAGAGGGCCTACCTCAGCCCCTGGCCTTGGTTGGTGGGGCGCAGGACCTGCCCATAACACGGTGATCGGCCGGCTTGCCAGCCGTCTCACATGCGAAGCAGTGAGGCGGGGTAGAGCACTAGCCGGCCTTGGGACCGGACTGGCCGCAGCGAAAGCACCTGTCGCTGCGGTCTACCTCCGAGATGCAATTGCATGCCGCGTGGTTGCCCACTTGGCAGCGGAAGCACGTCAGGGGTCTGGTCTTCAGGATCTTCACCTGGGAAGACACCCAACGAACCAGGAGCCTTCAGCCCTCCTGCAGCTTTTTGGCCGCCGACACTGGGCAGCTAACCGTGTCGGTCTGCAACCCCGCGAAGCCCGGACGGAGGGCGCCCACCCTCACCTGATCGGTAGGGCACCCCCCAGTCCTGGCAACGGCAGCCGCCGCTGGGGATCAAGTGTCCCCTGTTTCCCCTAACATTGTTATATAACACGTCCACACCATCTAACATTGATATATAACATTGCAACAAAAAACAATACCGTATAATGTGTACGGTATTGTTTTGTTGCAATGTGTAACAATGTTATATAACAATTGTCGTTTGTCGTTCTTCAGTGCTATCCACATTGTTATATAACATTCTGTGTCCACATCATCTGTAACATGTTATATAACATTGTTATATAACATGTTATGTTATATAGTCTGTACGCACCTTAAGTGGTCACTTGCAAAACGCACATGCGGTCTAAGCAGCGGGCAAGCTACTTAGGGTCTAAGTAGCTGACGCTGACGCGCGCGACAATATCAAACACGTGAGATATCTGTGTGCGTTCAAGTCAAACAAGCGGGAAGTGCGCGATTTACTCTCGACTCGACGTCAGGTACAGCTTGACATAAAAATGTAGAAAACCGGAAGTCGCCACTGTCTTCGCGCTACCAGCACTTTGAATGATTTTTTTTTCACTTATTACGTTAGCTTTATGGCACAATAATAAATCTAATAAACCTGCGGTCTTTGTTTACATCAAATATCAAAGATTTTAAAACGCTGTCAGAAATAAAAAAATTAGTTCCGTTTCAATCCGGTCTGGCCAAGCTGTAGGAAAGTTTAATCTGTATGAACTTGGCGCTCGCACATACGCCTGGCGGCTAAAGAGACACACACAAACACCTCACGCCTTTGATACTGCCGCTAGCGCGCCGCGCACGTCAGACGTTAGCTTGCCCGTTACCGTGCGTTTCGAACACTTGGATATTACGCCATAATTATGTTTGATAATTCGTGACCACGCCCATCATTGCGCTCGCGAGTCCGCGAGTCAACGTGTTTGAGCACTTAGAAAGATGACGATAAAAATATTACTCAACTGGGAGTTCATTTGTACAAAGCAGAACAAAAAATAGGCAGCTCATTGACTTTTCCATTCTTATTTCAGACGCATAGAAGTAATCACGTACCTACCAATAAATACAAAACACGAAACGACCAAGTTTAAACAATTTTCGAATTAAGAAATGATAGTAGACGGTAACCGTAAAACAATATTATAAAAAAAAGGTTGCACTCCAGGAGTGCCGGTAGAAGTGAAAACTTTTTTGTTACTATGTTTTATTTTTAATTTGAATGACGTCTTACTCATTTTCGATCAGGGTCACGTGACCCTGACGCGAGTTTTAAATTTTTTACCCATTACAGAAAAAGTGTACAACGCCGCTAAAGAAGTTTTCACTTCAAAAACTATAGCAAAGGACATACGTTAGATCGATCCTAAGTAAATGCGTATTTATGTACCTACAAAGTACGCGCCTGCCGCCGCCGCCGCCGCCGCCGCCGCCCGCGCCCCGCGCCCAAGGCAGATAGCCCGCGTAAGTACATTGAGTGATTCAACAATCGCGAACGACAGAGACAGATAGAGTGGTGAGGCGGTATATCAAAGAAAACCCTTATTTATAAAGGTTAAGGTAACGGTACCGATATTATTATAAAGGTTGTGGTACTGCTACCGAAATATACCGGTATAAATATTGTACCTTAAAATTCGGCTACTTTAAAAAATAACGATACCGTTATATATCGGTTATCTTTATTTAACGGTATGACGTCATACCGAAATTTTAAGGTACCTTTATTTTTGGGTAATTCAGTCCCTGCTACGTAATACTGTGATGCTGATGATAATACGAGTTCTTATTAATTTCCTAAAAAGGAGTAAAAAGAGACACTAATGATACGAAAATGATAATTTCAGTTGCACTGTACTAGAAGTTAGTGCCAAAGAAAGTTTAGAAATTGACACACCGGAAGATTTGCAGCTTGCGAATACTTTACTTGACGCTAACTTAGTTGCTTAATTCACTTTCATAAACAAACGGAGTTAATAAGTAAGGTAACGTAGCTCTATCTATACATTTCACATATAAATACGCCCCACCTGATACTTATAAATATAAAACTTATCCTTGTACCACTAAAAATTAAATGAAAACACAAAATACTTCTCTGAACTGAAGACCTAAAAAGTGGGTTTCTGTCTATACCTATTTTGATCATGCTAATAATAATATTTTGATAATCCTAATAATATTAAACATAGTTTATAAAAATACATTTTACAAAAACATGTAGTTTTTATCTGTGAAATATTCAATTTCAGTTTATATGATGTCAAGTGAGATAGTGACATTCGAAGACTTGGAAGCCACCGATGTCATTAGCGTGGAGCTTGTGCCTGAACGTAAGGGTCTCATACTGAAGCACTGTGAATACTATGTCAGCTCAAGGAGACATGGCACGACAGTTTCAAGGAGATACAACGATTTTGTGCAGCTTTATGATGTCTTATATGCAAAGTACCCTTATCGGTTTGTTTCTTCTGTATTTCTATGTTCTTTTTTTATTTTTTTCTTCTTTGTCAATAGCAAAAACAGATTCACATTTTATTAGCAATGTGTAACAGTGTTTATTCATATTTCATTGTTAATGTAAGAAAATATAAAGGAAGTCTTTTAAAGAAGAATTAGCTTTAGTAATATTGACCATCCATACACTGTTTTATATACTGTTCTAGAGCAATTTGCCGCTTGCCACCAAAGCGTGTGGTGGTCGGTGGAGGCAGTTCCCGGTTCCTGTTACGTCGACGCGCTGCGCTTCAGCGCTGGCTGACCCTAGTGGCACGACATCCAGTCATGGCCCACGATGCTGACCTCAGAATCTTCCTGTGTGAGACCACAGTACGACTTGAGAAGCCAAAACATGATGAGTTTGTCCTAGCCGGCACACAAGAGGAAGGCCCTGTAAGGAATTTATATTTTAGGTTTTCTTTATCAGAAACCAGTTTTTTGCCAATTGTTCTGATCAACTTTTATTATGGGTTGATGCATATACAGAGTTCTATGCAAATCAATTAATTTTTTAAAAGAATTGCCACTTGTCCTTTAACAAATTTATTTTTCGTCCGATTTTGGGGCTGAGACGTGCCACCCTCAACAATTGCTTAAAAAAATGGGGGTTAATAATAATTAAAAACACACTGAAAATCTTACTTGCATAAATAAATAAGATACTGCCGAATTTTTGGTTAGCAACCATAAATTCGGCATTTCAGAAGATTTTGGTCGAGGTAAAAGACAATTTAGGTAAAAATTGATCTCCTTGGTGGCACCAGTAAGTGCATAAGATAGGGGAATGTTGATGTCTCAATAGAGGATAAAAATCATTCATTTCTGCTATTTCCTTCCATGCTTCTGGTTACTTCCCCTCATTTATGAGTTCCAGTAATGCAGTTGTAAACAATTGTTTTTGGTGGTATTAGCCTACATTCCCTAAGACCATAGTGAGACTCCTCTTAATGACCTTAATTTTACTATTCTAATCCAAAAATACAATTATAATTGTGTTACTTATTATTGTAAGCATACATTCCATGGATAACATAGTGCTGTGAGTATCTATAGTGAAATATGGTAGAACTGTCAACTGATAATGCAGACAGGAAGGATGTTTATAAAATAATTATCTCATAATTCACAATTATTGGCTCAGTACTGCTATTCAAATATAAAAATCGTTTTTTTTCCTGCTCATTACATTCGCAGAGTTGTAAGTTCGCCACATACATTTTCCTCTTAAATAAATACACAAACATACAGGATGTCCTGGTAAGTGTGGACATTGCATGTTGGTCACACTTATCAGGACACCCTGTATATTTTATACAGGTACAGCAATATCGGATGGTGTAATAATTTGCGGGTTCGATTCCTGGCCAAGATTTTTGATGTTTCTAAAATCTAATGATGCAGTTTTAGTTTTCGTCAAAAACGGCCTCGAGACTCCTTTCAACGTTTTTCGATATTCCTCATAGTTTTGGATATAGCCAATCACGCCCAGTTAAAAAATCATTCTGGATATGCCAATAATTCGTATGGCAAGTTTCAACCTCAGCGATACACACAAGTAAGTAGTTTACACAAACTTGTAGTTTCAAGTTTTTTGCAGTACCTAGCGGTATTTATAATTTAAAACCTCTTCATAATTTAAGGTATCTGATCAGTGTGCTGGCCTTAAGAGCTTGCTCTAGACTTCCTTAGACACGCTATTGGTTTTTACTAATAAATGACTAGCTTTTGCCAACGCGACGGTTTCGTCATCGTAAAAATAATTCCACGGAAACATAGTACTGAAATAACAAATCAGTATCTTTTACAGCCGTTGTGTTATTCCAGACTATATCTATTTAGAGTCAACATGCAATCTGGGTCTATAGCCAAACGGCAATCGATTAATCGTTAACGCTCAGCAGTCACTAATGTATTTTCAACTCTATATCCCAGCGCATAAAGATGAAAATCAATTAAAGACTGCTGAGTGGTAGCGAACGAAACAAAAGAAAACGATCTGTCAACTTTAATATATTTTCAACTTTATGCGCGGGGCTTACACTTGAAAATGTACTAGCGACTGCTGAGCGTTAACGATTATCACTTGCCGTTTGGCTATTGGCCCTGATCTGCTAAGCTGTTCCGGCAAGATTTAATAACAAACATCCATCCAAAATTGAGTTTATAAAAATAACAAACATCCGTCCAAAATTGCTTTTATAAATAACTAGCTGTTACCAGCGGCTTCACCCGCTGCAACTCGAAAATTATACCACGGGAACATAGAATCGGGATAAAAACTATCATAAGTGTTAATCCAGGTTATAAACTATCTGTGTAACAAATTTTAGCCAGATCCGTTCAGTGGTTTTTGCGTGAAAGAGTAATAAACACACCTACATACATACATCCTCACAAACTTTCGCATTATAATATTAGTACTATTAGTAGGATGTTTTATGTTGAACATAATTATTGTGTTGGCAGAACGAGCTGAGTACGGAGGACATGCAAGCGGCGTTCGTATTGGAGCAGGAGCAGCTGCGTCTGGCGCACCTCGGCCTCGGCAGGCTGACACAGATATTTGAAAAAGGTAGGTATTTAACAATTTTGAAGCGGATTTTTTTATAGATAGAGTGATAAAAGAGGAAGGTTTAGATGTTAGTAACATGCGTAATATAGTAGAGACAGCTGCACCCGTGCGGAGCCGGGTCGGGTCGCTAGTAATTAAAATAAATCATAGCAGCTAAGAGATGACCAGTCCCAACTAACAACGCCCGTTCACGAACATGAAACATGTATCAGCATCAGCACCATTCAGCTCAACCATTTTGAAGGTACGGTACGTCTCTTATTGTAAGAAAATAGGGTAGTTTGGAGAGACGGACACAATATACAAAACAAAATGACAATCAAAATATCCTGTTACTAAATAATTGCTTCTATTTCGCTACTTATCTGGTTTCTGGTTTAGAGACGGATAACGATGCACAATCAACGTGTGTAGTCAATTTATTTTGTGTCTATGTTTATCACGGCGGCATTGCACGTATGTTCAAACTGGTGTTGGTGAGAAACATTAGCTCGTAGAGTCGTAGCTCGATCTCAATATCTATTCCGATGATAGATATCTAGTCCTTTCATTTCGTGAACCTGTGTATACGAAATGAAAGGACTACCAAGAAATACGTCATTCTCATTATTATTTGTCAATGTTCTCACTTGACTGTGTAATTTATTGACACCATCAAAACGTCTATTGTTGTAGGTATTTAGTAGAATTTACCTGCCTCCCTAGCCAAGTCACAACAAGTCGTAAACGATAATCGTGAACGCTCGGTACTCCAAATTTCCACAATAGATTTTCAACTTTATAGCCTAGAGCCTAAGGTTGAAAATCTATTTAAGATTTCTGAGCGTTACTATTCTGTGGCGTTACCGACAGGAAAGATCGAAAACGATAAGAATATTCACTAGATCTTCAACGTTATACCCAAGGACATAAAGTTGAATATCTATTAAAGCCTACTCAGCGTTTGCGTTTATCATTTGTGACATGGTAACAGGGTCTAGTTTACAAATATAAAAATTTGCTAGTATATATAAAAACATATTGAATATCCTCATCATCACCATCATATCAGCCGTAAGACGTCCACTGCTGAACATAGGCCTCCCCTTTGGACTTCCAGTAGGACCGGTTGTAAGCGGCCTGCATCCAGCGTGATCCTGTGGCCTTCATAAGTTCGTCTGCCCACCTAGTGGGTGGACGTCCTACGCTGCGCTTGCCGGTGCGTGGTCTCCATTCGAGAACGTTACGGCCCCATCGGCCATCAGTTCTGCGAGCTATATGGCCTGCCCACTGCCATTTCAACTTGCTGATTCGTGAATATCCTCGGTAGCAGTGAATCCCTTTGTGGTGTTCCAGTGCAGGACCGGTGCGGAGCTGAGCGGAGCGACATGCGCGAGCTGGGCGCGGCGCTGAGCGCGCTGGCGGCCGACGGAGCGCGCGGCCCGGCCGGGCTCGGCGCCGCCGCGCAGTATGTATACCAAACGTCACTTGGCCGTAGGTATACCTATTAGTGGAGTGCCTTTAGCTTTATACCTCGGAATCTAGGGCCAGTCAATGAATCGGAGGTTTTACTCTAATTATGTCTTACGGCACTCCACGATTTAGACACACCCACAATCCCTTGTCATCCCCGACTCACAGTAGCGTAGCGAGACCAAATATAGGACCCCGGGTAAGACGCATCTGGCCTCTCTTCTTTCATGGCGAAAAATATGACTAGCCTTTACTACGCGAGGCCTTTACTAGCCTTAATGTACGACGACTTAGTACCAAGTCATCTATACCAAATGTGATTGTCAGCGACATCAGCTTTGCGAGGCCTCTTTGAGAAGTTCCCTGTCAGAAATAAAACGAAACTAAGTCATCTTCAGGTGGGCTCGCGCGGTTAGCGGAAGCGCTAGACCTGAATTTGATCATTGCCGACATCAGTGTTGAGAGGTCTCGGACGCTTTTTTGGCTCTATCAGTTCCCAGTTAGAAATAATACATACAGCTTGACAAATTAGAGTAGAAAACTGGAAGTCGCCACTGTGCTCTCGCTACCAGCACTTTGAATGTTTTTTTTTCACTTTTATGGCACAATAATAAATCTAACAAACCTGCGTTCTTTGTTTACATCAAATGATGATTGATGATGATGATTTTAAAACTTTGTGTCAGCAAACAAAAACATTAGTTTCGTTTAAAGACGTTCTGGCCAAGCTGTAACCAAGTCATCTTGGAACCAGGTTCCTCGCGCGAGGAGGAGCTGCTAGATATAAATGTCATCGCTGTTGTTAAGATTGTTTTTTTTTCTGGGTGCAAAAGTCCCTTCAGGTGCGAGGCCAGGGGCTAAGGTCCGCTTCGCCCCCGCCTAGCTACGCCACTGCCGAATCAAACCGATCACACTTAATAGTGTTCTTCGTTGTCCACGTTAAGGCTAAGTTCAGATCCAGGTGGCGGCTGACCTGGCGACGCAGGCGGTCATGACAGTCGCTAGGATCCGGTAATTACAACAAGAAGTGGCGCTACACAAAACAGAGGCCATGTGTTTTCATGGCCGTCTGAACGCGCCACTGTCAGAGTCCCACATAACAGTGGGAGGGGTTCGCATCGGTGTTAGGAGAACAATGAAGTAACTGGGACTCGTTCTCGACGGCCGGTGGAAATATGCTGTCAACTGGACATTTGCCAATGGAAGCATTAGCTTAGGTTGAACTTAGCCTTACGTACGAAAACGCTTTGTGCTTAAGCGCGTATCCAATCGTTCAGTTGTTACCGCGCGGTCATGTGAACTTAGCTTAGAGCTACAAGGTAATAGGAAAACATACTAGGGAATAAGTCTAAATAGATTCAGCCGTACCTCAAGTACAGTCGAAATAAAGGTTCAGTTTGATTCTAAAATCAAACACACATTCCATTTCCATATTATTCACGGACTATTGGAATTGTCTGAGGATGGGTGGGTCTATGGTATATTTAGTGTCCGTGTCTCGTAGCAAATGTTAACAGATGAGGGCCTCAGTCCTGCCGGGGTTGCGGGACATACGTATACCGCGACCCCGGCACACAAAGGGCTACCGAAGGACACCGTGGATTTTAGTCAGTACAAGTCTGACAGTTGGGGTTGGAGGACTCATTTGATGATTTTGCCACGTAAAAAAAAAAAAATGGTATATTTAGTGTCCGTGTCTCGTAGCAAATGTTAACAGATGGCTACTTATTGTAGGTTAGCATGCACGGTATGTCCGGAAAGTGACGAGAGTTGGGACGAAGAGGGCGCGGGGGGGCTGGTGAGGCTGGCGGGGGAGGCGTGCGGGGCGTACCGCGAGCTGGGCGCGCGCCTGTCGCGCGGCCTGCACGCCGAGCGCGCCGCCGCCGCCGCCGCCGCCGCCGCCGCCGCCGCCGCCGCCGCCGCCGCGCCCCGCGCCCCCGCCGCGCGCGTGCTGCTGCACCGCCACCGGTACGCGCTGCGCGCCGCGCTGCAGGTACGTGCCAGTCACTAGTGGTACCAGCTGCTGAGCTGCTGGGAGTCTGATGGGTGTTTGTTCCGGCAGGAGGGGTGCGTGGCCCGCGCGTACGTGTCGCGCGCGCTGCTGGCGCTGCCCGAGCTGTGCGCCGCCCGCGCCGCGTCGCACGCGCAGCACGCCGCTCTGTGGCAGGACCTGCACCGCGCGCTCACACATGCATAGACCACGTCATCACTTCGCTTCCTGCAAAACTTTAACGTCCCAGGACCTTTGTTGATATTATGTATTTATATTTGCTGAGCGTCGCCGTGTAAAAGTTTAATAACGTTGTATTTAAACTGGCTCATTTTTGTTTTTAGTTTAAAATAACTATTACTTGACTATTAGGTTTTGTTAACAAAAAGGGAAAGGTGTAATATCAGTACTAATAAGTTTTATTGGTGAACATTTACACAAAACACCAAAAATAAAAGCATCATTATAAAAGGTTTTTAAACGGTATTTTTGCCGTTGTATTTTACAATTAATTAGTTAGGAATTTGTTATCTCAATGTAAACTTTTATACATTCCATTATATAACTTTTACGGAAATTGCTCGAAAAATATGGCAATATTATTTTAATTATTACAATTTTATGACCTAACTGTAAAAGATACGTTAAGAAAATATCCATTATAGTGCCTTATTGTAAGTGATATTTTAATCTAATTATTTTTAAGTTGACAAAGTTATAGATGATAATATAGTGAGTGGCCAGCATTACTTGACCCTTTTTGTTCATTCGGCAGCATAAGATGGGTCAGGTAACGTGGGCCTGAAGTAGTTGAGCTGTGCGGGCGGGGTGATGCACCTCAAAAATTGCCGAATGACAGGATGAGGGCTATCGTTTTGCGCTCCTAACATGGCGCCACTATCCCGTCTTACCATAAAAAGTATAACTGCAAAATGATCCTTATATCGACGTGAAATGTACAGTCGACAAAGTTGAATCATGACCCACCATAAGCTTATTTTCATACAGACTTTCAAATACAATTGGGTCCACATTTGCGTAAACATATAATATATCCATGTTAACGACTTTGGTCTTTGTTAATTTGACGGATTCAAACGATTTATTGTCAAAATGGGTCATGATTCAACTTTGTCGATTGTACTTTCGACGTTGACAGTTTTTTTTAAGACAAGCGTTCAACAGATGATTATATTTTTGCGGTAAAACTTTTAATCACTTCATCACAAGTTTACTTAGGTACTTATGTATAAACTCACAATTACGGGGCCCCCTTAGAGAGCCAAAACTTGCCGGGGTCGCGGGACTAACGAGCTAAGGTGACCCCTAAACGTAAAGGGCTATTGAAGATCACCTTGGATTTTAGTCAGTACAAGTGACAGCGCCATCCTGCCCTGCCCTGGGTGGGAGGACTCATTTGATGATTTAACCAGGATTAAAAAGACATCACATAATCAATTGTGAATATTAGTAAAAATAAAAATTAAAAATAATAAAAAGTTTGTAAAAAAGTTATAATAAAGCGTTTGAATATAGAACACTTTAAGTAACATTTTTGAGTGTGATAGTTCTCGCAATGTTGGCACACCCCTCCCGCACCGCGAAGCAACACCATGGGGCGTATTACAACGTCTTAAAACCAGGCTTATTCAGGCGAGTGAAACTGACAGAGCTATACAAGTCGTGTAGCGCCATCTCGTTCACTCACTGGAACAAACCTGGTTTAAAGACGTTGTAATACCCCCCCTGGTGGCCTACCATTACGTCAAGTGTGAGTCGTTCTGCTGTGGGAACGAGATGGCGCTAGATGTCTCTTTTCCTCAGCTGAACTACACATGGTAGGCCACCGGCTGTAATAAAACAATGGAATAATATTTTTGTTAAGTTTTTTTGGTCATTTAAAAACTCGAATATTAAAATGATCTGTATTTACGAATGTTATATAATATCGAATTCCGTGATATCTGAGTGCACATAGCTTTTATTTACTATTAGCATATCAAAAGATTTTATTGTATGTAAATAATAAATAATAATAGATTGGTAATTCATCTATATTTAATTTAATAAGAGATTTTATTAAAATCTAATGGTGCAGTTTTAGTTTTCGTCTAAATCTTACTCGAGACTCCTTTCAACGTTTTTTGATATTCTTCAGTTTCGGATATAATATGTACAGGGTGAATTTTTCAACTGGGCGTTGTTAGTAGAGTCTGAAAGTGCCTTCCATCCAACCCAGCCTGTGTGGAAAGATACTTATATGATTATTACAACTATATATTGATACCACTTAAAAAAAGAGTATGTATATTTCGTTATTGCTATGTTATTGTTTGGATTCTATTAATATACAGTATTTTAACCAAAATATTTATTTGATTTTATTCTGATTTTATAGAATTTGCCCGTATTTTTACTCTTTGGGGCAAAAACTCCTCAATTTCTCTTGTGTCGTGGGTGCGTTTACAAACATAGAAACTCACATACTGACATACACAAACACCTATCACCGGAACGACTACTCATAGGTCATACAAATATTTGCCCCTACATTTCACGTTACATTATGTTCAAAAGGATAGGTCGCCTTCGGTCAATGTGGAAGGCCGGTCAAAGCTAATTGTAGATGGCGCGACCATAGCTAAGTCCTAATCCGACCAATGAGGTAGTACTATTTTGAAGTACCATTAAGATTTGAACCAATGACGCGATGCTTAAAACTAGCTATACTAGCGCCATTCGTTTCCCAGTTGCCATCCCCATTTCATACTAGCGCAGCTCGCAGAGTCGAAAAGCAGCTGAGGAATTCGAGCTCAGACGCGCGAGTATTTGATAGATTAGATGCCTTTCTATGTCACACTGAGGAGATAAGAGATCTGCCTGGGTCGCGGTACTGTTTCACCGGGTTACCGTGGCCGTGGGAGGAGGCATTTTTTGATGATTTTACCACGATAAAAAAAGGAGATAAGAAATAATTTGACATGTTCAAATGAACGCTTCTATACAGCCCTTGGACTCTGCAGTAGTATGTATAGACCCTTGCCCTCTGAGGTAACAATATTTATTTTATAGTTATTCTACATAATTATATGAAAAACTAAAACTCACATTCTAATATTTCTAATTTCCTGGCTGTATTCAACAATGAGATGACGTCTCCTCTCGCTTTCAATGTGCGTCGGCCAACTGTAGGAAGAAGTGGCGATGGTTACGCATTCCTGCTCACATCTATAAACAAGAGGATACCCTACAAAAGATGATCTAAGCAAAATAAACTTATGTAATTGTTTACAATTTGTTCCGTACTCGAACAAGCGGTTGTGCAATTTATGCCATCACTATTAAACAATAGGTTTACAAACATATCCTATTGTCCCTTTTGGGGTGTAATCACGACTGCATAATTTTACTTCAGTGGGCTTTAGTGTTAGAGTAGACTCCTGCTGAGATGGTTTGTTGTGTAGTGTTCGTACTGCTGGCGGGGCTGTGCGCGGCCGCCGCCGAGCTCGCGCAAGACCTGGCGCACATCGAGGACTTCATACAGCAGAAGAGGTACCTGCTCAAGAAGAAGTACCGCACATTGTACCACATATCCGCACCAGTGGGCTGGCTCAACGATCCAAACGGTTTCATATTCTTCAAGAAACAATATCACATATTCTACCAGTACCACCCGTACAACGGCGCTTGGGGTCCGATCCACTGGGGTCACGTGATCAGCAACAACCTCGTCGACTGGGCGTTCTACCCGCCCGCGCTCGTGCCCAAGGACCACTATGACAAGCACGGCTGTCTCTCCGGCTCCGCGGTCATCCACAACAGCTACCTGACGCTTTTTTACACTGGACACGTTTTATCTAACAACAAAACGTTCCAGACTCAGAACGTCGCCATAAGTGCGGATGGCATCATCTTTCAGAAGTATTTGTATAACCCCATAATACGAAATGGACCCTTCGGCAACGCAGACTTTAGAAACCCTAAGGTATGGAGGTTTAGAAATTCCTGGTACATGCTGATCGGAAGCTCGAGGTACCAAGAAGCATATTTATTACTGTACACTTCGCCAGACTTATTCAATTGGAAATTGAATGGGACAATAGCAAAATCTTATGGAGACATGGGATACATGTGGGAAAGCCCAGATTTTTTTGAAATTGATGGATTTAACGTTCTCATCCTGTCAGTACAAGGTATACAAGGAGATGGCCATCGATTCAGAAATCTGTACCAGACGGGATACGTCATCGGAAATTTCAACTATCTTAATGGACAGTTTGAAGACTTGGAAATTTCAACAGCAACTTTCAACGAACTGGACTACGGGCACGACTTTTATGCAGCAAAAACGATGCAATCCCTCGACGGACGAAGATTGCTGATCGCCTGGTTGGGAATGTGGGAGAGCGAATTTGAAGAATCGAACGACGGCTGGGCGAGTATGTTAACTTTAGTCAGAGAACTGAAGCTCACTCATCAGGGCAAGTTGCTGATGGTGCCGGTCAGAGAAGTGGTTGAGTTGCGAGCTGAGGTGCTGGAGGACGCCTGGTACAGTCCCGGGGAGGCATTCTTTGCGGGCTCCAGAGCGTTCGAGATGCTCGTGAACTCGAGCACGGTGATGTACGACGCCGCGATTGTCTTGGAGTGGAGTGGCGAGCGGCAGTACACCATCGGCTTCTCGTCGGAGCTCGGCTACGTGAGTGTGGACCGCGGCGGCGTGGACGGCGTGCGGCGCGCTGACTGGCAGCCCATGTCCCACATCTACTGGCGCATCTTCGTTGACTACAGCTCCATAGAGGTTTTTTGTGGTTTGGGCGAGGTTGTATTTTCAAGTCGCATATACCCGCGAAAATCCATGCGCATAAGGATCGCAGGTGAAACACAATTACATGTGACTCAATACCGACTAAGGCGCAGCGTTGGATATGACGGGAACATCCGCAAGCAGATGAAAAACCAAGTTATTAAACGATATCAATAGATTTACAGGATTCCAAACACGTGACAAAAATTGCTTTAATAACACAGGTAAAAATATCGCCGAGATTGCTAAGGAACTTTTATCTACGTAAAAAGTCACTTGCTTAAAGATGTCCCGACACAAAAGGATTTCAGAAGAGGATGGGTCAAAAATTGGCAATAATAAGTATGAGTCTGAGTCATTTGCAGTTATAACTTGAAACTCTTTATTTTTGTTGTTTTATTTTGAGCACGACAATTAGCAATCGAAAGATGAAGTCATGTGCAGCGAGTGATATGCGTGATGATGTGCCGAACAATGTGTTGTAGCCCAGACAATAGGTGTTTTGTTTATTGAGCAGCATCATATTAGATTTCAATTAGGTAATATTATGAGATGATGCAAGATGACCGCGCGGCAAAACTCGCCTCAATGTGTGCCGGCCAGAAAGAGGTGGCGATTATGTTATAAATAATGTAAAGGAAAGTAACCCCCCTTTACCTTTTATAATAAAAATCGAACCAACAACTTTCGATAGCACGTAGGGATTCCTTTCGTAAGGCTCATCAGGCCATGCTCTATGCATACGATTAGGCCAGGAAAAATATTTTTTGGAAGGAATTGCAGGGGGAGGCTTTTGCCTAGCAGTGGACAGTAGATATTAGGCTAAGGCAATTAAGTTAATAATGATAATAAAAAAATCAAAGTGAATTATATTTTTCATTGAAGTAAATTTATGTATTCCTGCCCCTGCCCGTTGCCTGTTCATTGTTTATTTGTAGGTCACCATCATCATTCAGAGCCGACATTCAACCTGTGGAGTTCGGGCTGTTACGGGTGTTTTATATAAGGATACAATTTTTTTAAGTGCAATGGAGACAGCCGCGATGCTCAGGGTTGCTATCTGATAAATGCAAACACAGTATAGGACGCCCTGCGACACGATGGATCGATGATTTTGAAAACGGTGGATGGATGCGAATAGCCAAACCTGGATGGTTGACGTTTTTAGGGAGAAAGCTTACGTTCGGCAGCAGACGACAATAAAATTGTCTAAAGACTTACACTGACTTACACTACACTTGGTACACATCCTAAAACATAGACCTCTCTCGCTTCATCAAAGCGTATTTATGTCAACAGTAATAGTTGTATGTATGTAGGTACTTATAGGTATTGTACCTATAGCAAATTATATAGGAATAACAACCCTCTATTGTGCTTTTAGGAAAAAAAAAACGAATGCGTTCGGGCGGCGCGGCGGGGTGAAAAGGTCATTTACCGCCCACGGAAACGTTCCGTCCCAGTCGTCACAGTACCCATATCATTAACAGAATCGGTACACAGTATTTCAACTAGAAACAAAAGATCCGAATCGTCTCTCACATAGTCCTCATATACCTCAAGTTTACAGGAATCTTTAGACACCTGGAAGGTGTGCGGCTGTGCGGCTGTATTTATTAAGCCACGAGCTCCTCTCTGTGCGGCTGTATTTATTAAGTAAATAATAGTTATTTGGTATACAAGAGTGCAAAGTTGATTTTTAACCGCGTGCTCAATTTTGATGACCGAGCAAGCGAATGATTCTAAAATTGAATCACGAGTGCAACGAGTGATTCAAAAATTAGAATCATGAGGCGTAGCGACGGAATCAAAAGAGCACAAGGTGAAAAATCTTTGCACTCGAGTGCAACACGTAACTTTTCATCCCACCTCAGCGAGGAAATGACTAAACGAAAAAATAATTTAACGAAAAACAAAAAACCCGACTGCGTTAAAAATACACTAAAAAGAAAGAAACAAGCCCAGTAGTTTAGAATTCACTCATTCACACTCACAGTCGGGGCCCCTTGGGAAGATTAGATTGGTATAATTTGAATGGGCCCCGACTGTGAGTGTGAATGAGTGAATTCTAAACTACTGGGCTTGTTTCTTTCTTTTTAGTGTATTTTTACCCGACTGCGCGACGCAAAGGAGGGTAATGTGTTTATCAGTCTATGTATGTATGTATGTATGTATGTATGTATGTATGTTTGTTTCTATGTGGCGTTCTAGAGACCAAATGCGTAGGCCGATTTTGATAATTTTTACGTCAATCGATCCGTCTTAATCTCGCGAGTGTCACTAAAGACATGACAGTAATCATAATTCACCACAGCGACAACCAGACGCCATATTGTCAAAATGAAAAAAAAAAAATGTCGATGAACCATGTCATGTGGGGTATCGTTGAATAGGTAGTTTAAAATCATCATTAGGTTCCCTTTATCATTTTTCATTTTAAATAATAGTTTAGGATATATAACGATTTAAAGTTGTTTAGCAAAACAATAATTCTCTGAATAGTAAGTAAAAAGTATAAAATAAAAAAAAATATTTAACGAAAAACAAAAAACCCGACTGCGTTAAAAAAACTAAAAAGGAAGAAACAAGTCCAGTAGTTAAGAATTCACTCATTCACACTCACAGTCGGGGCCCATTAAAATTATACCAATCAAATCATTCCAACGGGCCCCGACTGTGAGTGTGAATGAGTGAATTCTTAACTACTGGACTTGTTTCTTCCTTTTTAGTTTTTTTAACGCAGTCGGGTTTTTTGTTTTTCGTAAAATATTTTTTTAACGCAGTCGGGTTTTTTGTTTTTCGTTAAATTATTTTTTTATTTCATACTTTTTAGTTTATAATATTAGTGTGAATTAGTCTCTCTAGAGACCTAACTTGGCTCAAAGCTATATAATTATGCTTGATATGACTTTTAGCAAAAATGCGTGAACTTAAGAGCGTTATCGCAAAATTGAGTAACTCGAAAAGTAGCGGCGACTGGCGGTGAGTGCGCCTGTGTGCGTGGTGCACCCTTCTTGATACACACACGTACAGAGGCAGGGGCGCGTAACACGGCTCACTAAGGTTTACTTATAATTGTATTGAGAAAAAAATACAAGATATGGAACGTGTTATTATGATAAAGAAATACAAATATTATAAGACAGTGAAACTTGTAGCATAAAGGTAATATATTTATACCTCTCCTAACTTATTATAAATGCGAAAGTGATTTTGTTTATTTATTATACTTTTACGTTAAAACAGCTGAACGGGATTTTTTTTAGCTTGTTAAAATCATCAAATGAGTCCTAACGAGGACATAGGATACCTTTTCTCCCGATATTCCCACGAGATCATGATCTATGCGGGTGACACCGCGGGGTGCAGCTATTCCTTACTAATATTAGAAAGAGAAAAGATTTGTATGTTCGTATATTTGTAATGGATAAACTCAAAAATGATATGACCGATTTTAAAAATTCTTACACCTGCATAAAGATACAGTATCAGTGGATATATATATGGTCTATAACTTTATCGACATCCACGCGGGCCAAACCGCGGGCGGAAGCATATATTTTATATATAATATTTTAATTCCAAACCATTTTTAGCTCAAAAACCTCTGGATCGATTTTCATAATCTTTGATTTGTTGGATTTTTCTCCGTCCCGAGAAGCAGAATACTTATCGGCAATATTGACGATAAAAATGTTTTTCATGGTTCTCTATTGTGTGACCTAACTTTTTATACATAATCTAATGTGACATAATTTTTTTTGTCCTAATCATCATTTGTCCGAATAATAACTTGCCCGAACTTAATACCACATAATTTCAAATGCCATAACATTGAAATTCCTAAATACTGTATGTTCTAAATTTGTTTGTCATAAATATAACAATCTATAATATACAAAATACATAAAACCGATTGCCATAAAATACATAAGTCCTAAAGTTTGTTTTGTTATTGATTACCACCCAATAAGCAAAATCGACGGAGCCCCGCTTCGCGGGGCTCCTATTTCTGCGTGCAAGGTTTAAAGTAACCTAACACGAAGGGGATGGCGGGGTCTTTCAGACCCCGCCATCCCCTTCGGACCTAACCTGTCCGTGTCGGGGTGCCCACAAGTCCCGAGCTCGCTTCGCTCGCTCTTGGATCCCAAGATCTTCGGTTTCTAAGCAATTTAATGAAATATCAGTTTTACTATACCTAATTGAACATTCGGAATAATACACTTTATGTAATACAATGATTAGGACATATGACTTTATTTCATACAAAATTAGGAGATTCAATTATTATGATACTAGATATTATGCCAGAACAGCTTTAGAAGTGAAAATAATTATGTAAAACAATATTTAGAACTTTTGATTATTATGGTTACTGAATTTTATAGCAAACGTGTTATGGATAATGATTTTCGGACAAATAATTTTAGGTGACGAAAAGGGATACCGTTTTTCATACGTACATTTAATATGAAACGGATTTTTAATGATATCTCGAAAACGGATTGACTAATTTCGATGATTTTTTTGTGGGGTATGTAGGTACGGTAGATAGGTAGGGAAGATAATTTTGATAGAGTGGGTAGTAGGGTAAGGTATAATAGGCAGGTAGGTAGTTAGTACACTAGTCGGATAGGTAGAGTAAGTTGGATAGGTGGGCAGGTAGATTTATTCGCCGAGTTAGCTGGAGCCCAATCGCGCTATTTTCTTTTCAAGGAAATCGCAATTGAACCGCTAACATAACACAACTTTTTGACAGTTTCGTATCGCGCTAAAATTTTGACAGCAAGTTGAGACGCACCGCGATCGTAGCTGGAACGTAACCACTGTCAAACGTAAAGTTGATGGGAAGCTACATTTTTAGGATCGTTATTGCATCGTTGGAGTGTTTTGTCATTGTTGTGAAGTGATTGTTAGTGAAAATCTTGCAAAAATAACAACATTACCATGTACGACTACATAGATTTATTGGAGAAATCTCATGAATACGATCCAACTTTGGTTAGCGTTTGAACTTACAACGCAATACCAAAATCAGAACAGCTGAATCGAAACCTAACCACTGTCGCAATCGAACCATAACGTTATCGTATACGTTTGCAGACGTTTTAAATTAGCGCGATTGGCCTCCTGGTGTAGGTACTCGTATTTAAGAAAAACATGAAATATATTTTTAGTAATATATGTATTTTGTAAAAACATAAAATAGCAATAATTTTAATTTTATAATACAACTAGTATTTGCGCGTTGCGCGAGCTGCAAGCAGCTCGCGGGGTCGTGTTTTGAAAAGTATTTCTTACTTAGAATTTTTTGCAGTCGCCATTTTAGATTTTGACCTTACTATCGGCTTTAGCATCCTCGAAAACTATTAAAACGACTCCCATGATGAACAATTCAAAAATGATCGCAGCCGCCATCTTAGATTCTGATTTAGACTTCACTATCGGCTTAAGCACCCTCGAAAACCATGAAAACGGCATCCAATATAAAAAACATGATTTTTTGAAGTCGCCATCTTGGATTTTGATATTGACCTCACTACCGGCTTTAGCATCCTCGAAAACCATGAAAACGACTCCCATGATGAACAATTCAAAAATTATCGCAGCCGCCATCTTGGATTTTGATTTTAACCTTACCATCGGCTTTAGCATCCTCGAAAACCATGAAAACGACTCCCATGATGAACAATTCGAAAATGATCGCAGCCGCCATCTTGGATTTTGATTTTGACTTCACTATCATCTTTATTACCCTCGAAAACCATGAAAACGACATCCATGATGATATCTTTGAATTTTTTGCCGTCGCCATCTTTGATTTTGATTTTGACCCCACTATCGGCTTTAGCATCCTCGAAAACCATGAAAACGACTCCCATGATGAACAATTCGAAAATGATCGCAGTCGCCATCTTGGATTTTGATTTTGACTTCACTATCAGCTTTATTACCCTCGAAAACTATGAAAACGACATCCATGATGATATCTTTGAATTTTTTGCTGTCGCCATCTTGGATTTTGATTTTGACCTCACCATCGGCTTTAGCATCCTCGAAAACCATGAAAACGACTCCCATGATGAACAATTCGAAAATTATCGCAGCCGCCATCTTGGATTTTGATTTTGACTTCACTATCATCTTTATTACCCTCGAAAACCATGAAAACGACATCCATGATGATATCTTTGAATTTTTTGCTGTCGCCATCTTTGATTTTGATTTTGACCTCACTATCGGCTTTAGCATCCTCGAAAACCATGAAAACGACTCCCATGATAAAATTCTCGCTTCGCTTGCCACCTACCCTTCGCTCAACTCGGTCTCGCAGGTTCGCTCAACTCGGTCTCGCAGGTTCGCTCCACTCAGGACCTACCTACCTACCTAGATAAAGTCTTGTATGCAACTGTTATAATTAGGTATTAAAACACTCATAAACAATAGTTGCATAAATAATTATTACGAATAAACTCTATTTTTAGATTGTACAAAACTTACCTTTAAAACATAGAACATGACTACAATTATATCATAAGTACAAAGAATACTTAAATTAAAACTGCTGACGACCTCTGGATTATCTGTTAAAACTACGTAACGCACACTAAGGCGCGCGGGGCCGCGAGCAACACAGGTCCGTCCTCTAGAAGCCCTCGGGCGCTACTGGCCGTACGCGCGACGTACATCAACTAATAAAGCATTATTTTAGAATTTTGTAATAAAAAAATGTGAAGGTGAAAAAATTAAAAAAAAAATATAAAGTAAGGGTAAAGTTTTATACTATAGTGTGCTTTACTTTTTTTGTTCTTTTCTTTCTTATTTTGTCATTAAAAAAATGTTTAAAATGCACACATTTTAGATCAATATTGCTTTCGAATATTGTTTTTTTTTGCGTCAATTAAATTTTTATTTCAATATTCTAATCAATCTGCAACCTTGAAGACTGTATGACCAGTACATACATATTTTTTTTAGATTTTTTCGTGTTACCATTTTGATACAAATGGCAGGAGAAAACCTAATGTTTAACGTTTGCTTGAAATTGGCTGTCGGAAAATTGCTATTTCTTCTAATATTAACTATTATAACAAAATTCTAATCAATCTACGAACTAAAACAAAGTCAGATTTATGATTTTTCATTGAAATATTATGCGATTACCCTTTTAAAACAAATATCGAGGACTTGGAAAAGTACGTATTTTTGGTCAACCACCCAAATTATGTGAGCAGCCTCTTAAGTCACAGCTCGGTCCAAAGTAAGTAGTTCCTTGGAGCTTGTTTACAGATAATTTTTACCAAAAATATTTGTTCGTCATGCTTATTCACTGTTTCTTTTATGTTTGTATAATGTTTATATACGAGTACTAGAAATAAAAACTTAAATCAATAAGTAACAACATGAGCGAAAATTATTGTTTTCTTAAACAACTTTAAATCGTCATACATCCTAAACTATTATTTAAAATGAAAAACGATAAAGGGAACCTAAAGATGATTTTAAAATACCTATTCAACGATACCCCACATGACATAGTTCATCAACTTTTTTTTTTTCAATATGGCGTCTGGTTGTCGCTGTTGTGAATATTGATTACTGTCATGTCTTTAGTGACACTCGCAAGGTTAAGACGAATCGATTGACGTAAGAATTATCAAAATCGGCCCACGCGTTTGGTCTCTAGAACGCCACATAGAAACAAACATACATACATACATACATACATACTTACATACATACATACATAGACTGATAAACACATTACCCTCCTTTGCGTCGCGCAGTCGGGTAAAAAAGAAGATACATTGTACAAACACAAGATAGGTACCTACTTTTATATCAGTTTAGGTATTGACTACTACATTATTATAGGTCAGTATCTATATATATATATAAAAGCAAAAGGTCACTCACTCATAGGACACGAAAGCTCGGAAACTACCAGTGCTAAGGGTTCAAAATTTTGCACAGGGGTTCTTTTTAGGACGTAGGTACCCGCTAAGAACGGATTTTGCGATATTACGTCCCTAAGGGGTTGTTTTTGGGGTTGACAGTTTGTATGAAACTTTTTTGCTACAAGTACTAGGAGTTTCAAATTTTGCATGGGGGTTCTTTTTAAGGCGTAGGTGCTATTTTAGAAAAGAGTTTTTCGAAATTCGACCCCTAAGGGGTTGTTTTTGGTGTTGAAAGTTTGTTTGAAACTTCGTTATTACACATTCTAGGAGTCTCAAATTTTTCATGGGAATTGTTTTTAAGACGTACGCACTACCCCCAACGGGGATTTTCGAAATTCAACCCCTAAAGGGTTGTTTTAGGTGTTGATAGATAGAGGTCTCAAACTTTGCATGGGGCTTCTTTTAAGGACGTAGGTGCTCACTAAGACAGGATTTTGCGAAATTTCACCTCTAAGGGGTTGTTTTTAGGGTTGATAGGTTGTATGAAACTTTGTTATTACAAGTACTAGAAGTTTAAAATTTTGCATGCCGGTTCTTTTTAGGAAGTAAGTGCTACTTACGACAGGGGTTGTTCGAAATTCGATCCCTAAGGGGTTGTTTTTGGTGATGGTATTTGTATGAAACTTTCGTTACTACAAGTGCTAGGAAACTCAAATTTCGCATTGGGTTTGTTTTAGGACGTACGCACTACCTTAGACAGGGTTTCTCGAAATACAACCCCTGAGGGGTTGTTTTAGGTGTTGATAGATAGAGATCTCAAATTTTGTATGGGGATTCTTTTAAAGACGTAGGTGCTCACCAAGAAGGGCTTTTGCGATATTACTTCCCTAAGGGGTTGGTTTTGGGGTTGACAGTTTGTATGAAGCTTTTTTGTTACAAGTACTAGGAGTCTCGAATTTTGCATGCGGGTTCTTTTTAATTCGTAGGTGCTACTTCAGAAAAGGGTTTTTCGAAATTCGACCCCTAAGGGGTTGTTTTTGGTGTTGAAAGTTTGTTTGAAACTTCGTTATTACACGTGCTAGGAGACTCAAATTTTTCATGGGGGTTGTTTTTAAAACGTACGCACTACACTCAACGGGGTTTTTCGAAATTCAACCCCTAAAGTGTTGTTTTAGGTGTTGATAGATAGAAGTCTCAAATTTTGCATGGGGGTTCTTTTAAGGACGTAGGTGCTCACTAACACAGGATTTTGCGAAGTTTCACCCCTAAGGGGTTGTTTTTGGGGTTGATAAGTTGTATGAAACTTTCGTAACTACATGTGCTAGGAATCGCTAATTTTGCATGGGGATTGTTTTTAGGACGTAAGCACTACCCAAGACGGGGTTTTTCAAAATTCAACCCCTAATTGGTATGAATAACAGTATGAATCTTCATAACTACAAGCATGAACTAGGAGTTTTAAATGTTTCACAGGAGGGTTCTTTTGACACGTAGGTGCTTCTTAAGACAGGATTTTGAATTTCTCTCCCGAAGGTGTAGTTTATAGCTTTGGGCACACCGCAATCGTGGTAGTAAGACCCCTCTTTGAGGAGTGGCTGGAGAGGCGTCACGGCGTCCTTATCTTCCGTCTGACGCAGGACCTCACCGGGCACGGATGTTTCGGGAGGTTCCTGTGTCGTATGGGGAAGGAAGAAACGCCTGGGTGTCACCACTGCGAGGATCGCCCGGAGGATACGGTGGAGCATAGGTGCAGGATTGCCCCGCTTGGGCAGATCACCGCCGTGTCCTCATGCTGCGGGGCGAGACGGAATGGGAAGCGGTCGCCTCCTTCTACGAAGGAGCAAGCTTGCAAAGGAGGAGGCTGAACACGTGAGGGAGAGGACTGCGTCCACCTCATGAACCAAATGCCACGGGAGACGTCGCAAGACGATCTCCGGCCACCGTAGGCGCGGGCATGTGGACGGCGAGTAATGGGTGACTCGCCGTCTGATCATGGACCATGCCCGGGTCGAAGGCGAGTTGTGTTCCACGCGCGCCTCAAGGAGCTGTCCTGTCAGCAATCGGCCGGGGCCTCCCTAAGAGGGCCAGAGCCTGCCGAGATCGCGGGACTGTCTCACTCGGTAACCGTGACCCTGGTACATAAAAGGCTATTGAAGGAACATCGTGGATTTTAGTCAGTACAAGTCTGACAGTCCCTCTTGTCTCGCCCTGGGCGGGAGAACTCATTTGATGATTATGCCACGATAAAAAAAGTGGTCGTTTATACATTCATAGTTTGTATGAAACTTCGGTACTACAAGTGCTACGAGTCTCTTTTTTTTCCCTGGGGTATTATGTCTTTAGGACGTAGATGCTTATTAAGATGGGATGTTGCAAAAACCGACTGTTAAAGTGTTGTTTGGTGGTCGATAGAATTTTAGTTGCATATGGATTAAGTTTTTCGGCCGGAGAAGAAATTCACAGAAGAAAAGTTCGAAGTAAGCGCGGACGAAGTCGCGGGCGAAGTGCTAGTTACAAAATATTTTTTAAATTAAAACAATAGTAGATTGCGCACCAAAGGATTCTGGTTCGGGATTCAAGTTAGCCCAAGGCAACGCACCTTTACTCCCGAGGTCCGTACTCTGCTTTTCACACCTAATGCGGGGCACCTAATTCTATTTTTGAAATTTGATGTGGTACGACAACCTTCGAACATCAAGTTGGCACCACAGCAAGCGATCAACTGTTGGGGTCAGCGGGCGCCATCACTGGTACAACTATTTAGTGCACGTGCATGTTCTAAATTCAATTTACTTTATTCACTAGAGGATAAAACGGCTTTTACGCTCAGTTATCGAAGAGAAAAAACAGCCTTTCCGAGACGGGGGGATGAAAAATAATGAAATGAAAAAAAATCTGTGGGTAGGTTTCCTACATCATGGATGGCTTACCCTAACAACGGTGGCAGGGGCGGCACGGTGGATTTCATAATAATAAAGTCAAATTGTCAAATACAGGTAGAGGCACATATATAACATCTCATGTTCCTATTCCTACTAAAATTAAAATTCTAATTTTAGCAAGTGAGTTGATTTACTGGTTTATCGCTAAAAGGTGGTTCCGTCCGTGTTATGAAGGCCGCCCACTACAATAATATCGCGATGCTATAATAGGGTGTTGGGTCAGAGAAAATGTCGCTATTTTCGTAATAGAATGTGTCAAGACTTTTTAAACGAAAATAATGAGATTTTTTATGACTGCATAATGTAGGTAGAATAGCACTATTGTTGGCATAATACTTATATGGTTAGGTAAGTCATCATCATCATCATCATCAGCCTATTAATGTTCCCACTGCTGGGACACAGGCCTCCTCTCTGTGAGAGGGAGTGGGCCACAATCCACCACGCGGGCCCAGTGCGGATTGGTGGATGTCACATGTCTTCGAATTTTTGGTTCTAGGACATGCCGCGCCGCCGGTTTCCTCACGATGGTAAGTATTTAACATAAATGACCCACCCCTAACCATATTATTTTTCTTTTTCTCACCAAGGATATTGTCACATCAGGAACCTCCCATACGAGTCTGATAGACCCTTCCGCTCCATCCTGGGTGGGACTGTGGGAGGACTCATTTCACGACTTTAGCACGCAAAAAAACAGGCCAAATGCGAGTCGGTCTCGTTTCGGTCACGAAGGGATCATGGAAGATCTATATATATTTTTTTTAATTTAAATATTATGTCTATAACTTGGTCGCGGGACTCAGGAATCACCGTGAGCCCGGTACCTACGTAAAGGGCTATTGAAGGACACCGTGGATTTTAGTCAGTACGAGTCTGACAGTCCCTCCCGCCCTGCTCTGGGTGGGGGACTCATTCTAATTATGATGATTTTACCACGATTAGAAGAAAAAAAAAATGATAAGTAGGCTTACATTTTAAAGGTGAAGAATTTGTTTTGTTGATAGCCTATAAAACTTATTTTAACGCTACGAAATACTTGAATATTTCAATAATATCGAGCAAAAATGAACAAAAAAATCGCGTTTGTTGGAAGCCCCTTAAAACATAATTTATCCTGTTTTTTTTTAGTAAATGTTTGTTGTACTTTTATTGTTGACCCACACCACACCAGGAATTTCTTCTGTAGCTATCGATGCGTTGACAAACATTTTTAAACAGGACAGAAAAGACCCGGAACATGTGCGAATCGAACTCACGATACTCAGGTCAGCAATCAAACGTAGAATCACCGCGCCAACCGTCTTATGTTACGAAATAAATGCTGTCAAAGTACGTGATAGGTCGTATAGCTGGGAGGGAGGCTATTAAACTGGTGCTGCCACCCGGGGAGCTATGCCCAGGGGGCGCTCACCACATGCCAGCTGCCGCCGCCAGCTCAGTGCACATTATTGCTCTAATAAGTATAAAAATCTAGCAATATGAATGGTCGTACACAAATAAATAAAGGAAATATAAAAGACACTTATAAAAATATAGGTAGGATACTTAGAACGTGAAAATAAAGCATAATTATTATCCATATTGTTCCGGTAAATCACAATTTCCAATGATTGCCACTGCCACCGAGTCACTGACGTCATGAGGGATACGGGTGACGTCACTAGCTAGAGGTCAAAGATTGTAAATAAACAGATATGAATAATTATGCATGAAAAAAGGTGCATAATTATACACTTGGTGGTCGTGTGGGTGGCGTGGTAAAATCATCAAATGAGTCCTCCCACCCCGGGCAGGGCAGGAGGGACTGTCAGACTTCTACTGACTAAATTCCACGGTGTCCTTCAATAGCCCTTTCTGTTCCGGGGTCACGGTAAGGAAATAATCCCGCGACCCCGGCAGGCTTTGGCCCTCCTAGAGGGGGGCCCCGTCATTATGCTGACGCTCTTTGAGGCGCGCGTGGGACACAACGCACCGTCGACCTGGGCATGGTCCATGGTCGGGCAGCGAGTTGCCCTTTACTCGCTGCCCGCATGCCCGCGCCTACGGTGGCCGGATATCGTCTAGCGACGTCCGTCGCCGTGGGCGTCTGTGCTCTGCCCAAGCTGGGCAGTCTTGCACCGTATGCTCCACCGTGTCCTCCGGGCGATCTTCGCAGTGGTGACACCCAGGCATCTCCTCCTTTCGAATCAGACACAGGTACCTCCCGAAACTTCCGTGTCCGGTGAGGACCTGCGTCAAGCGGTAGGTCAGGACGCCATGACTTCTCTCCAGTCACTCCTCAAAGAGGGGTCTTACCACCGCAATTGCGGTGTGCCCGACATAATTATACACTTAGCAAAATACAAACGTACTTTTTTTTAAGAAATACTGGATTCTACTTTGAATTAATACAGATTAGGATATTTCGTAATAAAATGGCTTCCAAAAAAAAAAGATTTATGAAAACCCAAAAGTTATTCAATTATATAGGAGAACATCGCTTTTGAATTCTGTTAAGTGTTTACATAATTGTTGCCCGTGATTGAAATATACCCCAGCAGTGTGATGTAGGTACACATTTTGAAAGGAAGATAGGTCCTGTAACAATTCAATTTAATGGCCTCATTGAGACTATAATTAATATTTAAGTCCAACTAACTGCAATGATTCTACTGCTTTTAGCTTGCTTAGTGCCTACCCCATAGTAAAACAGATTGACAGTTGCGAATTCCAGGATCTTATACTTACAAATATTTTTGGTAATTTACGTACGTAATTACTAAAGTAATCCCAACATTGATTTTAGGTACAAAACAAAGAGATTAGTAGTAGGAACGAAGTCATAATTATACATTTATAATTACTAGGTGCGTAGGTATGTCTGGTCTTTAATCTAGTCTACTCTTTGCCTTGTGAGGGTGCTCGGATAATAATTTTCCCATATATCGGGGTCTTTATATGACTGAAGTTTAACGTTTCTTTTTTAAATAATTCATTATTATAAAATAAAAACATTAGGTACAAAGTGATTTAATAAATATTTATATATAACTTTTATTTTATTGATTCTACACAAGAACTAAGACGGCCAGTAATCGTTTTTTTACGTAAATTGAGGAAACTTTGTTTTTGACATTGTAACCCTGAAAAGAACTGTCAAAATCAGTTGTGTGTGGACGAGAGGTGAAAGGTTGTGGAAACTTGAAACAAGTTTCACGAACCTTGTTTTATCAGTGATACTGTGTGAAGTGGACAAGAGCACGTAACAGAAGTAAAGTGGATTAGAACATATGCTTCAAAACTAACAAAAAGTCCATGTGTGTATATAAAACGTAAATAATCATGTTTAAATCAATCCTCTATTTCGCCATCGCGATACTTTGTTTTGCATCTGTAAACACAAAAGAAGGACTCAAATTTTATGAAGAAAAGGTAAGTAGTATTTTATGAGAGTAGTTATAATGACTCAACTACATAACTAAAAAGTTTTTTTTAGGCGCATGTCAACAAGTTTCGTCCAACTTTTTAAACGTGAAGTGAACACAACTCAGTTATTATTGTTGATCATATTCTACATTATTTTACATATAATTACTAATATAAGAACAATGAAATTCAAATTAACAATTCAAAAAACAATTTGTATTTCTTCTCTTTCTTTTTTTGAATTTCTTCTTTTCAAAATCTGGATAGAAAATGCTGAACAGTCCGCTATCTCACTCTGTCGCTCTCGTCTGAACTCAGCATTGTTTCAGCTGATAATTTAGTCAGCTTACCTGACTGTTCAGAATTTCTGTCCAGATTTTGTATCGGCTAATCGCAGCCATTACATTTTTAGTAAAATCATAAAAAGTCAAAATCACCAAAATTAACTAACAGAGTGTTAGCAATTAAGACACAAAATGGCAAATTGTCCAGCATTCACAATTAATTGTAACAGTAATTGTTCCCTAATTTTTCAAAGATGCCTGGACCATTATATTATAATATTCTATCTCTGTCTGACCTGTTCATTATGAGGCCATCTGGAAAGTCCCTTTCAGACAAATAAAAAGAACTTTCCAAATCAGTAAAGGCATCTTTGAGAAATAGGGGAACATACTGCTATAGTACTGTATTGATAACATGTTTATACTACTACAAACTACTTTTATATGGACATCTGAATAACAATACAAAACCAAAATACCAAAATTTTAATAATTATATTTGCCAGTAAGGATCACAATCATACCCAATTATTTTTATTACAGTATCAGCAGTGGACAAATTGTTTCTGCCAGATCTGGTTTTTTTTTAACACCCTCCTTTGTTAGTTTTCTAAGCTATACACATAAAGTCCCCTAAAGCTGTCTGTCTGTGCATTTGATTTTCTCAAAAACTGAATAAGATGTAAGAGGAACGTTATGGGACATAGTACATTCACTCAATTTTAGAGCCATTTCAAGTCAAGTTTTTTTTTACACGATCCGTGATAGTTAGACAGTTGAAATTTTCACAGCTGATGTATTTCTGTTGCTTCTATAACAACAAACACTAAACAACAGAATAAAATAAATATTTATGGTGGCTTCCATACTACAAACACAATATTTTTGTTTATTTTACCTCGATGTTGATAATGGTAACAGGCAGACACTTGAAATATTCACAGAATATAAAATTACAATGATCAATTTAAAAATAAATAATTAAATTAAAATAAAACAAATATTTCATAATCTTTCACACAGACATTATTATTTTGGAGCCACAAATTATGATTTTGCTGTTTTTGTCATGATGGGCATGCCCACAGCCCTAAAAGACTTTCAAAATGTTATTTTGTTTCAATATGCTCAAAGATTACCAGTTGGCTTCGCTCGCTCTTCAATGAAAACGGTTGGTCTCTTCTGGAAGCTTACAAATAACTTCTCAATGAAATCTTGTGTTTTGTCATTGTGAAGAAATGTTCAATTTTCGAGCTCGCTGCGCTCGCACTTCAGTAAACACTTAAGTTATCACGACTCAAAAGTTTAAACTTGTTGAGCTTGCGTTAAAAGTTTTCAAGTGATAATACAGAAAAGAAAAAAATTTCGAGGTCACTGTTGCTCTTCATTAACTTCAGAAATATTTTCGGGGCTCGCTGCGTTCGCTCGGTAAAACGAAGACTTTGATTTCATGGTTCATGGTTTTAAAATCTAGTTTAATCAATACAACACACTACCTGAAGAAGTTTTGTAAAAACATATCTTTTGCTGGATTGCGCCAAACTGATCATGAGCGAGTTCATACACCGCACCGTCGCAAGTCTCACTTGGCCATAATTCGGATGTACAGACATCCGAATTATGGCCAAGTGAGACTTGGCCATAATCTTGACACTTGAGCCTGGAAAAGGGCGATACATGGTGTGGGGCGTAGAACGGCTATAACTGTAAATAAATGCCACTAATAGGCCCGAATAAGACCTATTTTCATGCAATCCCTCTGCCTTGCTAAATATTAAATAGAACAGTATCTACTTCCTGCACGGCGAAGGCGCGTAAAGAGGTGTCAAACTGACATTCATTGATTTCTACATTGGCTGTGATGATATAATTTTAAGACGAGGGCTCTATAGAAGTCGGAAGTTCAGAAGAGATGAGCTCAAGAACAGGATTCCGCACAGCATTGCGAAATTTGCGATGTCGCACTCGACAGCTATGTACATATTGTACATTTTTGCTCATTCGTCGGAGCCGCCACCGGGCGTCCTCTCCACAAAGCTCTGCAATTCCACAAGCAATCCTCAAATTCTTACAAAGTTTTGACGCAATCCCATGTAATCCTCAATTCCATAAACACCCAACTGTTCTTTTTTTGCAGAATGTACACGAAGCTCAAGAGTTATCAGACCAAGATGTGAAGGATATAGCAGCATTGTCTGACATGACTCATTTTAGATCTGTTCTCAATGAGATTCTGATCCCAAGGGTCGTGGGTACTCCGAACCATGTTAAAGTCGGCAACTATATATCGAGACAGATGAGGGATCTTGGCTGGGATGTTACGGAGAATGTATTCTCTGACAATACACCTGTTTTTGGTCCATTAAACTTTAAGAATATTATTGCCAAACTGAACCCTGATGCGGAGAGGTTCTTGGTGCTAGCGTGCCATTATGACAGCAAATATATGAGGGAGCATGCGTTTGTTGGTAAGTACATGGTGCCATTAGTCTAGGTTGTATTTTGCGTAGTTTTCAGCCTAACTATTGCAATATCATGATGTTAATGCACATCTCTTCCCATTTTTTGAACCCAGGCCTCAATCGATCGATTATAAACCTGGTTTTTCATCGATCGTTAAAATTTATAGTAGGTACCGGTAGTGTTTCATCCATAGAAAGATAGAATATATGTATCACACTTCCTTACTGTTCTAACTCTAATCTTAATTTCATCAAAACCGGTTCAACACTGAAATCGTGACCAACGGACATAACAAGATAATAATTTATACGTACATAATTATTCGATAACGCAAGTTTCAGATTGTAGTAAAACAATAAATAGTAGAAATTGTAAACATGTGTAATTGACATACGGCCTTTGGGATAACGGGCCTTGGATTGTTGAACGACAGGCCGAGTGTCACGGGGGAAATACACTCGCAGCTTGATTATTTATTAGCTTTACTCAAGATTGTGTTTGCACACTTATAACTATCGATATGAAATAAAACTACCTCGTTGCTCTACCTTCTCCTGCTCAGCAGACTTCCCGGGTTCAATGGGGAAGGCCGGTCAAAACTAATTGTAGATGGCGCCACCATAGCTAAGTCCTAATCCGACCAATAGTACTATTTTGAAGTACCTATAAGATTTGCACCAATGACGATGCTTGGAACTACCTATACTAGCGCCATTCGTTTCCTAGTTGCCATCCCCATTTCCAAGTCGGGCAAAATGGTATTGCGCTTTGTGACGGCATATAAATATTCCACATTGTTCTAGGTGCGACGGATTCGGCAGTACCTTGTGCGATGATGATAAACCTGGCCAAAGTGATGTCAGCTCAGCTTGATCCGCTAAAGAACAACCGTCTGAGTCTAATGTTCATATTCTTCGATGGTGAAGAAGCCTTCAGACAGTGGGGCCCCAACGACTCTATATATGGAGCTAGACATTTGGCTAAGAAATGGCATGGCACTGAGTTTAAGGATGGCGCCAATGAGCTGCAGAGGATGGTATGTATTTATTAAATTGTTTATGGCTATGGAAAGAATTGGGAGAAGCCTTTGCCCAACAGCAGCAGACGTGGGGTAACACAAGACAAGAAAAGAAGTTGAGACTATAATAGTAATTATTATTTCATGAAGCAGTCTATGCATGAACATCTACTTTATATAATGAGGTCTCAGACAAAATATAGTACCAAGGCGATTGGGATTTACTGTGTTTATATGGAACTACATATTTTAGCACTCTGCTCGCGGATATTAATTTCCCAGTAATAGAAAGCTATTACTGAACGAATTTTTAAAACCGATTCAGTACTAATAGACATTACTTTCTACAAACTTTATAACATCATTATAGACAATAATTATTACGCCTGTAATTTCCGAAGGGTTAGTCAGACCTACCATTCCCAAGATTCGCCAGCTATTTTTAAGTTGTGGGAGATGGAGTGTCGTGGATGTCTTCTTGCGGGATACTAGTTCTTCTACCGGATAGACACAATCAAACAGCTCGGACACTTTCTTAGCAGTTTATCCTCACCAACAAATAAAAACAGATACAGTAAGTACAAGCAGTGCGTAAGCGTAAGCGGAAGGATTATTGTTCGCGCGGTAAGCAAGCGTGCGTCTGCCTCGAGCGAGCGGGGTAGACTGCAGCGCGGGGCGCGGGCGCCGGTGCGCGCCGACCGGCGATCGATGGTTCTAGGCGTCCTTTGTTCTCGTGAGCAGCGGGACTCGATGCGCTTTTATTCGGTACGACACGACGACGACTTGCGGTGACGATTGACGACTCAACGATGCGATTCTACAATACTGGTAAGTTGGTTTATTATTATGTTAAGTGTTATTGTATATGTTTGTGCTTTGTGTATTTAATATGTAAAGTATTTTATATATTTTATAGTATGTATATATAATTTATTTAGTGTATGTATGTTTATATTATAATATATTGTGGTTACGACGCCACATGACTCCCCCCTTGAGACCATCCTAGGATGGGCGATAATAGTCAGGGATTCTCACTGTTCTTCCGGAACGAGTAATTTTTGGTTCTTTGTCTTTGGTATTTATGTTTGGATTTTCATCCTCCAGCGGACGAGTCTCTGGGCGAGTATCCGATGTTATCATATATGCTGGTTTCAACCTCTCTATCGATACTATCTGGTCTTTGCCTTTGACAAGCAGTTTATAGACTTTTGTGCCTCGTTGCAGGACAAGGTATGGTCCAGTGTACGCCGGCTGAAGTGATCCTCTCACGGTGTCATCACGGACGTAAACGTGAGTAGCGGAAGGTAAGTCTCGGAACACGAAGGTGTTGCGTCTGCTGTGTCTTGCTGCTGGTTGAGGGCGAATATTGTTCATGATGGAACGTAGTCGTGCTAAGTACTCGGTGAGGTCGCTGGTTATGTGCTGATCGGTGATTGGCTGCAGAAATTCTCCGGGCAGTCTGAGGGGTTCGCCATAAAGGAGTTCAGCGGGTGACGCTTGAATGTCCTCTTTGTAGGCGCTTCTCATACCTAGCAGCACCAGAGGTAAGCTTTCTGTCCATTTCAGGGTTCCATGGCACATTATAGCGGCCTTAAGCTGTCTATGCATCCGTTCTACCATTCCGTTGCTTGCAGGATGATACGCAGTGGTTCTGTTTCGTTGAAACCCGGCAAGTTCTGAGAGCTGTTTCAACAGTGCGGACTCAAACTGCTTCCCGCGATCCGTAACGATTTCTGTGGGGCAACCGTAACGTGATATCCAGTTACGAACGAGAGCTTTGGCTACTGTTTCAGCGGTTATGTCTTGCATGGGGATTGCCTCGGGCCATCGAGTGAATCTATCCACGGCGGTGAGACAATAACGGTAGCCATCTGAGAGGGGTAACGGTCCGACGATATCGATGTGCACGTAGGTAAATCTGCCGTTCGGTAGCTTGAAGGTGCCCACCGGTGGAGTTACGTGCCTAGTGACCTTTGAACGTTGGCATGCGTGACAGAGTTTGGTCCAATCGCGACAGTCTTTGTTTATACCTGGCCATACGTAACGCTGAGCCACTAATTTGGCGGTGGCTTTAGCGCCGGGATGGCTAAGTGAGTGTAGGCTTTCGTGTACTTGCTTTCTGAGCTCTTTCGGGACATAAGGTCGTGGGTTCTGAGTGCTGTCGTCGCAGTAAAGTTCCAGTTTTGTTCCTGGTACAGTTACTTTGACAAGTTTAAGCGAAGTTCCCCCTTCTAAGAGTTGCCTTAGTTCTGCGTCGCTACGCTGTGATATGGCCAAGCTCTTCGACTCGACCGGCTGTACGATTTCCTCTATTCTTGAGAGAGTATCGGCAACTATGTTGTCCTTTCCCGATATGTGTTGTATGTCTGTTGTGAATTGTCCTATGTAATCCAAATGACGAAACTGTCGTGGTGAACATTTTTCTTTGTGACCTTGGTATGCGAAGCAGATGGGCTTGTGGTCTGTAAATACTGTGAAGTGTCTTGCTTCCACCAAGTGTCGGAAATGCTTCACTGATTCGTAAATCGCGAGGAGTTCTCGGTCGTACGGTGAGTATTTCTTTTGTGATGGACTCAATTTACGGCTGAAAAAGGCAAGGGGTTGCCATTCTCCGTCTTTCTCCTGCTGTAGAACTCCTCCGATTGCGACATCTGATGCGTCTGTGACTAGCGCTAGTTTGGCGTCCATGTCTGGGTGGGCGAGCAGAGCAGCTTGGCATAAGCTCTTCTTGCAGCCTTCGAATGCTTGTAGTGCTTCTCCGCTGACGTTAATGGGATGGTTTCCTTTTATCGATCCGGTAAGAAGGTTATGCAACGGCGTTTGGGATGAGGCAGCGTCTTTTATAAAGCGTCGGTAGAAATTTATCATCCCCAGGAATCTCCTGAGTTCTTTGACGGTTTTCGGGATGGGGTACTCCTTTATGGCTTGGATCTTGCTATCCAAAGGTTGGATGCCTGCACGAGATACGCTACAGCCGAGGAAAGTTACTTCTTCTGCCCCGAAAACACATTTGGAAGTATTTATGACCATTCCATATTCTTTTAATCGTTGAAAGAGGAGGCGTAAATGACGGTAATGGGTCTCTTCGTCGGGGGAAGATATCAAAAAATCGTCCAGATACGTGTAGCAGAAGTCCAGGTCACGAGTCATTTCGTCCACGAATCTTTGAAATGTTTGTCCCGCGTTTCTGAGACCAAACGTCATAAAAGGGAACTCGAACATTCCAAAGGGTGTGGTGATGGCCGTTTTGGGGATATCCTCGGGGTTTACCGGTATCTGATTATAAGCTTTTATTAAATCGATTTTGGAGAATATTTGACAGCCGGCTATGTTCTGAGTGAAGTCTTGGATGTGCCGGATAGGGTATCGGTCGGGGATTGTTCGAGCGTTTAGCATTCTGTAATCGCCGCATGGTCGCCATCCGTTGTCCTTTTTTGCGGCGAGATGAAGGGGGGACGACCATGGGCTCTCAGACGGTCGTGCTGTCCCTATTCTCAGCATTTCGTCGAACTCCTGTTTCGCGATCTTCAGTTTGTCCGGGGCAAGTCTTCTTGGAGTGCAATATACGGGCGGTCCGGCAGTGGTTCGTATGTGGTGAACCGTATTGTGACGTATGACCCGATGTGTACCCGCTGGCCGAGTGATTTCGGGAAAATCTCGAAGAAGGTTCAGGTACTTAGACTCGCCTGTTATCGTTTTCACTGAAGTTATGACGTCTGATGCAGGAACCAGGTTTGCGTTTGCTGACAGGCTGGTCTTGTTGTCGATTAAGCGTTTGTTACGACAGTCTACGACTAAGTCGTAATGCGATAAAAAATCGGCTCCGATAATTGCCTTTGTGACGTCAGCAATTACGAATTGCCAGGAAAATGCACGGCGCAGCCCTAGGTCAAGTTCCATTTGCTGAGCTCCGTATATGGCAATTGGTGTTCCATTCGCTGCGAAGACGTTGAGCTCGGTAGTACGTGGTCGCCTTTGTTTCAGAGCGGAGCGGGGAAAAACGCAGATGTCGCTCCCGGTGTCGACTAAGAACTGCATTTTTGTCTTTCTGTCCGTTATGTAAAAGCGACCGGTAGTTGAGCTATGGCAGTCATGTGTCGCTACTAATGACTGCCTTTGGCTTTTCCCGACCCTGATTGATAATCACAAGGTTTGAGGCATCTTCGTGCCTTGTCTCCATATCTATGGTGAAAAATACATGTTGGGTACTTTTTGTAATTTGACTGGGAACGTGTGTTGCTCCTTTCTCGTTGACTTCTGTTTCTCGACCTGGATCTAGAATCTCTTGTTGAGAGGGCCTTCACTTGACGACTTAGTTCTGCTATCTCTTTCGACAATTTTTCGACGATTGAGTTGGGCACTGCGTCTGTGGCGGCCACTTGAGGCGCGGATGGTACTAGGTCGTGTACTTTATCTGCCAGGTCTGCGAGTGCAGAAAGTGACGACTCTGGCTGTGATGCTACAACTATTTGTATATTACCCGGTAAGCGGCTAGTCCACACAGTCTTTATAAAATCGTCCGGTATGTTTGGGCCCGCTAGATGTTGTAGATGCCGAAGAAACGCGGATGGTCGCCTGTCTCCTAATTCTTCATGCATCAGCAGCTGGGTCAGTTCTTTTTCTCGCGAAGCAGATAACCTTTTAATTAGCTCACTTTTTAATTTGTCGCATTTGCCACTAGCTGGAGGATTAATTAAAATATCTTTCACCTCTGCGGCGTAACGGTTTTCCAGATGCGAGCTGACGTAATAATATTTGGTGTCGTCATCCTTTACACCTGAGAGCGCGAAACTTCCTTCTATTTGCGCAAACCAGACTGCCGGTTCTTCCGGCCAAAACGGTGGAAGTCGTACACCGACCCGGCAAATGTCGGAAGGTGTAAATGTCCTTTCTTTGGAATGCGGCCTGCCTTCGTCACCTTGCTTGTCGGATGGCTTGTTATTTTGAGACATTTTTAAATATGGTTTTCACTAGCTTACGGTTTTATGCTGTTCCGTGTAGTGTCCAATATTCGGGGTCACCAATGTGGGAGATGGAGTGTCGTGGATGTCTTCTTGCGGGATACTAGTTCTTCTACCGGATAGACACAATCAAACAGCTCGGACACTTTCTTAGCAGTTTATCCTCACCAACAAATAAAAACAGATACAGTAAGTACAAGCAGTGCGTAAGCGTAAGCGGAAGGATTATTGTTCGCGCGGTAAGCAAGCGTGCGTCTGCCTCGAGCGAGCGGGGTAGACTGCAGCGCGGGGCGCGGGCGCCGGTGCGCGCCGACCGGCGATCGATGGTTCTAGGCGTCCTTTGTTCTCGTGAGCAGCGGGACTCGATGCGCTTTTATTCGGTACGACACGACGACGACTTGCGGTGACGATTGACGACTCAACGATGCGATTCTACAATACTGGTAAGTTGGTTTATTATTATGTTAAGTGTTATTGTATATGTTTGTGCTTTGTGTATTTAATATGTAAAGTATTTTATATATTTTATAGTATGTATATATAATTTATTTAGTGTATGTATGTTTATATTATAATATATTGTGGTTACGACGCCACAAAGTGTTAAGCATGCTACCATGATCGGAGTCCAGAAATCCGGGCTCCTAACTGCTACCGGAATTTTCTGGTGGAAAAATCCATGATGAATACATGAATAGGATACTGCATAATAGTTTGAAAATCTGTTTTCTCTGTTAGAGAATTGAATAATAATGAACACACACATTTTTTTTTTTTTTTTTTTATTAAATCAAATGCATTTGACAAAGATAAAACGCTTCGAAATTCGGGAGTGTCGTATTGTAATTTTTAGAAACGTTATAATTATCGTCGTCGATTTTGTTATTCTGTATCTTTTGGACAATTTTTTTTCGTAAAATCAATAGGTATTCTACCGGAAAGTCATGCTCAACAAAAGCCTTGGTGACCACTATCAACTAGGCAATAACACTAATTATTTTTTTTAATTAAATAAAGTATTATGTTAAAAATAGTGTTGATATTATGTAGGCGCCTCTTATCAGCTGTTGTGTCATATAGACTTATATTTCATGACCTATCTGTATTAATATTTCGGAATAACATAATGCAATGATAGCCTTATGTCCTCGGCTACACTGACCGATGCGGTCGAGTGCCCAGCTTATATAGAAAAAATATTATGATTCAGACATACACATCATTAAAATTGCAACGGATTTTTTATTATTTATTGAAGACTTACACACTAATAAACAGTCTACTCATTATCAGCCGGAAGACGTCCACTACTGAACAAGTGAACATAGACCTCCCCCTTAGGCTGCCACGCTGAACGACAATTCGTCACTTGCTTCCATCGGTTCCCCGCGACCCTCACGATGTCGTCGGTCCACCTAGTGGGAGGCCTACGTTGCGTCTTCCGGTCTGTGTTCGCCATGAGAAAAATTTTCTTCTGTATCAGTTCTACGAGCCATATGGCCTGCTCATTGCCACTTCAATTTGCAAATCTTACGAGCTATTTCGGTGACTGGTTCTTCGCCGAATTTCCTTGTTCCGGATTTTCTCCCGCAAAGAAAGAAACTCCTAGCACATACTCGTAGCTCTTTCCATTGCTTGTTGAGTGACTCCTAGTTTCTCTAAAAGCCAGCAGTCAAATACCACGTTTCAGAGCCATATGTCATCACTGGCAAAGTGGCAACACACACTGCCGTTATAAACACTTGTCTTGAACCAGTCTACTGACACTATTAAAAACTAAATTTTTAATTACAAATCCCCACATATAAACACATAATAATACTTACTTAGTCTAACTTACAGCTTGGCCAGAACGGATTGAAACGGAACTAATCTTTTTATTTCTGACAACTTTTTAAAATCTTTGATATTCGATGTAAACAAAGACCGCAGGTTTGTTAGATTTATTATTGTGCCATAAAACTAACGTAATAAGTGAAAGAAAATAAAATAAAATCATTCAAAAGTGCTGGCAGCGCGAAGACAGTGGCGACTTCCGGTTTTCTACATTTTTATGTCAAGCTGTACTTATCTTATTTGTGTAACTAAATATTTAACTACAGACTTTGACCACTAAAACTATGGTCCGTCGACAACATAATATGGAGCATCAGGAGTTTTAGAACGCTCTTTATGTTTAGCAATACCTTACTACTTAAACTTTATTTGACGTTACTGAAATTGGGCGGTAGTCAATATTTTCATCAATTCCCAGTCGCCCCCCGCGGGGATTGCCACTGGAGGCAAATGTGAATAAAAATTCATTCCCCCCACGTCGAAGATGGAAAAAAGAAGACAATTCTTTTTGAATCATTTGAATATCATTAATTACTTCAACATCAACTTTCTATTTGAATACCATAGCCAATCACCTATTTTTTTTATCTCCCAATTCGTCTCGTTTTCTGTGAAATGCATCGCACGTATAATTCGGTTAGCCTTATCTATCCAATTAGCTTGCATTCATAAAGTTTAGGACACGTGTTGTTTATCAACTAACCAACTTTTAGAAATTATGATAATGAAGAACAGGCGACGAATTTCAACGTGTTTTAGGACGTGTTCAATCATTTACGTATATTTTGTAGAAAATTAGGTACCATTATTAAAAAAATTACAGCCTTATTTATCATCACTGCTCTCAAAACCATGAAAAACATCGTGAGGAATTCGGCATGTCCTAAAACTAAAAATTTGAAGACATTGTGATATCCACCAATCCGCACTGGGCCCGCGTGGTAGATTATGGCCTGCTCCCTCTCACAGAGAGGAGGCCTGTGTCCCCAGCAGTGGGAACAATACAGGCTGATGATGATGATGATGATCTTTTACATAGATCTTTTTAAGACAACCTTTGGATTTGAAAGAAAGAGAGACAATACTGGTGTAAAAGTACTACTATTAGACACATTTATAATCTGACCTTTTAACAATATATTTTATCAGTAACACAGTGACACACTCACTCGGCCTTGCCAAGTAAGGTGAAGCGAGTTAAATAGTCGAGTTAAAAATAAACCACCTCCCCTCCACGTCTTGTCGTTTAATATTTAACGCACGTTCTTTCCCAGAGCTAACGAACAAGGAAAATGAACTTTTAAATAGGGACTTTCCGATAGTAATTAAACCTCTTGGAGAGGGCCTTTCACGACTGACGATGGACGGAGTGACGACGGCAGGCTATAAATAAGTTTGTTATTGATTTATTTAACAGTGTAACAAAGATAAGACCGCGAGAAGAGAATAGAAAAGTTTCATTATCAAAGATTGCAATAGGAAATTTTACTCAAAAAAAAACCGGCCAAGTGCGTGTCGGGCCACGCACAGTGTAGGGTTCCGTAGTTGCCTATCAAAATACTTATTCGAACTAACTAAACTGATTCGCTGAATTTAATTTTAAAAAGAAGAATTTTCAAAATCGGTCCAGGAGTCTTTGAGAAATCGGAGAAAATACATAAGAAAAAAGATTACGACGAATTTAGAACTTCCTCCTTTTTTTGAATTTAGTTAAAAATAGTTGACGATAAAAACCTACCTATCCCCAAAAAACACCTAAAAAAACTGTAAAAATAAAGATGACAAACTTACATTTGCAGTTGTCTCCGATACATTTTGTTTAAGAAAATATGATATCCAAGTACATTTTATAACTTGGTCGACTATTACTCGTAAAGTTGTAAAGCCTACTTAGTCATGATAATTTTCTTTTAAACTTCGTTATATATACTACTATTGTGATTTTTTTCACACCCCCAAACATAACCGTTTAGCTGGTAGAGGGGGGGGACACTCGAATCGAGCAAAATTTAGCACTTTAAGGCTTAATATTTCACAAACGAATTTTTTTATCAAAAAATTGTTAATGGAAACTGTCATTGTTTTTTAAAGGCCTATTTAATGATACCCCACACTAAGGGGTACGCGAGAAAAAAAAAATCCTCACTTTACGTGTAAGTACTGGAGGTACCCTAAAAAAAAATATTTTTCGAGATTTTATTTTACCACTTTTTCGGCACAACAAATCCATATATTTACACCAAATTACAGTTCTCTAGTACTGTGCGTCTCTGAGCTAAACTGCGGACAGACGGACGGACGGACGGACGGACGGACGGACATGGCGAAACTATAAGGGTTCCTTGTTGACTACGGAACCCTAAAAAAAGTTATTAGCAGGTAAAGTTATAATATGAGTTGATGTTAATATGGATCTTCCCGCGGTTTCTAATTGACAATCGTAGTGCAAACGAGTATTACAAATAACTTGTATTCGAAACAGTAAATTACAAATAAATAATAATTATAAAAACATCAAGATAGATTATACAAATAAATTGTGTAAAAGTAAATATCTTTTTGTTTAATAAATTACGGGGTTTTACTGCTATTTAAAAGTACCTTTAGTTCTTTCTGGATGAGCTCGCTCCGTGTTATGTCTGATCTTTGCTTCTGGGTTAGACTAAAGCCGAGAGCAAATACACTGAAAATAAAAAAAGAAACATCCTGATCCTGAGTTTCAAATGTTCTATTGACTGGCCTGTTGGTCTAGTGGTTAGTGACCCTGACTGCTATGCCGGAGGTCGTGGGTTCGATTCCCACCCAGGACAAATGTTTGTGTGATGAGCACGATCATTTGTTCTGTGTCTGGGTGTAATTTATCTATAATATGTATGTATTTAGAAATAAGTATTTAAGTATGTTTATCAGTTGTCTAGTATCCATAACACAAGCTCTGCTTAGCTTGGGACTAGATGACGTTGTGTGATAGTTGTGAAATATTATTATTATTATATTATTCTATTTGTCGGTTTGTGGGACCGGAACGTTAGATTATTTTTAATAATATTATTCTTGCGAAGTCGATTTTATCCTACTTAAAAATAATAAGAGCTTTAGAACAGGGCCAGGCAGTACCCGTTTCTAAGGCTACTCTGATGGACTTGCAGTTTAAAACCAAATCTGAGTGCATTCATAATTTTGGCAAAAAGTTCCCCCCTATTTCGCCTGATGGTAAGCGATGATGTGGTGGACCCACGCTTGCCTAGAAGAAACCTATTAACGCTAACTTTGTCCACAGGATGTACTAGTCCTACTAGACCTACTGGGTGCTCCCGACCCAGTGTTCTTCAGCTACTTCCAGTCCACTGAGAAGTGGTACGTCCGCCTGGCCGCGGCTGAGCAGCGGCTAGCGGAGCTCGACCAATTCCAAGCCTACTCCCGAGGCAAGGTGGAGCAGACTTACTTCAGGCTTAGGAGCTCCGGAGCAGTCATTGAGGACGATCACATTCCCTTCATGAGGAGAAGTAAGTTTACTATTTAAGGCTCTTTTCTCTCAGTTGAAATCTTTGTTTCATTTATCATCTATCTATCTTTTTCTTCTTCTATCTATCTTCTTCTATTTATCTTCTATAATATAAAAATGGATCGCAAAATGTGTTGCTAAGCTCATTACTCGAAAACGGCTGCACCGATTCGGCTACTTCTTTTTTGTTGTTTGTAACCATCATCGAATTTCCAAAAGTCTTAGAACAAACATTGTTCTGTAACATGGGTTAAGTTACCCACGAGAGGTTTTGCGCATTTAACGTTACACGTTGTATAATTATGGCAATCAGCACGCGAACGGAGGTAAAAGCGGCAAGTAATCCGATGATTCCCGATGTCCACCACCGTTCTATTTCATTTGTCCATCCCGGGGTGGTGGACAAATTGGAGTGGACATAGGGTATCATCTCAAATAAGGGATGTGGCGAAAACTCATAGAACGTTGGGCTTGCAATTAATGGCATGAATAATATCGAAAGTCAAATTCTTTTATGACTGGCAATGGGAGAAAAGAAATACAGAATGCAGTTAAAAGCAGAAACATCTATTTTTGATAAAGTTCTAACTAATAACGCGATCTTATGAATTATTCTTTTTTTTTCAGCCCAGAAAGATCGTTTTCAGTCCATGGCTCGGTACCAAAAGCCTTCTTTTTTTAAGTTAATGACTGTAATGGAATTATATGTTTTATGTTCGTATTTTATCATTATCAAAATCGCCGGACATGATATTTCCATCAAATTCTCAATAGTGATATGACATAGTGAGGTGACAAAATAAAATCTTTCTGATAAGCCCCCAATACTGATAATATAGTGTCCAAATGAAATCAAAATATTATCCAGTGTGGGGTTTTTCTGAACCGTTGTTCTACGAATCTACATATTGTTTGTTTTTCCGAGAATACTTTTATTATTTTCCAACGTTTACTGAACGTTATTCATTATTATAGTTAAATGTGAAGCTTCTCTATCTAGAATAATAATGTACTCTATCTGTAAGCGCCAACATTTCCTAGGAAATGACGCCATATTTGTGACGACAATTAAGTTTAGTATTCTTTTTTTTTACGTGGTAAAATCATCCAATGAGTTCTCCCACAAAGGACAGAGCGGGAGGGACTTTAAGACTCGTACTGACTAAAATCCACGGTGTCCTTCAATAGCCCTTTACGTTCCAGGGTCACGGTAATATGATAAGTCCCGCGACCAGGTTAATAATAATATTTGAAATCTTTCTTTATTAGATATCTTGATATTGTATAATTATGGGTCTGTATGTAATAGAACAGTTACAAAAGCGTAGTTGACGTCACAATATGGCGTCATCGAAACCTCCTCGTTAATTTTGTCGCAATAAGGGGTGTAGAGGTAATTGCCGTCTCTATTGCGGCGTGACCGACTGACCACTCAATAGAAGCCTAGGTAGGGTATATAGGGGACCCATATAACCATTTTTAGGAACATGACGTAACAATCTCGTCGCCTAGGGTGTACACTGGTTTATTCTCGACGCATAATCTCGTCGCCGCTCCGTGTTGAGCAGTCGCTACAACCAAAAATGGGGAAGAGTCAACACAGTAATATTCGGTTTCTTAAGTTACGTCATGTGTCGTAACATTGTTACCATATTTAACCGGATAACAACAAATCATTCATTCAATCGTTCATAACCGCTCATTTTTTGACATTGACTCGTAAAGTGACGTGAATTAATAAAAACTTATAAGACTGCCATCTTATAATACAACTAAGTAAAGAAAGAGTTTGTTTTTATTGGTTTTTACGGGTTTCAATACTCAAATCTTAATGGGAAATTAAATTCATCGTGTAATTTAGTGGGAAAGATTGAAATTTATCAACGCGCTAAAGTATTATCGTAATTTAACCATTCCGACGAAAATAGACATTGTTTTTATTTTAATGATATTTTAATTTTTTATTCTTAAAAGCATGTATTTGAATGCAATAATAAAGTTGAGCATATAATAACGAACTATTTTAGTAGTAATAAACCGTAATACCGATAAATAATGAAAAAATGTTTTATGTTAAGTGAAAAATATTCTCGTCACAACAAGTTACAAAGTTACGATAATTGTCGATATGTTCCGTAAAGTCGTTACAAAGAAACTGAATTTTTAAAATGGTCTCTCTTTGATTTTTTGTCCACAGTTTCCCAAACTATAGTTTGCCATACAAAATGTCATATTGTATTGTTACAACTAAATTCTTCAGTTTCTGCTGCGTAGGTATTTGGAAATTTGTGGTAGGTACCTCATTGGTAGGTACCTATTACTTATATTATATAAGAAGTCGCAACAGGATTCTGGTGTTCAAAATTCGGCACTAAGTTCTTGAGTGGGAGATACTTCAGTACTATTTTCTGGAATTGGTAGTGAATACGCTTAAAAAAAGTGCAACAGAATGATGTGTAATCTCACAATAGGAGCAACAAAACATCAAACAATATTATTATAATTACGGGCTGCGCCCGCGACTTCGTCCGCGTAGGATTTAGATATATCGCGATGGACCTACGTCCAGCAGTGGGATGAAAAGTAGCCTATTTGTTATTCTGATGTATCAGCTTATTACTGTATTTCATCAAAATCCGTTCTAACATCCATCCTGACAACCTTTCGCATTTATAAATAATAGTAAGTAGGATAGGATTAACTTGTAGTACTTGTGTTATTTTAGTTCGTTAACTCTCCTGTAAATTGTGGAAGTCCATCGAAATCTACCTTAGTGATATTTTGGGTAGTTTACTTATTTTTATTAAATTAAAACAATAAAAGACAAGTTTGAGAAGCACTGGCCCTGGTGATTTCCATTTATACAAAATAGTGTTACATGTTTTCCGGAACATTGACGTAACGTTACTACGCATATAACCACTCATTTACTACACAATGTCAACACTATTGTACACTAGTTACATACAATGCGCAAAGTGTGCAAAACGTGTGTACACAAATTTTCCTGGAACAAAACGACACAGTACGAAACCAAGTTACTGAAACTACTTTCTGTCACTTTGTTACTACCGTTAACCGTTTGGTTACGACACATAGAAGTGCACTCCCACACAGTCGCAATATGTCGTAACATTACGGAACTGACGCGACTTGTTACACCTTTTACAAATCTGCGACCAAAAATGGCTATATGGGGAGGGATGTAGGGAGGTATTACATCGTCTTAAAATCACCAGGCTTGTTCCAGTGAGTGAACGAGATGGCGCTAGACGACTTGAATAGCTCTGTCACTTTCACTCGCCGGAACAAACCTGGTTTTAACTTTTAAGACTTTTTCTAAACAATACCCCCCCTGGACTTTGGAATGATTTGTGTCCATGTCTACCAATCGGTAGACATGGGCTCATCGTATTACAATTTACATTATTTTGTCCTAAAAATAACTAAACTAGGGATACCATATCCGGGGCCGCGGGACTGTCTCATCAGGTAACCGTGACCTTGGAACGCAAACGGCTATCGAAGGATCACCGTGGACTTTATTGTCAGTACAAGTCCGACAGTAATGGGTTGGAGGAGTCATTTAATGATTTTACCCCGATAAATCATGGTCGCAGGGTGGAAATGGCCAGCAATTGCCTATAGTACAGCTTGACAAAAAACTGTAGAAAACCGGAAGTCACTACTGTCTTCGCGCTACCAGTACTTTGAATTATTTTATTTTATTTTTTTCACTTATTCCGTGAGTTTTATGGCACCATAATACTCGTAAATCTAAACCTGCGGTCTTTGTTTACATCAAATATCAAAGATTTTAAGACGTTGCGTTGTCAGAAACAAAAATATTAGTTGCGTTTCAATCCGTTCTGGCCAAGCTGTAGAGAGGTTTCGAAGGAGAGAGGGGACCTTTACCCAACAGTGGGACACAGAATTGGCAAATAACGGTCATGACTGCTAATTCCTTCGGAAAAAACATGAAATTATGAAACTGCAAACGTTTTTACAAAAAAACATAACCCTCCTGGCGCAGTCGGGTAATAAGTAGGTAGCTCCACCATTACTAAGAAAACAATTAGTTTTACGGTTTAATTTATCAAACGGCTCATTTGTATGGGTACCGTGTAGTTTGTATGAAGTTCGAACGTCTTATATTCATGGTCGAAATAACAAATACAGGCACTGCAGTCTTCCTTTGAAATGAGATTGAGAGACCATCGCTTTGTTGTTTACGATACACGTAGGATATGTAGGTGAAATAATTATAAATATATTGTCTATTTCACCGAATCTGCTCTGCAGCTTGAAAATTGTCTCTGTGAAAAATTGTTAACCGACTTCTTCTTCTTCAAAAATTATAATGAATATCCAAATCCACAACAGAGTTTCACTAAAGAAATTTCAATCTTGTGCCTAAACAAGAAATTTGGCGATACTACTTATAAATCGATGACGTTACTGGGATATCACGTAAAAAATAAGCACCAGTGGCCCATTTTTTGGGGTATTAGAATCATCAAATGAGATCTATGAGACTCATACTGCCTAAAAATAAACCTTGTTCCGTCCCGGAGCAGAGAAACAGTCAATTACATATAATTTGCATGGAATAGGCGGCTCATTGACAAAAAAAAACCGGCCAAGTGCGTGTCGGGCCACACACAGTGTAGGGTTCCGTAGTTGCCCATCAAAATACTTATGCGAACTAACTAAACTGATTCGCTGGTTTTAAAAAGAAGAATTTTCAAAATCGTTCCAGGAGTCTTTGAGAAATCGGGGAAAATACATTTAAAAAAAAGATAACGACGAATTTAGAACCTCCTCCTTTTTTTGAAGTTAGTTAAAAATAGTTGACGATAAAAACCTACCTATCCCCAAAAAACATACCGTAAAAACATACCGTAAAAACATACCCATTAAAGCTGTAAAAATAAAGTTGACAAACTTACATTTGCAGTTGAAGAGGATGTTCTCCGATACATTTTGTTTAAGAAAATATGATATTCAAGTACATTTTATAAGTTGGTCGACTATTACTCGAAAAGTTGTAAAGCCTACTTATTCATGATAATTTTCTTTTAAACTTCGTTATATATACTACTATTGTGAATTTTTTCACACCCCCAAACATAACCGTTTAGCTGGTAGAGGGGGGGGACACTCGAGTCGAGCAAAATTTAGCACTTTAAAGTTTAATATTTCACAAATGAATTTTTTACCAAAAAATTGTTAATGGAAACTCACATTATTTTTTAAAGACCTATTTAATGATACCCCACACTAAGGGGTACGCGAGAACGAAAAAAAAACATTCCCACTTTACGTGTACAGGAGGTACCCTAAAAAAAATATTTTTCGAGATTTTATTTTACCACTTTTTCGGCACAACAAATCCGTATATTTTCACCAAATTACAGCTCTCTAGTACTGTGCGTCTCTGAGCTAAACCACAGAATATATATGGCTAAACTGCGGACAGACGGACGGACGGACATGGCGAAACTATAAGGGTTCCTTGTTGACTACGGAACCCTAATAAAAATTATACTATTTCATTTAAGTTAAATGTAATTAAAATAATTTATATTTTTGTTTTTTGTCAATGGATGGTTGCACTAGTAATAAAAGTATCGGGCGTCATTATCCTCAACATTGAGGATTGACCCAGGCTAATATCTATACTAATTGTTATAAAGCTGAAGAGTTTGTTTGGTTAAACGCGCTAATCTCAGGAACTACTGGTTCGAATTGGAAAAGCATTCTTACCTACTACACAACCGACCCTTCTGTAAATTCAATAAATATCACTATAGGTCCTCTTAGAGCGATCCCTCCCGGCGTGGCCTTTCTTTAGTCGCCTCATCCTCTCAACGTGGCCAAACCAGATGTTAAATTTTTCTCTAATCCGTACTCATTTAATTCCTAAAGTTATATCACCTATGTGTTACTTATTAGTATGAGTCATTACATTACCATTCGTTTTTTACCCAGCTTGAGTTCGTTTCAAATCTTATCGCACAGTAAGTTGAAAAGTTATCGTGTTTGCTGAATTATAACAACTGCCTATAATTTAGGTACGCTGCCTACTGTTGAAGTTTTGCTTTATTTCTTGTTTTATTTTTGTTTTTTATTTCATGATATAATTTTATTTTTAAATAAGTACTTAACGAGATAATAATAATAATAGGTAAAGATTGTTATTGAAAATTTATTTGACAAAAGGTTTTTTTTTTTTGTTAAACATAACTATCGTTACAACTATGACGCCAAGATCCCTCCACTGATTTTTATCTTGTGGCGGAGAAGTCAATCAATACAAGTTTAAATCTAAGTTCTTGTTTTCGCTCTGTAAATAATGTATTATGCATACAATAACAAGATATTGTATTAATAGAATGTTATTATTGGCATTGAGATTTATTTCAAGATGTAAAAGTAGGTTTGTTCACAACATTGACGACGCAAGGCCAGACGTATTTACTACCTTTATACCTATTTATTAGACATAAGAAATAGATAATGCTAATCAATGGATATAGGTACATATTAAAGAAGGCCAGTTAAAGCTTTTTTTTATTAAAATGTTTAAAGAACACAAGAACAAAGTGTCTTCCCCTTAATAGAGACAATAAGAAAAGTGTTAATGGACACATTCTTAGGTTTACTGTCCCTAGCAAATTAAGTTAAAATTGAATTACTCATTAGCTTTAGTGTTAAGCTAGATTGTATTTTTTATGATGTAAACGTATTAGGACACATCATTTAAAAAAAAAAAAATGATTTGCTCCTTGACTCTAGTCCAAGTCAAAGGTGACTGAAACAAAACCTATTATGGAACGAGCTTGCCCAGAAGAAGCCTGTTCACTCTAACCTCCTTCGTACACGAGGCGAAGCAGTCTCCGATACCGTACGAACAAAGTCGTACGGTATCGGAGACTGGTGACTATCGCAACACAAATCCATAGAGCAGTCATGTCAAAGATACGGCCCGCGGGCCAAATCCGGCCCTCGGGCTATACGATACCTGACATCAATGAGATAAATGTTTTAGTTTACGTTATGTTATGTTTTACTTTTTAATTTGAACCTAGCCCGCCTACACATTCTTAATGTAATATTGGCCCTCTGCAAAATTGAGTCTGACACCCCTGCCATAGAGGTTCGTACATAGGCACGCGTCAATAGATGCTAGTCGTAAGGTATGGGAGAATGGCTTCGCTCGCTTTGTCTACGAAAGTACGAAGGCAAGGGCGTCGCCGAGGGGAGGCAGCCCCCCCCCTAGAGATCAAGTAGCTAGCCGCAAAGCGACCAAAGCCGAGACCAAAGTGAAAGCAAATGATTTCCTTACCTATTAATAAATTCCGCATCGCATGATAAAACGTAACTAAACTCACAAGGTTTAAAGTATATTGTAGAAATTATTGAAATACTAATTCAGAATAATTTAGAATAATGTAGCCCTATCCCCCCCCCCTTAGTCAAAAGCAAACTTTGAAGAAATTCGGATTGTATGTGTTCGGGAACACCGACAAAGGAAGTGAGTTCCATTCTTTTATAGAGGTATAATGGGGCTATATATTACACACCTATATGATGTCAGAAGCAAATAAAAACAGTACTTGCTTGTGACGTATTGGAAATTTTAAGTGTCGTAACTTCGTCAATAATTTTGGTTTACGTAACAAAAGAAAAAATACCTGTCAATTAGTTTTTTTCAGATAATACCCTATTTGTCATTTGACACGAGATTAAAATAGGCTTGCGTGGAAGTCTTGTTACTCCGAAGTTGAAGGTCAGCGCGACTGCTAGTGGGTAGCGGGTAGCCTCGGCTCATTTGTTGGGTGTTTGCGGGTGTTTCCATGACGCATTTGTTGTACTTAAATAGCGGAGCGAAGACGTAAGAAATACATGTTTGAACTTATTTTGTTAACCGTTAAAAAATAACGTGTACCTATCCTAAGAAAAAAGTAAAAAAATACTGTAATAATTAATTCTAAGGATTCCTGATTAGTTTTTAACCGACTTCAAAAAGGATGAAGATCTCAATTTGGTCGGTAATTTTTATATCACGTTACACTTTTGTTACGCTTATTTTGTTTGAACAAATAAATATTTAGCGATCACGCCTCCAATGTCATCTGATCGACAAATATTCCATGAAATGTGAAAGTTTGTTTGGATACACTTTACCGCAAAACCACTGAACAGATTTGGATGTTTGGTACACATATAGTTTATAACCTGGATTAACACATTTTTATCCCGATTTAGGGTGCTCCCACATCTAACGACGCGGAATCGGCTTTTTCCGTCGCCCTTTCGCTTTCTGTCGCTTAGAACTGCCATTTGCTAGACCGAGACAATGCGATAGCACGCGGCCGCCACGAGGATTCCGCCGCGTGCTATCGCATTATGCTTTCTATCTCGGTCTACGGTACTGAGAAGCCGTATCCGCGTCGATAGACGTGGGAGCACCCTTAATGTGACCACTGGATAATTATCGTGTTGTAGCGGGTGAATCCGCTGGGAACAACTAGTGTTAATGATTCGTAATCCCTTTGTTTCAGATGTAGACATCTTGCACGTGATCCCGTCGCCGTTCCCAGACGTGTGGCACACCCCAGCAGATGACATGTCGGCTATAGACTTCAGAACAATAGAAAACCTCAACAAAATCATGCGAGTCTTTGTCGCGGAGTACCTTCACATTAAACCCAAATAGCGGCGACAATACGACAGGCAAGATTATTACTTAAAATTAAGAAATGGAAAATGATGTACCTAAAATGAAATTTATTATTATATAGGTTTTAAGTCCGGAGTTGCTTGCACATTATATTATATCAACAAAACTTAGTTCAATGTCGGAGTGTTCACGTACGAAATGTACCTACGTTATTGAAGACTGCCCCGCCTGCTCTGCTGACTTTTACTGACGCCAGGTGGCCTACCACGAGCTCTTAACGCGATCCAGTTTAAGCTGTGGGAAAGAGATGGCGCTATACGACTTGTATAGCTCTGTCTCTTTTGCCTCAGACCTGTCAAATTTATTTGATAGATTTTCAACCTTATCACTATAGTGGAAGTTTGTTATAGTTAAAATTTGACGGATCCAGGTAGGTTGACCTGCTGGCGTCTGTACATAACGTGAGCATGTTCATATAAATGCTTTTTGTCGTAAAGAGTCTGCAAAATAGGGGCTACCATTCTGGTATCATACAACCCCATTACAAAAATGTACCATTACCTTTGGGCTACATGAATTATATTATTATGTTTACCAAGTTTCAACTTAATCGGTCAAGAAGGTTCGGAGGAAATTGACTATGAAGGGCAGTCAGACACACGAGTGATCTTATAAGGGTTCCGTTTTTTCATTCGGACGTACGGAACCCTAAAAAATGTAGTCTCTTTCTCTATACATTTTTTGGTTATTCACCCAAATAAATATTTTATTTTCACCTTTTCTCCCTTCAGTCGGGAAATTCCAAATTGGGCGCTAAAAACAGATGAATGGTAGCCAAAACAATAATTTTTTTTCGCTTCCGTGAGCAGTGCCCATAATATATGTCGCGAGATTTACCAACTTTATAAAACGTAAATGCAACTGTGTAATATGTATGTATAATCGATGCTTGTTTGGGCCAAATTTTGAAAATTATACACCTCTATTTAACGAATTTATACAAAAGCTTGCAAATTTTACTTTATGGGCCGTAGATAAACCTGTACCCCATGAAAAATGTAAAAAAAATAATGGCATTAATTTTTGATTATCAAGTAAGCTTGTTTGTGAGTTCTCCGATTCATGAAATCAAAATGAAAAAAAAAAAAAAACTTACTTTTTCAGATAAAGAATGATTAACTTTAATCAGTGTATTTTTACTGAAAATTGAAATTTCGAATTTACATTTTTTTTATTGTTGTCACCAAAAATATATTTCGACAAGGTGAACCGCCACCAATTTCCGAAAGAAAACTTATACACTTTTTGTGGTGGTTTTTGAACCTGTTCTTTCTCACGCATTTTCCTAATTAGGTAAATATTTTTTTTTTTGTTACATAGTATCATCTATTTCATTATACGATATTATGTTCCGGCCATTAATATTATAAGTTCCAGTTTTGAATTTTGTATTTAAAACTGGTTGATGATAAGAAGTATTGTTACAAGTTGGAATAAAAAATATCGGCGTCTGCGTGGGCGCGGACAATCAATTTACCGGCATTTGATAGCAAAACATAATAGCCATGGAAATGAGTAAAGCCAAATTTTCACTAAAAGACATATTGCCCATCATTCACGTGGTACATACCAACTTTGTGGGACAATGCCGTGACATTTCCCTAGTTCATATTGGCCAATTTTTTAGAGTCAACGTACTACAAGTTGCGCGCCTCCCTGGCCGCTCAGTTTTCCCGATCAGGAATCCTGATCCGTTTTCTATCCGTACACAGTGAATTCATACAAATGCGTGTATGTTTTGTGTATGTTATTCAATTTCATTCATCATTTCGAATTCCGAACGGAAAAAAACTGATGTATGCGGCCAGGCTTAAATGTCCCGGGCGACGTCGGGCGACATCGCGCGGGAATTTCGCATCGAGCGACATAGTCGCGGAACGAAATGTCCCCTAATAAAAATGTGGCTTTATTGGCTTAAGCAAAATTTTTATGACTTTTTCATTTAATTAGGAACGAATTTTACTAATGAAACATTCCAATTATTTTCTGATGACTTTTAATTTGTTGAGCTGCATGACGATTGAGATTATGTAGGTATTTCTTATTACATTCTTTATGCATTTGCCTAGTTCAATGTTCTATGATAATATTATTGTAGGTAATATTTCGTTTTACTAGTTATTTATATAGAAGTATATGTTTTATTAGTTTAATTTAATGTATTGTGTAGAGCAATTTATGTTTGTCTGCCGACGTCTCGATTTGAAACCTTTATTTATACTACCTATTTTATATAATGATAGTTTTGTTATTTGTTTTATTATTTATATCCATATAAGACACAAAACTAAATCTATAATATAACATTTTTAAAAAAATGCGTTCCTAAAACGGTTGTGCATATCTAAAAGTATTTACTTACACAAAAATGGATCATAATTATTTTCATATACTAAGTACTTTAATATGCAATTAATTTTACGCGTTTGTAAATACGAGTATGTATTTTAGAATCAATCATAGACTTTAAATGCCTTTATCTAAAGTCGATATTTCTCTTAATGTACTTAATTGAAATATTTGTGAATCGAATCAATTTTTTCGAGCGGTTTTTGATTATAGCAAATTACTGTTTAGACAGTGTAAATAATTGTTGAACAGTTTTACCTATTATTTGCACAACTTTTTGCATGCTAACGGTACTCGGTGTTCATGTCCGTACTTATTTAAATACGAACTTTTAAGGTGCGTACTGGGAGCATTCACGTGTAATGTAACAGAGTAACTTATGCAGCCCACCGGACACATTAATATAACACACACACACATTAACTTGTAACATCCATGCGTTCAACTTTTTGAACGCATCGATGTTACAAGTTGCAACATTACAAGGTGCGCATTGTAACGCTCTGTCTATTCTTTCTCGAATGCGTGTTACATTACAGGTAATATTAATTGCTTTCTATGAGAAACACCTATAAATGTTTTTAGAGATATTCGCTTCAAAAATTCGTGTAATCTTAATTAATGATATTTATGATGTGTAAGATACTTGCCGTATTATCAAAAAATCATGTCACGGGACGTTTGACAAGTTTTTTTGACTTTTCGATTTTAAAAACTGCAAAATATAATAACAGATACAAAGCAAGACAGTTCTACAGTCCATTCATACTTACCTTTGATTTTGAATCACAAAAATCATAATTTTACAAATTAATAAGTAGTTGCTACGGTTGTCCCTGACAAGTCTGTCAATATCACAACGATTTTTATCAAAATTAAAATAGGGACTAGATTAATGTCATCACAGGTAAATGTATTGTGAATGGACTGTGTTGTAAGCCTATCCGAACTTATTTTCATTATTTTAGCAGATAACTAAAATAAATAAAGACACTAAATTTCAAAACTGAATCCTGAATCCAGTTAATTTTAAGTTATTTCTAATAGTTTTAATTTTCGGAATTCCGTTAATTCAACATTGGTGCAAAATAAAACAAATTATGAATTGATGTGATACATTTGTATACAAATTTTATTGCAAATGATATTATCTAAGCATAGAAAAAATAAAGATGTTGATGTTTTTGTAATTGTTTTCTTTTATTAAGGTGCATACTCACCTAAGTTACTTTTTGTGGAGCAATATTCATCAAGTATTAAGCCTCATTTAGACGATGCAAGAACTCGAACGCGAGTTGCGTTACATTGCGGAATTTATAGGTAAAACAAATTCAGTTAATGAAACAAATGCCGCAATGTAGTGAAACTCGCATACGAGTTCCTGCTCCGTCTAAATGGCGCTTTAGGGGGCAACAAAGGATGGAAAAAGCTGCATATGTTAGTAAAAGGTGATTAACGTTTTCGTATTATAGTTTCCGTCAGATAAGTGTTGAATAAAATACGTTGACCCCCGTGTACCAATATATTGCAATATTTCAAAACCATTCGATAAAATGTAAAGAAAATGTCGTAGAACGACCAAAAGCAACGTATCGTGGTAAGAGCTGATCTTGACCTTATATTTTATTTTGAAATTCGAACGATGGTGTTATGAAATTCGAATGATGCATTATTAGGATCAATGACCCTTATTCCACACTAATTTGGCGGGGACTAATAAAAAAGTATAAACTGTTGCTTTACAAAAAATAGCTTTAGTGTGGATGAACCTTTACATCCCTCACGATATTCCCTTTTTCCTGTGACTGAATACAAAGCAAAATATTCCAAAGCTACTAAATTCATATGCATAATATGTTAACGACTGAAAGTGGTGTAGTCTAGTCCACAGCAAGTCGTACCATTTCCAACTGTATACTACATGAGATAGAGTTCATATTGCAAATTGCCTTTCCCCAGGAATATGTTGTAGCCAGTGGTTGTAGCTATTTACAAACAAATAACGCAGTTATAAAAAGCTGTATATATTAGTACATAGATCTTGTGGTGTGCGTGAACATTGGAACAACAGCATAATATCGGCAGCATCTAGTTTTTCAATACTATTTTGGTAAACAACTTCAGATATATGTTTATTAATATGATCGGATTATGTAAAACGCCAAAAGAACCGTGCAGCAGTGCAGCACGCGTAGCATGCCGATTTTATCTCTATTCTACCAAGAAAAGACAAAGTTATTGAACGTTATGTCTACAAAAATCGATTGTTTTTTTTTGCACAAATATGACACCATTCGTACACTATTGAAGAAAAGAACGTTTATTTTTCATAGTTTTTACATTACCATGCTTAAAACGATAAAAATATTTCTACGTTCTGTCATTTTGTCTATTCTTCCGTCGACAAAACCCCTTTCTACGGCGCCATGCTACGCCTGCTGGTGTTTTCGTAAGGGACTTTACTCATGGCACGATGAGACGCGACGCGATTCGTGCGATATCGAGTCGATTGCCGATTTAAGGTCTCTGCAAACAGGAACGCGGCGCGGCGGGACGGGACGGCGAAGCGACACTGAGCAGTTGTAATGTACTAGATATTACGATTACGGACGACCCAACACAGCAGTCCCACTCGACGCGACGGTAACCGTCGCGCTACGCCGCCGCCGCGGCTAGCGGGAACACAAGTCACAAGCGACGGGGACGGGCGCGGCTCAACATATTTTTTTGACGAATGAATAGCGTCACGATAAGGTCGGCGTGAATGGGCGCGGCGGGACGGGACGTGATTGCGCCCGCAGTGTGCAGAGACCTTTAAATCGCACGTTTTTACTAATGGACTAATGCGAAGCAAATCAACCGTGGGCTTCAAAAATCCACCTTACTACTACGACATAAAGGCGCTGCAAACCAAAGACAAATATGTCACCAGTGAAGAGAAGTTGCGCAATCGAATTTTGAACAGAGAATCATGTGCATTGTCATTAGTACGTACATGCAATTCGATATCGAGATCTGTGAGCGATATCGTCAACACGTGCGACTCAATTAGCAAACACTAGCGATCGTCCATACATTTTCTTCGGCAGAACGCTTGTGTGATATCTGACCGATATCGTCAATAGATGCAATTCGATATCGCGTCGCGCCATGAATAACTAAGAAACTGTGTCCATTTTCACTTATAAAGAACTTATTATAATAATACATATTGACGGTAATGTTAATGTTACGTACCTATTAACTGACGCGAATTTATACCACTGAGTCCAATGTAAGGTATATTATAGTACATATTTACAAAATGCAGGCCACGTAGAGGAAGATATTTACAATACATTCATGACATAGTCTATTATTTTATAAGAAAATATAGGTCGATATATATTTATATATTATACAGCTTTTAGCTTCCAAAGATATTTCCTTTGTCTATATTACATGACTAGATTGTTTAGCACTATTTCTACGCAAAATATCAGAGCGTAGATATTTTTATTTAGAACTAGGAAGTCATTTACATAGCGAATAAGCTAAACATAATCAATATTCCCGTAAACAGGAACAGGAGAAATAAATTACTGAAGAAAACTACTAGAAATGGGATCACAGGAATAAGACACGGGAAGTGTTACAGACAGGCTCATAAAAAACATTTATTGTTACAACCTAACATGAACTTAGTCTACACTCACACTCACTCATTTAAAACAGGCTATCTAACAAAGACCCCTTGAACTTCTTTGAGACAGTCTCTTCACATTCTTTCATTTTCGTATCAATATTATTACGTTTGAGACTGTTCCCTGTTTGCTCCGTGCTCGTGGCACTCGCGGCACTGGATTGAGTATCAGGTTCATTGAATATCCTTATTATTTCACACGTCGCAGTCTCACTGCTGTGCGTGGTCTTCTGTCTTTTAGCTAACGGCTCAGGTTTATCTGTTGTGCCCAATTCTCGCATTTCCTTATTTAGCTCATCAACATTAATTTTAATGATATCTACTTCTGGCTTATCAGTACTTACTTTTGATTTACTTTTTATTATTTTTCTATCATTCTTATTATCTCTCTCAGCTTCCGAACATCTTGTAGATGTTTGGGAAGTAACTGTGCTTGTACTTTTACCGTTGGCTGTTAATAATGTGTTATAAGTGCTAGGCTCGCCCACAGGCTTGCATGTTAGAATTGTGTGCGGTTCGGTTTCTTTCTTGTCTAAACTTGTGTGCTCTTTCGCAGAGATTTCATCAACTTTGGAAATCAATGTGTCGTATCCGAACACTAGCGTGTCCATCTCTACTAGCTTGCTGGCCGGGGTCGGTGCCGGGGCATCAGGCTGCTGGTCTATCTCAATTATTTCTATTTGTTTATCTGTCTTTGCTTTGCTACTGTCCGTGCCGGTTTGCTCGTTATCTTTCACCTTATAGTTTTCGATGCTAAAGTCTACGTTACTATCGAATGTTTCATCTTCTTTACATTTAGGTGATTCGCCTAGAAGCTTGGTGAGAACAGCGATAGGCGCGGCCGGCTCTGACGGTTTGTTCGCAGTTTCTGAATCTATTCTTGTTTTGGATCGTTTTATCTTGGTGCCGGTCGCATCTTTGTTCTTCTTCGATATGGTTACTGTAGGTACAGGAGCAGGCGTGGGGGCTACGGTCACGGTTGGAGGGGTTATGGTCGTGTCACCCACAGTGAATATACAATTTAGTTTAGGAGTTATGGTTGTATCGCCTACATTAAACATACAATCTGCAGTGGAAGGACCGACTGGTGTGGGGGTTACGGTTGTGTCACCAAAAACATAAGAACCTACATTAGAACTAGCTCCAGTTGGACGTATCGTGGTGTTGCCCACGGTTCTGAAGGGAGGCTGCCTTGTATCTGGTTCTGCAGTAACAGTGTGTGAAGAGTTAGGACCGAAGACAGCTAAAGTAGTCACAGTTCGCTTTGGTACAGTTTTCGCAGAGGTTCTTTGGTGACTCTGAAAGAAAACAAAGTCGTTTTCATATATCTAATAGATAATTCAGCATTTATCAATTTCGATCGAGTCAATTTATAATTACAATATAAGCCATTGTCATTTTGGTAATACTAATTTGTAATAACTCATAAAAAAATGGTTTCTTTAAAAACCTTTCTAAGGATGCTTTTCCACCAGAGATGCGCTATGCTACGTTGCTAGGTACGGATACGTTTGTTATCCACCAATCACATTCATTTGTTTACATAGCACAGCACTGGTGGAAACGGATTCAACTAAGATATGTTTTTTATATGTAAGGATGCGTGCTATGGCTGCGTGCTGTGGCTGTGTGCTATGTCTGCGTGCTATGGCTGCGTGCTATGGATGCGTGCTACGGTCCGTCGACGTTTTCTAACATTTACTAAATTTAATTTAGTTGTAAACTACCACAGATAAGTAATTTTTGTCATCTCACTGAACCAATTTAGGGATTTGTCAAATCACTAAAAGCGATTTTCGACTTTATCGACATTTAAAATTTAGTTTGTTTTTCTCACATTCTCGTTCGCCAACATTGCTCCTTCATTAAAATCAGGTGTTTGCATAAATGTCAATAAGGTCGAAAATCGCTTGAAGGTCGAAAAACATTTGCTTAACGATAGCGAGATAAAAAAACAGGTGCAAGCGATTATCGACCTTATCGACATTTAAAATTTAGTTTGTTTTTCTCACGCCGCCTTGTGGCGGCGCATCTTTGTAGCGTACGTAGCTACCCTGTGACAGCGCAGCTTCGTAGCACAGCTACCCATATCCATAGCACATCTTACTCGCACAGCTACATAGCGTAGCATCGGTGGAAAAGGTCACACAGTTTCGTATCACAGCTACATAGCGCATCCCTGGTGGAAAAGCAGCCTAACTGAATTAAATTCCATGGCGATATAATATCACAACTTACGGATATAAGCCATCTTTATAATAGTGCAAAAGCGTGTGAACGATAGATGTCTTATCGCTCATTTTCATCTGACACGACCAAGACCATCACATTCAGTCCCGCCTTGGGTGGAAGGACTCATTTCATGATTTTACCACGATTAAAAAAGGTCATCAAGCTTCCCGAGTGGACTTCAACAAAAACCTTTTTTTACTAACCTCAATAGAAGAACTCAAATCATTCCTCCTTAGAACAATATCTTCAAAAAAAGAATCTAACATAATAGACTTTTCTAAAACGTCTTCGGGATCCTTATAATCAGCGATATAATTCTGTTTTTCAAATATTTCGCGGGGAAACAGCCATTTGTAAACTTCCTCAAATCTGTCCAAGCTATCCTGTAATAAGAATAAAAAAATGTTAATGATTTACACCAAATGCACAAGCTTCAGTTAATAAAGTCCTTTACGTCAAATTGGCGTCATATTAAGACGACAACTACGTTTTAAAAACATTTTGTTCCGTGTTTTTATTTTTTTTAAGTACATGTTTCGAGTCGTGGCGTTAGTGTACGTAAGTTCTACGTTTGTATTTTGTAAACGCACCCACGATACAAGAGACATTCCTGGTCAGGAGCAAAGTTATAAAAAAAAAAGATTTTTCTAAAATCCAGTTGCAATGCAGTTTATGCAGTTTTGTATATGGTACATCAAAATCGGCTTCAGCTCTTTTCGATATTTCGCGAGGTTACGGATATAGCTAGTCACGCCTAGTTGAAAAATCCACCCTGTATTTAAATCTTCTAAATATATAAAACTCAAAGGTGACTGACTGACATAGTGATCTATCAACGCACAGCCCAAACCACTGGACGGATCGGGCTGAAATTTGGCAAGCAGATAGATGTTATGACGTAGGCATCCGCTAAGAAAGGATTTTGATCAATTATATCCCCAAGGGCATAAAATAGGAGGTGAAAGTTTGTATTAAACTTTATCAATTTTGTAAAAAATACATTTTTAAGTTCAGACATCCACGCGAACGAAGTCGCGGGCACAGCTAGCTAGTCAGATATAAAACAATCGCTAACTTTCATATTGATAGAAGTGTTCCATATCTTGAAGCAGGCTTTGAAAGGTAGCTTCAGTATTGGGTTGGGGGAGGTGACCTCATCGCCGTCCACTACTATGATACTCCACTCGCGACCACAGAACAGATGCAGGTTCACCATCGTGTTGATTATCACCATGTTCTTCACGAAGGGATTCGACGTCTCTATTACCACGTCTGGAAAGAAAACAAAAAAAAAAGATGAGGTGGAAGTGGATAAAGGCGCTGTGGCTGAGCTATCGAATGCTGTGCAGCGTGTCGCGGTTCGATCTCCGTACGGAACAAATAATTGTATGATCTGCTAGTAGTTGTTCCGGGTCTAGGTGTTTTTGTATATTTCTATAGTTTGTGAACCATAGGAGGAATTTCTATTGAGGGGCAACGTTCTAAAAAAATTATATGAAACCACTTCATATAAAATACTGATGTTCAGCTGTTCGACTGGGAGTAGATCCCAAGATATTTGAGAAATAGCTAGGCAGATCAAGAAGAGTGCAATACAAATACGGTTTTTTAGTTTTTGGTTTACTGCCTTGAAGGAGTACTGGCGTTTAAGGGTCTTGTAAAACGTTATGATTTGTAAAATGTTATGAATTACGATGCATTACACGGGGTGGAAGGGAGCCTCGAACAACGCGTTACGTAACATTGATTTTGGAACGTTCCTTATCGCGCGTTGCTAAAGGGGGCTAGACGGAAAAAAATAAAACGAAAAGATGTAACACTATTTGCTGAGGTTGCCGGGCCGCGCGGCTGCTTTTCGTCCTTTACCACGCCCCTCACCCTGCACCTGCATCTCGTGCCCCGTACCCCTCAACCAAACCCCGTTCCAAGTGACTCTTGTCGCATTGCGGCGTGCGTAAATTTCTCTGTCTGTCTCTCTCTTTCTCTTATAGAGAGCAAGCCAGATATTAAAGTTCTGTCTTTAGAATTAGATACCGCATTGAACAGTGTGGTGTCGCGACGATTATTTTTGTTGAGTGTATACAGTAACTTCGTTCCATCCGGGTGTCCCTTGACTCCACTCAAGTCTTTTTTTTAAATATATAATTATGTAGGAGAGGTAAGCATCAGACAGGTAGCCCACCTAAAACGGGTTTGCGGCGGTGTACGGGTGTCGTTCTTGCTAATGAGAATGTGTGTGTGCAGAACGCGTCGCCTCTCCCTATGAGGAGTCACCGAATGTTCTCCTACTTTGTTTGTTACATCGCAAGTTTACAAAAAAACAAGAGACAGTCGCTACATAGTTTTCAGGCTTTTGAAGTAAACAAAACATACAGTATAGGCAAATAAATAAGATGACGCATATGGCAGGTTATGACTGGCTCATATAGTCGAGGTGGTGTTTGCCAAGCGAACCCATGCCTGTCCCGGCTCCACACAAAGCTGGCTGCACGTCAGACGATAGCTAGGATTAGGATCCGGCACAGACTAGATTCCAACTCTTGTGACCAAAATGTAAACTAGATATTTTGTTTATACCACTAGGTGGGCAGAACAATAAAAAATCCATAAACTTGACCAGGCCATCCCTGAAACTATGTAGTTTTCAAAAATATTGGTTGCGGTAACCTGGGTTTGTAGGCTACACCAGGACCCTTCCGGACCAATCGAAATCCTACCATGTGTAGGTATGGGCCGAGTGAGGATACTGTTTTAACTTTTCGCTTAGTATACTAGTAAATTGTGCGCACAGCTACGGAGTGGAATTCTCTGCCAGAATTCCTAATCTGTATTTCCCGAAAGCCTTGGGGTCCTAAAGTCAAGAGTGAACAGGTTACTTTTAGGCAAGCTTGCTTCACCGTTTTCCACATCTTCGCTTACCATTAAGCAAGAAAGTGGTCAAAGGCGAAACTATCATTATATAAAAGAAAATCAGCAGCAAAGTCAGGCAGCAACTGAAGTAATCCAAATCATAGAAAGAGTATATATTGTCTCACCATCAACTAAGCTTTCATCTGTCCAGGTGTCGAAGCGAGCAACCCAATCCTGTGCATTCTCCTCCTGGCACAAGATGAGTACAGGTCTATGGAGCAACGGGCGAACAGCTTTCAGGAAAAGGCATATTTGGATGTTCCGACCAAAGCTGAAGGGATCATTTAATATCACGCCATTCCTTCTCTGTGAAATAAAATATGACAGAATGTTTAATATTTATATGACCTGCAGGTAGTTGTTCCGGGTCTGGGTGTTCGTGTATGTGAGTTTCTATGTTTGTAAACGCACCCGTGACACAGGAGAAATTCCTAGTGTGGGGCAATGCTTTTATATATATTTTTTTTTAAATAAAAGCGTTTTCAGAATCTGGAAAGAATGGGCTTACGGTGATTTCTAAGGCAACAGAGAAGCCTGCTAACTTCTATTCAACATGTCTATTAACCTCAGACCGCATGTATGAACTTGGACAGGGTACCTCTTCCCTGGAAAGCAATGAGCAACTGAAAGTGGTTTTTAATCATACCTTTCATTCTACTCTGATTGGAAGATCTCATTTAAGGATAATCCACACAAAAAAAGTATTTTGAGATGTTTTGCCAGTGCAAAATCATGTGAAAAAAGTGTGTGATGTGTAGTATCAAAGTGTTCTTGCCAATATAAGGTAATACATATTCATACCAATGTACTGGTTAGTTACAGCAAAGCTAACAAAGAATTTTATTGGTAAAATGTTACATGTTTCACAAACATGTTACATGTGTTACAAACAGTTTACTTATTTGACAAATATGTTTTACATTGAAAACATTTGGGCACTTGGAAATGATAAGTAACAACTAGGGCAATGTCCAACCACTGCTTTTATTCTCTATGATTCCAAAGGTGATGTTGCTATAGACAATATTTACCCTTTTAAACTGCTTGTAGAGAAACCGGATGCCATTTATGGTGTTTTGTGGTATTTTAACATGGTCTATGTAAATGATGTCCTCATCGCCCTGCGAGAGGTACAGCCGGTCAATCATGTTCTGGTTTCGGATCATTTTGAGTTATTGTGAATTAATGGAACTGAAATTAATGTTAGGACACTGTTTATAAAACTGTTTTGATCCGCAGATTCCTAAATGTCAAAGTGAAATTAGTTTTTATTATGTGCAATTTATTAGGACAAAAATCCCAAGCACTGACAGGTGGTAGCGAAACTTATCTCATTAACGTGACCCTGGAACATGAAGGGCTATTGAAGGACACCAAGGATTTTAGTCAGTACAAGTCTGACAGTGGGGGTGGGAGGACTCATTTGATGACACTAACAGGTGTTTGCCAAATTTTACCAAAATTTGTTGAGACCTAAGGTGTGACAAACTTACTTTCACCTTAGTAAACTACTAGTTATTTTTCACTTACAAATGCTGCAATAGTACTCATTTAGTTATCACTATTTAATTACTATGGTAAACAAATTCTTTATATGTATAGTATTTATTGAAGCAAGCACAACACTGATTTGATAAAGATGTATGGTTCACAGAAAACTGTCTAGTGAGATACCGGTCTGTGGGCGGCTACTAAGAATATATTTATTGATCCTTATATTTCTATTTTAGGGACAAATGTGGGATTACTAAGACATAACAATTTAGATTTCATTACAGAAACTTATTAAATAAAGTTGTGAAGCTATGTATTTCATTGGGGTTTACATAAAACTGGAACATAGCTGTTACACATCTTGTTTTGATTTCTTTAATCAAATAGCATTTTTCTTGGTACTATCAGTACAGTGTTATGCTAAGCTAGACTGTTGTATACGCTATGCAATTTTCCATAAAATATTTTAAATTAAAATAGCCAGGAATTAAGCTGAAGGAAAAACATATGTTAACTTTGTATGTTATTATTTATACTTACAGTGTTGGTTTACGACGGTAGGTTTTGATTCAATCTATTTAAAATAGACAGCGTCATGATTAAAATGTAAAGCATTTCTAAATAAAATAGGGCCACAAACACTGATACACTTGTTTTGTGTACCTCTATGTCTTCGAACTCTTGCATGATGTGCCTGTTACGATACACATGATCCCAAAACATGGACACAGATTCTAAAATAAAAACGATAAACACGTGTTTACACACTGAAGTTACACATATGACTAGTTAAGTTCTCTTTGCTTATAATTAAATAGGCTAGAAATGCTAATTAATTCATTTAAACAGTAAATACATGAAATACATGCGTACCAAACAAACTTGTTTTCGGAATAACATTTTATGCTGCCAAATTAAAATGTTGTCAACAGAATCTGAGTTTGTGTATCTGCTGCTGACGTTTCGAGTATCATTCAATTTTGCTGTATTATATTTTGACAGTTACACCCATATTTCATTCCCGGTGACGCCATTAATAGGCAAAGGCACACTCTCTATACTGCCAAGTCATTCATCATTCCCATTTGGCTCATGATTTGGCTTATTGCAATGCAGCAACAGCAATGCAATGCAAAAGAATGCAACCCATATTTTTATCAGTCTGTTAATAAAAACACATAATGAAAATTTCTTTGATCTGAGATAAAATTTTTATTTACTATGGAAGGTTGGACATTCAAGGGTAAGCAGAAGGGGACACTATAGGAAAAAAAAAAATTTGAGTTACTATTTACAGCTTGGCCAGAGATCGTCTTGAAACGGAACTAATCTTTTTGTTTGCGGACAACGTTTTAAAATCTTTGATATTTGATCTAAACAAAGACGCAGGTTTGTTAGATTTATTATTGTGCCATAAGATAAAACTAACGTAATATGTGAAAATAAATAAAATAAAATCATTCAGTGTTGGTAGCGAGAGCACAGTGGTGACTTCCGGTTTTCTACTGTTTTTTGCGAAGTTTTATACATAGACTATATACTATAAACTGAGAGTTGTATGTGTGCAGAAAAGTTCTGCGCTAATTATTTTAGAAATAATTTCAAAGAAACGCCTTGTATGATGATTGATAAAACTTATGATTGCATTGTCGGTAAGGTTGCAATTATTGCAATCTACTGGACGTCAATATCCTGATATTTTTTGGGGTTTAAAATCAACAAACAAGCTCCTTGGTGGAATGGAAGGGAATCTACTAATTTCCTTCACATGCCCTTTGCATTTCAGGGTTGCGGTACACTGCTTAGGCAGTCCCAGTCAGTGACCGTATTACATCTTCATTGACATTGGGATCATCTTTGATGATAGAGACATGACATTATTATCAAAAACGTAAGATAATATCCAAAAATAAATTCATTTATTGTAAACAAAATACAAACTGGATAACAAGCATTCTGGATCTATTGTGTATAAAGCACCTTTTCTTATAATAGGTATATTGGAGACAATACATGATCGAGTACAGTGTAAAAAAAAATCATATCAAAATTATTCATTCTTGAAGTTTGGTGGTCTCTTCTCAACGAAAGCGGTCATGCCCTCTTTGCGGTCCTCCTGTAACAAAATAAAAATATAAGAATTAATATAACTGCTGCCATTGTTTATTTTTTTAAATTTTTCCCACACGAGGCATTTCTCCTGTTTCATCGGTGCGTTTACAAACATATAAACTCACGTACACAAACGCCCAGACCTGGAACAACTACTTAGATCATATAAATATTTGCTCCGTGCGGGATTCGAACCCATGAGACGCAGCGCGGCCGGCCAACCACTCAGCCACTGCGCTAATCGTGCCGTCAAGTTATGCATGCTGAGATGCTACGCAGCAGTGCTGCCTGACCAGCTAATTCCAAGCAAAGGGCATCAATTCTGTCGCTGCCTTATTGTTCATGACTTGGACGGTGACTTAGCGTGCGGCGCGGCGTCGAGCGGTAAGATCAAATCTACATAAATGTTTGAAGCACGGCTCGAGACGCCGCTCAAAGCGAAAACGCGCGGGGTTTTTTTGAACGAATCAGTACAGGCGGCGCGTAATGTTTGGAGCCGCAGGAACAAAAGTACAAGCGAATGATAGTGACGCCACGAAACAGAGCGGTACCGCGGGTGTTCTACTGCGGCCACCCACTACTAAGGGTACATGGTGTCAACAACACTCCGCCGCATTGTGCACCGCTTAGTCCTCAACGGGACATTACTGCTTCGCTAAGCTTCGTCCGTTTTTTTTGGTTATTTATTTATCACATTTTCTCATCGTATAGTTAATAGGGAGTTTTAGCCGTAAGTGGCGCTACAAGCGCATAACGTAAACAACATTTAGTGTAGTTTCGACTTTCGAGTGTGTAGTGCTCAGAACAAAGAAATAGGCAGATAGAATGCTCAGAACACGCGAGTCAATCGAATTACATTCCATAATGTTTTCTTTGTTTTTGAGAACAACTTTTACGATGGTTATAGACATATTTGGCAAAAAAAAAACAACGACGCGCAGCTTGGTACGACGCGTAGCTTGGTACTGTCGCGACTTTGTATTCGATTTTGATTTTGTATTAACTTTGGTGGACCCACTCGGGTGTTCTGAGCGCTCTATCTACCTATTTCTTTGATCTGAGGTGTAGTGTATGTCAAGTTAATCATAAAGTACATGACATCATGCGCTGGTAGCGCCATCTGAGCCGAGCTTTGCGTGAAACCTCCTATTGGTAAAAAACTCACAGTAGCGAAAGTTCCATAGAAGTAAGCCTTTTCGAAGAGCAGTCCGGACTTCAGGGTGGTTTCATAGGCCTGGTTGACAGCTGCCTTGGCCATCTTCACGATGAGGGGGGAGTGGGTGCCGATCCTCTCGGCTAGTTTGATGGTTTCGTCCAGGAGTTTGTCCACGGGGAATACGCGGCTCACCAGACCTGGGGAACAAGAATTATATTATTATGTAGGTAATTTTGGAATGGTAGATAGCTAGTAGTAGATGCCCTGTGCACAATGAGCAGTGATCGGAATAGACTGAATACTTAATATTTTTATTTTCAAAAACTGCCACACTGGGAATTTCTTCCTCTGTCGTGGGTGCGGTTACAAACATAGAAACTCACATAAACAAATTCCGAGACCAGGAACAACTACTGCAGATCATACAAGTATTTGTTCCGTGCGGGGATCGAACCCGATTTTTATTTTCAAAAACTGCCACACTGGGAATTTCTTCCTCTGTCGTGGGTGCGGTTACAAACATAGAAACTCACATAAACAAACACCGAGACCAGGAACAACTACTTGCAGATCATACAAATATTTGTTCCGTGCACGTATCGAACCTTCGACACGCTACGCAGCAGTCGATCGCTCAGTCACTGCGCAACCGTGTCGTCAATTTACCTACACTTCGAGGGACAAGTCGTTGGTTCAGCAAGTAGTTCAGCTCAACACTGTACATTTCTACGAGATCTCATACCACGCTTTCTAGTTGTGTCAGGGCTCCACATAATCGCTAATTTGGCTCTTAGGGCCACATACGGGCCACTGGCCACAACCACAAAAGCCGCCACCGGCATATTTCTTGTAGTTTTCATACATTTTATATGGACTCGCCGCACACGGTTGACGCCACACGCTACAATCTCCGCCGTTCTCGCTTCTTGTGGCCCGTACCGGCCCCTACACGCCGCCACTCGCGCCACCAAACAGAATACAAAGAAAAACTTTTCAGTTTTGCAGTTTAAAATATAGGTACGACTTACCCATCCTCTCAGCTTCAGTGGCATCGATGAAGTTGCCAGTCAGGACGATTTCCATGGCCTTAGACTTGCCCACGTATCTGGGCAGGCGCTGGGTGCCACCAGCTCCGGGAATGGTGCCGATGTTGATCTCGGGCTGGCCGAACTTGGCCTTCTCGCCGGCGTAGATGATGTCGCAGAGCATGGCCAGCTCGCAGCCACCACCAAGCTGGGGTAAACAGATCATATCATGTAGATTAGTTACCTAGTTTTCTTTGATAATTCAAAACGCCTTATGTTTTTTTTTGATAAGCACATATAATAGACAAAAATCCATAAAAAAATCCTATTCCTGGGACTGGGATTGGGTTTATTTCCTTTTTTTTTCAGTTGGTAGTGATAATAAAATAAGTAATTTTGTAGCCGTACATCACAACAACACGGTCAACAACGACTACTAATGCGGTCTTTATCTGTTCACAAAAACTTTCATGCTTAGTTTTATTCCCAGTATATTTCATAGGGTCTCTTGGGAATATACCACCTTCAAGAGTATTCTTTCACTTTAACTTCGTAGTTTATCAGAAAGGTGTGCCCTTTAACCGGGTGAAACCTTCAAAAGGCTACCGGTCTTTGGGGAAAAGACCGGAGAGTGTGGGATTTATACCTCACTAAAACCACCCCGGTGGTCACCATCAACACATGGGAGGAGGCCCCGTTTCCTCTTAAAAGACCTGACCGTGGCCGGCCCTCTGTGCAACGCCTGTTAGAGCACATCTCTAGGGAGAAAGGTGTGCCCTGTGGCCAAGTTTGTCCAGAACAAACCTACTAATTCGACCCAAATATTTATGGAGTGGGGCAACAATTTTTTTGTGATTACTACGTGTATGTTGGTCCTAATGAGAAAGTTGTTAATTATACTCGATAGATTTTGTGTATTTTATAGCAGGCTGTTGTCCGAAATGCGCGTATTACTTTTCCCGATATATGCTGTTTAGTGTTATAAGTGCCAACAAGTGGCCTACCAAGAACTCTTAACGCGATCCTGTTGAGGCTGTGGGAAAGAGATGGCGCTAGACGACTTGCATAGCTCTGTCTCTTTCCCACAGCCTAAACTGGATCGCGTTAAGAGCTCGTGGTAAGGCCTCTGAAGTAAGATCAATTGAGGAACGGCATGTTACTTTGTTTTTGATTTGATTTGATTTGAAATGAGTCTCCCATTCAATGCAGGGCAGGCAGGAGGGACTATCAAATTTGTACTGATTAAAATCCACGGTGTCCTACAATAGTCCTTTACGTTCGCGGGTAGCTGTTTAGTCCCGCGACCATGTCTGGTGTACTTACAGCGAATCCATTGACGGCAGCGATGAGAGGCTTGCCACAGTTAGAGACATCCTCCCAGTCCTTAAGGAATCCCTTCTTAGTGTTTTCACTGAATGTGTTGTTCTGCATCTCCTTGATGTCAGCACCAGCGGCGAAGGCTTTCTCGTTACCTAGAAGAGAAACAAGCTTTGCTCAGTTTTCTTGTTTCAGGGTACGTTGGACGGTACTGAAAAGGCCTGGGCGGCCCTCAAGAAACCCGAGCTATCATTGTTTAGAAATTTTCAAAACTAGTTCAAAAAAGATGACTTGCTCAGGTTTTATAATTTTTCCATTGTTTGCCGTTTGATTTCTGTCTTTTTTTTTAATTGGGACAAACCCACCACACTATTCTCAAACCTCTGCAACTCCTGAAAGCCAGAATCAACAACCAGAAAAGCGCCGAGCCAATGAAGCTCGACGTGTCCCGGAGAATGATTTACCTGTCTTGGATCATGCAACGAAAATAATCAGAAAAGAATAGTGGAGGAGTAGATTAGTAGCATTTCTGTCTTTGTATAAACGAACTGTCCAATCTAGTTTCATTAAGGTTCAAGAGCTGGGGACTGTGACCCTACAAGCTGGATTTGTGGGGGGCCTGCGCTGTTTGTCTCAAAGCAATGTCAAAACGTCTGAACGGATCTTGAATAAATTTGGTTCAGAGAAATCCGAGATAACACAATATAGTTAATCTAGGAATTACGTTCCTATCTCTTATAATTATTCCTGTTCCTGTCTTCCATTTTCGACGTTCGTTGCGTTGAGACAAACGTCCATACTTTTAAAATTAGTTTGAGTTGATGGATTTTAGAGTACTACGTATTTTTTATTTCAGATTAGATGTAGGTACTCGTAGGTATCGAAAACTATCATTGAAGTTGCTGATAATATTAATATTTTTTATTGATAATGGAATTTGCACAGTCCAGCCACACTGGGTGTGTTTTTTACGTAATATGAAGATAACAAGAACGACATAGATATCAAATATGTAATGACGATGCAATTTTTTAGTTAAATGCTCAAAAATATCAAGAACTAGTGGTAAGTAGGTACCTAAGTAAAATCTTTGACCTAACGTGTGGATTTTAATAAAACGTTTCATACAAAAACTTTGTTCTGACAATAACGAACAACAAAAAATAAATTATGCAGTTTAGTGCTATTATTTGGAAGCATGGACGTAGCCAGCCATGTGCACAGGAAGGGGCAAAATTCTAGATATGTGCTCAGGGTGGGGCAAAATTCTAGATTTTTTGTTTCGTCTGACGATTGTCGAGTGTGGGCTTTCTTTCGGATATCAAGTATGTATTGTATTAGGTAAGTACCTACATTATTTAATTTTGGTTGAAAGACACCTAACAAGTTGGAGTCAGGGTGGGGCAAGCACCCCACCCTGCCCCACCGTGGCTACGCCGATGTTTGGAAGTTGTTATACCTACGTAGAGACAGACTAAGTGACTGTAAAAATACTTAGATATGTAGATCTAGATAGACACCTATTTGATCAAGGTCGATTTCTTTTACAAAGTTCAACTAGTTATCATACCTACCCATATTTAATCTTATGCTGAGATATTATTATATTATGCTTACGTGCATGAGGTTGCTTCTTTAACCTGTTTTCAGTAGTAAGATCAAAGACTACGCATTTGTTGAACTAGGTATTAAGTAGGGTTGCCAGTTGCTATCTCTAAAAGTTTGAAACCAAGACAAGACGCGTGAAAACCCCGGATTTTTGAGTCCGGAACCCGGACACGAGTCGAAGTGCGCACCGTGCCAACTGTGTCGACAGGGGTGGGGAGATTAAGGGTGCTCCCACATCTATCGACGCGGAATCCGCTTTTTCCGTCGCCCTTTCTCATTCTGTCGCCTAGAACTGCCATTTGCTAGACCGAGACAATGCCATAGCACGCGGCCGCCTCGAAGATTCCGCCGCGTGCTATCGCATTATGCTTTCTATCTCGGTCTAGCAAATGGCAGTTCTAAGCGACAGAAAGAGAAAGGGCGACGGAAAAAGCCGATTCCGCGTCGATAGATGTGGGAGCACCCTAAGTTTTTAAACACGGACTTTAAATTTTTCCTCGAATGCCCTCTATACTAGGAAAAATCCGGGAAAAACGTACAGATGGCAACCCTACATATGAGAGGGTTAAAGAAAAAAGAAATGCATATATTTTTTTCTTTTGGCGGGCCGAGTGTAGTTTGGAAGATGCCTTAGCATTTCGTCTTTTCTTTGCTCAAGCAAAAGTATCGAATAATCCATGTTACGAATTTTATCGCAATCAACATTCGTTTGTAAGCTAAAGACTCAGATTTTCACTATTTATAATAATGTTATACTCATCACTTTTAGAATAAAGGAAGCAGAAACTACAAAACGCAACCGGTCAGGCAACAAAAAAATACAATACCTACCTGCAAAACTCTTCTTATGAACTTACCTGTAATGATGATGGCAGCAATCTTTTCGTTAGCATCAAAGTCTCTAACAGCCTGGCCCAGCTCCACAAAGAGGGGGCCACACAGAGCATTCAAGGCCTTAGGCCTGTTCAGTTGGATGAGGCCTACATTCTTTTTGGCGCCAACAACATCAATTTTGATGTTTTCGTATGACGGGCCTGTGAAAGAAAGGGGTGAATAAAAAAACCTTTACATCTAAAAGCTTGAGTAGTTTCACTGTGGGAAAGAGAGAGAGCTATACAAATGGTCTAGCGCCATCTCGTTTCCATAATGGAACTACTTGCGCTTTAAGAAGTTATGGAAGGCCACTAGATTAAAAAAAAACACATAGGTATTCAGCAAACAGGCATTGTTTTGAAAACATCACTAGCAGTGATCAGACGATATATTCCCTTTACGTCGAGTCCCGTTACGTCGAGTCTGAAAGTCTATTGTTCTTCAAAGTATTGATATTTTACGCTTTCTATTACCTTTACGTCGAGTTTGGTGAACAAGTACAGTCAGGGATGCGTAAATTAAAAGCCAATGGCATAAAAACATGTTAAAACAAGTATAGGTGAAGATTACCTAAAAAGGAAGTCCAACGAAGCCCCGCTTCGCGGGGCTTCTATTTCTGCTTACATGGTTTAAAGTAACCTAACACGAACCTAACCTGTCCGTGTCGGGGTGCCCACGAGTCCCGAGCTCGCTTCGCTCGCTCTTGGATCAAAGTCCACAGGACCTATCATTGAAATTCATAATAATATCCTTAAAACTAAACTATCCTTGACGGGGTACCTCATTTGACGTGACTGTACTTCTAAAATATGATATATTATTTAAACTCGACGTAAAGGTAATAGAAGCGTGGTAAATCAACTAAGCTCGACATAGGGGTAATAGAAGCGAGACAAGGTTTTCGGCTCGACGTAACGGGACTCGACATAAAGGGAATCAACCGATCAGGCCACTGTTGTATCCATAGAATTTGTATTTTTTTATTTTCCTGTGTATTTTGGTGTGCAATAAAGTTTAATACTTAGACATTCTTTTTTATATTTCCCCCAGAAAAGAAAAAAATTAACATTCCAAATCACACCAAGGCAGCAAAGAAAAAAAAAGTTGTTTTTTTTTCTTTGCTGCCATGTTGTGTTTTGTGATTTGGAATGTTTTTTTTTTTGCAATATTATTATCTGCTTTTATCCTTTTGATGAAAAAAGGATGTTTACATTTTTAATGTTTATTGTGTGTCTACATATTTTTAGCATTGTAGCTGCAAATCGGATGAACTGTTTTCTGATGGTGATAATTAACATTTTTAAGTATGTCTCCAGGGATATAGCAAATCATCATTGTATTAAAAAATAAACTTAATCTTTTACCAAAACAACTTCATTCTGATAAGATATCAGTTTTATTGTCAAGGCCATAATAATGTAATAACTACCTTACTAGCACAGTAACTGAAACAAAAAAATACAGAGGGTCAACAGTAGCCACTTTAAGCAACATTCCAAATCATTTACTATTCAATGTCATTAATGAAGGAAAAGCCAATGATGTTGCTGGAAATGCATGAAAGTGAATCATTTGGGATATTGCTAAGAGGCCGTTTTAGACACTCTATACTGGATAAACTGATCTTCAAGTAAAGATAGATTGATCTTCGGTAAGTAACTTGTGTGGTTTAATAAATTGTATACCTACTTGTGCTAAATTTAGTAAATATGTACAGATGCCAGTACATCAAGCTACCACAATCTGTCAGATTTCTTTAATTGAATTTCAACCTTATCACAAGAGGAGAAGGTTAATTTTTGATTGGTAAAATCTGACAGATTTGGGTAGGTTGACCTGCTGGCGTCTGTACATACATATAAAATACCTAATTATTGATTTGGACTAATGAAGCTAAAATAGATAGGTAAGTTGTACCTATCCTGACAAGGTTTCAAAATATTTTTCAATAACTCAATTTTGTAAGGAGATTACTGATATCAGTTACTTTAACTCTGCTATCTCTTACATCACACCATTTGAGCCCAATAAGACACATGTTCGATTAAATGTTTGTCGACGTTTTTCTTACCAGTGCTGTAGAATTTAACAAAACCGGTATTTACGGCAGCTACTCTGTTCACCACATTCTTTCCCAACAAAACACGGGTTACTACTCCGACTGAGGCCATTTTGAGTGATTGGTATTATTAACGACTATAACGTCGCCTTTCTTAAAAAATACTGAACGATTTAACGCCCGATAAAAGTAATACACCGGCGAAAATAACTTCGGAAGAATGAACTTTGGTACAGTGATAAGTAATTGATAAGAATAATAAATGAGGGTAAGAAAGAAATAGATATATACGTAGCTCTAATGTGTGACAGAGAAATAAAATATTTACATTCCTTCGAGTTGCATAATTCGACTATGTAAAAATGGCCACATTTTGAGTACAAAAACTATAGAAACGTAAGACATTAAAAATTAGGTGCTTTATTCGCTGGGTTGAAACGTCAAATACGTTTAGTTAGGTCACACGTTGATAATTGAAGCAATTTTTTTGTTTTGGTGTATATAAGTGGCTTACAAATATACCTTAGTTTAGTACTTTATTACTAGGTATTGAATTAAATTGTATTTAAGGTCAAAATTATAATTACGAAGAAAAAATATTTTAAATCAGTGAGTGACAAAAAGCAGGAACTAAACGTAATCAATTTTTAATGACAGCCCAAAATAAACAAATACATAACCTAAATCAGTTCTGGAAAAAACGAAAAAATTGCTATTGTTGTTGTGAATCTTCGATCATTAATTGTGAATACTGCATTATTAGTTGATTACATTCACAATGGCGACTAAAAAATATAAATTCTTCATTCTTACCGGCGAACCTGGTTAGGTATTAAATAAGTATGTCGAAATAAACATTGAATGGACCTTCGTAATTACTATGATATCTGTTATTTTCAGGAGTTGGTAAGACTACGCTGACTAAGAAAATATCTTCAGAAATCGCAGGAAAGGGCGTAAAGACTACAGGATTTTATACTGAAGAAGTTAGAAACAATCGAACAAGAGAGGGATTCGACGTAGTTAGTTTGGATGGTAGCAGAGGCCGTTTAGCGAGAGATGAGCGTCTCTTGACTGGCCCAGTTAAATACAAAGTTGGAAAATATGGCGTTTTGATACAAGAGTTTGAGAATGTAGCGTTGCCCTCTTTAGTAAAGGTGATTAAATATTTATTCTTTGAATCAAGTTGCATTTCACCATACATGTTGTATTTACTTTTGCTATATTGAACGAGGCACTGAAAATAGAAGAGCAGCCAATTTTATTTATTAGATACTAGCTGTATACAGCGACTTCTCCCCATGTTGCATGTGGAAATTATCCTTATGGATTTTATAGTACTCTAGGTTATTCCAGACTATTATCTATCTTTAAATCTCATCATAATCCATTCAGCCATTAATCCATCCATCCAATCGTTCACACTTATCATAAGGATTTTCTGTTATAGCCCGACAACACACAGGCTCATTTACTGGTCATAGATGAGATTGGCAAAATGGAGTTCTTCAGTGAGCCGTTCAAAACAGCTGTAAGAACAATATTTAGTCCCTCATCCAACTGCACAGTTCTTGCCACCATACCCGTAAGGAGGGGTGATCAGTTGATTGAGTCCATAAGGAATAATAGCCAGGCTAAAGTTTGGATGGTACGTTTATTAATAATTATAATAATAATAATAGGCAACACCCAACGTCACCTGCAAACCGAATTTTTCTCCACCCGTTTTATTTACGTTTATAGCCCTATTTTATCAGTATTCGTCCAAAGAAACATAAATATTCATTATTAAACCTCAAACAATAGTAAAAATCAACAAAAATCCAGCAATTAAAAATGTTTCAGAAGAAGATATGTTTATGACAGATTTGACACAAATGTCACAACTGAAAATTAATGAAAATATGGGAATGAACTCAGATGGAAGAAAAAAGAAAAGGTTTGTAAGATGTTAACCAGAGCCAGAAGACGCGCACATCTAACACCCCCGGAGTCGTCGCTCAGTTCCGCCTCGCCGCCGCCAGACACCGGATCACCTGCGTCACCGGCAGCGGCAGTTGCGTCGAGCTCGAGCGACGAATATTTCTCCCCGCCGACGTCACCAACACCTGTACGTCGGCAGGGGAGAGGCCGGCCACCGAAGAGCCTGGGACTTAGGGGCCAACCGGCCCCGAGCCGGGTCCCCGCTTCCGGTGGTTGTGTGCAGCGCATGCGATGGACTCAGTCCATAAATGAAAACGTCATGCGCGCATACTACGGGTCTACAGAGGGGGGAACTAACCTCACTGCGTACCGTGTCAGGATGCTGGCTCTGTTTCAGGTACTTGAACCAACCCTAAACGTCTCGGCCCAACGACTTTCGGATCAGGTGCGGGTCATACAACGTAATCACATGTTGGACGACGCCGCACTTGATAGGCTGCGCTCAGAAGTACTAAGCAACCGTACCATCTTATCTCCACCACCACCAACGACGCCGGCGCCCGTGTCTGTACACAGAGTCCCGCCGCGCTCTGTTATTTCTGTTGTGGAGGAGGATGATGCGGTTGCCACAGTAAGTAGCCAGTGCAACGAACGAGTGAGGAGCGCACTGGAGGATGCGCTTTGTGAGTACCGCTCAACCCCCATTACGCTTAGGCCCCGATTACCGCGGTTACCCATGCACAAAAAAAATAGGGCGCTGGTGAGTGCCTTGAACTCGCTGCTTAAGAATCATTTCGAGAGCAGCGAGGATCTTGCCGATACACATTCGATCCTGTTTTGCGGGGCTGTTGCAGCATGTCGATTAGCTAATGTCAAGTTTCCGGACAGTGACGGAGCTAATCGACCAAAACCAGCTGTACCAGCCTGGCAATGCAGGATTGAGCGTCGTATCGGCGAGGCCAGGGTACTCATCGGCAAACTATATTGCTTCAGGGAGGGAAATACACGACCACGTGTGATGCGCTTTGTGAGACGGGCATTCTCGGGGACTGATATCGGTCCTCAAGATTACATGTCCCGTGTCACAGAGCGCATCGACTTCCTGAAGCAAAAAGTTTGTGCATGGGCAAGCCGTATTCGGCGGTACAAGCGGCGGGTTGATCGATACTCACAGAATCGCATGTTCCAGCGCGATGAGAGGTGGGTATACAGAGCTTGGGAGCGACCTGAACAAAGCGTGGCTGACCTGTGCCGTCCGGATGACAGCGCCACAAGTACATTCTGGCGCAGCATCTGGTCGGTGCCGGTCAGTCATGCTGAGGCTGGCTGGATGCGTGATGTCGAGCGAGTATGTGAAACTATTCCAGAAATGGAAAAAGTTACCATAACGCCATTTGATATAGCCAAAGCAGTTCGTCCGTTACCGAATTGGAAATCACCGGGACCGGACGGACTGCATAACTTTTGGCTTAAGTGGCTAACTAATTCACATACTCGCCTGGCATCTCAATTCCAGTCATCCTTAGAGTCTGGGTCGCTACCCCAGTTTCTAACGACTGGTGTTACCCACCTGCTCCATAAATCAGGTAGTACCACGGAACCCAAGAACTATAGACCGATCACTTGTTTGTCGACGGTCTATAAACTTCTTACATCCATTTTGAGAGTGAAAATTAACACACATATTGAAAGTAACTCCATTATGTCTGCCTCTCAAAATGGATGTAGGAACGGGTCCCGTGGTACTAAGGAGCTACTCCTCATTGACATGGCCATTAGCCAACAGGTTCGTCGATCTCGCAGGGATCTGTCCACATGCTGGATAGATTATAAGAAGGCCTACGACTCGGTGCCACATACATGGCTCATGAGGGTGCTGGAGTTGTACAAGATAGATGCAACTCTACGCGCCTTCCTTGGGTCGTGTATGGGGCAATGGAGAACGGTCCTTCGCTATCCGGGATGTCGACAGATTCAGGCGAACGATGAACCTGTATGGATCAAACGGGGAATATTCCAGGGTGACAGTTTGAGTCCACTTTGGTTTTGCTTAGCTCTGAATCCTCTAAGCACACTGCTGGAGGACTCAGGTCTAGGCTATCGGTTGAGGAGAGGCGGTCAGGTCATATCTCACCTTCTATACATGGATGATCTGAAACTCTTTGCCCCCAGCAAATTGCAACTAATGGAACTACTGAAGGTAACTGAAACTTTTAGTGGTGCCATCAGGATGGAATTTGGTGTGGACAAATGTGCAGTCATGCATGTAAAGCGAGGGGAGATTATGGAATCTGAAGGGATTCAGCTTTCAGATTCCATACACCTTAGATCACTTTCCTCATCCGAGACCTACAAGTATTTGGGTATGTCGGAAGCGTTAGGCATTGATATACCGGACGTGAAACAATCGTTGAGGGAGCGCTTCTTTGGACGCCTGAAAAAGGTTTTAAATAGCCTTCTTTCGGGCGGAAACAAGGTGCGCGCCTTCAACGGTTGGGTCATGCCGGTGTTAATGTACTCTTTCGGCATACTCAAATGGACTCAAACTGAACTCGACGCCTTAGATAGGCGGGTCCGTACTCTGTTGACCGCAAACCGGATGCACCACCCACGTTCATCGGTAATGAGGCTGTACATCCCGCGGAAGTGCGGGGGTCGAGGCTTTTTAAATGCTAAGACCCTCCACAACCGCGAGGTGTGCAGTCTCAGAGAATATTTTTTGAAAATGGAAGGGGGTATGCATCGGGATGTGGTCACAGTGGTCAAGGGACTCACCCCGCTATCCATGGCTAAAGAGAACTGGCACAAACCTGTGATACTCAGTACCGACGACCGCAGGGAGGTATGGCAAAGCAAGGAGCTACACGGACGCTTCTACCGGGCTCTTCATGGGCCCGATGTAGATTTTCTAGCATCCGTGTCCTGGCTACGTTTCGGTGACCTCTTCGGGGAAACTGAAGGTTTTGTCTGTGCGATTATGGACGAAGTTATCTTGACGAACAACTACCGGAGACATATTATAAAGGATGGGACGATTGACGTGTGTCGGGCATGCCATCGTCCAGGGGAATCCATCCGACATATTATCTCTGGTTGTTCTCGTCTTGCTAACGGCGAGTACTTGCACAGGCACAACCTAGTAGCCAGGATCATCCACCAGCAACTTGCTTTGAAATACAAACTTGTGGAATCTGAGGTACCGTATTACAGGGGGATACATACGTAACCTCAACAATCAAAATATCAACAGTTATAACATCAACACCGTAAGACCAACAATTCAAAATCTCAACAATTCAGAATGTCAACAGTTCAATAGATCAACGATTCAAAATGTCAATACTTCAGAATGCCAACAGTTATGAGACTCAACAGCTTACTGTTTACTGTGTTGGAAACTGTTTGGCCAACTTGGAAAGCATTAGCTAAGTACTAACTAATGTTATTGTTACATGTTTTACTACAAACAGACAATCCAATTTTATCTAAATGTGTGATGAGAAAATAAGTGGTGTCCAATATATAATATAACTAGCTGTTGCCAGCGGCTTCACCCGCTACAACTAGAAAATTATCCCACGGGAACATAAAATCGGGATAAAAGCAATCCTATGTGTTAATCCAAGTTATAAACTATCTGTGTACCAAATTTTAGCCAAATCCGTTCAGTGGTTTTTGCGTGAAAGAGTAACAAAAATCCATACTTACAAACTTTCGCCTTTATAATAGTAGTAGGATTATCATAATACATTTGTAGTGGCACAGTATTCATTACCTTATTACCAACGAAATAGTGCTCACAGTTACCAGAGAACCACCAACCACCATATTACCGTACCACCATACCATACCAGTTACCAGTACCAACCAAGTACCACGTTTTGAAGATCTCTGTTAAGGAAATAGTGAAGCAAGACGTACACTGGCGGAAATAAGAAAGCTTCGCTTTGGAAGCGATTTGTAAGCGCATGCAGAAGCTCCAACACCCTGCGGATCTTCGCTTCAACCAACAGAACTTCGCAGACGGAACACGTGGCTTGGAATCTTCACTTGGCGACGGCGTTCGGCAGAAAGGACCGCGCTCCGCGCGCCACTCATATTTATACTTAGGCTCAAGAATGCGCGGTGTCGTGCGCAGAACGTCGCCCCGCGGGCCCGCGCACCTGCGCACCTGCGCGCGTCCTCCTAATCTACACATCGCATCGCCATTGGTGGAAATTATAAATATTATGTTTGGTATTAGCTATAAGTGTACTATTGTTTTTGTAGATATAAGTAGCATAAGTTTAGACAATAAAATAGTGGATTATCTGACTTCAATCCTGAGTTTTATTTCACTCAACACGAAGAAACCGGTTCAGTTAGCTACCCAACGCTAAACATTGGTTATTATTTTATTTAGCTAATACTTTCCAAGTTGAGATTTTAAACTTTGGCCTGGTGAGCTGTTGACTTCCTTAACTGTTGACATTCTGAATTGTTGAGATTTTGAATCGTTGGTCTTACGGTGTTGATGTTTTAACTGTTGATATTTTGATTGTTGAGGTTACGTATGTATCCCTATTACGGGATACATACGTAACCTCAACAATCAAAATATCAACAGTTATAACATCAACACCGTAAGACCAACAATTCAAAATCTCAACAATTCAGAATGTCAACAGTTCAATAGATCAACGATTCAAAATGTCAATACTTCAGAATGCCAACAGTTATGAGACTCAACAGCTTACTGTTTACTGTGTTGGAAACTGTTTGGCCAACTTGGAAAGCATTAGCTAAGTACTAACTAATGTTATTGTTACATGTTTTACTACAAACAGACAATCCAATTTTATCTAAATGTGTGATGAGAAAATAAGTGGTGTCCAATATATAATATAACTAGCTGTTGCCAGCGGCTTCACCCGCTACAACTAGAAAATTATCCCACGGGAACATAAAATCGGGATAAAAGCAATCCTATGTGTTAATCCAAGTTATAAACTATCTGTGTACCAAATTTTAGCCAAATCCGTTCAGTGGTTTTTGCGTGAAAGAGTAACAAAAATCCATACTTACAAACTTTCGCCTTTATAATAGTAGTAGGATTATCATAATACATTGGTTATTATTTTATTTAGCTAATACTTTCCAAGTTGAGATTTTAAACTTTGGCCTGGTGAGCTGTTGACTTCCTTAACTGTTGACATTCTGAATTGTTGAGATTTTGAATCGTTGGTCTTACGGTGTTGATGTTTTAACTGTTGATATTTTGATTGTTGAGGTTACGTATGTATCCCTATTACAGGTATGTGCCCGACCCAGTTCTCGAGAAAGACCATGTCACGTTGTACTGGGATCTGCCTATCATTACTGACAGGACTATTGTCGCCAATAAGCCTGACATAGTAGTGATAGACAGATCAGCGCGCCGCGCAATGATAATCGATGTTACCATCCCACATGACGAGAACCTCGTGAAAGCAGAGAAAGATAAACAAATTAAATATCTCGATCTGGCGCGCGAGGTTGTCGACATGTGGAATGTGAGCTCGGCTATCATTGTGCCGATTGTCGTGACTGCCAATGGCCTGATGGCTAAGAGCCTCGACGAACACCTTTCGAGGCTCTCCTTAGGGGGTTGGATCAAGGGCCAGATTCAGAAGGCAGTACTTCTTGATACGGCCCGTATTGTGAGGAGGTTCCTGTCTCTGGAGCCCTAACCACCGGTAGCTTGGACCCAGCTCCCACACCGGTGGAACACTATTTTTAATATTTTTAAATGTTTTTAACTTTTTTGTATTTAATAATATTTAAGAATGTAAAACAATATGTACGAAAAATTAATAAACGACACAATAATAATGGTTCGACTGTCAAAAGTAACTGACGTGAAAAATTTTCTTCCTCATTTTACATTTAAATTTAATTTATTTGTTGCAAAAACTAACGTTAAAATATGATTCTGGTATCAACACTAACGAACAATAATAAAAACTCAACCACAACAACAACAACAATGCAATAAAATGACGGAAAAAAGAAGAAAATGAATCCAGTACTTTTGTAATGATTACGAGAAGTCGAACCAAGACACAGCCAGCACAGCTACCATCTCCGGGCTCGTCGCTGAGCTCCGCCTCGCAGCCGCCGGGACGCGCCTCACCCGTGGACGCCGTGTCGCCGGTAGCTGCAGTTGCGTCGAGCTCCAGCGACGAGTTTTTCTCCCCGCCGTCGACACCGCCACCACCGCGACGACGAGGAAGAGGACGGCCACCAGCGGGCTTGGGACCTCGAGGCCAACAGGCCCCGAACAGGGTCCCCGCTGCCGGTGGAAATGTGTCGCGCATGCGATGGACCCAGTCCATGAATGAAAATGTCATGCGCGCATATTATGGGGCTACTGAGGGGGGAAGCAGCTTGACTGCGTACCGTGGTCGGATGCTCTCTCTGTTTCAGGTGCTTGAGCCAGGTATCAGCGTGTCGGCGCAACGACTTTCGGATCAGGTGCGGGTCATTCAGCGTAACTGTATGCTGGATGACACCGTACTTGATCGACTACGCTCGGATTCACGGAGTAACCGAGTTATTCCTGCTTCGCCAATGATCGCGGTGCAGCAACAAAGTTCTTCTGGTATGCCACCGCGACCCGATCGTGACTGTGAAGAGGATCATGACGAAGTTATATCCGTGAGTACCCAATGCAACGCACAATTGAGGAGCGCTTTGGAGAGTGCGTTTCGGGAGTACCGCTCCGTCCCACCGGAACTTAGACCACGTTTACCTCGTTTGCCAATGCACAATAAAAACAAGGCGCTTATGTGTGCTCTAGACTCAGAACTGTCAAATTGTTTTGACAACAGTAAGGATCTTGCTGATACCCACTCAATCCTGTACTGTGCAGCTGTAGCGGCGTGTCGTGTAGCTCACGTCAAATTCCCTGACAGTGACAGGGCTACAGGACCAAAACCAGCAGCTCCAGCTTGGCAGTGCAGGATTGAGCGGCGTATCGGTGAGGCTAGAGCACTCATCGGCAAATTGCACTGCTTCAGGGAGGGTAATACTCGCCCTAGAGTGATGCGTTTTGTGAGGCGGGCGTTCACAGGAATCGATATCGATCCTCGTGATTATATGGCCCGCGTCACAGAACGTATCGACTTCCTGAAGCAGAAGATTTGTGCATGGGAAAACCGTATCCGTCGGTACAAGCGACGAGTGGAGCGGTACACTTTGAATCGCACCTTCCAAAGCGATGAAAGGTGGGTCTATAGGGCTTGGGAGCGACCGGACCAAGGTGTGGCTGACACGCCCCTGCCGGATGATGATGCCATGAGTTCATTCTGGCGCAGCATCTGGTCGGTGCCTGTCAGTCACACTGAGGGCGATTGGATCAGGGATGTTGAGCGAGCATGCGATCACATTCCAGAAATGGGGCCTATCACCATCAGCCCCCAAGACGTAGCTTGTGCAGTTCATCTGTTGCCGAACTGGAAATCTCCAGGGCCGGATGGACTGCACAACTTCTGGATTAAATGGATCAAAAGATCGCACGTTCGCTTGGCATCCCAGTTCCAATTAGCTTTAGAGTCAGGGTCGCTACCCCAATTCTTAACAACAGGAGTGACCCACCTGCTCTATAAATCAGGTAGTACTGCGGAACCCAAAAATTATAGACCGATCACTTGTCTACCAACGGTCTATAAAGTTCTTACATCCATTCTGAGAGCTAAAATCAATCAACATATTGTGACTAATTCCATCATGTCCGCTTCTCAGAATGGATGTAGGAACGGGTCCCGCGGTACTAAGGAGCTCCTCCTCATTGATATGGCCATTAGCCAACAGGTTCGCCGCTCCCGAAAGGATCTGTCCGCATGTTGGATAGATTATAAGAAGGCCTATGATTCGGTACCCCATACATGGCTCATGAGGGTGCTAGAGTTGTATAAAGTTAATATAACTCTACGTACCTTCCTGTTGTCGTGTATGGGGACCTGGAAGACAGTCCTTCGCTATCCAGGATGTCGACAGATACGAGGTAGCGGCGAACCGATAAGGATTGAGCGCGGCATTTTCCAGGGTGACAGTCTGAGTCCTTTGTGGTTTTGCCTGGCCTTGAACCCACTCAGTACATTACTGGAGGGTTCGGGGCTAGGATATCGGTTGAAGAGAGGTGGTCAGGTCATATCTCACCTTCTTTACATGGATGATCTGAAACTCTTTGCCCCCAACAACTTGCAACTGATGAAGCTACTGAAGGTAACAGAAACTTTCAGTAGCGCCATCAGGATGGAATTTGGTGTGGACAAATGTGCAGTCATGCATGTGAAGCGAGGGGAGATTATGGAATCAGAGGGAACTCAACTCTCGGATTCCATACACCTTAGATCCCTCTCTTCAACAGAGACCTACAAATATTTGGGTATGTCGGAAGCATTAGGCATCAATAATGCTGACATGAAGCAATCGTTGAAGGAGCGCTTCTTTAGCCGCCTGAATAAAGTACTTAACAGTCTTTTGTCAGGTGGTAATAAGGTGCGCGCTTTCAACGGTTGGGTCATGCCGGTATTGATGTATTCTTTCGGCATACTCAAATGGTCTCAGACAGAACTTGACGCCCTGGATAGGAGAGTCCGTTCACTGCTGACTGCAAATCGGATGCATCACCCGCGGTCGTCGGTGATGAGACTGTATATCCCGCGGAAGTGCGGGGGTCGTGGCTTCTTAAATGCTAAGACCCTGTACAACCGTGAGGTATGCAGTCTCAGGGAATATTTCCTAGAAGCCGACGTGGGGATGCACCGAGATGTAGTCACAGTGGACAAGGGTCTTACTCCGCTCTCCTTGGCTAACGGGAACTGGCGCAAACCTAAAGTATTAGACACTAATGATCGTAAGGAGGTATGGCAGAGCAAGGAGCTTCACGGACGCTATTACCGGGCATTACATCGGGACCGATGTAGACTTTTTAGCGTCCGTATCCTGGTTGCGCTTCGGTGACCTGTTCGGGGAGACCGAAGGTTTTGTCTGTGCAATTATGGACGAAGTTATGATGACGAATAACTACCGGAAATACATTGTGAAGGATGGTACGGTTGACATATGTCGGGCATGCCACCGTCCGGGAGAATCGATTCGACACATTATTTCTGGGTGTTCTCGTCTGGCTAACGGCGAGTATTTGCATAGACACAACCTCGTTGCCAGGATTATCCACCAGCAACTTGCTTTGAAGTACAATCTTGTGGAATCGGAGGTGCCGTACTATAAGTATGCGCCCGACCCAGTTCTCGAAAATGGCAATACCTCGTTGTATTGGGATCGACCTATCATCACTGATAGGACTATTGTTGCCAATAAGCCCGACATTGTGGTGATAGATCGATCGGAGCGTCGCGCAATAATTGTTGATATAACGGTCCCGCATGACGAGAACCTCGTGAAGGCAGAAAAGGATAAACAATTCAAGTATCTTGATCTGGCTCGCGAGGTTGTTGACATGTGGGACGTGAATACGGCAGTTATTGTGCCGATAGTCGTATCTGCCAATGGCTTAATTGCCAAGAGCCTCGAACAACACCTGAGGAGGCTCTCGCTGGGTAGCTGGATCAAGCGCTTGATTCAGAAGGCAGTACTCTTGGACACGGCGCGTATTGTTAGGAGGTTCCTCTCTCAAGAGCCCTGACCACCGGCAGCCCGGACCCTGCTCCCGATGCTGGTGGACTGCTATTTTTTATATTTTTAAATGTTTTTAGTTTGTTTTTTATAAAAATATTTAAAAATTTAATTAATAAGTGTACAAATAAATAAAGAGAATAATAATAATATTACATAACTATCACACAATACCATCTAGTCCCAAGCTAAGCAGACCTTGTGTTATGGGTACTAGACAACTGATAAACATACTGTTATAATTCTAAATGCATATATATTATAGATAAATTACGCCCAGACACAGAACAAATGATCATGCTCATCACACAAATATTTGTCCTGTGTGGGAATCGAACCTACGACCCCCGGCATAGCAGTCAGGGTCACTAATTACTAGACCAACAGGCCAGTTATACTTTGCCCCACACTAGGAGTTTCTCCTGTATCATGGGTGCGTTTACAAACATAGAAACTCACATAAACAAACACCCAGACCTGGACACCTATTTGCAGATCATACAAATACATATTTGTACCATGCGGGGATCGAACCCGCGACACACAGCGCAGCTGTCCAATTGCTGAGCCACTACGCCAAACGTGCTGTCTAATTATTTAACAGTATTATGTACCTACTGGTGGGACATAGGCCTCCTCTCTGTGTTAGGGTGTAGACATGTATCAAGTACCAACCTGGGGGGCTTGTTCCTGCGAGTGAAAGTGACAGAACTATACAAGTCGTGTAGCGCCATCTCGTTCACTCACTGGAACAGCCTGGTTTTAAGACGTTGTAATACCCCCCTGTACTTTGCTACATTGGGTTTACCCCTTGTCAAGCGTATTTGATTGAAAAAAGTAATTAGTTCGTCAGATTTATCAAAAAATATTTGTCACGTATTTTTTCGAAACCAAAATTGACGAAGATACGAAACATTTTAAATTTCCAATTTATCATAAGCAAGTCCAGTTTTTACTTGCTTCTGACGTCACGTCGTAATATCTATGTTTAAACACGACAGTATTGCAAAAGATAAGTGTCCATTATTTTTCAAAGCTCTAGCTGAGATACTAATACGTTAATACCTATAAGATTTTCAATTTATTCTCACAATATATTTCTTCACTGCTCATGGTGATGAGACAGTAAATCAGCGGTCGGCAAAGCGCGGTCTGCATGATCTGCAGTAAATTATACAAAGGGCCTGTCCACTCACAATCACAATACACAAGAGTGTACAGGCTCAAATATAGAAAGGGCATTAACAAAAAAAACTCCATTATTTTTTGTAATACTTTTATTATTCACTAGTGTTTGCCCGCGGCTTCGCTTGCGTTATTTTAGAATTTGAGAAACAATACGGATCGTGTGGCGCCATCTGGAATATGAACGTAATTGTTTTCTCGGCAACAGCTCTCTTCTGTTATTCGGGATGTAAGATACCTTATATCCGTGTCTATACTCCTGACAACGTATATGCTAAATTTTGGGACGATCGATTCAGTAGGTAGTAATGCGTGAAAAGGTAAAAAACAAACATACTTTATTATTAGTTTAAATCAATAATGTTATATCTAGGTACATAGTTTGCATAGGAAACGTCCTTATTTGAGCGACATTAATTTCAAAGAACCGTGTTTATTTTAAACATAAGACTATCATTTTTGGGTTGACTTACAGTATCGCTGCAAATTGAACGTACGATAGCATTGCTCTTCTCCCTTGCATTCCGCGTGATACCTAAAAAATAACTAATTATCTCACTCGATGAGTACAACTTGTCGTCGTTTAAAACCAATGATATTATAAAGAAAGATACGCCATGTTCATACTAAATGACGTTCAGATATCGTTGCGTTGTTATTATAAGTACCAACTTAATAAAACTTACAGTAATTTAAAACTACGACAGCGATAGATAATACGGAACGTATAAGATAGAAAGAGATAGCTAGTTTTAGTGTGTTGCGCTTGAAGTACAGGCCACAAAATGACAGAACACTAGAGTATCAAAGAGTTTGTCGATTTTCACAGAAGAGACATTGAATGTAACAATAGGTGGTGTGCGCTTGGTAAAATTATTTATTATTTTTATGTCGATTACCAATGTACAGCTACTAAGTACTGCGAAGGAAATTTTATTTTTTTACAATATTAATATTATATTTAAGATACTATCGAATATTTGTATCAAACTGAAGACAATTTATTTATATTTATAGTTTAATCGAATACGTAATAGCTGTTAGTAACATTGGCGACTTTCATAACATAAATGTGTAGGATTTTGAATAATTAATAATATACTTCAACACAAGCGCCTGTGATGATGAATGATGTTTTAAATAAAACAACAAACATTTTGAATTCTATTTATTACAAGGAAAACAAAGATTTTTGTATTTACGACTGACGTCTTAATATGGTTCATAATGTTATTACTTAGTCCGTATAAAAAATAAACACTAAATAATATTATTTTAACAAAAAAACTAACCTCATTCTATAAAACTTTAATCATAAAAAATTGAAAGCGCAACGCTATAATTGTGCCTAACATTTCGCTTCTGTTTAATTAATCTATGACCCGACTTATGACGGATGCTATTTGTCTCTGTCACGCAGCAGATTGCCATCCTATTATCTATCCTTTTCGAACCATTATGTCAGTAATATGAAATTTATTTGAAAATGAGGAATAACTCGTAAAATAAATAAAAATTTGATATATTTTATAAAGACTTACATAAGGTATGTCACTCCACAACTCTTATTTATCTTTGCACCATAGTTTTTGCACTTTCTAAACACACAACTTGGCATTTTTGTTACGCCGCGCACTCACGTTACCTCGCCCTCTGATGTAACCCGACTAAATCAAGAAGGCAACAATTGGGTTTCATTCGCCTCAACACTTTGTGCGTGCTAGTGCGATATCTACCTCTTTTTATTATTTATAATATCATTGTTTAAAACAGAATCTATGCACTGGTTTGAACACCAATTCAAAACATAAATAAACACAATTTTTTCTAATCTTTAAAATTCCACACCTCGAAACAATGGGCATTGTTCATTTTTTTTAATATGCTGTAATTGAAAAACCATTTCGAGGAATAGCGTTACTGATCATTATGTACTAATTAAAAATGAAAAATATTCATATTTCATTGATATTTTTAATAAAATACGTTTGACCTTCCTTGCCCTTCAAATGTTTAACACCTTCTTCAAACCTTTGGCTGTACACAGTTTTGTATCTTTGCCTCAGAAAACAGAAAATTTAAAAAATATAAAACCGGCCAAGTGCGAGTCGGACTCGCCCATAAAGGGTTCCGTAGCAGCAAGTAAAGTTCTTGTAGTTGGTTGTAACTTTGCAAGGTAAATTGCAGCTTACGATTTATTAAAAAAAAAACTAATAACTCGATCTCGTTCAAAACAATTTTCAATTGAAGTTTGCATGGTAATGCACATAAAATATTTTGTTTTGTTTTATCATTCTCTTAGTTTAGAAGTTACAGAGGGGGGGGGCACATTTTACCACTTTGGAAGTGTCTCTCGAGCAAACTGTTCAGTTTAGAAAAAAATAATTATGTTTGTAACCTCAATCACAGAATAATAGTACTACCTCAATATAATTTTTCAAGACCTATTCATAGATATCCCACACGAATGGGTAAGGCGAAAAAAAAATATTTTATTTACTATGGCAGGTACCCCCAAAATTGGTTTTTGTTTTATTTTTGTGTGAAAGTCCTAACGCAGTTCACATAATACATCTACTTCCAAAGTTTCAACTTTTTGTCGAAATTATAAGAGCTATCTCTTATAATTTCGACAAAAAGTGGCTGTGACATACGGACGGACGAACAGACAGACAGACAGACATGTCGAATCTATAAGGGTTCCGTTTTCTGCCATTGGCTTCGGAACCCTAAAAAATAAGTGACAAGTATTTTCCAGGGTTGTCAGGCATAAGTACCAATGTCTTGGTATACATACCAGTTTTCAGTGTCACGTACCATGTACCAAGATTATTACTCGAGAACAAAAAACAAGATTGGACGTTGACCAACAATACAGAATAAACGACAAATTTTAGGGTGCAATCGAGTATTATGTATTATTATTATAGCCTTTATTTAACAATCCTACAAAACAAAAATATTAAACGTAAGTTTACATTTTTTTCCCTCTCTTTTATATATCTATATATGTATTATTAGACACCGATATTGAGATTGTCTTTCGATTTCGCAAAGGCCTCCCCTGTAGCTTGCCACTCCTTCCGATTATGGGTCATCCTCCTCCAAGTAGCACCAGCCATCTTTCGAAAGTCGTCTTCCCATCTTAGGCGTTGCCTTCCTTTCTTTCTTTTGTTATATCTTGGACACCATTTGGTTACGTCCTTAGCCTATTTATTATTAGTACTCCTCAACATATGACCTGCCCATCTCCATTTCAATTTCCTTATGCAATATTTGTGATTTCGTTGATTTTAGTTTGGTTTAGTAATGTCTCTAGTTTGATTTTGTCTTTTAACTTGTCGTTGAGCATGCTACGCTCCATGCTATGTTGACAGGGCTCTAGATTTTGCATATTTTGTTTAGTAATGCTCCAAGTTTGATATCCACGTCAATATAGGTAAAATGAAGAAATCAAATATTTTCTTAGATTTGGGAGGAACCCGTGGATTTTTGACAACCTTGTGTGACCAATATCTCTTCTGCGCTAGCTGTACTCTGTTATCTATTTCTTTAGTTACAATTTCACCAAAAGAAAAAAAAAGATTTTTCATTCGTATCTGATTTTCGACACATTTTACCGATGTACCAATATTTCATATTGGTACATCACAGTGGCCGTCTGACATCCCTGATAAGAAAATCAGGGATGTCAGACGGCCACTGACAAGTGTCAATTTGTAAATGTCAAAGATGTAAACAAACAAGTTTTTATTGTAACTGCAAATTGCTTCATAATCTCGGTTAAATCTGTTAAATCGGCATCGGCAATATAACATAAACTACAAATAAAATAGAATACAGGAAGTGCTTTGTCCCAACTTGCAACAATAATACTAATAATAATCTAAACAACACTTTGTTCGTACTAAAGAAGATTTGCGAGAAAAGTAGTGTCGTGATGACGGCGTAGAATGTTGCAAGGTTTATACAATGTACTGTTGCGAAGATCACTTTGGTATTAGTATTTCAGAAGCCTTAGATTCCTTTGTATGTTCATCTAGGAGTAATTTTGTTTTGTAAACAATAACCTAGCGGGATGTAAGTGACGTTTAGACAGTTGACGTTGTGTTGACAGTTTTTTAATTTTGCTCTAGTAAGGAAACGGCACAACTTTTAGGCCAATGGTGACGTCACCTACCTCAAAAATTAAAATATTAAAAATACAAAAACTATTGAGCCAATCATTAAAATATTCAAATTAGTTTCTCAAAATGCTCTATATTTGCAGAAAATGAAATAAAATCGAATGTTTAAAAAATTAAGACAATCCCCATTACAATTTAAAAAAAATTCCAACTTACTACCTACAATTTAAATCAGTGTAGATTTATATCCTAGAAAACTATTGAAAAAAAATAGTATTAATTTAAAATCGCGAATAATATTGAAATAAAAGTATACACATTTTTTTTAATTATTTGAAACTCTCAGGACAAATATAAGAAAACTCAAAAAGTGAAAAAAGAAACAGCGAGATTTGATCCAGAGACCCCTTGCACGAAAGTCAAGCAGGATACCAACCAGACTGGCTAGTACGCTGACAGTGTTTTTCAAATAGCGGTTCTTATACAAATGTCAACAATGACTGAAAATCAACATATTATAAAATTGCTAATCCCCCAAAGGGAATAGCGTAATTATACATATCCTATTAATAGAAGAGCAGTTTAAGGAATATTTGGGGAAAAATTGATTAAATAATATCCAATGGTTTAGCTTCCAACTAAAAACAAACAGATAAAAACAACAAAATTTAAAATTGCTTATCTCCCAGGAAAAATAGCGTAATGATACATAGACTATCAACAGAAGCATATTATTAGAAATATTTGAGGAAAATTTGATCGACAACTTTACAGTAGTTTAAGAGATAGATCAAATCAAAAAAACATAAAAAATTTCGAAAGAAAAAAAAAGTTGATTTGGCATCAGAATCGATCCCTTATCTCGAAAAAAATACAAAAAGAAAAAAGTATTCAATGTACAGGAATGACAGCTCTACGATTTTATTATATGTAAAGAAAGAAGATTTGATACATCATTGGTCCATTATCTCCCTTCTTATCTCAGTTATATGTATATGGCAACTCTTGATACTACAATCCACAAATATGCATCGTGTAACTCTTATGTAGTTGTAATAAGGTATAATTCGGAACAATCGATGCACATTTGTAAAATGCAAAATTTGTACATAGTTTGTAAATACCCATTTTAATTTTCAGGTAACCAGAGAGAACAGAAACAATATCCATGAAGAAATACTTAAAGAAATAAACACAGCAATAAGCTTTACAATATAAACTATTTATTAATACATATAATAATAATAATAAAGGTATATTTATAGGACAATATAATAATATTTTTTATTAGTAAGAGCGGCGCTAAATGCGCAAACGCATGCAATTCAACTTTTTGTACAGACTAGACGGCAGCACGACAACCTAACCCAACTTGTCAATTTTATATTTAACTTTATTGCAAAAGAAGAAGGCTCATGTTCGATTGGCAAAAGACTGATTGGGGTAGGTTAATATGTTGACGTCCGCGGGTCGCATTGGCCTACAATCATTGGCGGGTCTACCTAGCGCAAATCGAGTGTGCTGTTAAAAGATTTAAAAATCTAAAAACCCACGTTTTTAAATGCCCTAAAAAATAAGAAAATAACCCTACGGGGCTGAGAGCCATTCAAAACGTGCGGGCGTATATTATTATGGGATATATTTACATGACGTGTACGATCGTGGGAGTAACTTGCAAAGATACGCCCCCACGTTATGAGTGGCCCCTCTCTTTTCTTTTTGAAATACTTGGCGTTTTTCGGCGGGATCGAATTCGTAATGAGGTGAGCCGATAGAGAACGAATATGAAATAACTCACTGAAGTGGCAATGTAGGTAGGTACCCTTCATATTTGTCGTAGGAACGATGATGAGGATGGAGTCGCGAGTGGAGACCACGAATTGGAAAAAGTAGGGTTGGACGCTCTCAGGTAAGGTGGAGCGACGATTTTAGCAAAGTGGACGGTAACTGTTAATTGAGAGTAGCCAGGGATTGTCCTGTTCAGTCAAATGTCTCGCGAATGGTGGCGTGTGTGTCGGATCATTTAGCTTGGAATGGTTGAGTTAAATGTGCTGATCCATGCGATATACGTCGGGAGTACGATCCTGTGGGACAGTTTCCGAACTCCATGCGAGCGACACCGCGGGCAGAAGCTAAGTAAGAATAAAGAGTATTATTAGGCCTACATTTAACAACCCATTTTTTAATACAAACGATAAAACTTAGCACCTCGGATATATTTCATTTTATTTCAACTAGGAGGAATCTTCAACATTTTAGCACCCTGAAACGGATAGGTATAAATATTATAAGACTACTTCTAAAAGGCTTTGTTGGCCTTTTATACATTTATTCAATAATGATAATAAGCGTCAGTTCAGACCGAGACGCGAAGCGACGCGACGATGCGCTGCGCTGGGATGCGCCGCGCTGCGTCGCGCTACGCATCCAAACGCCGCGCGGTGCAGCGGAGGAGTGTCTACATTCGCTACGTGTTTCCCGCCTCAACTCCCTTCCTCCCGCAGTGTCCAGCGGCCACGAGCGGCCTCGAGCGGCTTAAGCGGCGCCGCGCTGCGCAGCGCGGCGCATCGCGACGCATCCGGCGCCGCTTGACGCCGCTTAAATTCTCTCAACGAAATGTGTATATTTTGGTGTAGAAAATAAAGTCGAATTTGAATGGCTCTTAAAAGAGTGCGCGCATCGTCGCGTCGCGGTCTGAACTGACCCTTATGAATGCTCAACAATGGTAGATATTCGTAAAATAATAGTATAACACTAATACAAACATAAGGTTTAGTTACTTTTAGGTGCACCCTAATCAGGACCTGACTGTCGGACTCGTACTGATTAAAATACATGGGTGTCCTTCAATACTAGGGTCACGGTTATCTGATAAGACAGTCCCGCGACCCGGTAGGCTTTGGCCCTCTAGGGAGAGCCTATTGTTGACAGCTCTTTGAGGCGCGCGTGGAACACGACACGCCATCGACCGGGCATGGCCCTGATCTGACGGCAAGTCACACATTACTTGTACGTTATGAATGCTCTGATGAGAGAGTGCCTTTATCTAAAGTATAGTAATAAGATCTGCAAGTATATAAAAAAAGGAGGACTAGAAATACGTGTAGGTATATACAGGGTGAATTTTTCAACTGGGCGTGGATGGCTATCTCCGAAACTATGAGGAATATCGAAAAACGTTGAAAGGAGTCTCGAGGCCGATTTTGACGAAAACTAAAACTGCATTATTAGATTACCGAAAAATCGATAATCCTGCCCAGGAATCGAACCCGCTGATTTTGGAAAAAAATTACACCCTGTGTTATTACACCATTTGATAGTGTTGCTAACAAGGATCAAATTCCGGGAAGTAACCATATACGACAAACTTAAGGGAATAGTTATTTTTTATAAAATTGCGTTTTTCTATGTCACTTTACTCCTACTGAGCCATATTCATTCAAAATTATAAAATTTCATTGTTTTCAATGTCAATCTGGATTTGACGTCTCAATAATCCCACTGCATTCAGCAATAATAAATGATTGAGTTGAATAAAAAATAGCAATGTTTCAAAGAATTAATGGTTAACTTATGTTTCGAATTAAGTCATTGCTTTGAAGATTGATCAGTTTTTTTTAATTATACATTTTCCTTAAGTTTGCCATTTATGATTACTTCACAGAATTTTATCCTTACCAGCAACACTATCGAATGGCTCCATAATATAGGGTGTGATTTTTTTTCCAAAATCAGCGGGTTCGATTCCTGGCTAAGATGATTGATTTTTCTAAAATCCAATGATGCAGTTTTAGTTTTCGTCAAAATTGGCCTCGAGACTCCTTTCAACGTTTTCTGATATTCCTCATAGTTTCGGAAATAGCCATCCACGCCCAGTTGAAAAATTCACCCTGTATACCCCATCTTCATTTTGATTTTTCTATAAAGTTTTATTACAAAATGTGTAGGTTTTTGAAACGCAACGAAAAACGAAAATGGTAATATGGTAATATGGATAACGTAGGTGTACTGCCAACGTTACACTTAAATTCCTGGATATTGAGAGTGCTTTAGATAAAAAAATTAAATTAGGTACCAGTTGCCTATAATAAAATTATGAACAGCACATCATAATTATTACTACCGTGACCATGTGGCGTTCGCACTGTGCCATATGTATGCAGAGCCACGCCACAATACCCTTCATCTTGTACTAATTAGTTTTCATTATATTAAATCGAAATCACAAAAATGTTAGTTTGATATTACCATACAAAATATGGCGCGAAATAACCACCCAGCTGGTGAAATTGTTAATCAGCTATCATCATCAGAATAATCGTCAAACTGTCCGTCTACTTCAACTATTACTGGAGGGTTGCACTCCTTTTCATATTTCACTATGTCCGCTATGGAGACCGGATGCGCGTCCATTGGGCAGAAATTGCCTTCCTCCATTTTCTTTTTGACGAAGAAGAGCCACGGCGAGCGTGGCGGTGTCACCGGCTTGAAATACTGGGGGATCCAGTAATCATCAGAGTCCCAATCTTCAGGAGTACTGCATCTGGTGTCTGGAACACCTGGAAAAGATCATTGTTTTTGTTTCTGAGATATTTTGATATGACTTCTAAGAGTTTTTTATGGAAAAAATCGAACCGCGTGCAGGACGTTCTAAGCCTGTGTTCAGACACGGCGGGAACCGCGCGATTTCAGAATCGCATGGAAATCGCGCGAGTCTTATTTGTATGAGTTATTAAGTAATCGTTCAGACATAACCGCGCGGTTGATCAAGCCGCGCGGTTACCGCAACCCAACCGCCAGAAAATAGAATCGCGCTGCTCCCGCGCGTTTCTATTACTATGGAGTCTTTACTTCGCGTTCAGTTGCGTGGCGGAAACCGCGCGGTTAGCACATCACAGCTCGTGGGTTTGCCATGGATCGTTTCGACACTGAACTGTTTATTGATGAAGTGGAGAAGAGACCTGCAATATGGGATATTCAGTGTGAAGATAACTCAAATAAAACTATCAAATCCAAGCTTGGCAAGAGTTAGTGGAGATATTTGGAAATTGTGAAGACACGTTGGAAACTTGGTTGGTCACACCCAACACCGCGTTTTTCTTTTCTTATTTTTAAGGAGCAACGACATTAAAATACACTTCCTCGGTGACCTCCATTTTCAAACTGACGTTATTCCTGTACGAAAATCGCATAATAACCGCCGGTGTCTGAATAGCATCACAATTTTGCGGTTTCAAACCGCGCGATTCGTGAACGCGCGGTTCCCGCATGTCTGAACAGGCGCTAAGACATTTGAAATGGATTGAAGAATTCGAAGCTGTAGGTAAGAACCTCGGTGGCTTGGTTGGAAAGAGTAATTAATCTGGAGGTTGCAAGTTCAAATCCTTTCCTTTTTTAAAAACGTTGCTATTACTGTAGAACTATGGCACAATAATAACTCTAACAAACCTGCGTTCTTTGTTTACATCAGATATCAAAGATTTAAAAATGTTTTCAGAAAAAGATTAGTTCCGTTTCAAGACGCTCTGGCCAAGCTGTAGACGTCATCAGCATTAATCAGATGCTGATAAATGTGCAATGAGCTTCACATGAGATTACTGAGGCATGATTGTGTTCAGAAATACTGTTTCAGTTTTTAGTATTAACCACTTCCCTGTCCGATGAAGCACATGTGATCCATGACTATTGTTTAGGTATTGTGTCTGCTGCGCGGACAGTGAAAGTGTTAAACAGAAACTCACCTTGAGCGTCAACATCTGCACATCCTTCAGATGCCAAATTATAAAGCTCTTCATCATCAGTAGCATCTTTACTATACTCGCTATCCTCTCTGACCAATTCAATCTTCCTGAAAATTGATTTTGTAAGCCCCATTAGAGATTTCTGCCTCCAAACAGCATTTAAGTTTTTATTTAATTGATGGATAAACTGATATACTTAAATAACATTTAAAAATAAGTAAATAAATTAAATAAATGTGTGCTTAAAAGATTTGACTTTTGGAGTAGCCAAATGATATTCCATCCTCCATATCCACCAATCCGCACTGGGCCCATGAAGTGGATTATGGCCTACTCCTTCTCACAGAGAGGAGGCCTGTGTCCCAGCAGTGGGAACATTATAGGCTGATGATGAAATGATATTCCTGATCTAAGGGTGCGTCCACATCTAGCGCATTTGCGGAAGATCGCGCATCAGAGTTATCTTAGGCTTTGGCACAGACAATACATTATTTTGTGTAAGCTATTTCATAACTACTGCTTTAAATGGTGATGGAAAACAATTTGAAGAATTTCTAAGAGGCAAAATTCAAAGTAATGTGACATCTATCAACCTCTGTCCACCGTTAAAGTTGTGGATATCAGACAATGCCCTTTTTAGAGTGAAGAGGCCCTGTGACCTAATAGTGGGAATATTATTGACAGATTATGTTTTAATTCATTAAATAATAAATTTTTTACCATCTTAGTTGATAAAATAATAAGATTGCAGACATACCTTCCATCATTTCTCTGAAGACAATTCACTCTACACTTTTCTTTCTTTAACAAATATTCTTCATCAGTGGGTTCATCAAAGTTATTTTGAGCAAAGTCAACTTCTTCCAAGTCATTTATCTTAGTTAAAGCTTCATATAATTCATTGTTGTAAACATCCAGGACTTTCAGATTAGTTATCTCATTCAACGTTGGAGGAAGTATGCATAGCTTATTATCATCTAAATAAAGTTGCACCAATTTGGTTAATTCACCCATATTATCAGGCAGGTAGAGAATGTTATTGCATGACAGTTTACATATCTCTAAGTTCTTCAAATTACAGAATTCATTTGGTAAACTGTGAAGATTATTCTGTGCCAAATTAATTTCTTTTAAGTTTTTATAAATGTCAATATTAGAATTAATGTGGTATAGATGTGTGTTGCATAGATTCAGTTTCTCCACTTCCATACACTCTTCTAGACCAGCACATGGTAACTGTTGTAAAGTATTCATATTCATCATGCAATCATAATCTTCAGATCCGAAGCTGACAACTTTTGCATGGCAGAATGTGGCCATAAGACCTACATATTTGTCTAGTTTACAATTATGTACATCTATTTCATTGACTAGAGTTTTATATTGTACTAAATCTTCAAAATACCCATCAGTAAAAGACTTACATATTCCCTTGTTGTTACTTAAATTCAAATAAGTCAATTTGTTAGGTTTTTCTGCCCAAACCCAGAAAGGTGGTCCCTCTAGGCGATTATTTGACAAATTAAGCCATTCTAGAGTATGGCAAAAACTAGGTGTGTCGTCGAAAAACACAATTAAGTTGAAGGATAAGTCCAGAGTTTTCAAATTGCTCAGTTTTAAGACTTTAGGCGGTACTTCAGTCAACTTGTTGTTGGATAACTTAAGATGGACTATGTTCGGTGGTAGTTCAAGGTTTTCACGAAAATTTAGTAATTTCTCATTACTCAAGTCCAAGTCAGTGATATTCGCTACATATTCTATTGTTTTCATGTCAATATTTTTGACGAAACCGTTTTTTATGCCATTCTGGCTAATAGTCTTTTCTTCATTGCCAACCATTTTGACTTTTCTTTAGGAAGTAAATTAATAACAATTGTTTAACTGTAGCTTAGGAACTGTGTACCAGACATTTATTAATAAAATACCATAAAAATTGCTTTCTAACCTCTCCAATAACAAATTCGGTGGTACAACAAAAATATAGCAAACTACAAAAAACTGAAAACTGGACTTCACAAGGGATGACAGATGACAACAAAAAAATACAGTCTGTCACTGTCATATAGACATTTTTTTTTTTTGTTTCTGTTCGTCCCTCTTTGGGACAGGCAAAGGGAGCTGAGCCCATACAGCCAAGTCTGATATGTCATATAGACAACTTTAGCATTACCATGAAAAAAAAAAACTTGAGTGTCTATGGTATTTCTGTCTATCGTGTCCAAAAAGCTACAAAAAGGCATTGAACTGTAAAGGTCTACAAAAAGGTAGGTATCTGTAAAGTGCATGTCATAAACACAAAGGTCCACTACAGTTCATTAATTAATAAAAATTGCACACAAACGGTATTTTACGTAGGCAAACCATTCTTATTTAAGGTGCTTATTATGTGTTTTCATAATTTACAAACAAAGCTTGATGTAACAATTTATATTGTTGCTTAGGCGAGGCATAAAAGTATTATGTTTGGAGCAATGTTTTGTAAATACTCTTTCCATAGAAAATCACAGATTCTAACTTCCTCAAAAGTCGTAGAAGCTGGTAGTCGCGTTTGGAAAATAGAATGATTTCAAAGAAATATTTAACCGTTAAAGTGATTTTTGCATTATGTTTCGTTACTTTAGTTCACAGTGCTAAAAATTCTGATGAATACAATAGCCAGAACAAGCCAGAAATTGGACGGCAAGGGAAAACAAGAAAAGCTCTGATGGGTAAGTGGGTATTAATGGGAGCTAGCTATTACTGTGCTATTAAATCTAACCGTGTAACAATACCTACATTGGGCCCAAGTGGTGGATTATGGCCCACACCCTCTCACAGTGAGGAGGTCTCATCATCATCAATCACTGCTGGGACACAGGCCTCCTCTCTTGTGAGAGGGAGTGGGCCATAAACCACCACGCGGGCCAAGTGCGGGTTGGCAGATGTCACATGTCTTCGAATTTTTGGTTCTAGGACATGCCGGTTTCCTCACGATGTTTTCCTTCACCGTTTTGAGAGCAGTGTTGATGAAATAAATTACACAAAGTTCTTTTTTTATTTGAATATTATTTTTTAGGTACTTTTTATTTTCATCATTAGTAAACAGTTAGTAAATTACAAACAGCGGAGCTTAATTTGAGCAGCACATACTTCTTCTGTACTCTTTTCTATTAAAATATTTAACGACGTTTTTAATTTGTAGCTCAAAAAACGGCAACTGGCACGTTCTCAAATGTAATCACTCAGATACAGAACTTACCGACTATGGACCTTGGCAGAAAGTTCCGGACGCCATGTAAGACAGGCAATCGATGTGGAAAGGTATATAATTATATCATCTCTCTTTTCTCTCTAAAGCGCCATTTAGACGGAGTAAGAACTCGTATGCGAGTTTCACTGCATTGCGGCATTTGTTTCATTAACTGAATTGGTTCTACCTATAAATTCCGCAATGTAACGTAAGTCGCGTTCGAGTTCTTGCATCGTCTAAATGAGGCTTAATCCTGATTTGAATATTTATTTGCCGTCTAATCGGGCAGCTTCTGGTTATCTAAAACTTCAAGAAAAGGTTCGTTTTTTCGGCCCTATGTTGTAAGCAGTATACGCGGCTATACCTACTGATTTTTATGTCAAATTTCTAATGCAGCGGGGGGCGGCGGCAGCGGCGGCGACGCGTAATTACTGATGAAATAAAAACTTTTTCTAAAAAAATGTGACCGCCTTCAAAAACAACCACAAAAAAGGGTAAAATAACCTACAAAACTTTTCTTTCGGAAGTCGGTGTCTTTTTTTATTAATTTCATTGTCTTTTTTGCCACCGACTTCCGAAAGAAAAGTTTTGTAGGTTATTTTACCCTTTTTTGTGGTTGTTTTTGAAGGCGGTCACATTTTTTTAGAAAAAGTTTTTATTTTACTCTTTTTAGTTTAAATATTCAACCAACATTCTTGTCAAATACATAATTTTCTTATATGTGCACTAGAATTTCGTAATCCGTAGCACCGGTAATAACATCGTTAACATCTCTTGCATTCATTCTATCTCAAAAACTACTGAACCGATTTTGATGAAATTTCCAGTATTCCCTAAGTTGAACGATACCTAGTACGACAAAAAAAGAATTACTTAAATCGGACTTGTAGTTCCGGAGATATGCGAACACGAACATAATTTTCTTACTTGAGGAGTTGTACCTTCCATCATCAGCTCAGCTACATGAGATGATGATTTCTATACGCAAGTACTTGAATTACTTCATAAGATTTGCGAAAAACTATGTGTCAGCTAATAAAATTTGAGGGTTGCCCTCGATTTCTCCAAGATCCAATCATCAGATCCTAAAATGGTGACAATGGGACCACACGGGAAGCACCAGCTTTCGATTGAAAAAAGAATTATGAAAATCGGTTCACCCAGTCGCAAGTTATGAGGTAACAAACATAAAAAAAAAAAAAAAAAAAAATACAGTCGAATTGATAACCTCCTCCTTTTTTTGAAGTCGGTTAAAAAGAAGGATCAATAACCCTTATTTCTGGCTTCGTTATAGTCTTGTAAAATCAAAATCAGAGTTTTTATTATGCCCTAAATTATATTTAATTTATTTCTTTATCATAAGCTATTCTTTATATTCTTCATAAGTTATTATTCGATGAAAACAAAGATAAAAGTTCTTTTCACATCTGCCAGGCGTCCTGAGACGACTTTCTTTTTGGGATAGAACTGAGGACCTGCATTATTTTCCAGGTAATTAAAAGGCTGATGGTACCAAAACTGGCACAGTTGGAGAACACTATAATGGGCATCATGAAGGAGCTGACGAAATTGCCACCAGGATCTCGTCTTCCCGACAAGTTTACGAAGACAGAACCTATTAAATTGTTGTTGGATCAAAATTATAAGTGAGCAAGTTTTTTTATACTACCACATACTACTTTGTTGTTCGTTTAAGGTGATTGCTTCGATATAGCCCACGAAATTCAATTTTTTTTACGTTTTTTGCAATTTGCTGGCAACATGATGCACCTTTTCTATGTGAGAGCTGATGGAGCGAGTTTTTTGATAATTTTTATATTTAAAATTATACTTGTTATTACCGCAACACATATACACCGTGACTTTTTAGTCGTCTTACAAAAGTGGTCCACTTAATGTATCTAACCTAAAATACCTCTAGGCGAGTTTTTTTTTTTTTTTAGCGTAATAATTATTTTTATTTTTAATAAATAGGTACATTAGAAATATGAAACCCCCTGTTAAAATGTTTACGTATCAAGCTGTAGAGAATACCTACCCAACGCAATAGTTGGGCAGATCATTCCATTCCAATTTTCTATGAGAAAAGGGTGTTTCTAACTAGGCCTTGTGTCATAGTAAAGAATTAAAATTTTATTATTAAATTTTTAAAATCTTTTAAATACATATTTTTTTATTATAAACGTGTTCTAGTCATTGGATACATGAACTGGGCTGCTTTTGTAAGACGACTTAAAAGTCACGGTGTATTTATGTGTGTACGAACATGTCACTGGAATGCAAATTGCAAAAAACGTAAAAAAAATTGAATTTCGCGGGCTGGTTGGAGCATCCCCCTGTAATGGTTGGCGAGTGTTTATAAAACATCGCTAAGTTGGACAGAAATGATCCTTGGTACTTGCTTGGTACGGTCATATAGGCCCAATTAATTAAGAACATTTCAGAACCTTCAGTTCAAGCAATTTCGTAGTTATCATTTCAAGATTTAAAAATAAGTTCCCAACAACGTTAAAATATTATACAAATGAGGGTTGGCTTAGGAAATACTTAAGCAATTATTTTATGTTTTAGAGAGGAAGTTTGTATGGACAAGCTCGAGTCATGTTTAAAGGAAGACAAACGTCGGAAGCGGATCCTAAAGAAACTGTTCTTCAAGAAGTACAATTCTCTGCGGCAAGACTTGATCGGTTATGGTGGAAGACGACTTTGGGGCGGGGAGGGCAACCTGTTCTATAGGAAATAAATGTTAACTGTACAATTATAGACTTAATTACAATAAAGTTTTTTCTTTCCATTATAACTGAATATTAAAGAGATCGCCATCATGAGACATCTATTGTTGTTGATATGTCAACAAAATTCAACAGATCTGAATCTGTTGAAAATGACGTCCTAGCCTGCTATGCTATTGCTATGGCCTTCTATACAACTAACTTTTGCTGGTTCTTGCGATGAGATTTCTAAAAGAGCATACCCTCTTTAAGAAAACTCATCGCTGGACTCTACGATGACGGCTTTGAGACCATCTTTATCCGTGTAGCGCGAGCGGAGAGGGCTCGCGCTGCGATTGGATACTGTCGCTGTCAATAGCTTAATGAGTAGCAAGCCTAAGCCTCAGCGCACAAGGCTGTATAAGGCTGGCCGTAGCCGAAGTTGACTATCTCACAGCCTTTTGGCTAACCGCCAAATTCATATCGTTAATAATAACCCTAAAAAATTCAGTATGTTGATCGACTGCAAAATAAACAACTACGTGAAGAGATGAACTCGTCTTTCACGTTTTCAAAAACATGTTTTATTAACTTTATAAAATCCAAGAGTTAGGTAACAAACACATTTATTTTCTTAATTAGTTAGGATTAGGACATGATGTAGCCGCTGCTAGCTTCTCGTGGCGGCATTTGTGGCTGTCGCGAGTGGCTCGTGTGCGGCGACACTAAGATTGAGTGAGCTCAACCAGAAGCAGCTGGGACTCATCCGCACTGACGGATTACACAGTAGGTACCTATACATTTTTAAGCTCCGGACTCCGACAGGATAGTGGTCTACCTCTCGTGAGGCCCGGTGAAGTCTAATATCTAATATATACAACATGTAACATAATTAACGCACATCCTCAGACACCCCAATTAGAATATTATGTTATAATCATCATACATATATTGAATTTTTAATTAAACATGTAAATGCATTGTTATTAACTAAATTAGTTATTTTGCAGTAAGGTTTATTTTTCTTTATTTTGTGAAGGAATGACGGAATTTGTATTTATACAAATAAAATTGCACTTTTAAGTGTTGTTGCCTTGATTTACGGTCTATCTTAGTTTGTTTTGACTGTACAGACGTTTAGGGGGAATTTCCGTAGTTTAAATTATTTTTGAAAAAAAAATATTATCTATATTAAAAATGATAGAAATCGATTCAGTAAACGATTCTGAACAAACTAATTTCAGGATGTGCGTTAATTAGGTTACATGTTGTATATACATCCTGCGTCACCGCAGGTTACCGTAGGCATCTCACATTTTACAAGTTATTTAAATTCTCATTTATATAAATAATAATAATATATAGATCAATAGCCTTATTTTTTCCACTTGGGAATCGAAACAAGCACCTCATGCTGAGCACATGGGGTCCCTAGACCTAGACGAATCAGATTTTCACGATCAACTAAGGCCCTTCGTACACTAGGCGACTCAAGTCTCCGATACCTTAAGACTTCGGTATCCATGGGGCTATCGCAATACGCACCCATACATTTTCGAACACAAGCACGCGTCAATGAATACCAAAATCGTAAGGTATCGGAGACTTGCGTCGCCTAGTGTACGAAGGGGCTAAAAGTTAGACCACATGGAAACCTTACATGCAGAATTGGCCTAGATAGATGATGGAAGCCCGGAAACAATTGTTGCTCCTCAGATATTTTCCTCCGGTTCACTAGGCTGAGCCTGCAGAAAAGCTTCCAGCAGGCCATCAACTGCCATTGCTCACTTGGATGTGTTCCTTATACCGATTGCGAAGCCAGGTTTGTCGCTGCAAGAACAACACGGTCCGTAGACAATGGAACTACCTACTGGATTTTTTTTCTCCCTGGAAGTAGTTCCATTTAAACCAGGAAATCCATTTTTTGTAAATAATTAAATTAATTTAAGATTTCCTGGTTTTCCTTTCATTTAATTTGTCATGTTTGTTAGAGAGATTTCATCCTTATAATTGACCCTCTAACGATCTATGCATAAGTACAGGGTATAATTTTTCAGATTTAAGCTATTGTCAAACAGACAGGCGTGACGAACGCGAAGCGAGGCGTTTTTGTTTGTAATGTATGGAATTGTTTGAAGCCTGTCACATAGAATATCGGATCGCTTTCGCATTTTTATATGACATGATTCGGTTCGGTTCGCTATCGCCTGTCTGTTTGACAAAAGCCTTAAGCCGGTTCGATTCCCAGGTAGGAGAGAATTTTCGAAAACAGAATATTGAGAAATAAAGGAATGTTTTATTTCTGTAAAATTTTCTATCTGCAGTATGAGTACTTTCCCTCCATGTGGGTTACAAAATTTCACCCTGTATAATTCCGAATGACAAGTTTAGAAACAAAAGTATTTGGTAACCATAAGTTCTAAAGTTTATTGTTATTATCTGAACTACGTAATGGAATTATGAAAAGGATTATGTGAAAAGGTATTCTAGTTCCATTGACCTATTGCGAGAAGAAAATCCCAGTAGTTCCATAATGGAACTACTGGGAAACTGCGGTACTCTGATGAAGAAGCGACCTCCTCCCTTGTACTTTATGTAATTCCACCTGCAATTTAAGGGACCTGTCCGAGGTCACCACCAACGCCGTAAATGTGATAGAATTTTAGTCATGTTCATTATATCATGGAAAGAATCATCGACACGACGGAGTAGAAGCACGTAGAAGCTCAAAGACAATGACTGGCCTATGAAGTTTTTGGAGCTATTCATGTCCGTGAGGGAATATAACTCGTATTTGCTAGATAAGTGTACTGGTAGGCTGAAAGGAAGTCAGTGAGAGATGGTGAACAGAAACTTCTGACCAGGAAAGCCTTTATAAAATTGAGCTTGAGGATGATGTCTTAGCTGCAATTAACTGTAGACATTTAATGTGCATTTTTTTTTGTTTTTTTTAGCGTGTTAAAATCATCAAAACTCCTCCAATCCCGGGCAGGGCGGGAGGGACTGTCAGACTTCTACTGACTAAAATCCACGGTGTCCTTCAATAGCCCTTTCTGTTGCGGGGCCACGGTAAGGAAATAATCCCGCGACCCCGGCAGGCTTTGGCCCTCTGAGAGGGGGGCCCCGTCATTATGCTGACGCTCTTTGAGGCGCGCGTGGGACACAACGCGCCGTCGACCCGGGCATGGTCCTTGGTCGGGCAGCGAGTTGCCCTTTACTCGCTGCCCGCATGCCCGCGCTTACGGTGGCCGGAGATCATCAAGCGACTTTCGTCGCTGTGGGCGTCTACTACCGCGGGTGGGGCGGAGGGAGGACTCTGTCCTCTCTCGCTCGCGGCCCGCCTCCTCCTTCGCGAGCATTACTGCCTCGCAGAAGGAGCAGACCGCTTCCTACTCCGTATTTAATGTGCATTATTAATTGAGTCCGCGACATCACATAAAGTTTCCGCATGACTTGAGTCCTGTTGCGGACTTCCGATCCTCGATTTATAATGTAGGTACCTAGCATCTGTTATTTTTCAAGGAAGAATAACAGGAACTTCCATGCGATAAGTTCAAAGTCACGTGTAGAAAACTAAGTTACACAATCCATTGTTCGCTATGTCAACGAAGGAACCGCTAAACACCAAAAATCATTTAATAAACACAGTTAATGTTTTACAAACTTTCACAATAACGGAAGTCGAAATCAACAGACCGAACTCGATTCAGAATCACATCGAAACTTTTTACTGAAAGACCTGTTTGAAACCATTCGAATTTAGTTTTTTTTTTATGATGGTTTTCAAATTTGTGTTCTAAAAAAGAAAACTTGATTGCTGGCCAGTTATTGCATAGTTATCAAAGAGACTTTATTCAATCCTATAAAATGTGTGAATCAAAATTAAAGTTACAAGTAGTGCTAATAGTTTTATGTGTTGCTTTACAAGGGTTTCATGCTGTTGATGATTGTAAGTCATATCCTTGAGTTCCCTACAAAAATCTTATAAGATGACTATTCGGCAGGCCTCAGAGCATTTTTTTTTACTTGTCATATTTTATGTTTTCAGCCCTATTATTCACGGTGACGCGAGCCCCTCGGTACTTCGGTATTCTTCAAGATCATAGAGGACAGCCACTTTCCGTGGAGGTTTCAGAAGAATATATGGACCAGGATTATATTGCTACGAATAGGTATGACATTCTTATTTTTTGTATTGATTGCTTTTCAGATAAAGAAATATCTTTGATCTAAGGATTGCTTATTCATATTGTGTTTGACTTGTAAAGCATTAATTTAATATTTATTCTTACAGAAAACGGCACAGAATCGCTTGGAATAAGTGAGTTCCTATGCACAAATTATACCTAGAATATTTACTGTTCCTAATCCACTATATAAAAAAAATAAGTCGGGTTTTCTCTTCCTGACGCTATAACTCCAGAACGCACGGACCGATTTCCACGGTTTTGCATTCGTTGGAAAGGTCTCGGGCTCCGTGAGGTTTGTGTGGCGAAACGGAGTTCGCGGTGTTTGCTAGTTTTAAATAATTATATCCCTGGTTTTGATTTACTAGAGATAGAAAAAAATCATAGGTACTAGAGTATTGCATGATCATAGATAATTATAGGCACAGATTTATAGGGCCTATGGTTGCTCTACCAACAAATTAAATTCTCAATTCGTTTCAATTTTGCACCCATAAGTAATAGTACCGTGAACAGACAGCTGAATTTCATTTGAGGCTTTTAAATTTTTCAAGGAACCCCCTGGACATGGAAGATTTTGACGACGACGACACGGAAGAGATTCTGGACGAAAAAGACAAGGATGTGAAACTCCCCAACAAATTTAATTTACAAGCGGGCCCTGTTTAGAAATTCAACTGAAGATCTTAATTTTAGTACTACAATTAAGGTTATTTGTAAGAAAAAAAAAGTATGAATAAAATTAAAAAAAGAAAAGTATAATATAATTTTATTCACTGATGGAAACTTTGCCTTTTGCGTTTGTGCTACATCGAGCGAGATAAATGCTAGGCGCTTTCGTAAATGTACCTACTTGCTTACTATCGTTACTGACCAATACGCTAAGGGCTGATTTTTCAATAGCCAGATAACCTCTAACTGAGGAATTTAAATAACGGTTTGACATATTTTCTATAGATAAGCTGTCAAACCGCCATTTTTATTCCTCAGTTAGAGGTTATCTGGCTATTGAACAATCAGCCCAAAAAATAATACAGGATAGACATTTGCCAGCAGCAGCAGTAAATGTATAAAGGAAAAAAATAACCTTAGTCTCTAGATGTTGTAGATTTAAAAGAAACTGCCTGGCTCTTTTAAGGACAGTAAACATCAAAGATGTTATTATTATTGGAATCCAGGGGATACACCAGCAATGCTATTCTTCATAAACACAGCCTTGTGACAGCGCGGCCGTGGTCAACGGTGCACACGTCCACGAGACTAAAGTTTGATCTTAGAAGCTACTGACAGCGACAACCCCGACCCTTGCAAGAGCCAGCCCTTCATGCTGAGCCTGTAGTTTTAAATAAGCCCCTAAATAATGATATTATTCAGATCCAGCCTGTTCCTTGCTGTCCTCCTTCAGTGACGCCCTAAGCCGAGGTTCGTACGCCACAGGGAGTGCCCGTAGCGTAGCGTGTGGTAGATTTTACTTAGTACTATTTTATTTGCCTAAGCTCCTGAATGGAGGCCTTAGATTCATTTATGGCATCCACAGAAATATATAGCTAAGCAGTTCACAACCTCCTTTAGGGTTGACATACAAATTGACACTCAAAAAAAAAAAAAAACTGGTGCTCACCGCTCGCGCTGTACGATCGGACGATCTCAAAGCGGATTTGTCGAAAAGCACATCGTAAAGTTGAGCGATGAGATTTCTTGAGAATATTATGAAAGTACAAACTATATAATTACAACTGACCGCAGCCAGTACACTATTTTCGATATTTTGATTTCTGTCGTTGCATGTACTTGTTTGTTAAGAGTATATATTGTTGCTTAGACACCGTCGCCGTCGCCGTCGCCGCCACCGCCTAGATCTTATGCTTTGTGCAATTAGGCAGGCAATAATTACTAACAAACTACATAATTTGAAAACACGCAGTCTTACCAAAATATAAAAAAAAACTTTAAATAAAAACATATTTAATCATGTCAAAACGTATAAAAATAAAAGAATAAAAACAATTATATATCTAAATCGCTGTACATTTTATCTAGTTCAGCCTCCATGGAGGCCGGGACTTCTGCAGGGAAGAGAGGCAGTCGCGCCATTTCTAAGGATTCTCCAGAAGTGTCCATAGATTCTGCGGAGTACTGGTCGTCTAGATGGTCCTGGTAGATCTTCTCGCATTCGCTAGGGTACTCCGACTTCATGGTGCTGGGATGGTACCCTATAGCTTCTATTGGCCCCACAGTTAAATAGGGTAATGGACTCGTCACTTGGAAGTGTTTGTCTGAAAATTTTAATATCTAGGATGAAAGCAGTGGCGTAGTGAGAACAATGAATATTAGCACTAGTTAAAAAAAAACCACAGAGTTTTTTTTTGTGCATGGTTGATACAGTCTCGCCCATATTACATGATATCTACTTTTCTATCTTAATATAAGCGGCGTTATATGAGTGGTGCGGGGATTACATGTCGTAGCGTGAATAGCTACTCCCCGTGGTTTTACCTAATTAACTAATGGCCGCTTGCAAATGGCGTTCTGTTGCGCTACGTAAGTATTGTGTTATGTTGCCTTAGGGTGCTCCCACATCTATCAACGCGGAATCGGCTATTTCCGTCGCCCTTTCTCTTTCTGTCGCTTAGAACTGCCATTTGCTAGACCGAGACAATGCGATAGCACGCGGCCGCCACGAGGATTCCGCCGCGTGCTATCGCATTATGCTTTCTGTCTTGGTCTAGCAAATGGCAGTTCTAAGCGACAGAAAGAGAAAGGGCGACGGAAAAAGCCGATTCCGCGTCGATAGATGTGGGAGCACCCTTAAGAGTGTCTTCCCATCATACCTCCCCCCATCCCCGCCATATGTATACACTGTTCCCATATTACCTAGTTTCATCCTAAACGAAATGATCAACTCATACTCACGGTCAATATGGTCGGGGAAGATGATAGTAGCCATCGTCTTTGCTATTTTATCATCGTAGTACTCCCCGAAGATATCCACGTTAGGACCGTCAATCACATCCACCCCATGTGGTTTCTTTATACAGTCATCTTCTAAATGTCTTCTGCCTGATATATGGTCTGGGGGCCCATGGGGGGTGTGCATCCCCCCTTTCGGTGGGGGTATTTCTGTGAGCGGCACAAAGCTCTTCGCAACTTGACCTCCAACTGGTTGTATTTTTGCAACTTTAGGTGGCAGTATTCTGTGGAATATTATTTGATGAATTTCGGGCATAAATATTTTTTTTTACAGTCGCCAGCACATCAAACTACCTCCATCTGTCGTTCCTTAATAGTTATAGTGGATGGTTAATGTATGATTGGTAAAATTGATGATGGCATTTGTATCAGCAATTGAATAATTTGGAAACACTTGAATTAGATTTGTTTCGAGGATAAGTCCATGTTTCGAGGAAAGCTATATAACATGGAGTTTCTTGCCCGATCCGCGGGCAGGATTCGAACCTACGGCCTTCGGATTCAGTACACCCGATGCTCATTGAATTCTCCCTTCCATTTCTAACGTCTCATGGTGCTGTTGGAATTTCTCTTTCCTAAGGAAATCTTTGAAATTCTCTACGCATGCGTTAATGCGTTTAATATTTATAAAATATCAGGTACAATCATGAGCAATAGTATGTATACACTAAGCAGTATTCAAAAGCGATTTTCAGCTGCCATATTTATTAAACTTTTGCCTTTTCATTAGACCTCTATTTTGGAAGCGATACTATTACGAAGGGTCCACCCTTTAAAGCAGAACTTTTTGAGTCATAATTTTATTTTGCATAGCAACGGATAGCATAAACCTCTTTTCGCAGAAAATCGTTTGGCATACACTCATTTACCATAACACCGAAACCCATAATTTTGTAAGTCAGAATCATCTTTAGGCATAAATTTCATATCCATAATAATCAATAAGTATAATCATCATATCGCAGAAAATTCACAGCCAGAATCATCTTTTGTCATAATTGTGTGGTTTTTATTTCCCAGACAGTAAGATGATGCAGTAAGTATGCAGCATACAAGCATGCAGCATGCAAGGTTGCAACATGCAGCAGGCATGGCTTCTGTCACGGCTCCGGCGCTGCGGGTCTCCGGCGGTCCCAGGCGAGCTAATCGTCGCAGATGATTTTACGCCCACCACCGCAGCTTCGGCTTGCTGGCCGGCAAGCCGGCCAGCCTCAGCCGCAGCGGTGTGCGTTAAAACCACCTACTCCTCAGCTCGCGGGCCGCCTCGCCCCTCCGCGCCTACGCGATTTTAAATTACACTCTAGGGGTAGGGCAAACAAGACTACGTGAAGTCGGTTTTGCAGCGATTCATTTCTGTCACTAACTTTTGTAGCACACCATATTGATTTTATAAAACTATTTTTTTATTTTTTATTTTGCCAATTAAATTATTTCTATTCTGAAATTCTGTGATCTTCGAAGTATACTAAGTCAAATTATTCCAAATAATCGGCGCTCTAAATAAACGTTATGCTAAATGAAAATATGCAAAATTATAACTCTGACAAAGGTAATTATGCCCAATACAATTCTGCCATCTTAAAAGTATCCCAATTTAAATTCGGACATAAAAACATTAGGCCAAAAAACAATTATACTAAACATTTTTTATACCAAAACAATGTTCGTCTAAAAAAGTTTCTGCCAAGTGAGTTCTGCCAAATAGGTTTCGGAGCAACAAGTTTCTGCCAGATAGAGGGCACCCTATTACGAAATAGGTGTTATTTCGAAGTGCAAACCAGTATTGCACGAGTAATTTGCGTTTGAATTTTATTACGTGTGTACATGTTATTGCTCGTGACTGTACTCATATTATAAAATTGTACTCACTTGTTCACTATTACACTTGATCTGATTACAGCCGCTACATAGTACACTTGCAACAGCACTGCGAGATACAAGAACTCCATGACGCTGACCGACGGTCAACTATAGCATCATAACAATCTTACTGAACACATGCCAGGGTCTTATAAAGCTTCAGATGGTTAACAATGAATGAAATTCTTATTGTTTTCTGCACAATGCAACAGGTGGGTAACGAAACTTCTTTTTTTTTCTTTTTGGACTAGTAAATGGCTGATGTTATAATCAGTGAAACTTTTTGGAGAAAACCGTGAAATTATGACCAGATGTGTGTAGATCTTGTTGTTTTTTTCTGCTTCTTGGACATTTTAGAGGGAAAGTGTTGATTTTGGCGCCTGGTCGCCTAAAGGGCTTCACACACAGCAGCTGTAATGTAAAGATGTACATTATAGCACGATACATCTCATTATATCTTTCCATAGAGATTTGAAGATGTAAAAATATACATTATAGCTGTTGTGTGTGAAGCCCTTGGCAATTGATATGGATAATTGGTACAGTTAAAGATAAACTTCTAAAGAGTATTGTTTGATTTATTTTTTCCGAAAATCCTAAGTATTTTCATAAAACTCTGTTTATTTAGTACCAATGATTGGAATGTTGATAAACTAATCGGACTTGAAGTTCACATGCAAGTGTTAGAGAGGCGTGCATGACGTCACAATATGGCGCCGTCCAAGGTTTGTTCATAACTTAGACGCATTATGTCACGATTTTCCAAAGAGAGATATTTCTTTTTTTGGAGAGAAACCCTATAATTACACGATGGGGATGTCCAGTTGAAGTCTTTTGAATCAATGGAAACAAAACAGTATATATTTTTGTACCATAATTGTTTGAACTTAAAGCTAAAAGAATCGGCCCTTCTTCTTCTTGTAGACGACGGGGTCCAGGTGCCAGGACTGGTTACCACCACAGGAGACCAGGGTGTAGCAGCCTCCGAACACGATCGGTGGGTCCGTGTCCGGAACGCAGATGTTGTCTTGGCAGAACGTAGCAGTTCCTGAAAGAGAGAAAGTCTAGGTATTTTGTTTGATATAGGTATAAACTACGGTTTTTGACTGCTGGCTTTATATAAAGACTAAGAGTCACTCAACGAGCAATGGAAAGAGCTATGCTTCGAGTTTCAAAATCCGGAACATGGACATTCGGCGAAGAACCACAGTCACCGACCAGGGCCGTCTTAAGTCTATTTTGCGCCGGGGTGCCAGGAATCAGCCTGCGCCCTCTTTTTTATTGTCACATAATAGGCGTATTCCAAAAACTTGGTATCGTTTAGCATAAGGAGGGAGGTGCCCCCTGTGTCTTGACGCCTCTCATGTAAAGGCAACGACCAGACCCCGCCATCCGCCTCGAATCTCGCATCTATTCGCGGGACTTATTTCATTACCGTGACCACGGAACATAAAGGGCTATTGAAGGACACCGTGGATTTTAGTCACTACAAGTCTGACAGTCCCTTCCGCACTGCCCGGGGTGGAATTGTGCAATGGTGTTAAGTTCAATAAAATATCCAAAAATTCAGCGCCCAACAGGCGCCCCCGAGCGCTCTGCGCCCGGGTGCACCGCACCCCTTGCACCCCCTGGTAAAGACGGCCCAGTCACCGACATAGCTCATAAAATTTGCAAGTAGAAGTGGCAATGGGCATTTTTGTGAAATAGAAATTGCGTGGATTGCGCACATTGTTTCTCTCACTCAGGGGAGATCTGTGTTCTGTAGTCGGAATATTTTGAACGCTAAATGTGATACTGAAGCCAACATGAAAAAAGAAGAAACTTTAAAAAACATCTCTTACCAACATATCCCGTAGGTCTAGCCTGCCGTCTATTCTTCACGTAATCAACCACAGCCTTCGACAGCGCATAGAAGTGCTTGCTGGCCTTATACCGCATCTTGGCGAGGGCAGCATCACAGTCACTCTTGTCAGCACGACAGTGGTACACTAAGTTCCTGGTGTTACTCTTGATCATCTCTTCTCTCAACACCTGGTACTTACTGTCCGTGAACAGTATCTGGCCGAAGCGGACGTTCACTTCGGAATAAAAGGGTGATTTTGAACGGAAAGGACCATGAGCGATTTTGTATGGACTGCGTCCCCACCCTCCAACAGTCATAGGACACATTCTAATAAGCTTAAAATGGTCCACAAAGAGACTGACTGTTATCTTCAATGAGAAATTCGATGGGGTTTTTTTTATTTTCAAGTTAAGTTAGGTTAGGTTGACAAATTCAGATATTCCGGGTAACCCCATTCCTTGAGGAAGTCGCCATAGTAAAAAAATATCTCTTCTTCAGACATTTCGAATGACACCTGTCTCAAGTTTGTTGGAGGGTGGGGACACTTTCACACATGGTCCTTTGAGGGGAAAAGGAGCTTTATGTCCTCCATGCAATAAAAGCGAATAGTTCAGAGTTAAACGAGTCGTATTGTACTGACGCCAGCACATCAACAATGTATGACAATAAGGTTAGCCTCTTGGTAAGCTAAAAGTTAGCCATTAGGTTTCGGGAAACTTCAACTATTTATGTACTTATGTTTTTGACAGATTGGGTTGGTTGACCTGCTAGCTTCTGTACATTTTACGTTTTATTTTGCAGATATATAACAAAAGATCCAAGTGCTTAATTTGAAAAAAAATTGGATATTTCCTAAAACTAGAATTGCGAATAATAAAAATCTGACAGTTGAGTGTATGTATGAATGAATGAATATCTCTGTAATATCGCTGGTCAATCAAGATTTGTATAATGGGGAAGGCCGCTCAAAGCTAATTGTAAATGGCGCCACCAATAAGTCCTAATCTGACCAATGAGGTAGTACTATTTTGAAGTACTTATAAGATTTGAATCAATGACGATGCTTGGAAGAAGCTATAGGTACTAGCGCCATTAGTTCCCCAGTTGTCATCCCCATTAAGACAAATCATTAATCTTGTTAACAAAATCTTAATTTCATGATCCTTCACAGCTGGGTTTCTCCCTTTCTTGTCATCATATTTCACGGTATAGTCTTATAAAAAAAAATAGAACTCACATCCAGCCCCAACAATATATCCATTGAGCAATCCAACATAGTTGGCCAAACATGTTAAAACGGTGGCCAAAACGAGTCTTCTCATCTTTGTGGGTGAAACTGAACACTTTAACGCCCCAAACCCCAAATAGCCAATTATACAAAGATTTCATTGGCCAATTTATACTAACAACGGGCTAATTGGCCACCAAAGATTAGAAATCTAATTGGAAAATATATTGGAATTAGTGATACTGGGTTGAATAGACGCAACTGTTACAACAAGAAATTATGGATCAATCAATTTTTGAAATGGAACAGCCCAAAACAAAACCGACACTTATTTAATTTTCGATGTGTTCCGAAATCGAGTTACTTACATCATTTGTTATTTTTATTTTTGAAAACAATTCTTAATAACAACAAAAGCATTCTTCTATTCAGCCTGTAATGCCCCTTTTCATTCAGAACAATTCCAAATACAAATATTCATTCTTTTAGTATCTTGTTTTCCCGCCAAAACACTGGTACCACAAACAAACATGGCTACGAGAGGTAAGACCAGAAACAATTAACAATAGCTTACACAATCGTGCGCTGGTCGGGAGTTAATTGCCCTCCTCTCTCGCTCCCCCCTGACAGCTGATAGCACCGAATTATACCAGCATTTCACGCTTCACTGTAATCTAGACTCCATTTAAGGTGGCATGAACTAATTTTGAGGAGTTAGGAGTCTCATAGAGAGTTTTCTGACTTATACGAGTGTTTTTTACACTTTTCATGTAAGTCATGCTTTGGCAATAACGTCATAGAAGCCTTATAAATGCAAGCATCCCGTAGACATGATTATGATGACATTGTTCACAACAATGGTTCTTTAGTCATAGGCAAGGTTTATTTTCACATTGAGCTACGGTAGCACATTACAGTTCAATATATTTTCACTGGGAATTTCTTAATAACAGCCCTACGAAGATGGCTTTATGCTATCAACTCTTAAAAAGCGACAGGCGCATATTTACGTGGAATTTCGGCTTGATGCAATACTTTATGGCTGTAGTGCCAGTCTAAGGACCCATAGCTCTGTGCCAGCACCAAGTAAGGAGAGTATGGCACGTGTGTTATCGCCGCTGTCCATCGTCTATAATATTGTATGGCCTCTTGCACTGTTCGATCGTTTCTCGATGTTACACTTTTCGATACACTACTGCTGTTGAATCAGAAAGGATTCAGTGGCTTATGTCAATGTTTATGCAGTGAGAAATTTGGTTGTTATGTCGTCGGGAAAGTGGGCGACTCGTCCTTTTCGAAACTGGGACCAGGGATCAGTTGCACCTTATCTTAAGAATTAGGGGTCAAGTCGTAGAAATTCGAATTTTTGAAGTGAGACTAGTTCTACTTTTTTGTTGATAACCCTTCCATTTTTTTTTAAAATTTTGCCCTTAGAGTTTATCCTCACTCTAGATTTTCTCTAGAAAATTGTGGGTTCATTTAGAAAGATTCTTTGAATTTACATACACGAACACCCAAACCTGGAAACTACTTGTATTTAGAACATGAACATATTGGTTCCTTACGGGGATGAGCTCGCGACACGGAGTCCAGCTTTCAATCGCTTAGCCACTGCACCAACCATCAAAGTATTGCTTTACAACTTATTGGTTGCATAGGGGCATTTCTACGGACACGGTGATTTTTGCTCAATTCCGTGGGCAATTTTTTTGTCACATTATGACTAATTGTATATCACCAAAATAAAATGCATATTTTTTCAAACAAAATGGTGCTAATTTGCCAGTAATTGCTCCAGTAGTTTATGAAATAAATTTTGAGTGCCATGGAATTGAGAAATGTGACCACAGAATTTAGAATTACACATATTTTACGTAACCGGGAAAGACAAATTCAATTTAAAAAAAACATTCAAGAACATATTTTAGCAGTTTTTGGTATTTTAGGTATGTAAGTTTACATTGAGTCTGCCTTGAGAGAGATTCCTTGAGTTATCATGCTTAGTTAACTAACTTTTAGTCAAATCATTTAAATGAGCATTTTTATTAAACTTATATGGTAAAATGTATTTATATTAAGCACTTTCGTTAAACCTTTAAATTACAAACAAGAAACATTAAGTATAGACGTCAAGTCAGTTTTATTTATCAAACCGCAGAAAGTAATACACATAATCGAAGTTTTCGGCCGTATATTAGTCAGGTCAATTTTTTACTCAAAAATTACTGAATGTATTTTAATGAAACTTTGCAGCAATATAGTTTATACATCAGAATAAAATATAGGCTATCATAATACGATCTTCCGAGGCTCGAGTAGCTAGTCGCGGTAGTATTAGCTAAAATCAGATCTTGCAATTGCAACGTCAACTCTAGATACTTTAAACCTTTTATACAACATTATAGACACATAATATATGGCGTTAACTACTATACCATGACAAATTGTGAGGTAAATGACTTTAAACCTTATATAAACCGAGATTAGTTACATGGGTAAACCATCGTTCTCAATTCCGTGGACACCAGGGCACAAAATTGAGGGCCACGGAATTGAAAAAATATCGTACAACGTAAAATAACTTATTACTGTTACGACTTCAAACAAATTAAACGAAAAAACCATGCTGGTGTCCAGTTAAACTTCAGTCTAGGGAAACAAAACATTTCAAAAAATAAAACTGTCAGAAGATATCTTTGACACGGTATTGAGAAAAGACCCCGAACTAAAGACACGGAAACAGGTTCTCACCTTCGAAAATCTAAAAAAACAGCAGCACACCACACATGCACTCACATGGCCTGCTCGGGAGCACCTGATAGTTTACAAGAATCGGATGGTGATGTCCAGTTCGCGGGTATTTAGTATCATTATTATTATTATATTATTATTATTAGCCTAAATTGTCCCACTGCTGGGCAAAGGCCTCCCTCCATTCCTTCCAATGTTCGCGACTTTGCGCCACCTCTTTCCAATTTTCAAGGAAGACATTTAGTATCATAATCAAGTGTTTTTTGTATGACACGGAAATGACTCATTAGACTGGGACAAATCTTTACGCATCCACAAATATAACAAAATAAGCAATTACAGGTTTATTTATTGTCAATATCTCTTGGTTAACTATCCATATACCCAAGAATATCAAAACTTTGTTTGAAATTCAGCTCCATTAAAAAATATAAAATATTTTACACTCGATTTCGGAAAAGGGACAGGTCAAAATCAGTGAAATTACCCCCGTTTTTTCACTTCAGATTTTTTTTTAGGAAAATTAAGAAGTAGTACGGAATTTATGTTATGCTCTCCAGTTAGAATATAGATTGGGACGTCCGTTTAAAAATTTTGAGATGTGTATGTAACTTCTAACCATGTTTTTTTTAAAAGGACAAAAAAAATGCCCTCTTCGTAGAAATGCCCATAGCTTAACTTAATTTCTGCATTTCATGAAGGATTAGTTACATTATAACTAACTGCACCTGTAACGAGCTAGCTAATAATAGTGCTTACTTCTACACCAAGGACCTCTGTAAGGTTCAGATTCTAAACGAAGATAAAAAACAATAATAAACAGGATTCGAAGCTTCCCTAACCCAGCAATGTATCTCTCCTAACAAATACAAACACCGATCGGTTCTCAACAAATTGTGTTCGTAACAGACGCACTAATTGTCCAACAAAATAATGCATCAAGTTTATCTGTACTCGATACAGCGGCGCCGCCACAATATAATTAGACGATTGTATCCATTGTCTATGGTCCCCGTGATATATTGGCGCGGAAATCTATGGTTTACGCGTTTGGGTATATTTCAAAACTTATTGGTTCGTACCTCTTCGGTGTTGGAGAACGGAAAGTCCAAGTAGATAGTCCTTATTAGGGGTGAACAATATTAATGATGACAGCCAAATTACTCACACACATTTTTTTTTGGTGGTCTAACAAAACACTGTGGGAACGAGATGGCGCTAGACGACTTGTATAGCTCTGTCTCTTTTCCACAGTAGAACAACTCTCGCTATATCTCGTCAAGGCCCCTTGCACTATGCATGTATAACAATAAAACAGTACGATATGCCATACTTAAAAAATTAATAACCTGGCGGGAAAACTGAGGAATGAATGCTACATATTGTTGTAATAAGCGGTTCAACTGAGAAGGAGAGTGTCTATGGTCTACAGTCACTAGAAAATTACGTCTGGTAATGAAATACTCAGTGCAAATTCATTGTAAATAGTGTTTTTATTATCTCGTTAGACATAATTATTATTTTCATATTTATTTAAAAGCATGCAAGTGTTTAAAAAAGGTGCATGACATCACAATATGGCGTCATCAACTCTCCTTCTTAGTTGAAAAACGCATACATACATACCTACTTATGAAGAGTAATTTTATTAATACAGGCATATCAAAGAAGTGGCATTGGCTGCTCTAAATATGCTGTAGGTACAAGAAATTCATTACAAAGTAAAAAGAAAGCTCGTATAAATAACTTTTCAATATCAATAAATAATTCAGTTTCTATAAGCGTTGATATCTTGTTCCCCAAGAAAACCTGAAGGAATAAACTAGTTTTATCAGTAATAGCGGGTGACACCACATACAATTATGGGATTGTGAACCAATTTCAATACAGGTACCGTGGTGGGTGTCTCACGAAGAATTATGATGGACACTCTGACAGTCTGTAGTTGTACTACGGAATTTATATCCCAGATACCTATTAACCATGTAGTAAATGTGAATTATCGACAAACTTACTTTTACTGCTACACGGTACGAATATAAATCTTATGACGTTTGAATAAAGGTTTACAACAGACCTGTCTGTTAGCAGATTTATCTTTGTAATTGTTACATCTATGCGGGGTGGTCAAGTCGATAAAACGATTTTATTGGCGGATAATATTAGGGAGATGGCACTGATTCGCGGCAAGTGAATATGATTTGTTTATAATTATTCTGATTAAAATTAGAATGGATCTTAATCTCTATGGTTTAATTGATTGAATTAGAAATCTGTTAACAGGAAACTCAATTAAAAGTTGACATTAGTTTTAACAGTTTTCACTGGTACATCTTGGGGATTTTACTTTTCTATCCACCCTCAAAACATCACCCTATTTGCAGCCTGTTTGATAGTTAATTTACTCGTCAATATTGGTTTTTCTTCCTGCCGTGTATTGGTCTTGAAATTAAAGAGGTTCTACGTGTAAATCGCAATCCACTCCAGAGTCCAGGAATATTAGTTTCAGTTAGAAACTCCTGTCTTTGTCACAGAGATTCTGCGACTTACGAGTTATAGGTCGTGGGCCAGGCACATTTTGTGTACCTAGTTTATTTCACCACCACTGCTGTCAAAACGGTGATAGAAGAAAAACATCGAGAGTGGTCCTAGGACCAAACATTTGAAGACATGTGACATCGTCGTTGATCGTCTTTTATTGGGCCGATGTTCTTTTTTAATTCGCCTTGCCTCGTAATTACGAGGCAAGGCGAAGGCGACGGCGTGGGTTCAATTTCCAGGCCCAGTTTCCAGAGATGTTTTTTCCAATACTTATTTGGGTGTAAAAGCAAACTTTTACCTACTCTGTCATGTATTACAAACGTGATGTTCTGTTATAATTAGTCAGTTGTTAGTGAGAAGATTTTTATAATAAAATGTTTTCATGAAAAGTGAAAAGCGCTGCGCTTGATATTTGCATAGGCACGTTGGTTGTGTGCCGTAAATTCTCGAAGACAAAATGAAGGATTCGCTTTAGTTAGGACCTGCTAAACTGGCATGAGTGATATACGGTGTAGTCACGTAAATCAAACAGAAACAAGCAAAACAACGACCCACAATAGATTACAACCGCATTACAGTTTTGTAACACCCTTAATTCGTATTTAACTGTTTATCAAAGCTGAAGCGGCCTGATTCCACAATACTAAAACTAACTAGACTAATAATAAATCTCTGGTTGAATAATAACAATCTAAATGCTTTCAAAACTAGTACATTATTCAGAATCCGTGCAGAATAATGGAGGTAGACGGTTATCTCGCCTATTGTTGCCATTAGCAGCCATCTTATAACAGCATTGTTTCCACCAATCCTAGCCGCACGAGCGCCGTAGATTGCCGGAGATGCACGAAGTTCAAATTTAAATGTGGAATTCTAATTTTCGATTTTGTTCGAGAGAGTATGCTGTTTTTAATTGAGTGGAGATGACGTTTGGAGTTTGTATTTTGTTTCTAATAAATATTTACAATCTTTGTTTCCAATTTAAGGAGATGTAGATCCGACTATGCGGTGGAGTATTACCTACATCATCGTTGGCTGTCTTGTTCCACTTACTGCTGAGTGGTACGCCTCCTCGGTTTTGTACCAATCTTCTCTGGTCTCAGTCCCAATATTTCTTATTATTTTAAACTTTACAATGTGTACCAGGAATCTATACAATGAAGAGGTAGGCTACTACGCCATTAGGTCGTCGAAAGCACAGCCCATAAATAATATGATTTATAGTCAATAAAGGGCAAAATATTAATTTTATAAAATTGTTTCCTGATCACCTAAAGGTACTTAACAGACTTATAAATCTTGTTTACATTCAGTTATAACTTGGAAAATAAAATAAAAGGGTCTCTATTCAACCAGCTAGTATAACTGTTACACACTTACTGCTTTCATTCGCATGCGATAGATAATTTCCCCAAATCGTCTTCGATCGAACGTCAGACTTGCCAAAATTCCATATCATGGATTTCCCAGAATTTGGAAATTGGCTTGTTCTAAATTAGGAGATCATCATCTGTATTATAAACTTGCCTGTCACGCAAGAAGAGAAAAGGGATAGGAAACGAAATAATGTAATAAATACTAAAAGAAAACGGCTGACATTTTTCTTAGAGAAAAACTGGCGATCGAGATAAGTTGTAACAAGCTTGAATATGGAAACGGGATGACCGTTTCCAAAGAAGAAAAAATAAGAGAAAATTATACTGCATACGAGTAGGACAGGTGTACTGTAGCCTTACCCCCAGCAAATGTTGAAAGATTTGTTTGTATTATGTCATACCTTATTATGAACCTCTTGACACCAGCCGAGTACTTTTCCAGACTCTTTTCTAATGCCTACTAAAAATTCTTAATGGTAAACCAATTAAACTTTTTACAACCTGGAAATAGAATCCAGGAGTCTCTTTAGCAGTAAAGTTAACGACCACTCGATTAACACAGCAAACCCAATAATTTTAAAGAGGCAGAGAGATTTTTTTTTAAATTTTTATGACAAATAGTCAGTTTTAATTCCACCAAAAAAATCCAGGTTTGGATGCAGTCCCTCCCTCCCCCCGCCTTCTGTTTAAGCACAGGCATGAAAGGTCCTCAATTTTTTCATCCAAATATTTTCATATCGCCAGAACACCCTTCATTCGTAGTTCCTAACATTCGGCACAGCAAAGCAATTCGTGTTATACAAGTGCATTGTTAACTCGACATCGCGCCCTAACTCTTTGTGCAGCATTTATGGACAATAAATACCGTGTATTGAACAGTGGGCCCAAATTAATTAGTATTATGTACCGATGTAATCAGTAACGATTGTTTCCAACGATTTGTTATTGTTTCAGACCTTTTGGTTGGGTTTAAAGGTGGGCTGGCGAGTTTGTTTCGCTGAATGAGGCTTTGTACTTGTGTGGGTATTTTAAATCCTTATTCTATCTACATTTGTAGACCTCCCAATGTTACCGTATGGTTTTCTTAATTAGTGTTCTGTCCTTGGTTCTCGAGCCACCCTTTATGTGCAGCCGAATTCATCTTTGAGACAGCAATGTCATCATGAACTTTAGTAAAAGTGAATGATAGTAAATTTTCATTTTTTTTTCGTTACTTGTTTCTTCGCAGGATAGTCAGCTACTAGGTACTTCTTTGTGTGTCTATAAATTCAAGTTATGAATATTCGAACCGTTATGACGCCACACAGCCCTCTCATTTGCCCCATTTAAATCCTGGATGGTGCAGAGTGGCAAAGGGGTTCCATCTGTAGACATCTAGCAAATAGGATCCAGCATTTTCACATAACTGACAGTGTTTCCTAGCATTCCCCAGTACATCATTAATCAGCCACCAGTCCATCCTCACCGGCCGTACTTTAAATACATGTATTTCAGCCAGAGTTATCGACAGTGGATCTACGCAGTAGTATCGAAAGCGTCCGCGGCGTGGCGTGTACAAATGGTGCGCACGCGCGTAAACACTCCAGATATTTTACGTTCGTGCTTCATGTGAGGTGGAGTGCGAGTTAGAAGATGAGGCGGGGAACTTATTTTTTTTTTTTTCACAACTAGCACACAACGCCATCTAGTCCCAAGCTAAGCAGAGCTTGTGTTATGGGTACTAAACAACTGATAAACATACTTATATATTTCTAAATACATACATATTATAGATAAATTACACCCAGACACAGAACAAATGATCGTGCTCATCACACAAACATTTGTCCTGGGTGGGAATCGAACCCACGACCTCCGGCATAGCAGTCAGGGTCACTAACAACTAGACCAACAGGCCAGACATATAACAGCATTGCATCCGCAGCTCGCGTCTTATATGATGAGATGTCATCAGCATTATTCGGATGTTTACAGCGTTTTCCGATTTCTCAAGATTTCTAAAACGCAACTCGTACGGCAAGTGTGGTGGTGACAACTGTGCGATCAGATAATTAGCCTCTCGTACTGGTAATTAGTTATTAGACAAAATATTACCTCACTCAAACTTGCTTCTGCTCAGACACTATTCTGCACAGTCCATACGTGGCCTGACTAAAATTATATTTGGATTTTAAAGCACCTCTGTCATCTTTATTTTCTTTGGCTGTCTACTATCATCATTCTCATATCGACTTGTGATTGGCATTGTGGTGAAAGCAATTGAAAGTCAGCAGTTGAACTCGCTGACTGTCAAAGAATTCGGAATCAGTCGGTCAGTGGATACGGCACTCGGGGAGGATCACTATAAGAAATGTAAAAAAGTTTAGTGTATTGAAACCCTATTTACGCCTTGTATTGATTTGGTAGTTCATTTCCGTGGAATATTTGCGACTATACGCTGTGCTATGGGTCAGCTCAGCCCGAGAAGTGACGCTGCGCGCACATTTCAATAGAGCTATTCAAAAGATACACCTTTCATCGCTGACTTTCTTTCTGAAATCTGCTTTGTTTACTACATTAAGGGCTGATTTTTCAAAAGTCAGCTTTTATCTGACTATCGAAAAACCTGCCCTAAAAGAAAAAGATACATATTTGAAGTATCGCAGCCTCACATCGCGCCGTGTCATCTCGGCGTGAACTGACCGTATCATTTCGGCGAAGCTACTGCATAAAATTATTTGACATAATGAAGCTGAGGTTACACCAAGTTTTCCAAACGCCACCTCTCACGCTTTCTACCACACTGCAGATCAAACTTAAAGTATAATGGGTACCTAACATCTGGGTGTTCAGTGTTCTGACGCAAGTACCTACTCTCAAACTCTTAATGCCTTCAATAACTTTGCTTTTCCTTTTAATATTAGGAGCTCATTCCTAAGAGCAGATTGCGATATCCGGCTAAAGTTTAACTTCGTGATCGCTACCTGCGGTGTTTTATTTATCTTTTATCTTGAACGCAATAAAGCGGTAGTTGGGTTTAGTTGAAATATGTATCACCAGTGGAGTGGTTAATAAGGTCTTGAACTTAGTTCTGTGGTTTATAACATTAAATATTCATCTGTTAGCACAGAGGGCTGTTGGTCACTGTCTTGAAAGTGCAACGTGGCTCTAGTACGAGCAGGCATAAAGAAATCGGGTCGATTTTTAGTCAGGCTGTCAGCCCCTTCTGTGCCACCAAGGGCGGGGATTCATTTGACAATATATAACCACCGAAAAAATACAGAGCTGAAAATCCTATTTACTTCAAAATCAGTTAGATTCCATGTTTTGCCTATTCTCTACAATTTTTTGAATCATTATGCGTAAGGTTTTCTTAAATTTTTCCAAGTTTAGAGCCTCTTTTATTGCTATTATGTTTGTCTTAATCGAACCTCTTGTAATCACGACCGTTGTAACTGTTCTGTACCCGAAAGTAGTGTGTTCTTTTTTGACTTTAGTAGCCCATTTTACCCAAAACAGGTCATTAACTGTGTAAGTCCTCGCAGAAGTTTATCAGGCCCCTGTCCATCTTGTCCATTTGTGTCCGTTCCTGATCAGGCGATCATAATGATTCGTATCGTGTGATCAGATTGTAAACAGCAATGTTTGCGTCGGCCTGAGATGATAGTTAAGATGTATGGCGGAGTACGGAGCTGACCTTTTGTTTCCTTGGTTATTGTTTGAATAAGTTTATCATAGGGTTAGCTTGCATTGAGTTTTTCTGGGATTAAAAATGGCCAATGTTCTTTTCTGTATTGTGGGCCTATCACACGTACATTAAGCTTCATCACAGTTTTGCCTGGACATCCTTTTTTTAGCGTGGTAAAATCATCAAATGAGTCTGACAGGCAGGGCGGAAGGGACTGTCAGACTTGTACTGACTAAAATCCACGGTGTCCTTCAATAGCCTGTTATGTTCCGGGGTTACGGTAAGGAAATAATCCCGCGACAAGTAGTGGACATCCTACGGTGGATATGAAATGCTAATAAATTTGCAACAGGCCGAAGATTGAAGAAAAACCAATTAGTTATGAAGGTCAATTAGTAATGTATGAACACGCATCGCGCAAAATTTCTTCTTAGAATTGAATGAAAATGTATTGTTAGAGCCTTTATAATTTTTCATTATTTCATCAAAAACATTATCTCTTTTACTTTAAAACTATAATAACAAAACAATAGTAAAAGAAATAAAAAAGGACGAAATCCAAATCTCTCAATCCTGCTTCGTAATCGGGAATCCTCGGCGACTATCGGCGATCTCCGGGTCAGCTGCAGGTTGAACCGAGACAACATCGGTACATTTAAATATCCCGGGGGCTGAATGTAAACAGCTGATATCTGATTAAAGGCTCGTGGCCAGATATCGGTATCCTTGTCTTACTACTGATGGTCGATATACAAGGAAATGGGACGATAGGAACTGTTATTTTTGAACTGATACTTTTTGCAGTGCCTTATAGCTGCCATTTAGTATTTAGATAAGTTTGCTTGTCGTCACCCCTGAGTTACGCTTCACCGACTCAACCTTCGTAACGCTACGAAGGTCGCCAGCTCGCTTCGCTCGCCACCTCTAGTGGGTAACCATTCATCGTGAACACTAAAAAATTTTTGACTCAGAATCTCAAAAGACGCTTGTCAGAATGTAACGAACACTTGTCTGAAAACCGCATCAAAATCGCTTCATCCAAACGCGAGACAATCGAGGACAAACATACAGGTCATAAATACAGGTCGAACTGAGATCCTACTTTTTTTTGAAACCGGTTAAAAAAGTATCTTTATTTTGCGATTTTTTTTTCTACCCAATTTTAAAAATAACCGTTGATGTAGCACTAAAATAAGAAGTAAAAAGCGGTTTCCAGAACTCTAAACGCAATTACTTGCATACGAAAAATTCTAGTATATTTTATTGCGGTTAGCAGAAGAAACTTGAGCTACTACCGTTTGGTTACTTTGTTGCAAGAATAATTGATTTGCTATCGTAACTGTACGCGAGAAAGTCTAGATCAGGACTGTAGTTATTATACAGTTATTCAAAGGAATAAATGTGAAACTACATAAGTTTAAGAGGTTAATTCTAGGCAATCTTCAGCGAGATGGTGGTCAAACACGAACCTTTGTGAAGAAAATTTTAATAACAATACTATACTTACCAGCAACCAAAGTATGGACTCATTTAATTGGAAATTATTCGGGGTAGCTCCTGAAATAATAACGTGATTTTAATGAATTTAGTATAAACTTACTATTGATCTAAATCTAGTAAAATGTCAGAAAACGTCGATGGAGCACCAGTTGGCGGTGCTCCTAATTCTTGGTGGTTTAAAAAAAAATAACCACGAAGGAAGTGGCGGTGTCTTCTAGACCACACCATTTTAACCTAACCTGTCCTAGTCAGAGTGCCCCCAGTCGTTTCTACGACATTTTTTTTTCTCAGTGCCCCGTGGAACTAGAACTCGTTCCTGTTCAGTAGAACAATTGGGAACAGAGAATCCCAATAGTTCTACTATTTTTGACCTATTATCGTGGAACTAGTGAGAGAAAAAAAAAACCATTCGTTCACCCGTAGAACTAGTGGGAAGAAACCGGATTACCTGTCTTTGGAAATTACTTTTCATTACATTCAAATTATAACAAAAAGTACAGTAATAGCCTCAAGTAATATACCCCTTCCGCACAATAGGCTACGCACAATCTGCATTGTTCTGATTTCCTCAGTTAGCAGCAGTTGTAGGAGCTTCCAGCGTTGGCTGTATGTCTCGGAACCAATCTGTAACAACTGCTTAACGTCACACCGGTGGGAAACATACGGGTTATTATAGCGGACCGAGCTGCTAATCTAGTTTCTGCTTGCCATTCAACAAACTATAAACACGCTAAGTGAATAGTGGCAGAGAACTGTCATATGGCGCTACCCGAAGCATACTCGTATCTGCAATAACAGAGGCATACACTATGCTTCGGAGATGTAAGTTAAAATTAGAGGCTTTGGCACATGGGGACTACCACTGCTGGAACTGTATTCTGGTTTAAAAGCACAGACATCACATCCTACCTCAATCTGTCGAACTTTAATAGATTAAACCGTAACACAGTGTTGAAATGAAATGATATTTATTTTGTAAGTAGGTTAATATCGACACTTTTGCACTGCGTCTTTTTACGAACTAGATGAAGCCGGTGTTTCGTACCCGACTACTCTGAGAAGAAACAGCCAAAACAAACTCAGAGGTCACTCTTTTAAAGTATAGACATATTGATATAGTTCGATTGGTAAAAATTTACAGATTGGGGGAGGATTCTTCTCTACGTTGGACTGTGCTACAACCCCCAATGAAAGTTACGATCAAACATGACATTGTGTGGAACTTTACCGTCTCCGCTCATAATATACACCCGTATATATTCTTCTCATAATGTCTTATTTACGAATAATCCGGTGTGTGTTTCAATAAGCGCGCGTGCGTTGCCGATGTGGTAATGACGCCGGTGTCTCGCCATGGGGTCACTTACTTATAGTTAAGTACTGGCAAGCAACAGATAGCCTTGTAGGTATCGGTGATACAAGGGTATCAAACTATTGGGCAGCCGATATGTTATATTTGCCATTGCTTGAATCTTCTTCAGTTTTTCAGGGGAGCTTGGCGAGTAGATACCGATCTAGACAAAAAAAGCTCCAATTTCCTTAGACGCTGGCCCCACAGATAAAACGTAAGACGCAGACGGGGCATTTTTCCTCTACAACGTCCTTTTCATACAAATTGAATAGAAGCGTCGCGACGCAAAACATTCAGGAGAGTCGGGTCGAGTGCGCAACGCTTCTACGTCTGCGCCTGTCCGCGACGCGTCCTCGTCTTACTTTTCTTCTGCCTGCGTTTTAGTATTTCGAATACCTTAACAAATAAACTAACTTTTACTTGATATTCAATAGTACATTTTTGTACCTAAATAATAGAGATAGCCGAGACCTGGACCACAGCATCCCATTACCGACAATTCTTATCAAACGCAATCCAAATGCGGGTGGCATATAATACCAATATAACTGCTGTTAACAAGAAAAATAATAACAACCTTGTCCCTCAAGCAATAATGATGAGAATCCGCTGCAACGATCACAATGTAAATGTAAATCCAACTTTGCACACCGAATAGATATTGGCCCACAATGACTATTCGACATGTCAAACAATTGAAGAATTCCTTCAGCAATAAAGTCTATACTCGTTTGAAGATTAAGCGCCGCATTGTGGAGTTTCTAAAAGGTGGATGGTGGAGTGTGCAAGTGATATTGATCCTTAAAGTAACGAGCAGTTAGAATGTGTCTTACTAACGAACGTGATAGGTCTGTAATGGACTGGCTTCACGCCACCGATGTCATCGAGGACAAAAATCTGTGGAGTGGTGAGGCTGCAATTATTTGAGATAAAGTACCGTACTGTGCTCAGATGAGATCAGACGGTGCTGAGAAATGTGGAGGAAATATGTTTAAATCGGGATTTATTAACTGAATACAAGAAGCAGATGAACAGTGCTCGGGTCATATGAAGTGTCACGGTCTGCTAGTAGTGAGTAGTGGGGATTCGCGGGTTCTGGCGCACGTTCCAGAGCCCCGCGCCAGAGCCCCACGATCTGATCCACCCATCCTAAAAAAAAAAAAAAAAAAAAAAAAAAAAAAAAAAAAAAAAAAAAGGTTTTGCCATGCTCTGATCACGTTTCTGCAGTCCGTTTTAGCGTAGGATGCGTGGTTCTGGAGTTATACAAATCAATTAACTGTTATCTCATTGATTTCCGGTGGTCCTGCACCCTCATTAGCGCACCATTGTTCGCCTAATCCTCTTATCTATTGTACTTCGAACACCCTAATTACGGTTGGTTTGGTGTTCTTATCTATTACTCATTGTTAACCCTCATTATGTCTGCATTTCTATGTCATCAATAAAGCACGTTCCTTCATTTTTACTTCGACATTTTATTACTTTTTTTTCCTACAAATGTTCGTAAAACTATGCATTGATCATCCCTGAAACTATCGCGGGTTCTGGCGCAAATATCATTGTGCAGTGTGCATTGAACAATCCCTGAAACTATCGCGGGTTCTGGCGCAATAAAACATATTCCTTCATTTTTATTTTGAAATTTTATTACTTTTTTTCTACAAAATATGAGCGGAACATCTCATCCACAAAATATCATTGTAAACCGTGTTCCCAGTAAATATGTTCGTAAAACTATGCATTGAACATCCCTTAAACTTAAATAGCAAATACATTAAGCAATATTCACCACAAACTGAAGTCCAATCATTCTGAATCCTATCAACATTCCAGTCCCATCTCTTACAATTCCTTTTCAAAAACTGGAGATGATATCGCTCAGGTGCTCGTCCATATGAATCAAAATATTGACCGATGCCATTCGTATCGATATGTACAGCTACCCAGTGTGAACCTGGTTTATCATCCGCATCCAAATTGCATATTATATACGTTGGTACATGTGTATACATAGGTAGTCTATTAGCAGCATAAACATTATTTTGTAGACTGGGATGAATCTTTTTCATATGTTGTTGTAATTCTAGTGTATCCATGATATTACTGTTATTAGCAGATTATTACACTACCAATCTATTCAATGGTTGTCATAGGAATGTTCAATTATAGTGATTTGTAAATATTAAATCGCATTCTTTGTGAGTCACAAGCAGGTTGATGCCTGTAGGAACGTGAGATAAGTTTGTTGACTCATAGAGTTACAATCACTTTCGTTGTACTTAGGAATTTGTTTTAGATAAGAATGGTGCTATATAAGATCGAACAGTTGCAGTCATGCAGTCAGTCTATGGTCGTTTGACCACAGTGGATCGTATACGTCTACCAATACTACGTTTGTGTTACTTCAACTCATCAATGGCCATGGAGGTAAGTGTTTATTCTATTGACAAACTTACTTGTATTTGTACTGTGTACTGTCTTTCCTAACGTGTGTGTGTCAGATTAAGTGTAAACAAATTAATATTAACGTGATAACTCTGTTGTTGCAGAGATCATTCAGCTTCGCAGACGATATTGAAAATACCTATAAACAGTATTACTACTCACCACTCTCTCCTCAACACGAAGAAAAGAGTGATGACATCGTCGTTAATAACACAGACGATAGTGGAAAAAGGAAATCGCAGCCGATTGATCAATTTTTTGAAGTGGCACCAAAAATAAAAAGGAAGAAGCTGCTATCGTCGACTGTGGCACGAGCTGCTAGAGATGGCGTATCATACATCTCTACAAATTCAGACGACGGAGACCAAGCGACGCATCTCATAAAAATTGAAATGTATGATATGAAAAAACTATCCAAGATTCCAACTAGTGATCACTGGAAGCACGCTACCACGAGGATAAAATATTATACAAAGAATAATAGGGATAGCATCCTCGACGATACAAACAGCCTTGCATACAATATAACAAAGCATATTGCAGAAAGTGAAAAAGTTAAAAAATACTTTTTTAACAATGACACTCATTAGTGGATTAGTGAATGTGATTCTGTTTACTTAAAGTACTTCTGTGTATTCATTAGATTTTACATGACTTTCCTAATCCTTTGCTAGACTATATATTGGACATTATTTGAAATTGGACATCAGTTGCTCTACCAATACTTAACTGTTACTTATTATAAAGATGGAAAACTTCAGTGAAATGTGCACCAGTGCTTTCTTTTCCGCAACCATTGAAGAGAATATAGAACAATCCAACAGCGAATTCAATCAGGAGCTGTCTAAAGTTTGTGATGAAATGGAGAAGCGTGAACTGTTCGATTCATCGTATGATGATGACTTGTATAATCAATGTTTGATGGTTGAAACAACGTTGATGTAAGTATTAGAAGCACAAACTCAATAAGAAATATTATTGTAGTAATGTTTTATTTTAAGATTTGTCTAATAATTTTCTTTATTGTTACAGTCAACAACAAGTTGGAAGAGGTATCAAACGAGGTATCACTACTGATGAAAATAAGGTTACCAAGAAAGCAAAATTTGATGAAGGAGCTTCTACATCATCAATTGAAACCAATGACGTGGACAACAATAAGGTGGAATGTGATACATGTCATGTTTATATTAATAAAAGGTATCTAAACAACCATTTAAAAAGCAATACACATAAAAATAATCTTTTAAAATCACATAATTCATTAACAAATGTTACAGTTGTTGAAACCGCTTTTGGCAATCGAATTTTAACATATAGAATTAATAGTAAAACACTTCAATCGGGACAATATTTTGAAACACCGGAATCGTTTTTAAATTCGTTAAAAATCGATATCTTATTTTTGATAAATGAATGTATTCAACAACATACAATTTTTAAAATAAACTTCATATTGCATGCTGATTTCATACAACAAACTAAAGATATTAAAAATACGTTTGATTTTCAAACGTTTAATTACATAATTTGTCAGGGAGATGACTTAAATATTTTTTATTCATCATTAATAGACACTGTAGTCGGTAAAATTTGTCAATTTGAAAAAAAAGATAGTGGTTGGAGTCTTAATCAAATTAAATACATAGATATGAATGTTAACAAATTCAACCCCCTACGCGGTAGTTCATATATCGATCTTCCTCAAGATATTAAATCAAAAAAAGCTGTAATCAATGTTAAAAATAATGATAATATGTGTTTCAAATGGGCATTACTCTCTGGTTTATATCCTGTATGTAAAAGTGTAGATCGGGTAGCATCTTACGCAATTCATGGAAATAAACTAAAATTTACTGGTATTTCTTTTCCGGTTAAAATTGCAGATATATCAAAAGTAGAGAAATTAAATAATATTAGTATTAATGTTTTTGGCTTAGAGTATAATAAAGAAAAAAAGTGTAATTCTGTTGTAGGTCCTTTATATTTAACAAAATGTCGTACACCTAATCATATTAACCTACTATATATATCGAATGGTACTAACAATCATTACTGTTATATTAAAAACTTATCGCGACTAGTTAGTTCACAAATATCAAGACAACATCGTGCAGTTTATATATGTGATTCATGTTTACTTCATTTCCCATCAGAGGAAAGATTTAATAACCATCAACAATATGATTGCGCTCACATTTGTTCGGAATTACCAAACGGTGAGGATTCCAAAAAGGATTGGTTTGGTAAAGCAACCTCAAATAATAAATTAAAATTTGATAAATTCGCGAAAAAGTTTGAAATGCCCTTTGTGGTTTATGCAGACTTTGAGGCATTTTTGAACCCGATAGAATCATGTAGTAACGATCCATCCAAGCCTAGTACAATTAACATTCAAAAACATGAGGTGTATAGTTTTGGATATTACATTAAATGTTCATATGATAACAGATTATCAAAATATGAGACGTATAGTGGTTCAAACTGTGCACAAGTGTTTATGAATCGCCTTTGTGAAGATGTGAAAACAATAGTTAAAAAAAATAGTTTCCAAAAATGTCCCGTTCCATTATCAGATGAAGATAAAATAAAAATTTCAAATTCAAACATATGTCATATTTGTGAAACTGAGTTAAATGAAGATCTTTTTTACGATTTTGATTGGCACACTGGCAGTTTTAGGGGTGTTGCACATCAAGTGTGTAGTTCTAAGTACAGAACCCCTCGTCATATTCCAATATTTTTACATAACCTCAGTCACTACGATGCTCATTTCATTGTCCATGCATTAAACCTCGATGATGGTAAAGTTGAAGTTATTCCACAAAATAAAGAACGATACATATCATTTTCAAAACAGTTAACAATAAATAATCAACCAGTAAGTTTAAGATTCGTAGATTCATTGAAATTTTTATCGTGTAGTTTAGATCAACTAGCTAAAAATCTTAATGATGATCAGTTCACAGAGCTAAAAAGGAACTATCCTAATAATGAAGACTTTTCACGTTTAAGACGGAAAGGTATTTATCCTTATGAATTTATGTGTAATAGTGATTGCTTGAAACATCCATCACTTCCTGATCAACACCAATTTTATAGTTCACTCACAGATTCAAATATTTCAAATGATGATTATAATCACGCAAAAGATATTTGGCAACATTTTATGTGTAGTAGTATGTCTGATTATTCCAATTTATATTTAAAAACTGATGTTTTACTTTTGACTGATGTATTCGAAAACTTTAGAAAGCTTTGTATAAAAACTTATGGATTAGATCCTGCTCATTACTATACTGCCCCAGGTTTAAGTTGGGATGCAATGTTAAAATTTACCAAAATAGAATTAGAATTGTTAACGGACTATGACAAAATTGCTTTTTTTAAAGCCGGTATTAGAGGGGGTGTATCTCAGTGTAGCAATCGTTTTGCTAGAGCAAATAATAAATTTATGGAAGATTATGATAGTGAAAAACCTAATTCATATCTAACATATTTCGATGCGAATAATTTATATGGTTGGGCAATGTCTCAATCTCTTCCTGTTGGTGGTTTCGAATGGATAGATTCTAATACAGATTATAATGTGTCGGATAACTCTGATTTCGGTTATGTTTTAGAAGTTGATTTGGAATATCCTGATGAACTTCATAATTTGCATTCTGACTTTCCGTTATGTCCTGAAAACATATGTGTGGGTAATACTAAAGAAACTAAATTAGTTCCTAATTTAAATAATAAAAATAAATACATCATTCACTACAGGAATTTAAAACAATGCATTGAAATGGGGATTAAATTAATTAAAGTACATAGAATTTTAAAATTTAAACAGAGTTCTTGGTTAAAGAAATACATAGACTTAAATAATAGTTTGAGAACGTTAGCTACATCAAACTTTGAAAAAGACTTTTTTAAATTAATGAACAATTCTGTCTTCGGTAAGACTATGGAAAATATTGAAAAAAGAGTAAACGTTAAACTACTAACTCACTGGGATAATCGTAGTAAAGTTTTAGGTGCTCAGGATTGGATTGCAAAACCAGAATTCCATAGTTTATCAATATTTTCAGAACATTTAGTCGCAATACAATTACGGAAAACAAAATTAATTTATGATAAGCCGATTTATTTAGGATTTTGTATTTTAGATATATCTAAGACCCTTATGTATGAATTTCATTATAACTACATGATTAAAAAGTTTCAAAATAAAATTAAGTTATTGTACACCGATACCGATAGTTTGATATATCAAATTTTTACAGACAATTTTTATGAGGATATAAAACCAGATCTACTTCAATATTTCGATACATCAGATTACCCGGAAAATAATATTTACGGATATCCAAAAATAAATAAAAAAAAGTTAGGTTTTTTTAAAGATGAGAACAATGGTAAAGTATTGAAGGAATTTGTAGGGTTGCGATCAAAAATGTATGCCTTAGAAATAGAAGATAAATTTATAGCAAAGGCAAAAGGGGTTAACAAAAGTGTTACCAAAAAAATGAATATGGGAAATTACAAATCATGTTTGTTTAATAAAAATGTATTATATTGTAGTATGCTTCGATTTAAGTCAATCAAACACACTATTTTTACACAAAAAATAAATAAGTCATCTTTATCATATAATGATACCAAACGATGTATTATGAACAACAACATTGATACATTGGCTTGGGGACATTATAAATTACGCTAAGTGTAATACTTTTTACTTTTATTTCTGTGTGAATATACAAAATTTGTACTGATTGTAAAATTATGATATTACTTTATTGTTATAATTGTGATAGTTTATTACATATTTAAAATTTATTGTTTGATTGTAAATAATGTAAAAATAATTGTATTTTTTATTTGTGTGCTTAAATTTGATGTTTAGCAATATATATATAATTTTTACACCAACATTTTCATTTTTATTTCATCCCTTTAAAACTCTAGACGTGTGAAATGTTTCACTTTATCCATCCGTTTACTGCTATTGTGGCAGGACCAAGTGGATGTGGGAAGTCAAATTTTGTAACAAATTTCATAAAATCAGTTAAAGAAATATGTAATTGTGATTTTAATCAGATCACATGGTGCTTTGATGAAATGCAGCCTTTATATAATTTACCAAATGTTAACTATCATCAAGGAATTCCAAATCTTAATATGTTTGATGGTGAAAACCCACACCTTATTATTATTGATGATCTAATGAGAGAGTCTGATGGAAGAATTGTGGATATATTTACAAAAGGTAGTCACCACAGGAATCTTAGTGTATTTTATTTAACGCAAAATTTATTTCATCAAGGTAAAGGTCAAAGAGACATTTCTTTAAACTCAAGTTATATAATTTATTTTAAAAACCCTCGAGATAAAACTCAAATAAGATATTTAGCACGCCAAGTGTCACCAGATAACCCAAAATTCATTGAAGACGCCTACAGGGATGCAACTTTAGAAGCGCATGGATATTTAATGGTAGATTTAAAACAGAATACAAATGATTTTTGTCGTATCAAGACAAATGTATTCCCATTTAATGGTTACTGCACAGTCTACGTCCCCACGAAAGAGTTTAAATACACCAAGAATCAAACAATTCAAATCATTTCTAAATGATACATCGTCGACTCACAACGCTTAAACATTTCGTAAGAGTTTAAATACATCAAGAATCACACAATTCAAATCATTTCTAAATGATGCATCGTCGAATCACAACGCATAAACATTTGCTAAACGCTTTGCATACGCTTAAACCAAAATATCAAAGAGCGTTACTTAAAACGTGTGATGAAGAAGAAATAAATTGTATTTGTGAATGTATTCATAACGTTTTACAAGGAAAGATACCTCTTAAAGATCAAGATAAACAAAAATTGAATAAACACAAAAATATACTCCGTAAACTGGTGCATAAGTGTAAACATAAACTAAGAAAAAATATTATTATACAAAAAGGAGGGGCTTTCTTACCAATAATATTAGGTGCAATATTGAGTGGATTAGTAAGTGGACTAGCCAGTTAACATGGAAAATGCTAAGAAAATGATACTTATTGAACCTGGATTGATTGAAAAATTAAAACAGGAAAATAAGATTACTAGTAATTTGTCTCGACTAGATATTGAAATGCAAAATATTATGAATAGTAAGACAGAAGACCGAAAGAAGTGGATGTTATATTTACAAACACTACAAAGATACCTTCACTTTACCGAAGAGGATCGTCAACCACTCAGATTACCAATTTATTCTGATACATCTAATGAAGATTCAAATGGGTCAAAAATTGGTTTTAAAAATAAAGATAGAGATCTAAAAAGTTCAGTTGATGCTGAATCTTTGTTGGAGGAGAAAGGATCTATTAAAAGTATAGAAAGTGAGGCAAATCCACTGTATTCACCAACACAAATACTCAGTTTAATACCAAAAACTTATAATAAAAAAGGTGAGTCATTATTAAACTTAATTGGAACAAGTAAAAGTAAAATACGTTGGGATAATGAAGGCACAGTCATAATTGATAATGAAAAAATTCCAGGAAGTAATATTATCGATTTAATAAATGATTCACTTAGACCCTTAAAAAAAAGTGATCCGATAGGGTGGGATAGATTTGCTAAAGCATTAAAAGATATTAAAGTGCCACTTACTTATATTGGAAATCCAAAGAGATGTGAGTTTATTAACCAACTTCAAGCAAAAGATCTGGACAAAACATCTGAGATTGAAGTTCAAGAGTTTTCTACACCGAGCAGTGGAGATAAAAGATCTATAACTAAAATACGTAAAAAGATCGATTGGGAAAAATGGACCCCGTACTAGAAGAAATTAACAGGATTTATTATGATCCATCCAACCCCGCTGGTTTTGGTAGTATTGATAAATTATCAAAAGCTATGAAGGGTAAAATGGATAAAAAGCAAGTAAAGGAATGGTTACAATCACAAGAAACATATACATTACATAAACCCATTCGGAAAAAATTCCCGCGTAATAGGTACATTCTATCAAATATTAATGAGCTGTGGCAAGCTGATTTAAGTGATATGCGAACTTATTCTCAATATAATGATGGTTTCAACTACATACTTTGCGTTATTGATGTATTTAGTAAATATGCTTTTGCAAGACCAATGAAAAAGAAAAACTCAGAAACAAGTAAAGAATGTTTTGAAAGTATATTTACTGAAAGTAATTCAACACCTACTCACATACAATCTGATAAAGGTACAGAATTTGTTTCAAAAGATGTACAAAAATACTTTAAATCCAAAAAGATAAATTACTATACTACTAACAATCCTGATATTAAGGCTAGTATTGTTGAACGATTTCAAAGAACTCTAAAAATGAAAATGTGGCGTTATTTCACTCATAACAATACTTATAGATATATAGATGTTTTACAAGATTTAATATACTCTTATAATCACAGCATTCACTCGAGTATTAAAATGTGCCCATGTGATGTAAGTTCCAACAATATTATGACAGTTTGGACTAATCTTTATGATAGAGGATCAAACAAACTTTCTTTACAAAATCCAAAACCAAATTTAAACGTGGGTGATTATGTTCGAATAACTAAATATAAACATGTTTTCCAAAAAGGATATGAATCAAATTGGAGTGATGAAATATTTATTATATCTTCAATAATTGATAGATCTCCATGGGTTGTTTATACAATAACAGATTTACAAAATGAACCAATAGTTGGTACTTTTTATGAAAGAGAATTACAGAAGGTCACTTACAACCCCACCTCACAATATAAAATAGATAAAATAATTGGCACTCGTTATTCGGGTAACAGAAAAGAAGTATTAGTGAAGTGGAAAGGTTATCCAGATAAATTTAACAGTTGGATTTTAGCTTCTAGTTTAAAAGAAATATGAATAAAGAAAGTTTTTATTTAACTTTGCTTAGCAACAGTTCAATGGAATACTTTCCTGATAATAAGACCACAAATTTTTCAACAAAATTACCAAAAGCTATGAAATTAGAAGGTGAATGGTCGGTTGGAGTTGTCGAGTTTCAATATCCATGCACCATGTTTACTGTTCAAGATCATGAAAATGTTGTATACATCACAAAAACCATGTTAATGCCTAATGAAGATAAACCATCAAAAGTGTACTACAAAAAACATATTCCCGCTACCAACTACGATAACGTTGAACATATTTTAAATGCGTTAAATGGTATCAGAGAGAACTTGAAATTTCGTTATGATGAAATAACAAAATTTGTGTCTGTTTCTGTTTTGGATAAAAATATAACATCCGTAACATTATCACCCAAATTAAGTTTACAACTAGGTTATGAACCAAATACAAATCTCCTAGACAGAAATTTTGGGAAGTGTCCTGCTAATTTACACTTAGGGTTACCATCTCAACTATTTCTATATTGCGACATTATCGATCCCCAGATTGTGGGTGATGTTATGACTCCGCTATTAAGAGTCATTTCATTAGATCCTTCAAAATACATTTATGGTGCGAATAAAATGCACATTTTCTCTCCACCTCACTACTTACCTGTTATGCGAAGAGAATTCGATACGCTGGAAATAGATATAAGATCGAGCACAGGACAAAAAATACCATTCCAGTTTGGGACCGTGTGTATTAAACTCCATTTCCGCAAATTATAATAATGTATTCTCCTCATGATCATCATAAATGTCCATATGAAAATTATTATTCACATCAAGCTGGATCAGGAGTTGGAGTAATTTATAAGGGTTCACCATACCAACGCGGTCATGGTATTGGGAGCTTCTTAGGAGGGTTATTTAGATCAGTTTTACCTTTACTTTCAAGTGGTGTTCGAGTGGTTGGTAAGGAGGCATTAAACGCTGGAGTAGGACTATTATCGGATATGGTTCAAGCCCGTCCTATGGAAGCCTCAATAAAAGATCGTCTAAAGCAAGTTAGTACGAACTTAAAACGAAAGGCTGATGACAAAATTGATCGATTTAACATGACAGGATCTGGGTATATAACTAAAAGAAAACGATTGGCCTCGTTCATTCCACCACTAACAGCTAAAGTGAAAGCTACGAAAAAACTTGGTCTAAAACCAAAAAACATCAAAGATATATTTTCAAATTAAGTATGTCTTTCCTTCATAATCATTCTTGTGAGTGCGTTAAGTCAGAATTAGATTTGTTTGCATTACCGTCTACACAAACAAGCATTGAAAATGGATTGTGGATTCACTATAAACCAATTTCATCTCTTGCTGATGATGGACCTATCGAGTTTCAAGTTCCTGGAACCGGCGATGACTACATAGATTTGTCTCATACATTACTCCACATAAAGGCAAAAGTATTAAATCAAGATTCAACAAACTTGATATCAGCTACAGCAGTAGCACCCGTAAATAATTGGTTGCATTCACTTTTTAGTCAACTCGATGTTTATTTAAATCAAAAACTTGTATCACCACCTAATAATACCTATGCCTATCGAGCATACATGGAAACCCTTTTAAACTATGCTCCTGCTGCTAAACAATCTCATCTTACTTGTAGTCTTTGGTATGATGATACAGCAGGAAAAATGGATTCCACAGATGGTAAAAACATAGGATTTGTTAAAAGACAGGAATTAGTTAATGAAAGCAGGGAAATAGAAATGATTGGTCATCTTCATGGTGACATTTTCAATCAAGATAAATTTTTAATTAATGGCGTTGAAATGAGTGTAAAATTAGTTCGGTCAAGAGAGAGTTTTAATTTAATTGCTGGGTCAAATGATGTAAAGTTTAAAGTTTGCATTACGGACGCAACTCTTATTGTTCGAAGAGCACGAATTAATCCAAGTGTATTACTCGCACATCAGAAAGTTTTAGCTTCTACCACTGCTAAATATCCTATTACTCGTGCTGAAGTTAAAGTTTTAACAATTCCATCAGGTGTTCAAGGAAAAACTCTTGATAATATATTCTTAGGACAGGTACCCAAAAGATGTATTATTGGATTTGTGAACAATTCCGCATTTAATGGCTCACTTACTAAAAATCCATTTAACTTTGAAAACTATGGTATTAACTCTTTCAGCTTATACATTGATGGTCAACAAATACCTTCAAAAGCTTTGCAACCATCTTTTAATAATAATATATTTACATCGGCATATCATACTCTATTCTCGGGGACTGGTATTCACTTTCTTAATGAAGGAAATGCAATCTCTCGTGAACAGTATGCCAAAGGCTACTGTCTTTTAGCATTTGATTTAACTCCTGATTTATCAGCTAACTCATCAGCTCATTGGAATCTCATAAAGCATGGTAGTGTAAGATTGGAAGTACGATTTGAATCCTCACTAATACAAACAATTAACTGTATTGTTTATGCTGAGTTTGATAATATTATTGAAATAGATAAAAATAGAAATGTTACTGTAGACTATAGTAGTTAAGGTTATAAAGTGTGTTGTGTTTTAGATTTATGTGTTATGCTTAATGCATTTTGTGTATATGTAACTAAAGGAAACATTATAAAATTAAATAAAACAAATTGTATGCAATGTATTATTTTTTATTTCTTTATAAACTCCCTATTTAATCTTATACAAAACACTGTTCGAGTTTAAGCTTTACATAAGCACACTGACTAAACCACTGAACATGCTGCTGCCAAGGATCATCGTCATCTTCCCAATCTTTTAAACCACCACCACAATGGAAACACTTGGTCCTGTCTCCATGGCCAGTATAAAAGAAACCGGCTTCTGCAAGATCTTCAGGCTTCTGTTGCATAACGAGAGGCCAGTTTTCGAAACTGATCAGCCGTCTAGATTTTGAACTGAAAAATGGATATTCAGCTCTTGGGTACTGCATATTCTTCACTTTTTCTTCTCCAATCAATTTTGTAGTTTTGCTTTTCCATGAAGTGTTCTGTACACGTATACCACACTCATCTCTTCCTTCTGCTCTTGTTTTTCTCTCAGCATCACAAGACGACAGCTCCTTGGATCTAATGAATACACAGAAGTACTTTAAGTAAACAGAATCACATTCACTAATCCACTAATGAGTGTCATTGTTAAAAAAGTATTTTTTAACTTTTTCACTTTCTGCAATATGCTTTGTTATATTGTATGCAAGGCTGTTTGTATCGTCGAGGATGCTATCCCTATTATTCTTTGTATAATATTTTATCCTCGTGGTAGCGTGCTTCCAGTGATCACTAGTTGGAATCTTGGATAGTTTTTTCATATCATACATTTCAATTTTTATGAGATGCGTCGCTTGGTCTCCGTCGTCTGAATTTGTAGAGATGTATGATACGCCATCTCTAGCAGCTCGTGCCACAGTCGACGATAGCAGCTTCTTCCTTTTTATTTTTGGTGCCACTTCAAAAAATTGATCAATCGGCTGCGATTTCCTTTTTCCACTATCGTCTGTGTTATTAACGACGATGTCATCACTCTTTTCTTCGTGTTGAGGAGAGAGTGGTGAGTAGTAATACTGTTTATAGGTATTTTCAATATCGTCTGCGAAGCTGAATGATCTCTGCAACAACAGAGTTATCACGTTAATATTAATTTGTTTACACTTAATCTGACACACACACGTTAGGAAAGACAGTACACAGTACAAATACAAGTAAGTTTGTCAATAGAATAAACACTTACCTCCATGGCCATTGATGAGTTGAAGTAACACAAACGTAGTATTGGTAGACGTATACGATCCACTGTGGTCAAACGACCATAGACTGACTGCATGACTGCAACTGTTCGATCTTATATAGCACCATTCTTATCTAAAACAAATTCCTAAGTACAACGAAAGTGATTGTAACTCTATGAGTCAACAAACTTATCTCACGTTCCTACAGGCATCAACCTGCTTGTGACTCACAAAGAATGCGATTTAATATTTACAAATCACTATAATTGAACATTCCTATGACAACCATTGAATAGATTGGTAGTGTAATAATCTGCTAATAACAGTAATATCATGGATACACTAGAATTACAACAACATATGAAAAAGATTCATCCCAGTCTACAAAATAATGTTTATGCTGCTAATAGACTACCTATGTATACACATGTACCAACGTATATAATATGCAATTTGGATGCGGATGATAAACCAGGTTCACACTGGGTAGCTGTACATATCGATACGAATGGCATCGGTCAATATTTTGATTCATATGGACGAGCACCTGAGCGATATCATCTCCAGTTTTTGAAAAGGAATTGTAAGAGATGGGACTGGAATGTTGATAGGATTCAGAATGATTGGACTTCAGTTTGTGGTGAATATTGCTTAATGTATTTGCTATTTAAGTTTAAGGGATGTTCAATGCATAGTTTTACGAACATATTTACTGGGAACACGGTTTACAATGATATTTTTGTGGATGAGATGTTCCGCTCATATTTTGTAGAAAAAAAGTAATAAAATTTCAAAATAAAAATGAAGGAATATGTTTTATTGCGCCAGAACCCGCGATAGTTTCAGGGATTGTTCAATGCACACTGCACAATGATATTTGCGCCAGAACCCGCGATAGTTTCAGGGATGATCAATGCATAGTTTTACGAACATTTGTAGGAAAAAAAAGTAATAAAATGTCGAAGTAAAAATGAAGGAACGTGCTTTATTGATGACATAGAAATGCAGACATAATGAGGGTTAACAATGAGTAATAGATAAGAACACCAAACCAACCGTAATTAGGGTGTTCGAAGTACAATAGATAAGAGGATTAGGCGAACAATGGTGCGCTAATGAGGGTGCAGGACCACCGGAAATCAATGAGATAACAGTTAATTGATTTGTATAACTCCAGAACCACGCATCCTACGCTAAAACGGACTGCAGAAACGTGATCAGAGCATGGCAAAACCTTTTTTTTTTTTTTTTTTTTTTTTTTTTTTTTTTTTTTTTTTTTTTTTTTTTTTTTTTTTTTTTTTGGGGCTCTGGCGCGGGGCTCTGGAACGTGCGCCAGAACCCGCGAATCCCCACTACTGTAGTGTACATTTACTGGAAGAATTGGTGACATTCTTATTTTACCACCAAAAAGTGCCAAGACGTAGTGGTTTTATCTATATTTCCTCCTCTCTCTACCATGAACCTGATAATCTCAGAATAACAAATAAACAGTGAACTGGAAACCGATGCAGTCAATACCCATGCAGGAAAACTTTTTACTGGACAAAAGTAAATTGCAGCAAACATATTATGAAAGTTCTAGGATTGCATAAGGTGTTTTGATGAATCGAAGAAATAAGCGATCTGCAGTAGAACTTGTTCGCGAGATGGATTTTGAAACGCAAAGAGCATGTGAAGGAAAATGGTGGTTTTTAAGCGTCGTCTTTTAAAAATTAGATAAGGCCGATGTTTTTACCTTACTACTCTGATAAGAAACAGCTGAAACCAACTTAGAGGTCACTTTCTCCAGTCTCTCTTCATTATTCTTCTAAAAACTATCCACAAGCGGCTCCACACCTTATTTTTACAAGTCAGCGAAAAAGTTCTAAGTTGTGGTTGAAATTGCGTCTGTCGTTATGCGGCTAATCTTGCATACAAATTGTTGTTTACGCCGTATCTCATTTGTTTATCAAACAAACGAGGACTGGGCTCAAATAAAAGGCAGTTGTGGCCATTCTAGGCGATGGAAACATCTTGATTCTTGTGGCTGTATGCAAAGTTAGCACAAAAAGTTGATCTGAAAACGAGGCTGTTTACGTTATCTCGGTGTGTGGGATCCCTAAATTATTTTACCAAGAATTCAACACTAAAATCAGTGTTGTTGTTTACAGTACAGACATTTTTTTAATTCATGTTTTTTTGCTCTTAATTCTAGTCTAGGTTCTTGGTGATATAGATAAAGTCGCCGATTGAGCGAGCAAACACAGAAAAAGCTTACTTTGAAGTTCGCATGCATTCGGAGCAACAGAGAAACAGGAAGAGAGTGTATAAAAGACATTTTGAAACAATTATAGTGTGAATTGATGCAATAGCAAAAAGGTACAAACCTCATCCTATTTTTAACTCTCTTTGGGGATAAATTTCTTAAAGTTCTTAAAGAACTTAATAAGTTTTTAGTAATGATCGAAGTTCTAAGTGCAAAAATGCGTTATTTAGGGAAACTTTATGGAATTTCAAGCTTCTTTCACAGACTACATAGAGATACTACGTATTTCTTTCAAGTTTCAGCTGTGCGTTGATCGATCCGTCAGTCATGTAGCCAGTTACTTTCTTCTTAAATGTAAACAGATAAGATTGGTGCTTACAATGTCATCTCAGTAAGATAAGGGGCGGATGTTGATCATTTTGAGAAAAGTTATGGAAACTATCATTGTGTCAATTAGATCTAGAATCCCGTGAGAAGACGCGTTGTTAGTGTTTACGACAAGTACTTATCATGGTCGCCACATTGGTGAAAATGTCAAAAGGATTAAACCGGAAAGAGAAAGTTTATAGTGGATCATACAGGAACTAAATTAAAATAATAACCAGCAGGGAATCAGTGGGTCTACTTTCTAAGTCCGAACGTAACTAACGTCGAAATCTTTACATACTTTTTTTATTTATTTGTTACACAATAAGGCAAAAACAAAATACATAAATTAACATCTCAAAAACCTCAATAGGTTTGTCCGGATGTTGAATTACTAAGCAGCTATTCTTAATACTAAGTAGGTACACATAATTTACAGTATGTCGCCAGAAGTAGTAGAAGAAGTATTTGTAAGAGGATAGCATTCTATGCCATTTCTTTCAATGGGGAAAGTGGAAGTGGTCATAATGATGCCACTGTATTCACTCACTCACTTATCATCATATCATCTATAATGTTTCCACTGCTGGGACACAGGCCTCCTCTCTGTGAGAGGAAGTGGGCCATAATCCATCACGCGAGCCCAGTGCGGGTTGGTAGATGTCACATGTCTTCAAATTTTTGGTTCTAGGACATGCCGGTTTCCTTCACCGTTTTGAGAGTAGTGGTGATGAAAAATAGTACACAAAGTAATGCTCCTAGCGGGGTTCGAACCCACGACCTACAACTCGTAAGTCGGGACCGATACCACTGGGCCACCACTGCTCTCACTGTATTAATATTCTCAAACTCAACAATTATGAAATCCATAATAGACCATTCTGAAACTATTGTAATAACAAGAATTGAGACCCTGATTGCTTTCAGGAATTCGCCCACAGTCGTGAAAGTTAATTATAATGTAATAAATAATAGCCATTGAAAGCCCAGTATGCTGCCATAAACCCATTATCACGAACAGAAAGCACATATCCACGCTAATTGATGACGTCATAAAGTTCTTAATTAGACAGACTGCAGAATTGTGCACTTAGACGCAATTTGCACTGAGATTGTGTAGCATTCACATTTGGATAATAAAATTTTAGTTTTATTGACTTTCGTGGGTAAAGATTAGGTTGGGTGAATCACCTTAAATAGATCTAGTCTAATAAGAACCTAAGTATTATTTTCTTATTTAACGATACAAAAACTATATCTACTATAATAATGGTAATGTTGGTATGTTTGATAGTGGCTATAATAACGTCAAAGTCGACGATGGATTTAGCTGTTTTTTTTTGGGACAAACCCAACACACTATTTCCAAACCACTGCAACTCCTGAAAGCCAGAATCAACATTGGCAACCACCAGAAAAGCACCGAGACAATGAAACTCGACGTGTCCCGGAGAATGAGTTTACCAGTCTTGGATCATGCAACGAAATTAATCAGAAAAGAATAGTGGAGGAGTAAGAAAAAAACCCGTAGTTTCCAATAGCTAAAGTTAGTTTACTTAAAGCCTGTTTTAGATTTCCAGGGTTCTTCTGGAGAAGTATGAGGGTCTAAAATTGACACTTAGCACTTAGAATGAATAGCCAATGACGTTGCTTTAAATGTACGAAGTGAATCATCTTTTAGACCCGCTGTTCACTTTAACTTTGAAGAGATTCTGTTTTGATTATGCAGACAGTAATTATTGCTGACTGAACAATTAAAAAAGTTAAGTTAAAAAAGTTAAGTTAAGAAACGGAAAATCCTGCGCACAGACGGAACACAGTAAAAATTATATGGCGCAGGATTCCTAAAGGATGGTGGTCGCGAGGCCACGACCTGACTCGCGACCACCATCTTGGGCGGCCCTGATGGGGCTTACCACTGCCAGTGATCACCGGTGATGACGTTGGTCAGGATGGGTGGACCGCAAAGTCTGTGTGTGTGTGAGTGGATCCAAACCACACTGAGATTATATTGTTTATTAACACTTTCACTGTCCGCGCCGCAGACACAATACCTAAACAATAGTCGTGGATCACATGTGATTCATCGTACAGGGAAGTGGTTAAATTTGTACACATGGCTACTCATCAAGCTATACCTACAAATCCAGTTTACCATGGTCTCGCTCTGTTGATCTTTTCGCACATTCAACAGTCAGCTTAAACTGGTGTTCAAAATAAACTAACTTGGCTTCACAATAAAATATAACCTACAGATAAGTCAGCAAATTGTTTCACCCGAGGCAAAAGTAACAAACCAAAACACCTTTGCATCAAAAAATATGCAATACATTACGAAGTCGCCCAATTAAGAATAACCCGGCCGAATATAAACAGTCGGCATCACATTCGCAGTTTACGAGTGTTGTAAGCAATTTATTGAGAACACGACGCCGATTATTCTCGGTCGGTTAATCATCGGGAGGCTATGAATTAGAATCAACCTGTTGTTGATCTGCATCTATCATAATTATTCGTTTCGCTTGTAAATCATTGAAGCAAGTTGTGAGGTTTTTAAGGCAAAAGGCCGTTTCGGTTTATAAGGCGAAGGGAATATTTTAACCAACCATATACCTATAACAATTTAAAATGATGTTTCTAAAAAGTTCTGAAATTTCAAAGAAAATAAGTTTTTTTCGTCATTGTGTATTAAGGGTACACTGGAAGTGTGTATTTAGGTAGGTACAAACTTCGATGGAAAAAGTATTTTTAGAATACCTAACGTAGATATTAAAAAATAATAAGTTTAGTGGATGTAGCTGTACCTATAAGGCTAGCCTCACACACAAAATAATATTGACAATAAAGTACGTATTGTCAATAATATTGTGCGTGTGCGGCCTGTATTGCGGTATAATTCGGTTTTACATTTATTTCATTTGGTTTCGATTATATTGACAATCTTGCATTGACAATATTATTTTTGTGTGTGCGGTTAGCCTTAAAGTAATGGTAATAGCACTTAATAGTTTGTGCGTCTATGGCCAATGCAAACAGCAGAAAATAACCCTATTCAATTTAAATTGACACTGTCATAAATGGAAGGTTTTGTTGAAAGTTAATCGATGTCCACCAGAACGGTAGCAAGCTTTTAATATAATTTCAAATTGTATTTGCCTTGTTAGGTGTGTTTTATGAAAATAATGGTTAATATGGTTATTTAATTTGAAGGTAATGGGAGATTTGCAGCTGCTTACAGCACTTTTAACGTTCACTGTAATATGCTCACATCTAACACTGTCAAAACAAATTAAAGTGCATGTGTCTTAATTATAGAGGTGCGCTGGAGTTGAGCTTAATGTTATTAATGAAAGTTGTACCTGTATTATGTATTTTGTTTACTTTCCTTTTTTATCGTGGTAAAATCATCAAATGAGACTTGTACTAGTGGTATCCATGGTGTCCTTCTATAGGTTTAATTACGTTCCGGGGTCACGGTAGCTCGTTTGTAGCGCGACCTCAACTTGTTTTCTTTCCTGGGTATTTTTTTATCCATGTCGTTCTTGCACGAATCTTTTTGCGTTCCTGATAACTTAAAACACAAAACAGGGTGTTTCAATTTGGCTATCGCATGCACTATAATAATAATAATAATATTCCACAACTATCACACAACGCCATCTAGTCCCAAACTAAGCAGAGCTTGTGTTATGGGTACTAGACAACTGATATACATACTTATATATTTCTAAATACATACATATTATAGATAAATTACACCCAGACGCAGAACAAATGATCGTGCTCATCACACAAACATTTGTCCTGGGTGGGAATCGAACCCACGACCTCCGGCATAGCAGTTAGGGTCACTAACCACTAGACCAACAGTCACATTATAGTCTACTAAAAGGGTAGAGTGGAGAAAGTGTATGAGCAATCATAGTGTGTAGCACTATGATTTAATGATTAGAAGAAGGTGACTGGTGGACTTGTTTTTTGCAAAACAAACTATGCATACGCAATTACGTAGGCATCCGAATGATACAACCTTGTGACGGGGTGCATTTTAAGTTATAACGCTCTCTGCATCGACCCTTTATTGTCGATTGCGATGCGACTACCAACAATACTAGGTTACTGCAGGGTCACCAAAATGTTAAGTATTTATTAAATCTTAAAAACCTATGATCTAATCCAGAAATGGTTACGGTAATGTAACGAATCATCAAAATGTATCGTTAATGGCATTTTGACCATATCTAAAGTATCTTTCCTCAAATAAACAAAGTTATTTTTTTTATATTTTCATTTTCATAAATATATTAAAAAACACACAGTGAGGTTACATTATTTAAAAAAAAATCTCCATTGCAAAATTGAGAGATATACCTGAAATAACTCAGTCACCGTTATCTGCATCCAGTTATTAAAAGTGACAGCTTCGAAAGTGTGAACCGCAACTTTTACCGGATCATATCCCTGTTACCAGCCCTAGCGTTGACACTTCACACCTCACTACAACGTCACTTCGTCTGCTCTCTGTCAATTAGCTACCTTTGGACTATGAATACTCAATTACATCGCCTTCTAAGGGTGAAACAGTGAAATCTTCAATTATATTCACAATAGACTTGTGTTCAATTGTGGAGTGTCGCCGGAATAAAGCAGTAGGTTTGCATATCAAAGGCTTTAATGGAAAAGTGGTACCTGATTTTGGTTAGTAGACTTTTAAGCCATCTGTAAATTATTTTAGACTCTCATTTGTTCCATGTATTTTAAACTTGTTTTGTAGATAGGTATTGTACTTTTCTAGATAAACGTCGTATTTTCCTTGGTAAAAAGGTTTGTGCCATCTTGCATCTTACACATTTTTTACTCCACTACGCCAGACGATGGGTTATTTTTGGTTGTCAAACATACCGTCAATTGTACATCTTTGTCTTTAATTGTTTAGAGATACAGAGATATATTAAATACACGACTGACTGACACAATCTTTAATCTTAATAAAAGTCAAATATTTTGCACATGTAGACGTTATTACGATTAATTGTCGACAAAAGTGTCAGAGGCCGTGCAAACAATGCTGGGACTGTATGTCACGTCACTAAATTAAATGTCAAACGCATGTCAAATGTCACATTTAAAGCGGAGATCGCACTGTATGCGATGTTTTTTGACAGGACCTTCTTAAAAATAAATAAAGGTGTTTTAGGATAAATTAATATTCTTATCAAAACAATTATCAACAATTAAAGGAATGATAGTATTACGACAGGCGTCTGTAATTGTCGCATTGTGTGACACATTCATCGTTTGAGCACTCGTAGGTGACAGAGCTCATTTTCAAATTATTTTATAAGGTCTTGTTTGTGATAAGTATCAGTTTACGTAAGCAACGACTGTGAAATAATCGACTGAAATAAAATGAAAACAGCAATTTCCGAATGTCAAAACAATTTAGGGCGAATTTCACTGAAACGGTCATAATTCTTGATGATTTTTAAATTCAATTATGCATGCGATGCGCATCGTCAAGGTGATTTTTGGGAAAAGAAAAATTGATGTATTTATGCCCGTTTTCCCCGTAATTTATGCGCCCGTTACGGGGACAACTACACTTCATATAATTCCTTACCCGTTGTTGACAACGGGCATACATCGAAAAATTTAGTTGCAAGTGGGATTTGAACCCGCATCTTCTGGATAAGTAATCCAGAAACTTTACCAATTAGACCATCGCAACTCACACTTATACCTACGTGATGTCCAAAATTCAAAAAAATGAAAAGATGGGTCAAATAATTTATCTCAGGGCAGATTTTTCACAGTCAGATAACTTTTATCTGAGAAATAAAAATGGTGGTTTGACAGCTTATCTATGGAAAATATGTAATTAACCGTATTTTAATTCCTCAGATAAAAGTTATGTGACTATTGAAAAATCAGCTCTTAATCAGTCATCTTGTATATTGAACCTTTATTACAATTTAAATAATAATTAACAGTATTTAGCATCTATTGGTTAGTTAACTCCCCGATTCAAATATAACCTTTGTACGTGGAAATATTCCTAGTATTTAACTTTATCTAGTCTGTATCTAGCGAGGCGCAGGCGCAGCTTTAATAGTATTGTTTAATTGTATTCGTTGGGCTGTAAAGAATACTTATCGCGATCAACTGAACTTTATATGATATCTACTAATACGGAATCGTGTGTGCCTGTGTTTATCTACGAATTAAATGGTAATGGAATAGGTTTTGTGGGCGATGTAAAGCTGTTTTATAGATACTGATTTTATGCAAATTATAGTCAATTAGTAAAGGATTAAAATTTTCATCTTTTGCAACAAATTGACAAAGAATAGTCTTCAGGTTACCTATCATCGACTTGCCTTTTCTTGATCGAGATAAGGTTAAGGGTTTAAGATTAATTATAAGCTTTATTTTTTTGTACCTAATTTTAGTTACACAGTTTCTGCAGTTTTACATAGTTTCTTACTCTTGTAAAGTTTACACACATTTGTAGATTGGAATGCTCAGTAGGTAATTTATAAATTTTCGAAAATAAAATCTTGTAGGTACTAACTTACTATAATATAGTAAGTTAGATCATATTATGATCGACTGTGGAACCTCTCGCGATCGACCGGTCGATTGCCATCGACCGTTTGGGCACCACTGATCTATAGCATCCGATTCGAATTTTCTTTCCGTTTTTATGCAATCTGAAAAAAAAGTCAATGTCAATAAAAAAAAAACAAACAGGTTATCAACAAGACGTATTTTTCGATAATAAGTCGACAAATTGTGTCAAAAAGATTATTTTCAGAGATATTATGTATCTGTTTCTAACGGTGCGGTGTAATGAAAATAGAGGCAAAATAAAGTAAACCCGGGACTTCTAACACTAGTATGTAACATTTGAATGATACAGAGCCAACAATGCTTATTGTGGAACGATTGATGTCTGTATGTCTTTAACTGTAAGTTATTACACCATTGGCTATTCTTGCTTAGTCTCAGGGACATAAGTATGTCATTTAGTTAAGGATAGCTACGTAGCGGTCAATCATCCAGGTTAAGCATCACTTTTCTAGGTTAGTCTGAGGATGGGTGAGCATAAAATACATACCACAATACTTAACACGTTAACAGTGCAGCTACCAAATGTGAGAGGAGCCCCTCACGTGCAAACACGTTTTGTGGACAAACTTTTTTAATAGTTTATTGTTCACACGTATATGCAAAAAAAATAACTCCGTTTACGCCTGTCTTTGACAGTCGGTATGTATGGTCAAAAACCTGCAGTGGTATTCTCTATAACAGCCTTGTGACAGCGCTCTCGCATCGCTGAAACTAAAGATTGTTATTCATATTCACTAAGCTGTTGATAGTAGTGTCCGACCGAAACTGATTTTTCAGCCGAAACCGAAACCGAAACCGAACCTTCGGCGTTGCTCTCAGTTTCGGCCGAAACCGAAACCGAAACTTTTTAAAACTTTTAACATTTCGATTTTTTTTTGTTTTTTTTTTTTTTACATTTATTGGCACAAGAAAAAGTGTCAAATACACAGAGCGAATTTTTCAAGTGGGCGTGGACGGCTATATTTTTAACTATGAGGAATATTGAAAAACGTTGAATAGAGTCTCGAGACCGATTTTTCCGAAAACTAAAACTGTATTTTACATTGGATTTTAGAAAAATCAATAATCGTGGCCAAAAATCGAACCCGCTAATTTTGAAAACAAAAATCACAACCTGTATTATTACACCATTTGATAGTGTTATAAGTAAGGATCAAATTCTAGGTAATAATAAAATACGGTAAACTTATGGATAGATAGATAGATAGATAGACGATCTTAAGAATTTCTATTTTTCTATGTTATTTAACTTCTACTGAGTCCTTAATCTATTCGAAATTATAAAAAAAAAATCATTGTTTGTTTCCAATGTTTCACTAGATTTGAAGTCACAAGAATCGCACTATATTAATTTAGCAATACGAAATAACTGACTTTAACTGAGACATTAGACTAAAAAAATTGCATTAATTCAAAGAAGAAACCGTTAACTTAATTATGTTTCGAATACCGCCTAATCCTAATTCAATTCGCCTTGACGATTGATAAGTTTTTAATCATTAACGTACGTAACAAATATTTTGTAATATGACATGATTATATTACAAGACTTAGGTACTCTTGGCAGTAAACTCAAAAACATAACCTCGTCTCACAAATAAACGGACGGTGGCAAACTGAGCCGGGGCCCCGCCGCGCCGGCGGCGGCGAGTAAGTACGTGTTAGCTACGAATTTTACCGAACGACGCATGAAAATGCAGGAACACTTGAGTTTCGGCGGGGCCGAAAGTTTCGGCTATATTTTGGCCGAAACCGAAACTAAGGCCGAAACTAGATATTTTGGCCGAAACCGGCCGAAACCGAAACCGAAACCGAAATTTCGGTCGGTCACTAGTTGATAGCAACACTAAGCGCTAACAGCTGCAACCGTCTTGAATAAGCATTCTTGGTGGACCACAAATTGACATTTCTTGACACATTTTGGGGGACTATAAAAACCAGAAAACCAGTCTCGTATTTATCTGTCTAATCGATCGATCGACGCTGAACTCATCGTGGAGTCCAGTGTTGTGATTGTCTTATAGAGAATAGCGTAGTTCTGCTGAACGTGTGAACACACTTATCTATAGATGGATTATCTAGTGTTGTACTTACCTACTTATACTGGAGTAATCAAAGTTATAGGGGCGCAAGCAACCGCAAGAAAAAGCTTCAATTTCATACAATAAGAGTTTTTTTTCTCGTTTCGGTTCGGATAAAATGTAAATAATAGCCTTAGCCTTAGATTAAAAAATTCCAGATTGATAGCTGGCCATAAGTCAAATACAAGTTTCAACATTCAAGTCTACAAAAACATTGATGAATTACTATAAATACAAAAAAGGTTTTGCTTTAATAAGGTCAAAACATAATGGCTGTTTCTGACGAAAAAATCTGAAGAGGCCATTTACTGATTATTAAAAAAAAAAAAAAACAATAATGGCATCCGAGAGTTTTTCTCTATGGTTTTTCTTTATCAAAGCGCCAGTGTTGACATCGCAATTTGAAAATGAGGTTCTATAACAACTTTTATCAAATAAGCTTCTCTTTGCCACCGCAGTAACTTGCTTAAATACTAAGGGGTGAAAGTCAGTAAGTAGTGTCTTCGAGCTATAATACATCCGGTTTTATTGAATGCCAAAAGCTAGGTAGATTACTTGTTTAATTTAAAATACCTTATGCAATTTAACTTCAGTATAATCAACTGCAATTCCACTGGAAGCAACTCCAAATTAGTTGGGAAAAGGGTAGACAAATAGACGGTTAATGATGATTTAGACTTGGGAATTACCAGTAGTGGGGATTCGCGGGTTCTGGCGCACGTTCCAGAGCCCCGCGCCAGAGCCCCACGATCTGATCCACCCATCCTAAAAAAAAAAAAAAAAAAAAAAAAAAAAAAAAAAAAAAAAAAAAAAAAGGTTTTGCCATGCTCTGATCACGTTTCTGCAGTCCGTTTTAGCGTAGGATGCGTGGTTCTGGAGTTATACAAATCAATTAACTGTTATCTCATTGATTTCCGGTGGTCCTGCACCCTCATTAGCGCACCATTGTTCGCCTAATCCTCTTATCTATTGTACTTCGAACACCCTAATTACGGTTGGTTTGGTGTTCTTATCTATTACTCATTGTTAACCCTCATTATGTCTGCATTTCTATGTCATCAATAAAGCACGTTCCTTCATTTTTACTTCGACATTTTATTACTTTTTTTCCTACAAATGTTCGTAAAACTATGCATTGATCATCCCTGAAACTATCGCGGGTTCTGGCGCAAATATCATTCAACAGTGTGCATTGAACATCCCTGAAACTATCGCGGGTTCTGGCGCAATAAAACATATTCCTTCATTTTTATTTTGAAATTTTATTACTTTTTTTCTACAAAATATGAGCGGAACATCTCATCCACAAAAATATCATTGTAAACCGTGTTCCCAGTAAATATGTTCGTAAAACTATGCATTGAACATCCCTTAAACTTAAATAGCAAATACATTAAGCAATATTCACCACAAACTGAAGTCCAATCATTCTGAATCCTATCAACATTCCAGTCCCATCTCTTACAATTCCTTTTCAAAAACTGGAGATGATATCGCTCAGGTGCTCGTCCATATGAATCAAAATATTGACCGATGCCATTCGTATCGATATGTACAGCTACCCAGTGTGAACCTGGTTTATCATCCGCATCCAAATTGCATATTATATACGTTGGTACATGTGTATACATAGGTAGTCTATTAGCAGCATAAACATTATTTTGTAGACTGGGATGAATCTTTTTCATATGTTGTTGTAATTCTAGTGTATCCATGATATTACTGTTATTAGCAGATTATTACACTACCAATCTATTCAATGGTTGTCATAGGAATGTTCAATTATAGTGATTTGTAAATATTAAATCGCATTCTTTGTGAGTCATAAGCAGGTTGATGCCTGTAGGAACGTGAGATAAGTTTGTTGACTCATAGAGTTACAATCACTTTCGTTGTACTTAGGAATTTGTTTTAGATAAGAATGGTGCTATATAAGATCGAACAGTTGCAGTCATGCAGTCAGTCTATGGTCGTTTGACCACAGTGGATTGTATACGTCTACCAATACTACGTTTGTGTTACTTCAACTCATCAATGGCCATGGAGGTAAGTGTTTATTCTATTGACAAACTTACTTGTATTTGTACTGTGTACTGTCTTTCCTAACGTGTGTGTGTCAGATTAAGTGTAAACAAATTGATATTAACGTGATAACTCTGTTGTTGCAGAGATCATTCAGCTTCGCAGACGATATTGAAAATACCTATAAACAGTATTACTACTCACCACTCTCTCCTCAACACGAAGAAAAGAGTGATGACATCGTCGTTAATAACACAGACGATAGTGGAAAAAGGAAATCGCAGCCGATTGATCAATTTTTTGAAGTGGCACCAAAAATAAAAAGGAAGAAGCTGCTATCGTCGACTGTGGCACGAGCTGCTAGAGATGGCGTATCATACATCTCTACAAATTCAGACGACGGAGACCAAGCGACGCATCTCATAAAAATTGAAATGTATGATATGAAAAAACTATCCAAGATTCCAACTAGTGATCACTGGAAGCACGCTACCACGAGGATAAAATATTATACAAAGAATAATAGGGATAGCATCCTCGACGATACAAACAGCCTTGCATACAATATAACAAAGCATATTGCAGAAAGTGAAAAAGTTAAAAAATACTTTTTTAACAATGACACTCATTAGTGGATTAGTGAATGTGATTCTGTTTACTTAAAGTACTTCTGTGTACTCATTAGATTTTACATGACTTTCCTAATCCTTTGCTAGACTATATATTGGACATTATTTGAATTTGGACATCAGTTGCTCTACCAATACTTAACTGTTACTTATTATAAAGATGGAAAACTTCAGTGAAATGTGCACCAGTGCTTTCTTTTCCGCAACCATTGAAGAGAATATAGAACAATCCAACAGCGAATTCAATCAGGAGCTGTCTAAAGTTTGTGATGAAATGGAGAAGCGTGAACTGTTCGATTCATCGTATGATGATGACTTGTATAATCAATGTTTGATGGTTGAAACAACGTTGATGTAAGTATTAGAAGCACAAACTCAATAAGAAATATTTTTGTAGTAATGTTTTATTTTAAGATTTGTCTAATAATTTTCTTTATTGTTACAGTCAACAACAAGTTGGAAAAGGTATCAAACGAGGTATCACTACTGATGAAAATAAGGTTACCAAGAAAGCAAAATTTGATGAAGGAGCTTCTACATCATCAATTGAAACCAATGACGTGGACAACAATAAGGTGGAATGTGATACATGTCATGTTTATATTAATAAAAGGTATCTAAACAACCATTTAAAAAGCAATACACATAAAAATAATCTTTTAAAATCACATAATTCATTAACAAATGTTACAGTTGTTGAAACCGCTTTTGGCAATCGAATTTTAACATATAGAATTAATAGTAAAACACTTCAATCGGGACAATATTTTGAAACACCGGAATCGTTTTTAAATTCGTTAAAAATCGATATCTTATTTTTGATAAATGAATGTATTCAACAACATACAATTTTTAAAATAAACTTCATATTGCATGCTGATTTCATACAACAAACTAAAGATATTAAAAATACGTTTGATTTTCAAACGTTTAATTACATAATTTGTCAGGGAGATGACTTAAATATTTTTTATTCATCATTAATAGACACTGTAGTCGGTAAAATTTGTCAATTTGAAAAAAAAGATAGTGGTTGGAGTCTTAATCAAATTAAATACATAGATATGAATGTTAACAAATTCAACCCCCTACGCGGTAGTTCATATATCGATCTTCCTCAAGATATTAAATCAAAAAAAGCTGTAATCAATGTTAAAAATAATGATAATATGTGTTTCAAATGGGCATTACTCTCTGGTTTATATCCTGTATGTAAAAGTGTAGATCGGGTAGCATCTTACGCAATTCATGGAAATAAACTAAAATTTACTGGTATTTCTTTTCCGGTTAAAATTGCAGATATATCAAAAGTAGAGAAATTAAACAATATTAGTATTAATGTTTTTGGCTTAGAGTATAATAAAGAAAAAAAGTGTAATTCTGTTGTAGGTCCTTTATATTTAACAAAATGTCGTACACCTAATCATATTAACCTACTATATATATCGAATGGTACTAACAATCATTACTGTTATATTAAAAACTTATCGCGACTAGTTAGTTCACAAATATCAAGACAACATCGTGCGGTTTATATATGTGATTCATGTTTACTTCATTTCCCATCAGAGGAAAGACTTAATAACCATCAACAATATGATTGCGCTCACATTTGTTCGGAATTACCAAACGGTGAGGATTCCAAAAAAGATTGGTTTGGTAAAGCAACCTCAAATAATAAATTAAAATTTGATAAATTCGCGAAAAAGTTTGAAATGCCCTTTGTGGTTTATGCAGACTTTGAGGCATTTTTGAACCCGATAGAATCATGTAGTAACGATCCATCCAAGCCTAGTACAATTAACATTCAAAAACATGAAGTGTATAGTTTTGGATATTACATTAAATGTTCATATGATAACAGATTATCAAAATATGAGACGTATAGTGGGTCAAACTGTGCACAAGTGTTTATGAATCGCCTTTGTGAAGATGTGAAAACAATAATTAAAAAAAATAGTTTCCAAAAATGTCCCGTTCCATTATCAGATGAAGATAAAATAAAAATTTCAAATTCAAACATATG